>JAVTVX010000020.1:23950000-25150000 GCA_033439265.1 Dillenia suffruticosa | reverse complement strand
CTCCTCCACACAATGACAATGGGAGGAGATTCTCCCTAATGCTTGAAAAGTAAGTCTCCTTTCTTCAAGTAATTGGAACCACATGAACTATATTCAAAGTAGAGTCAAGAGTCGGCAGCAAAGCTATGCCCCAGATCAATAGACCACCACTTTTACAAGTGACTTGCATGACTTTCTAGACGATCATATTCAATGTTATCCTTTACCCTCACCCATCTGTTTCTACAAGGCAGAATTGGGGGGGGGGGGGCGAAAGTGTTCATATTTTAGGTTCATGAGGTCAACTCTGAACAAATATTTGTGTCCTTTCTCTATTGAACTCGTCAGGAGATTCACATATAACCAAAAAACTAGTAAAAGTACTTGAGAGTTTTTTAGAGCCGTCTATTGTCCACACCCATGATTTGGCTAAGGGAATAACAGCAATAGTGTTTAAATTCTCTTAAAAGGGCTTGTTTACTCGGTTTACTTTCATGCAAAGTGCTCGGCATTTGAGGGATGCTGGCCATATTGTTAGCATCGAAACATCATTGTCTCGCTCTCTCTCGCTCTCTCTGAACTTATAGATATCCAAGAATGGCATTGGTTGTTAGATATAGAAAAGGTTAAGTTTTGCTTGCTAGTTGCCCTATACATGGGGAATGATACATTTCTAACTTCTTCACTGTTGGGTACCAATGAATCCAGAGTCACTAATGGTGCTAAGTTTAATGAGAGAGAGAAGCAACACGATAATCTGTCTTGGATTGGAAAAATAAGCAATGTCTTCTGTTCTGATTATGATTTTACTCAACAGATCATGCCTCAGAAAGATGTGCATTTGTCCAAGAATCAAGAACATCAACAGAAGCAACAATCAGAGCCCGTTTTGGATCACTGGAGTTTCGATGATTTCCAATTCCATGTGATGCTTCCACCTATTCAACCAACACATGAAGTCAAGAAGCTCAACAGAACACCAAGGCCCGTCAGAGCCAACATGGAGCTTCCAAACTCGATCTCTTCTTCTCTAGAACTCTTGAGAAGTTTCGGCAGTGGATTGAAGAAGTTGAAGGTGAAAACATCAGACAATGTTAGTAGTAAAGTGTCCATGACTAGCCAGAGACTTTCAACCGAAGAAAACATGAGAGTTGCTGGCGAAAGGTACATACAGTACTCTAATGTGATCAATTTCAACTTGTTTTCGCTTATGCATCCTTATGGGTTTGCTCTGCGGGACTCTCTGAAGAAGAGACTAGAGATGTAGAACTTGCCTATCTTCTCTTGTCTGCAGCTGAGAAGGTAGGTGAGCAGCAATACGATGGCGCAATCAAATGGCTTGATCGATGCCAGTGGGTGTCTTCTGCATCAGGCAATCCTGTTCAAAGAGTTATTTTCCATTTTGCTGAGGCACTACGTGAGAAACAGGAAGGGTCGCTGCAAAAGGATTCAAGCAGAAGGCAAGAACTGAAATGATCAAATCTGCTCTAAATCATGACCTTGCAACTATCATCTGTCACTTCGACATCCCCTTAATTCAAGTGCTTGTTTTCACAGGAGTACAAGCCATACTGGGTAGTGTAGCATCGGCAGGTAAGGTTCATATAATAGACCTTGCAATTAGGAGTGGTGCTCATTGGGCAATACTAATTGAAGCTCCAGCAGAGCGAAGAGATAACATAATACAGCTGCTGAAGATAACTGCTATCGCAATATCAATTGAGCTGAAGATCGGGGACATAGGCAAGAACTTGAAGAGCTTTGCAGCTTCACTCAACCTGCCATTTTCTTTCCAGCAAATCTGTCGGTCAGACATGAGTGAACTGAGAGAACATTTTGACAGGGAAGCTGATGAAACAGTAGCCATTTACTTTCAGATCATTCCGAAGACAATGATCTCAAAGCCCAAATGCTTGGATTCTCTGATGCGGCTCCTCAGAAAGATCAACCCGTCTGTAATGGTCGTGGGTGAAGTCGAAGCAAACCATAATTTGACTTCATTTGGGAATCGTTTCATCGAGGCTTTGTTCTTTTACAGTGCATATTTTGATTGCCTAGAAGCTTGCATAACCAGGGACAATAATAGCAGATTAGCAATTGAGAGTATGATACTTAAAGAACACGCAATGTGGCTGCAACAGAAGGCGATGACAGGACTATACGGAATGTGCAGATCGATGTATGGAGAGCCTTCTTCGCTAGATTTGGAATGGGTGAGGTAGAACTTGGTGAGTAGTCTTTTTATCAGGCTAGCTTGGTTGTTGAGAAGTTCGCTTCGGGGAATTCTAGCACCATTGACAAGAATGGCAAGAGCCTAATTGTTGGATGGAAGGGCACCCCCATTTTTTCAGTTTCTGCTTGGAAGTTCTTTTGAGAGAGAAAAAAGAACCGCAGAAGATCTTGATTCAGCAGATTAACTGACCGAATCAAAATCATCTGCAGTACTAAAATGTCTGTAGCACGGTTAGCATTATATGAGGTAGATGTTGACCTGTAGTATAAAGGGTGTGAGGAATGAATACAATAAGAAAATGTACTATACAGGATCTTGATTCAGTCCACATAACTGAATCACAATCATCTGTAGTTGTCAGCCACGAGGCATTAGAAGCGGCAATGCATAACAAGGTGCTACAAAGGATACTGATTCAGTTTAATGATTTAAACTGAATCATGATCATCTTTAGTCAGAAATTTGTCAAGCATATGATCAATTGCTAAGTTGAATAAAATCTTCTTTATTTTGGTTTACTGCATAGCTATGTAACTTCTTTTTATTATACTCCAGACCATCTTGAATCTACACTCACCTCACACAGAGAACACCAAGGTTTTGGAGAAATGTATATTCCATAGGAAGCATCTATATAAGATTTTGCACCTTATAACCAATCCAAGGAAATGCACAAGGGAAGCAAACAAAAAAAGCGACAGAGGATAAGATGCTTCGCAAACACAACAGTAAAAAGATAAGTTCATTGCTGGCATTATGTGCATGTCATCCTAAAAGGAAATGATAAATCCCTTCATCGTTACGTTTTAAGGTAAGAATTAAATTTTTTTCTAATTAAAAAAAATTCGTTTTAAGGTAAAAATTAGATTATTTCCTAATTAAAAAAAATATACAAACAAGACACGAGAGGACATGACATGAAGAGAAAAGTTGAAAGACAATTCACCAGATTTCTGCAATCCATTCTCAGTATATTGGCAGATCAAACACGTGAAAATTGCAGCAGAAGAAGCTATAAGTTAGTAAGAACATGAAGCTCTGGTCACATCTGTGTCCCTTTTTTTTTTTTTAAAGCTTCAAGTCAGCATTGCTTTTAGAGCTGGTTTGAAAGAATTTTATTCGATTTTTATAATATCTTTTAATCAAAATAAAACTTTTTATAAAAGAAATATTTGATTTTGCATGTAAATTTCTTTAAAATATTAAAATTATCATTACTAGTTTTTTCTTTTAAAAATATTATCAAGCCCGTAAAAAAATATTATTTAAAGTTATTTGAATTTAAGCGAGCAAAACTCGAGGAAACCCTGCTTAGAAGGCTCGATTGCCAACCCTAACCATAAGCAAACCTCAACTTATCATAATTTAAATCTATTTTAATTTATTTTACTTATAAAAATTTTAATTAAAATAAGTTTTTTTTATAAAAATGTAAAATTTCACCTATAAAATCAAAATTTTGAATAAAAATAAAAATTAATATATTAATTTTCTTATATTGGAAATTATATCAAATTTCATTTTAATTACCATTTAACGGTTATCCAAATGAATAAAAAAATTAACTTCGTTATTAATAAGTCACTATATAAATTCTCAGTTGAAAATTATCATTTGTGAAAATATATCCGAATTATGGAGTAAGTCATAACTAATAAAAATAATATTGATTGTCTCATTTTTATATTTTTTAAAAATTAATTTTTAATTTTTTACATATTTTTAGAAATAATCATTTTGGAAAATACATTTAAATTATTGTTTAATAAAAATTGTATAATGACTCGTCGGCATCTTTGTAGGATTAGGGAAAATTTATACTAAGAACAGCATTGAGAATAATATCGATCGGCTGTTTTTATTTTTTTTAAAATTGATTTTAAATTTTTTACTTATTTTTAGAATTAATTATTTTGAAAAGTATGTTTAAATTGTTGTAAAATAAAGTGGATTTTGTAGGATTAGTGAAAGATTTGTACTAAGAGCAACATTAATTAATTTTAATTTTTGAGGAAATCTTAAAATTGAAGATTTGTCCCAATGCCGACTGATTAATTGCCACGTCATCAGTTTAAACATCTTTTTCTTTTGAACGCTCTGTGCGGACCAAGCTTATACGGACGATACGACGACCTTTGTACAGAGGAACCAAAAAGATACACAGACCCCCTCCCCCCCCCCCCCCAAAAAAAAAAAACCCCCACGCCCACTCTCTCTCTCTCTCAGACGACGATAATGGTGTGCAAATCAAGCGACTCCTCTTCATCCAAACCCAAAGTCGGTACTCTCTCTCGCACCCTCTCTATCTATCTATCTCTCCTCCTCTTCGAAGTATTTGCTACGCATGTTCTTTTCGGTATTTTGAATTGTAAATTTTTCACGATCAACTGCGATCGAAGGAATAATCATTTGGGTTTTTAAGAAACTTTTGATTCCTATAAGGACCTCTGAAATACGAATTGTGATGAATATAATTCAAATGATTTCGATTATGATAATGAGATTATTGTAATTTTGGTGGAAATCTGATGTGTGATGTGAATAGGCAAGTGAGGGTGTTGGAAGCTTGGTACATAAGTTGAATCAGTTGAAGAGGCAGATTCAAGCCGAAAGAGTTGTATCTGTTGGAGTAAGTTATTAGTTGCATCGATTTATTTATTATAATTTAAGATATTTCTCTTGGTCTTTTTGTGTAAGAAATTGTGGTGAATTTACTAGTATTTTTCATAAAAGACCCAAATTTTATGAATTTCTTGTGGGAAATTAAATAAAATTACTGGGTGCAATTTACAAATGTTATTCAACGCCTCAATGTAGTTTGCGAAATTAAATGGGGGCAATTGCCTTTACAAGTCATATTGCCACTCTGACCTGATCAAAACTTGCCTTTTGATGTCACAATCTTTAGAACGTGTGTTGCTTGGACACTTAAAAATGAATATGTGTCTCGCATCCTCCTGATGCAATATGGTGCAAAACTAGGATTTACTAGTGTTGAAATGAGGATTTTTACTAGTATTTTTCCATAAAAGAACCCAAAGTTTATGAACTTTTATGTGGGCAATTTAATAAAATTAGTGGGGGCAATTTAATAAAATTAGTGGGGGCAATTTACAAGCGTTATTCAACAACTCAATGTAGTCGGCAAAGTTAAACGGGGGTGATTATTTTTATGTCGCATTGCCAATTCACCCCAGGTCAAGACTTGCCTTTTGATGTCACAATCTCTAGAACTTATATTGCATGGACTCTTTTAGAAATGAGCATATATCTGATTTGTGTCACACATCCTTTGGTCTCAATATGGTACAGCACTTTTTTAACTTACAGTGATATAAAATTTTTATGATTTTGTACTATTGTCTCTGTATCATATTGTGTGTCGGAACTAATTTGAAGTTGGTTGCTTTGGCGAAAAGAACACAAGTGTTATATTTGATGATTTAATTGTAATTATGATGGATAATGTAAAATTGCTAAGCCAATTAGTTGCCCCTTAATAGCTTTGCTCATTATTGCTTGTAACAATTTTCTTTTTTCAACAGGAAAAACTTGATAATAATAGCAGAAAACTACAAAGTCACATTTCCTCCTATCTTGTCATGGCTAGATCACATAAGGATGTCTCTTTTATAGATAAGGGCATTTTTCTTTCTTCAAGAGTTGAAAACCCTTATTGTAAGTTTAGTGGATCTGCTCAAGGATTTGGAGACAAAGACTACATAATCACTCATGAAGTTGTGCCTTTATTAAACAGTAAGCTTCCACATATTGAAAAGATTCCTCCATATACGACATGGATTTTTCTTGACAGGTACGGTTTTAACTTTTTTATTGCTCTATAGTTGGTTGCTTGGTTTGCAACTCATTTGAATCTTCAAAGGATTTATACATTGTTTGATGCTGATTTTGGGAAATCTAACTAGATTATGATTTGAAAAAGTTGAATAATTCACGTGCATGAGTTTTACAAGCTGTCTTTCCAATTTCTGCATGCAAAAAGTGTGAGAATGAACTGAAAGTATCATCATTAAGCAGTGCATGTAGTTAGGCCCCACTCATGTTCTATTTCTTTTTACCAAATAATAAATTTCTGACTCAGATTATTGTGCATTATCCTATTGGCAAGTTGATCGCTGTTGACATAGCTTACGTAATCAATTAAAAAAATTATGTTGGCAACTTTTAATTTGATGTCCTATTTGGTATTTTCCCTGTGCTTTATTGCATATGAATACACTTTTGCTC
This sequence comes from Dillenia suffruticosa, assembly GCA_033439265.1. NCBI lineage: Eukaryota > Viridiplantae > Streptophyta > Magnoliopsida > Dilleniales > Dilleniaceae > Dillenia > Dillenia suffruticosa. The sequence goes on along the minus strand of JAVTVX010000020.1, from coordinate 25,143,540 downwards.
CTTTTCTTTTCCCCTCAACACAGCACAGAAATCAGAGAATGACTGAAGATCAGTCAGTGGTTGGAAGGAGAAGAATATATTATGATCAATATGGTGGGGAGGCTCTGATTTGCAGTGACAGTGAGGAGGAGATTGCAGAGCCTGAGGAAGAGAAACATGAATTTTCTGAAGGCGAAGACCGTATTCTGTGGTGAGCATTGTGAAGATGTTGTAATGACTCCTTAAGTGGTTTAGTTGCAAAATGTGATGTTAACAGTTACAGACTTATGTTCTGGATGCTGTTTAATTATTTTTGAGTTTTGCTATCACATTTGTAAAACATCAAGTTCACTTTGCAGACTCAATCATTCATACCCATCACACATATCACTGTAATATCTTCATGCAAGTGGTGAAATCAATGATCCGCCCTAGTGGAAATCCACGATTAATTAAAAAAAAAATTGTTTGACTTGGTAGAGCTAAACAAATTGTATAAATTGGTGGAGCTAACTTGTTTTGTCTGTTTTAAGTGCTGCCTCACCCCCCCCCCCCGGGGAAATTAAATTTGACATTATCTACTCAAAATCAGGACTCATAAATGATACTTGCAGGATGGCTTTTCAGGAGCATGGATTAGGTGAGGAGGTTTTGAACATTGTGGCCCAATTTGTTGGTGGAACTCATCTGGAGATCCAGGTAAGTTTACAGATCTAAAAATTGGTGTGAGCAATCCCGGTGTCCTGGTCCTTTGTCTGAGATTGCATGCGTTTACCGCTGGATTAAATTTATAAATGTGTTTATTGTTGACTTTATTCAGTAATTGCAATTTACAGGAGAGATACCAAATTCTTCAGGAGAATTATCAACAGAAACAGAATCCAGACGGGAAAGATTCTGAGGAAAGTGGGTCTGAAAAGAGCATTATTCTGGACAAGAGCCTTACTGCTGCTTTAGATTCTTTTGATAATCTTTTCTGCCGCCGGTGCTTGGTATTTGTCTTAGAACAACTGTCGATTATGTCATTGTGAAATGCAGTTAGCTAAGTTGCTTGAATTGTAAGGCTTATTTCTTATTTTCTATTCCCAGGTATTTGACTGCCGTCTGCATGGCTGTTCACAAAATCTGATAGACGCTGTGAGATCACTTTGATTTGTTTTTCCTATGGTAATCTGATTCTATTTGACTATCCTGACAAGGGTTTTCCTTGACAGAGTGAGAAGCTACCTCATTGGTATGAACTTGAAGATGGTGGGGAGCCCTGCAGTGATCAGTGTTACCTTTGGGTATGTCTTGGCATCTCCAATCTTTAAATTACATGAATTGCTTTGATACTGCTTGCAGTCTTCTCCCCTAATCCTCACCCCTCCTAATTTTTTCCCAGTATGTGTGAATCATCTGCTTAAAGTTGATTTCTCTCTCTCTCTCTCTCCCTCTCTCTCTCTCTTTGGGTATCTACATGGAATCACTTTAAATCTTATGAACTTTGAATAACAATTTGAACAATATCTTTGGTTCTTCTAGGCCCCTGTTGAAGCTTGAATTGGCACAATTGTAATTGATATTCAAAGTGGTATATGCATGCCTGTAAATCAGGATAATTGATAACATTAAATAAGCATCACAGGATTAAAATTCTGATTTGCTTTTTATATGGTGGAGAAACAATCACAGTACTGTGAATATTGGAGGCATGAGAGCATTAAGATCTAATTTCATGGGAAAACACAATCTGGTCTCTTCTTTGAAAGTCAGAGTCTCCCATGGCCCCCACATTCCTTCACCACTATTCTAGGTTGTGTGTGGGGGAGTTACATGGCCTTTATCATGATACAAATCCCATTAAATTTAAAACTGTTACTTCTGTTATCTTTCTGCTTTAAGCTGTCTTGTTACAGTATGACATTTAGAAAGGTCCAAGGCTGACTGAATTTTAAGGAATTCTAATGTGCCTCTAGTCATTTTCAGAATCCATATGTTTCTGGCTGCAGTTGCAGATGATAAAAAACCTTGATATGTGTATTGCTGTCCATCACCTACCTTAATTTTCTGAATACTGTTTTCGGCTCAATCTTCTACCGGTCCAAATAGGACATCTTTTTAGTTGAATCACCTTGTTAAACTATACTATTTGACATTTTCATTGAAGCAAATTTACACAACTTGTTTCGGCTCAACCAAACCTTACTGAACTGATCCAATATTGCTTTCCTCCATTTTCTGCTATAATGCTTCATTTCAGTACTTATATGCTCAGAGAAGTTTCATGTGATGTTTTTCTGCCCTCCTGTCTGCAGTCCTTGTGATGTATGCAAGAAATATAATGCATCAATCCACTAGCATGCATTGGTTCTTTATCTGTTATTATGTGTGATCGTTACAGCAGATGAAGATGTATGTCAATTCATGCATTTACATGTGGAAATTTGTGTGTGAATGTTGCTTCATTCTCTTCAGTTAAAAGAATCTGCCAAAGACTGGCCAGGAGGCTCAAGTAATCATGCATTACATAAAATAAGATGCAACACTCTGAAAGAAAAAGACAGAATTCCGGCCTCATCAGACACTGAAGACAGAATTCCAACCTCATCACACACTGAAGAGCCAAGTGGAACAGGCGGCAGAGAATGCAATCCTAATGCCACTGAAGATATACTTGCTGTTACTTCAGTGGATGCAGAAAGTACTCAAGATGCTGATGAAACTAAAAATATGCTTACGTCATCCATAAACCAAGAAAATTTTGGGAAGCGGAAGTTCCTCAGTCAAACAGATATGGTGCTCGAAGACTCAACACCAATTTACGATGATTCCTGTAATTCCTGTAGTAAGAAACAAAAGGCTTCACCCGATGCAAACAAATTTCAAATGACTGCCAAGCATGATCTAAGTGAACCCCTTCAACAAACCATAGAAGAACATGCTTCTATGGGGCATGTGCCCTCCGATGGGAATGTGGACAAACATCAACATGAATCAAAGGTCACCATGAAACCTGAAATTTGGCACAAGCTGCACAGCTCCTTAGGAGGACAAGCACAAGTAAACAATGAATGGAGGCCTATTGAGAAAGAACTTTACTTGAAGGGAGTGGAGATATATGGAAGAAACAGGTATTTTTGACCACTTTCAATGCATATGCTGCAGTGAATTCATCTGGATTAAATATGCAAAGCCATTTTAGACGTGTCTCATTCATTTATAGACATTTCTCAATGTTAAACAAACTCACATTTGATTGACTTGACATAGATTAAATGCTTTGCAGTTGCCTTATTGCACGGAATTTGCTATCTGGCTTAAAGACTTGCATTGAGGTCTCCAGTTACATGTACGATGATCGAGCCGTGACCCAAAAATCTGTTGCTCTGCCCAGTTCATCTATGGAAAACAATGGGATAGCTGATGAAGATTATATGGTCAGTTTTAAACCTCTGATGTGGATATCAGTATTCCATGTGTAGTTGTGACGATAGGTTTATGACCTAATTCCCGAGAATTGACCATCTCGGCAGCATCAGGTATATATATATGTATGTATGTATATATTTTCCTTGGGGAAAGGAAAAGAGCCACATGCTCAACAATAAAGATAACTCTCTTCCATATCTGGTTCTTCATTTGTATTTCCAATATTGTGTTCTACTGTCATTGAAGAAGAGAAGATGATTAATGGTACCTGTAGATGAGGAAATTTGTATAAATCAATTCTGTTTCTCTTGGAAGTCATTGAATTTTTTTTGAAAGAAATGTATGCAAGATAATTTTATTTAAAAAAAAAAAAAAATAGAAGGAACATCTTGGATTCCTTATGGATTAAGTTATGAAGGTTGTATCCATTGCTCATATTTGTTTTTTCATTGTAGGAGCAAGAGGTGCCTGTGAGATCTCGAATGTTTCGTAGAAGAGGCAAAACACGGAAGCTTAAATATTCCTGGAAATCTGCTGGCCATCCATCAATGTGGAAAAGAATAGCAGATGGCAAAAACCAGTCCTGTAAACAATATACACCGTGTGGGTGCCAGTCTATGTGTGGAAAGCAGTGCCCTTGTTTAGATAATGGAACTTGCTGCGAGAAATATTGTGGGTATGTCAAAATTGCATATGAACATATAATGCCTGGTTAGAATAAATGAAGAACCAGTTTAAAGGTATTATGATTATGAGTAATTTCGTGGGAAACATACCTTGGTCAAACGTTATTAGGATGGCACCTAACCATAATTTTAAAGCTTCAGTTCTCACATGGTGCCTCTTTGAGTTTGATGTCCCTTTATTGGGTCCAGACTTTGGGCATTGTGCCTTTAGATCTGGAACTTGCACCTTTGTCAAGGGGATTTGTTGTCCCAAAATGCAACCCAATCATCCAAGAACCACAAAAATAATAATAATGGATGAATAAATAAATGAATAAAAAAGCCATCTAAAATATTTGGTATGATGGTTTATCAGTTTCCTTACATGTTCTTTGGACTCTTCTCAATAGCAAGGGCTACTGGATCTACAAGATACGGCATGAAATAATTATGCTTATCCAAGACCTAAAGTAAGCAAATTTTTTGGGTTTGACAATGACTCATGCTTTGGATGCACTTCATCCGGCCTTTGTACCAACATCAAGGTTCACATCTTTCAAGTGGTGAGAGACTTTATGGCCAAACAAGAATGGACAGCCTAATGTTTCCATTGTTGGTGGCATCAATGATGTATCTAGATTCATTTGTTCAGCATAAATTGATTCTTATGTTATTTGTTTTTAAATCTGATGATTACAAGTGTTACAAAAAAATTTTCAGGTGTTCAAAAAGCTGCAAAAATCGCTTCAGGGGTTGCCATTGTGCTAAAAGTCAATGCAGAAGCCGGCAGTGCCCATGCTTTGCTGCTGGAAGGGAATGCGATCCAGATGTTTGCCGCAATTGCTGGGTTAGGTATAAGATTTGTTTTGAAACCTAGGTTTTGCGACTACATCTGTATCTACTTGTTTTGAACATTTCTATCCTCTCAGTTACTAGGGGTTGCATTCTGTTATTGTTAGGTATAGCTGCATGTGCATATGGCACTACTACTTTATACAGTAGTATACAAAATGTCTCTTCTTCTTTAAATTTTGAAGGCAAGATTTTTATATGCATTATTTCTATGCAATTTTGGGATAGAAGGCTTAGGTTGTTGTTGTAGTATCATTTCTATCCAATTTTATACTTGTGACACATCAACCAAGTGGAAATAAATATGCCTGTAGAGAATTGAAATTAAATAGGACTTTTTTTCTATGGCCCTGGATAGTGCATGTATGGAAATGGGCTTTCTGCCATCCCAAGTGCTAGCATTAAGTTCATTGTGTGGTTTTTGGGCATTCCGTGTCTTGACATTATTGAAATTGTGCAGCTGTGGGGATGGTTCACTAGGCGAGCCACCCAAAAGAGGTGATGGGCAATGTGGTAACATGAGGCTTCTCCTGAGGCAACAACAGAGGGTAAGCTGCTGCAAAATATCTAGAAATCTTATATTTCCCTATTATCTTTTATATATATATAATTAATTTTTAAATATATTTATTTATTTAGATCCTCTTGGCGAAGTCTGATGTTGCTGGATGGGGAGCCTATATAAAGGTCAGTGGCAATCTGAGTTCTTGTTTCCCAGTGGTTTTTTGCTAATTGTACTAAGTAGATTGTGCCATGCTGCTTCAGAACCCTGTCTACAAAAATGATTATCTTGGGGAGTACACTGGAGAATTGATTTCTCATCGAGAAGCGGATAAACGTGGGAAGATATATGATCGTGCCAATTCATCATTCCTTTTTGACTTGAATGATCAGGTAAGAAGTACTTGTTATCTCAACATTCCAAAGATCTCAGTTGCATTCTAGGACAAGTATATTATTGTTTGTTCTAATTTGGGGCAGAAATTGAATTTACATGCTGTATGTCTGAGATTTTTAAAATTGCTGTTCAAACAACCCATAACTTCACCAAACATAGAAAACTATGAGACTGAGGATTCATTTCTGAACATTTTTGTGTATCATGTATTAAGCCAGCTCGAGTTGTTAGTTTCATTGGTCAATTATAACCTGTCAGTCCTTGGCATTTGAAAGTCACATCACTTTAATGAATGATGTTTCTTTCCCTTACAGTATGTCCTGGATGCTTATCGCAAAGGTGACAAGCTGAAATTCGCCAACCATTCCTCCAATCCCAACTGCTACGCAAAGGTATACATGTTCTGTTCCTGTTATTTCCAACTGAACTTCATTGTTTCTCTTTTCATGCATTAGACATAACGATGCTAAGCTGATCCAAACAGGTAATGCTAGTGGCCGGAGATCATCGCGTAGGCATCTTTGCAAAAGAGCACATTGAAGCTGGTGAGGAGCTGTTCTATGACTACCGCTATGGTCCTGATCAAGCGCCCGCATGGGCAAGGAAACCTGAAGGCTCCAAGAGAGATGATGCTGCAGTTTCTCAAGGCCGACCCAAGAAACACCAGTCTCATTAGGATGAGCCGTGTCCTGAATTTTTCTTGAAATTCCACAAAACTGATCATATCTATATATTTATAAGGTGAAGCTGCCCTCTGCCTTCCCAGTCGAGTTTTAAACAACTTGTGGCCTTCAGATGCACAAGGAACTCTCAGCCAATAATTTTACAATAAGCTGGCAATATCAGCAGATGAAGAATAAACAATTGTTTAATTTCCTCCTACAGACATTAGACCCGTTTCATGTAAAATCTTAAACCAGGGCAATGGAGGAGTTATCCATCCAAACGATCAATATTTTCTAGTTCGTTTGTAGTACTGCTACGATACTGCTACGAACAGAAAGAGGTAGCAACAAAATTCTACAAACAGGCTTACTGTGTAAAACTGTGTTTCATTTCAGATTGCAAATGAAAATACAGAAATTCATTCGAGATATCAGGGACACCGGGAAGACACCAATGGCTGCAATCCGGAATACCGGAGGAAGAGCCCTTCCTGGGTTTTTTTTCCATATATCTAAGGATGACCATCTATTCTGTATTCTGACAACCTAGTTATGTTTAATATAGTTACAGGAGTTTTCAACTGCCTGATCACCTCTTCTAATATCACATTTTTATCATAGCAATCTCCACCTAGGGTTTCATTCAGCGGCTGAGTAGCTTCCCTGCAGTGCCCACCTGTGTTCCACTGACCTTCCCTATTAAGCATACAAACATTAGTTAGTAGCAATAACGGGAGCATGATAGATACCTTTAGTAGTTTGCAGAAGGGCGTGTTTAGCAAACCTGAAATGTGATGGTGCTGAACTTCGAAAGAAAACCTTGGTCCTCTTTGGATTGATATTCTTATCAACCCATGATGCCCAAGTCGTCAAAGCTCTTCTGAAAGCCGTTTAAACATCAAGATGGGAATGAACTTGGTCCCCTTAGTGGTAGTAGTTAATCCTGCAAAAATAAAGAGGTCTTTCGTTTCGAATGGGACTCTGCACTAAATGTTCATAGAGATTGTCCTACGAATTAAACACAGTTACTTGGAAAATAAATGCCACAAAAATTGCATATCAAGGCTTTTAGACATACACACATGATGCACACTTAGAAGACGCTTTGAAGATGCGAGAGTTATGATAGTCGCCCATTTGGCAATACTCTCTTGAATTATATAGGTATAATGCATTAATTTTTGTGAAATGACCATCTACTCCAAAAGCTTAAATTTGTGCAGAAGGTGTGTTATTAATTTTTTTATACTTCAAACAACCGTCACATGTTGGATAATACGATTAATCACTTGAAATTTTCACATGGACTTTACATGTTAATAGGCCTTACATGCTGAATAATACACTCAAGATTTCCTGTTTTATACCATCTTAAATTTTGTGGAACGTCCATCCATTTCAAAAGCTCAAGCTTGTGAAGGGAGGCATATTGATATACCTTAACATCATGTACTTCTGTCTAATCAAGCTATAAAATAAAAAGAAAAGCTAATTGTAAATCTTAGTTATTATTTAGGCTAAAGGGGTTGCCCCCTTATCAGTCATTGTTAATCTTTTGTTCTCTCCTTGCGAGCCATTTTTGTCCGTTGCAGTTCCATTGAAGTTTTATTATTCATATTGGAACGAAGAATTGAAAACAAGAAAGGTTTTCGTTTAAAATAATTCATACCTAGTGATAATTATCACCACTTCAAATAGGACCCATTCAAAATTGTATATTCTTGCATCCGGGAATGCAGTACCAAAGAAAACAACATATTCTAGCCTATAACAGGTGGCACAGTGGACAATGGCACTCACCCAGCTTTTGTCTTGTGATGAGACCACCAATGGGGCAGTGTTGAAGACAAGGATATCAGCTCCTCTCCATCTAGATAAGGATCTATCCACAGTGTCGATCCGAAAAGTCTGCACCCGCTTCTTGCCTATTCTTGCCTTGCTCTCAAGAACTAAGAAATGTGACACATAGAACTCAATTGTACATTTATAGTCCTCGCAACAAAACCATCCACATCAAATTTCCACAAATCATGCCTCATAGACATTTCTAGGATCCTTAATAGCTCCCATTAACAAACACAGCATAGATTCCCACTGATTTCTGTTCATTGAATCACCCTCAAATACAAGTCTTTTCCCTTTTATCAAATCCAACATTTTTGTAGCATTGAACCTAATAATACATTTCAAACAAGAAAACCTTAATTTCCTTAGCTGAAATACATTAATAACATACTACATTAAAGGAAACACGTGTTACAAAATCATTCATAAAAAATAGAAATTAGAAAGTACCTTGGAATGCTACAATCTTGAGGTTCCCATCTCCTCTTCATATAGTCTTTGTCCAACCTGCCATTGCTTTCACAATTGAAACCTTCATCAATGAAAGGACAAGGGCCATTCGTGTAGAGAGGATAGCTCTCATCAAATACCCATTTCCCTTTTGTAACATCACAACTTCTTACACTTTTCTCTTCAATCTTCACGTTACTAGAAACTCCATGTTTTTCAGGTGAACTTGGAGTTGCATTCTCTTGCCTAACTTTGAGATCACTATGAAATCCTTCAGGAACTAAAATCCTAGCAAACCCAAAAGAATTTTTTGATTTCTTGACATGGATTTGGATCAAAATCGAATCATTTGCACCAAAGTCGGAGAAATTTGAACTCAATCCAGTCACAGACTCATCCCATCTATGAAGCGTCTTTGGAACTGAAATCCTAGGAAAACCAGATGAATTTTCAGTTTCTCTGACGGGTTTTGAACAAAATCGAATTTTCTGCACGAATTGCAGACAAAATTGCAGCGAATCTAGTCAGTGTCTGAGCCCGTGAAGGTTTGACAGCTAAATGAGGTAAGGACTTGTTACACAGAAAATGAGTTCGTTTTTGAGGAATAGGAGTCACAGTGAGAACCCAGATGGAGAAAAAGGAAAAGAAGATGAGAGTGAGACAGAAAGAGAAAGAAAGTACCCATAATCTTGTGGACTTGAGAGAGAAACTTCTCTGCCTCTCCATCTTGGGTGAGAGGAATCAGAAAGGTGCTTATTAACAAACATTAGTCACAGGAGCAGTTGTGTGAGATTAGATCGTCATGACACATAAGTGATTTGTTTTTGTTTGTGTATGTATGTTTGAAGCTGTGAAGTACAAACAAAAGTTCTAGAAAACATTTTCAAAAATAGAAAAAGTGAAGGAGAGAAGTTGGCGGATGACAGATGCTGGAGAGTGGAGTAGTTTATTAACGGTGGGGAGGGAAGACACAAGAGCTGTGTCCTCCAATGGCAGTGTGTTAGTTAATCTGAGATTAATGCGTTCACACAACTGTCATATATAAGAAAAATTGTTCCCCTCTCTCTCGCCTAAATTTTCCTTAATTTTTCTAAAATGGTCGCGTCGGGCGCCAATGTCTTATGTTATTCTATTTTTCCTAAATAAGAATATTTATAAAGTTAGTAATGATTTAAATATTTTTATATATTGTATATTATTTTATTATCTCATAAATAGTAATAATATTTATAAAAATAATAATTGTTAATTAAATTAGAATCATATTTTAATTTTTTAAAATTTTAAATAATTAATATTATACCATACATGATAAAATGATTAACTTTTAATAATTTTTAAACTTTGCATAAAAATACAAATATCCTTTTATTGCATTTTCAAACTTCACATTTCTTTTTTTTTTTGTATAAATTATTTATTAGATTCGATCAAATTTGATTAAAAACACGTTAAATCTTTCACACCTATTTTTATTATATATATAATTTATTTAAGAGATATCAGTATCTAATCACTGAATTAATTTAATCACTGAATCAATTAAGTGTTTATCTCTGTATCATATTATTTGAGAATGATGTCACAGGCATCTTATGGGTCTTTGGTTCGGTTCTTAATTTACTTGTAGGGTAATTTATTTTACACTCTGATCTACTATTATATTTTGAAGTAAAATAAAAATTTTTATGAAAATATAAATATAAATTTTCTCTAAATAAGTATAATATCATCATTATATTAAAAAACTATGATGTTAAAAAATAAAAAGAAAAAGACCCAAAAGGAGACCAAGCTCTACTTCACAATATCATAATTATATTAAACATATTTTTTTTATAATGAAAACAAATGAAAAAAAAAATGTTTCCTAAGAAATAAAATTCTATCTATAGAAACATTTTATTAAACTTTTCTATAAAATATAACATAATTTTAAATTAGTGATTTATCTATTAAAATAGGAAAATATAAAAGGTTGGCCCTTAAAATAATTAAACATAAAAGATTGCAATAGTTTCGCTCGTGATCGAAAAACATTTGATAAAGACTCAAAATACAGAAATAATTTTTTTTTAATACATAAGGAGCTTTACCAGTCGAACTATAACCCATTAACCAAACATAGAAATAATATTAAAACTATATTATATCAACCTACTTATTTTAATTTTCCATTATCTTTTGCTTATGAAACATGAAAAAATTAAAATAATCAATGCTGATAATTTTTCTGGCTTTTTAAATTGACTGTTGCCTTTATTTAGCTTACAAGTGATGCTCTGTTTCTGCATCATGTTAAAAAAATAAAATTAAAATGCAAAGAAAACCAAGTTTTTCATAGAAATTTCAAATTATGAGTTACTGTAGAGTAATCTAAAATTTAATTAAAATTGGGGTTTTTACAAAAAAAAAAAAAAAATTCTATCTTTTATAATTTTATAATTTTTAATGGTAGAAATTTTAGGAATTTCTAAATTCGTAAGTAAAATTTTACATATTTTTAGTTTTGATATGAATTTAATTAAATACTTAATTCTACCTTGACCATTTTGTTTTACCATCGCCCTAACAAATTTCTAGACATGAACCCGCGCCGGTTTGGGCCCGAAAGCCGGCCCGGCCAGCCCAGAAAAAGCCCGGCTCGTGAACCGGCCTTGCTACAGTAACCCAAACCGGCCCGAACCGGGGGATACTGTAGCGGCCGGCTGGTTCAAGGGTTTTTGGAACCGTGAACCGGCCCGGACATGGAACCGGCCCGGAACCAGCCCGGCCCGGCGGTTCCAACTGCTCTTTGTCCCTCTTTTTTTTTTAATTTTTTTAATAATTTTCCCCTCCTTGTTTGGCCAAACTGGCCCGGCCCAGTGTGAACCGGCCCGCCGGTTCCGATTCAACGCACCGGGCCGGTTCAAGTAAAAAAATTTTGGAACTGGCCCGGCCCAGACTGACCTAGGAATCGCAGCCAACCCGGCCCGCGGTTCCCGGAACCGCCCTTGAACCGGCCCGGCCCGACTACATGTCTACAAATTTCTAATAAATAAACATATAGGAACCCAATTCTGTAGGGTGCAGTAGGGCTTTGGCCCTTTGTGTTTCTTTTGTTGGGGGGCCGCTTCCCTCCTTCAAACCACATCCGCATAAGGAAGAACCCAAAAGCAAGAAGCTAAGAATTGCATTTGGAAATAAGCTATGTTCTTTGGCACAGATATGAAAACAGCAATGCAGTCCAGCCTTAATAGTACAATTTGTTCGTAAACAAAAAATTTACCCAGCTACGCAAAAACTGCCTCAACAAAGACATGCTTTCTTCTAGGATACCCCATCCCAAGCAAGTGGTTCAAATACACTTTCCCATCCTTCACAGTTGCTGCAGACGCCAAACGATGCATTGGCCCTGAGAACTTGGCAACCAGTAAAGCAGTCTCCCAATTATCAGTACTCTCAACTAATCTCCCAGAAGGGTTTCCAGCAATGACAAGCTTGGTTGGAGATAAAAGCTCAATGCCATCCCCAAAAATAAGTGAGCCCCCAGTTACCTTAACTAACTTAACTTTGTCTTCTTTTCCAAGTGTGACCTTGTATAGGTTACCACTAGCAGTATGAATGACAAGTAAGAAGCCATTTGGATGGTAAACAATCCCATTTAGGGTAACCAAGTTCTTGTACCATTCTTTTGGGGTGAAGAGAGGGCTTCTAATGGTTGATATGAACTGGCCGTCCTTTCCTACCTTCCAAATTTTACTGGATTTAGCATCCGTAACATAGGCATTGCCTTCTGCATCGACTGCAACATCATCTGCCATGGATTTCTCATCACCTGCACCATTTGGTATAATTGAAGAGTTATTTTAGTAGTTTAAAAGAAGACCAACTTATCCAAAGCCCAGGAGGAAATGCACTTCCATTCAATTTTTGAAAATTGCACCAGAGAGGTTTGAACCTGTCATGCGTGGTGTGTATGATATGTGGCCTACCGCACAGGCCCAGTAAGTTTACCGGTGCACAGCCTAAGGAGTTTAGGTTGGTTCCCGTATTAAAAGGAAAGACCCAACAAGCTTTCACTTGTTAGTCTATATTAATGAACTGTGCCACATGTGAATGCCATACCATATATGTGACTCTGAATAATTCATTGGGGTTGATTATAGCTTATTATATTTAACTGATTGAATAAAACATGACTTTGAAAATTTTCCCCCACCAAATTCTTTGACTGCATAACACTCTCGTGATTCATATTCTATGCACAAGTGTGGAGGCTAGACTTGAGGAAAAAGACATCCTTCGACATCACCAAGAAAAACAAAAGCATCACAAGTTCAATATTCCCTACAGGTCATCCCAAGCAACCAGTGTGGTTATGTCAACTAACTCCTGCTATTCTTAATACAATTGATGGCCTACCAACCAAGATAATTTCATGTACTTGACCATTAGAAAGTCATAAATGCGCCACCTTGTTTGATCAAATGATCTTACCCACTACACACGGTTGTCTTAAAGTCCACCTACATGCCGATAATTTCATAAAGTCCATCCAATATACGGGGTAGGTTAGGAAAAAAGGAACTTAACTAAAAAAGTGGGAAAACGCTATGAAAAGGGTGTGCGGAACAGGTACCAAAAAGCTCTATTGGTATATAAAGTGAGAGAAATGTTTTTTCTTATAAAATCATTTACAAAGTTCTAAAAGCACCCGATAAATATTATACCATAATGAAAGAGATGTGACTATGGTGAAACAACCATAATGAAAGAGATGTGACTATGGGGAAACAAGTCTCACTTCATACTCTTAACCCACACTACAGCTAATGAACCATCGCAGGATATTAATCTACAATCAAGGCTAGCAATCCTGCTGCGTCGTTAATTGCTTGAAAGTCCACTCATCACAAAATCCTATACGTTATCCTTAATTTCTGGTGTTAGCAGGAGGAGATTCCAAATAGTAGGACTGAGCACGTTTTTCAGAAAATCAACACTAACGGACAGACTAAATTAGATTTATCACTTGGCATATTTTTGTTGGGTTCTTTTCATTGCCCTCCACTTAAGAGTTCATCTTTGTATCAAAATTGACTTGGGGAGCATGACTTATGCTCGGACTCAGTAATTCCTCAAATTAATGTAGTTTTTTAATAAATAAATACGATAAAGGAATACAAAGCCGTCCAATGTTGTATGTATCTTGAACAATGTTAATTGATGTGCACATCCATCGTCGTGAATCCTTAGAGCCATGAATTATCCACTTTGGGAGGCTTTTGACCCGATCAAAGCCATCAATACACCTCATAATAAATGTTGTTCTTAAAATGTCATTTGCCATTCTATTAGTGGGAAAATTGTTAAATCTAGGACTCAAAAGCACCCCAAGCCATCTGATTCCAGCTCCCCTTCCTTCACCAACTCACTCCATGTCAGTATCATTCAGAGACAGCCCAACCCAAGCCGTCTGATTCCAGCTCCCCCTTCCTTCACCAACTCACTCCATGTCAGTATCATTCAGAGACAGCCCAGATAAACCCCATTCAAAGTCTTCCCCCCAGAACCAAAATCCCAACCCACCAAGCCCATCTATTCTACCCACCAAAAAAACGAAATTTAATTAGCCAAAAAAAAAAGCCCTTAGATTTTCCGACTTCACCCGGAAAAAATAAATAAAAAAATAAACCTTGGAATCCGTGAAATAGTAGAGAAATACAAAAGAGTTCAGAATCGAACCTGGACCACTGAGCCAAGTTAGGAATAATCGCTCCCAGGAGCTCAAATCGTACGCGACGAGAGCACTGTAACGATTCCCAATCACGTCAGCATGCGCAACCAGAACTCGATTCCTCGGAGTATCTACGACGAGTCCGAGGGAGGCGTTACCCGCCAAATCGGCATCCTTTACGACCGGAACCTCATCCAGCACAATCTCGGGGGAAACGACGTCGTTTGGGACAGATATCTGACCCAAACCACCTTCCATGAAAGAGACGAGGAATCGTTTATGGGATTCGTCCCACTTGCCGGACTCGCGAAACCACCCGGCGCTGTGGTAAGAGTACACGTGCGTGGTGGGTGTCGAACGTTCAAGGGAAATTATGTAGGCTACTGGTATGGCTGAGAAGATGAAGAGAAGGAGAAAGAATTTTGGAGAGCAAATGAAAGAAGCCATTAGAGAGAGAGAGAGAGAGAGAGAGAGAGAGAGGGGATGCAGGGCCTGTTTTGGGGTGCATATAAGTGGGTGAAGAGTGGTATTTTTCTTTTCTTTTTTTCTTTTTTTTTTTTTCAAATTTGTTCTGCCCTTTTTAAAATGTAAGGCTTTAGAATAACTATAATTTAATGGAAAGAAGCTTACGAGACCAAATGATTCGTAGATTCTAATTGCTTCAAAATTACTCAAATTTGAAATTTTTGATTTTTTATCAAAAATGTATCGTTAGAATTTGATTTATTTAATCCAATGATTTTTTGAATAATAATAATATATATTTTTTTGTTATCATTAAATTCATTAAATATAAATTTTCCGACACCAAATACTTTGAATTTTGTTGGCATTTGAAAACCTTTAAGTTTCCTGAACATCCTTAATTTATCTTTTTATTTTATTTTATTTTATTTATATATTTTTTAATTAAAATAAAATAGAAAATACAGAATTTTATAAATAGAACAATTCTATAAAAAAGAATTTAAATTATCCTTATATTTTTCATTCAAAATTTCAGCTAATCTCAACTTTTCTAAGTATGACCAAACCAAAAAAAAAGCTAAATATTTGTGTTTGTTCTAAAAAGAAATGCTAAATATGAAATTATGGCCTTATTTGGGATGAGGGGTTGATAGCATACCTAATTATTATTGTAGAAATCATTAAATAAAAAATAAATGAACTTTTAAATTACAGAAATATAAATTTAATTCTTGGTACTTTTATTTTTAAAAAAAAAAAAGCCTATACACAACATTTGTATACTGTATTAACATATTAAACATAATTATTACGATAATTATTATACGTATTTAATAAATTTATTAATAAAAAATATGGAAAGAACTATACGATGATGATAGGCAAGTTTC
Organism: Dillenia suffruticosa; assembly: GCA_033439265.1. Classification (NCBI taxonomy): domain Eukaryota; kingdom Viridiplantae; phylum Streptophyta; class Magnoliopsida; order Dilleniales; family Dilleniaceae; genus Dillenia; species Dillenia suffruticosa. Next base: position 25,127,698 of record JAVTVX010000020.1, on the reverse strand, counting down.
TAATTTACTACCGATTTTAGAAATTTGTAAAATCTTATGGAATAAAGTTGAGTAAGCCACATGTATCAGTAAGTCTCTCGACTCAAAAATTTGACAATCTTAGTAATTCTAAATGAATATAATTTTAAAATTTTTTAAGATAAAAATAGAGAAAAATGGAGAGTTGGGAAGGATACGTGTGATGTTTGGTTGGTTGGTTTGGAATAGATTTGGGATTTTGGTCAGAATAGGTGTGGAAAAAATGGGGGCATCTTGTTTGGCTTTGGGAACTCCAAGATGCATCCGGTTGGACTTTTGTATTTGTTGGGAAGATACTTGTGCACCTTATCACTTTCCTATATAATAAATATATAAGATATCATTAGCTATATGCTTTTGTTGTTATTACAAAAATCTTTTCCTTATCATTGATGTCCGGTGCACATTCAGGGTTGGTGTCAGAAACAGTGAAAAGGAGGGAAAAACAAAAAATGAGTTTAGGGTTTTTGGGGCCTAAAACTAGATAATGGGATGGTGAAAAGGGATTAAAGCCAGGAGCCCATTTGGGCCTAGCCCCCTCCTTTTCCACCAAAAGAAAAAAGCTAGGAGCCCATTTTTTTGGGTACAGTCTAAAACGGGTTTTTATGCTCCCGGGGGAATTTAGATAAAACATGCCAATTTTCTAAAGATTCCAAAAGTTAGATTTCTCTTTTTTTTTTTTTTTTTTTCCTTTCAAAAGTAAAGGGTAGATGGGGGTAATAAGCAGACATCTGAGAATCAAATCAACGAATAATTAATTTAGTAGATAAACATACTAAATTTGTTAACCAAATCTAACCTTCAAAATTTTAAAATAAAAAAAAATTATATTAAAAGAATTGTATCCTAAAATGATTTATCAGATTATAGTTTCAAATATCGATTAATATAAAAAAAATTAGAATCATGACAAGGTGCCCCTTCACCAAGCTCGAGAATTGTGGTGGTTAATACACTTTTGGGAGGCTAATTAGTCTATTAATATTTTAACATTTTTTTTAATTATATAAAAATTTAAATTTGAAATTATCAGATTGAGAAAGAAGAATTTATACCATTAGATTGTTCCCTACAAGTTGTTCTATTAAGTGTTTCCTTCTCTTGATCTCTACTCTCTTGTTCTCGAGGATAGTCAAAAGTTTGGGGGTACCCCTTTGCTGTGTAGGGTGTGACTGCATTATACCCTTTCGTTAAATTTTTTTTTTCCCCGGTTTAAGTCTCTCTCTCTCTCTCTGGAAAGAAAAGAGAGAGAGAGAATTATTATTACTATTAGTTGAATTGAGAAAATAAAATTCAATTAAATAAATAAATTTTTGTAGTTGAGTAATAATTTGACATGGAAATTCATATGCCAAAATTCAAATTGGAACCACCAAAACCAAATTAGTCTCATTTATCCAAATGCATCCTAATTGCACCAAAAATAATAAATTAACGAATTTAATGGACATACTTTCATGGCATACTCATAGACCACACACACGCTCCTTATTTCCTTTTTTTTTCCCCTAATGTTTGGAAAAACAGCGGACGAACACGACGTCGTTTTGTCCGAAATATTCTCGGACAAGTGACTGATTAAAAGGAAACACAAGGCAGAATTTCCGTGGGCAAATCGAAAGGGCATCCGAAGCTTCTCTCTCTCTCTCTCTCTCTCTCTCCTCTCGACGTCTGCGCAGGTAAACCGTAAACTATTTGTATCAATTCCTCTGAGTTCCTTGGATAAAAATTATACTTTTATGGGCCTTTTCTCTATTGAATCTGTTCTCTCTCTCTCTCTCGGTCAACTTTTGCTGATTGTGTATATCGGTTCAGATCAGGTTGAAAATATTTTGAATGGCTTTTGGGATATGGGATCTCTTATGTTCGTCGCTTCATTTTCCAATTTTAACTGTTTGTTTGATCGGTGTCAATCTAGAAATCTGTTTTCGGTCTTGGGTTTGGAGCGTCTGAATTCATTTGCTTGCCCATTAATTGTATGACGAGTACAAGTATTGAATTAAGATCTTATTTATGTTTCATTTCCTAAATAGAGACAACATAACTCCCCAAGAATTGGGGTTCAATCGTGTGCTAATATATCCTGGTGATGTACCATGATTAGGGTTTCCTTTAGTACTTATCATAGCTAGGTATTGTTTTTTGGACTAAGCGATGACGGAATTAATAAAGTTCACTGGAATGACTGATTCATGTTGCATCAACACTTCTATGAATGACCGAGCTTGTGTTGTACCCATATTGGACATAGTTCTAGACACTACTGGATTCAACATTTTCTAACTTATAATTGTAGTATAACTTTGCAATGCTAGAGTGTGTAGGGTGTATCATATCCTGTGTCCTGTGTTCTGTGTACATGCTTGTGTTGGACAGCCACGAAACCATTTCATGGTTATTGGGGGGTGAAACCTGCGGTCCACTCCATGATAATAGTTCATTCAGTCAGCGAGTCATTTGATCAAAGTTTTGTGTAATGAAATTCAATTGATTTATTTGAGACATCTATTTGTAGGTCGATTTATGCCAGAAGTTCGTATTCTTCCCTTTAATTTCTGACTAACATAAGTTGAATTTGTGCTGGTAATTTAGTTCCTGATGGCTGGTAGCTGGAATGAGAGTAAAGTAGTTTACAATTTTAGACCAATGGTTATGTTTGTCCAAATATACAGTTATACCAGGGAAGTGAATAAGAGAAATTTCACATATTCTGTTATTGGTATCTATTGATTGGTGGTGAGTGGATTGGAATTTTGTCTCTTTTTGTTGAATGGAAATCAATCTTGATGTGCACAGCACTTGATGAAAATGTTGATATTTTCTCCAAAACAAAGATAATTAGAATGAAGTCATGCGAGGATAATTTATCTTATTGTTACTAATTTTCTCCACAGTTAAGGAATCTATCCCAGCTCCGTGGTACGCTCAAGGTTTGCTTGGATGAACATGGATGTGTGTTTAAAACTTCGATATTAATTGTTTGGTCAGGTTAATATTAAATATCACCTTCCTTGTGGATGCCTGCGGTTAATATTTTATTTTCTAACACAATAGTAAGACTACAGGAGTATAAGCCCCTTCCTGCTTGACTACCCCTTGATCCTTGTGTTTCATGTGACCCTTTATAAGACTGGATCAGTCTGCTGCCGAGGAATTGGGGAATATTGCCACGTGATATAGAAATCTTTTGCCTCTCTCTTTGTTTTGCAACTTACAAGTGTTCCCATTTTATACATGAGCCTGATTTTTGGCTGATGGGGTCTTTTTTTGAAAGTTGGAGTTTGTAACCTTTATTGATATTGATTTTTATTTGAGTGATGGCATCAATTTGTAGCAGTCCAGTTGTCCTTATTCTGTTATTATTCCCTTTTTGTTAAAATCTTCATCATCTAGACTTTCTTCCCAAGCATGCTTGCTTGCTGATCTGTTTATGATTAAGATGACTTCTGTCTGCATGCGGAGATGTAGTATCTTGCTTTTATTACGCATATCATTTCAGCTGCATTTTGAGTGAACCTAATGGTTCAATCAGTCTTTTGTTTGCAGGGATCCTACTTTGTTAAGTCATAATGGGTGCTCATAAAGTTGCTCACGCCACTTTGAAAGGACCTAGTGTTGTGAAAGAGATCGCCATAGGAATTGCACTTGGCTTGGGATGTGCTACAATGTGGAAGATGCATCACTGGAATGAGCAGAGGAAGACAAGGACATTTTATGACTTGCTAGAGAAGGGTGAAATCAGCGTTGTTGCGGAAGAGTAAACTTTGTCACTCTCCTATGATTCAACGGGTTACCTTTGTCAGGATATGAAATTGACTGTTTATGTTTTAATTAAGTTTCAGATGTAAGATACAATCAGCCTACTTAGTTTGGGTTTTGAGAAAATAAATTCATGTATCACTCATCTTTTTGGACTGCATTTTTTTGAAACAACCATCTTGAGGTCTCTCAAGTTTTCTCTCTCCTATTGTTGTGGCCTATCATTATTGGTTGTTGAGAATTCCATACAATTGCTTGCCATGGTGGAATCAAAATGGTACTGAAAATATGTATCCTCTGTCGACTCTAGCCCTTTGACAGGTTAAGAACCTAGGTTCTATTGTGGAAGTGATATGTGCGTGATGTAGAGCTCCTAAACACAGGTGTGGTAGCCTAATTCATATCATGCTTGTTTCAAATGGAATGAGACTATGATTTCACTATTTTCTGTTAAAATTGATGTTGCCATATTCACTTCCTGAGGTTTTAATTACAGTATTCCTCAGAACCACATGACATGAGCAATACATGCAGCAGCTCAGTTGGTCCGAGTTTACAATGTCAAGGCCTGTATGCCCCCGAGTACAGCAAATAATAATTCCTATCCCTGTGTCTATATTGTTCCATCTCTTAACATCACATGCTACATTCACGGGCTATTGGCCAATTTCCATGTAGTTCACTTCTTGTTAACGTGACGAATGTCCCAAGTTGCTCAATTTTGTTACCAAATTGCTACCTTAGCATTTAGGTTAATGATTTTTGAGAAATGAGAAGCAATTTAAGTTTGTCTTTTCAATCGAGGCTGCAAATTTATCTGTGCCATTTCTTGTTCAGCGGCGCGTAGGGCATTGATGCTCTTGTTGAATCCGGCTCATCAATCTGCAAGCATAACACTAAGAGTTAGTAGTTCCCTGTAAAATCTCAAATCTATTTTATGATATCATCAGCAGTACGCGAAAAGATATGTAGAATAGCATTTCCTAGTGACTCATGACAATTCTGAGAGACGATCCAAAAAATTTTTGCTGTAAAACCAGCTTCATCCTCAAAATAGTTGGAAGAATTCCTCACTCATGAGCTTCATGAGCCAAAGTTTAGTAAAAAAGACAAGGGTATAGAAATCTACCATAACAATGATCTCCGCCTACTATGTAATCCTTCAGGCTCATCAGCACTTCCTCCACCGGCAGCAACAGCTTTATTTTCGGGGGTGTTTGACTTCATCTTCTTTAGATGCATAAAAATTTTCATTTACATTAGTTGAATTTGAAACACCATATTTCTGCAACCACGTGTCAGTCTCCCAAAGAACATGCATAATGCTTTCTCGTGCAGCATAACTATGGCTCTCATATGGAAGAACCACCAAGCGGCAAAGCGCACCATGTCCTTTCAAAGCATTAAAGAAACAGTCTGACTGCAAAACTGCCAAAACAAACAATTTCGGCACATGTTATGACAATCTAAAATGGGTGGAGTCCAGCTAAGGTTGCGTCTTTTAACAGGAAGGGACACATACACAGGCTTATTTTACCTGCATTGTCAATGTTCCTGGATTATTGTCTTCTTCTCCATGTATAAGCAATATCGGCTTTTTAATTTTATTAGCCGACATGAAAGGGCTCGTCTCCACATAAGTATTAGTGGCTTCCCAAAGTGTCCTGTCCTCATTCTGCAGCATTTTCAAATAACTAATCAATCACACAAAAGGATTATTGGCAAGAAGAAAAGGACATCAATTTTCCAAACTATTGGAAAAGAGAAAAAAAAAAAAAGGAAAAGGCGCCTATGGATACCTGGAATCCAAAAGGAGTGAGTGTCCTGTTATAAGCTCCGGACCGAGCGATACCACAACAGAAAAGATGTGGGGCATGTGCTAGGAGGTTTGCAGTCATAAAAGCTCCATAGGAATGCCCGCCAATAGCAATTTTACTGGGATGAGAAACCTAAGTAAAAAGCACAATGTTCTCATTTTTGTTTGCCAAAAGTTAAAGATCAATTGTAGACTGTGAAAACTTACTCCACGTCTGGTGACTTCCTCCACTGCAGCCTCTGCACTCGCTACTAATTGCTCTATATACCTGAGGACATATGCATTTTGTAAATAGTCACATGCACTAGGCTAAAGCTGAAGAGGTGTAATATCTTAACTAGCAATCAGAGAAGAAAAGGAATTCAAAAGGCACAACAGAAGCTTCATTTAGAAGCCAAGTAAATAATACTTCCTGGAATGACAAGGACTTGTTAAAGAGGGCCGGTAAGAGTATAAATCTACAGCTGGTGTTTTTTCATTTTTACACATACCATAATCAGCATGACAAAGGAAGCTACACGCAAACACACATAACTCGGAAAGAGTGTAAGCAGTCAGATAATGAGGATTCACAGGTTAAATTACCTATCATTAGCCTCTTCTTCACCGTCCCCAATAATAGGTACAGTTGGACCAGACAGAATAGCAAACCTGCAGGATGCCAAACAGTCATCCATCGGTGGGATCATATTACAGAGACCCATGAAAGAGGTGCAACAGGAATAAAAAGTTTGCAGATAGTGGAACTTGTAACAAGAAAAAATGGACCATACATAGTTAAAGGAAGATCCGTGCCTTCTCGCAAGCCACAGAAGGGCTGATGTCAGCCCAATGCCCGGAAACTCATTAGGAGAACCACGAACTTGTCCTGCAGCATCTTTACTTTTGAACTCTCCAGGATATGACCAAACTAGACATGGAAGAGGGCCATCCTTTGAGGGATCATAGCCTGGTGGTAGGTACAGTGTTGCAGTAAGTTGTACACCATCCTTCCTTTGATACCTTATCATCTCTTTCTGCAGAGCAGCCAGCTGAGGATATGGATGAGGAAAATCTGTAATCTGGCTCACCTTCTTCTCTGGCCAGCTCTGCAAATAATATTGGGTGTTTTCGGTTTTTGACTCTTTAGAAGTTAGTATTTTCAGCTTATCAATGTCTAGATCTCCATCGTTCTGGTCAGACATTAATGCAACAACAGTCTCGTAGTACTTTCCCTTGTCACTCTCCCAAGTCCGCTCTTTAATGCTTGAATTTCTGATAATTTTCTTTTCAGGCGACTACAGTTACCATTACCCAATATTCCAAATATATATATATATATAGAGAGAGAGAGAGAGAGAGAGCAGAAATTTCTATAATACTTACATTTCAAATAGATCCAGGAAGGGGATATTCCCCTCTGGTGTAGCACCACTTCCATTTAGTAAAATGTAAGTCCTCCCATCATTCTCCTTCTTTACTTTTGCAATCACATATGTCCCAGCATGAGCTCTCCTGAGCATCGGAGAGCCAGGATCAGAATATACATCCTCTGATGACCTATCAAAGAGTATTCTTGGAGCAACATCAATTGATCCCGGAGAAATGACCAAGTTCTTACGCATCATGTTTTGTATCACGATTCATAAACTAGAGCCCGTGAATCATCACACCAGGATATCCCTCTGGAGAGACCAATAATTCAATTAGAAAGCCTCAGAAATACCAGTATGCAAGTTTGCTAAAACAAAAGCTACAGACAAATATTATGGTTGTAATGCAGCACAAATATCATACAGCAAATGCTGTTGTGATGAGGGATCATTTTGCAATTGATTATTCATGGCAAATACCATAATGTTAGACACCAAAAAAAAAACTTATCTGAACTTATCTATGAGAGAGAGAAAGAGAGGAGTATATCATGTTCTAACCCATAACGAAGATCAAGTTTATGTAGGACTTCTGGCTCTACACCATCCCGTGGCTCAGCAGGTTGTGTATATACAATATCACAAGGTGAAACATCAACTTTTGAATCACCATCATCTTGTGTTTCTACCCTAAATACTCAATGCAGCCAAACATATTAAATGAAATTTTATACTTAGATTAGTCACATTAAAAGAGGAAGAGAATCATTATAAACTCCACTGAGAAAAAAAAAAAAAAAGAAGCTTGATTTGTGCCTGAGATGCTTGAGAGAGGCTATGATCTAAAGCTAACAACTAATTTCACAATTTTTACTTAGAGAACGAGCAAAATTTATACTAGTTCAACATACGATAACTATCAACCCAGAAAATTTGTTGAATAAATACACAAAAGCCTTATCAATGGATTACCAATAAAGCGAAGATGGCTTATCTGCCCTCCAGTTAATTGAGGGCATCCCTTTCCTCACACTGTTAAAGGCAATAGGAACGTCCTCCGCAAGGGGCAAATCACAAAGTTCTTGAACAAATTTCCCCTCAGTTGTCCAGAGATCAACCTTTTTGGGAAATCTTCCACATGGTACAATGTAAGAATATGGCCTGTGAATTGAAGTAATCAAAATGTACTTCTGATCCAGTGATGGGTCAATTGATGTATATACAGCAGGGGAACCAATTTCCTTCACTGTCCCATCCAAAGAAGCCAGGACAAGTTGTGTGGTCGCATAATAATCAAACAAATCTGCATCATACTCATCCTTAAGCAAATCCTGGTATGTTCTCACTTGAACAACATTTTGCTGTTCATTGGACCGGGCCTTGGGGCCAGACGGCACCAGAGGCTTCTTTGGAGGTTTGCCACGAGACAAGGGAATTATGCATACCAATAATGTGGAGTCATTGATCCAAACAAAACTGTGAAATAAGGTCACTAAGTGAAAAAAAAATACATACACACGCACACATATGTGACTTAACAAAGCATTTGAATAAAGGAATTGCACCAACTTGTCAAAAACTGCATTTAGGCATATGTTTGGAGATTGAAACAAAGGCCTCGCTTTTCAAGTCTCAATGTCAGCAACCCAAACTCTAAGTTTGCCACTACTACAGCCCCGATCCTACATGAGTGGATGATTGTCTTGAGTTAGATTTAAATGATACAATATTCAACATAAAATATATACTTGGGGCCTTCAAGGAGATTAAGCCATCTCAATACTGATGGCTATTAAACCAATAACTCTCAAGATTGTTGTTGTGTCAGTCTGTGTTTGTTTGTATGAACATCAATATGAATTGTGAAAAAGATAATTTTGGCCAGTGAAATGAGCCTCCCTCAGTTGATTAATGATGCTAGGTGTCCTCATTGGCTGAAGGTAGTGGTAATATGTAGAAGCTGATGCTAGTTGTTTCTATGAGATGTGCTGCCAATTTGGGTTCTACAAAATCCAATATGCATAAACACGTTCTCAGTTTCTATAAACTCCATATCCTATCCACTTTCTTTTCCACACATGATAAAGGAAGTGATTATAATTGAATATTTCTATTGACAGAAGTTTAACAAATGAGCATACCTCTTCGATTCGGACACTGAAGGACAGATACTGTCCATTATTGGACCTTGTTGAAAACAAAAAGTCAGTCAGTGTCCATAAAGAACGGATGTGCCAAATAAGTCAAAATTGTGTTTAGAAGACATTAAAAGGAGCCAAGTTGCCAAAAATGGAGATGCACGGTCCAACTGAGGTCACATCCAATTTTTAAGAGTCAATACAAATCGAGTCATTTACATTACGTAGTAGAACTAGTTTGGCCTATAGTACATAACATAAACAAAAACCAAGAAAGCTAACCAACATCCAATGTGTGCATGATGATATATTAGTATTAAAATTAACAATTCAATCACCACCATGACCAAAATCAATTATCAGGAGTTGTGTACATGAAATTTGAAAGATAAATCTAATAAGGCTCCAAACAAAAGGGATGCAAGGAATATTTTTTCCCCTTTTAAGCGAGGGAAATAGTCATGAGAATGCAAGAGATAGAGAAAATCACCAGCTAACAAAGTTGATTTTTGCACCATCTGGCAAGTCATGTACTTCCTTCTCTGGGCCTAGTGTACCATCCTCCATAAGATGATGTATCCCAATACCAGTATAAAATAACCTGAAGATGGGATTCAATCATTTCATTTGATCTAGGACAACTGACAACTAGAAATAAGAAAAGTTATAGCATAGGAATGACATATGCTTTACTTCAGGCATTGCAGCATACATACTAGTAAAGGAACATAAGTATCGATAAGATGGGAAGAAGTACAAATGATGTGTCATATGTTATCACAAAGCATGGTTGGGATGGAAAGCAACCGTCTCTTTCCATGATACTGTAGGGGATGTAACTTGCAGGTGTTACCGTGAAGGATCCATTTTGTATTAATGAAAGAGAAGAACAAATGTACTGAATCAAACTAAAGTGACATGATTGCAAGTGAATAAGAGTTCTCTAATACTGACATCCTACTCCGTGTGTTGCATCATCCATCAATTCGAATACCAACAAGCTTCTCCCCTGGTCTTGCTAAGTCTGCCAAAGGAGGTAGAGCTCTCCTTTTGAGAAAGAGTATTTTGTCCCTCTGCGGTGAAAATGATAATGCGGGTAGTGGCGATGTATCAACAATGTCCTTGATTTCTGGTGGGGGAAGCCGATATCCACCTTCTAGTGCTGAATTTTCAACATCAACAAAGGTGAGATGCAACAGTAAGAACTTAAACCTATCAAAAAGTTTTATGAAGTTTGTATGACTTCTATACTCCATTAAACCTCGTTCAAAAATGGCAGTGTAATGTAACACGTATTCAATTTTGCCTTGCATGATGGAGATGGACACAAGAGTTCCAAATGCACCATGATAGGGCATAAAGGTAACATGTTTGATCCTCTATGCTATCTGATCATACCCATTAAGGACACTCATTGCTAAGAAACAACATAAATCATACATATCATTCAGGAAAATCAAAATAGTGACTTTTTTGGTGCCTTTTTTGAATGACTAATAAAATCATATAAATATATGAAGCTTGTAAAATGGGCCGTTGACATTTTTTGGTCAATAAAATCGTTATTCCTCGATTAAAATGACAAAAATATTTATATTAATTCCGAAGCAAATATGTTAACCGAACTTCAAAACATAGTTGGGGGGGGGCAAATTTTTGGTCTCGGCAACATAAAACCTTAATAAAATGGCAGTAATCCCTAATACTTAGAGATGGGACATGGAAAAAATTATGTTGGGAAGTAACCCTTAAATGGGTTACAAATCAGTTGAAACATGACTCTAGATATCCATGTATCAAAAAAAGAGATAAGACTGGGCCGGTTCTAGCCCAGAAACCAGTCTAGCCGCCCCGCTGTAGCCCGGACCGGCCAGCTACAGTAACCGGGCCGGTCCGGTTCCTATTTTTACGGAACCGCCGCGACCCGTTCCAATGGTCAATTTTTCATTTTTTGAAATTTGTTACTTCGAAAACCATCGAACCAGACCGGCCCAATACAGCCCGGTACACTGGGCCTGGTTTACCGGGCGGGCCAGTTCCAAGCAAATGTTTTTTGAACCGGCCCGACCAGGCCCCGGAAGGCCTCGGAACCACGGCCGCACCGGCCCGCAGTTCCTGGGCCAGTCCAGGAACCGGAACTGTCCCAAATACTAATTGTGAAGCAACATGGACTTTCCAGGTTAATAATTAAAACTAATAATCCTAATCCTTAAAGTCCATAAGCTTCAAAATATCAAAAAGAAAAAACGGAAAACAAAAGCAAAAACCCAAATTTGAAAAAATTACCATCATCTTCAGCTAGAGAATTAGGAACAGAGGAGGAAGAGCCATTAGAGCCGCCGCCACGACCTCCGTCCTCAGAAGCCATTGAATTAAGAGGTACGAGACGTTGAAACCTAGAAGAAGCCATGGAGGTTTCAACAGACTCCGCACCGAGGGCAGACGACTTCAGATGGTGACGAAGAGAGTGAATCGAAGAAGATGATCGTCTAAGACCGGGAGACGTCTTAACAGAGAGAAACGGTGGAGGGAGTGAAGTGGAAGAGAGAGAAACGATGAAGTAGACGTTTTGAAGTCGCATGATCGTTTTCGATTTACGACTTTCCTTTTTACCTTATTTTTTCCGTTATTGGATGATCAAAAAATCGAATTATAGAAAGTGCCGCCTCGAGGAATCTAGCCGATATAGCGTGCGGGAGGGTGCAGCTTTAGAAATAGCAATACCCCCCTCCCCCCGCCCCTCCGAAAACCCTAATTTAAGATATTTTTAGGGTTGTTTTCTTTTGCGATGGGACACAAAATGGATAATGATCGGGACCTAGGAGTCTCTGTCCTTTGTATTGGCCCAAAATTTGAGTCCATTTTGAAACTTACGAATTTCGTCTTTTTTCTTCATCGCGCAAATTCAATTTAAATATTTATAACACATTATTTAATCATAATTCTTTTAATTTAATTTTTTATTTTTAAATTTTAAATTTAAAATTTAATTAAAAAATCTAATATATTATTCTATTAAATCGATTATTTTTTGATAAAATGATATTCCAAGATACACATAAAATTTTTTTAAACTTATTGTCATACATTTAAGGTTATATTCTATTGGAGTTTTACAGGTAAAAGACTAATGAGAAAAAATTAGTACCGATTGAGTAGTTCGTTTGTTAGTCACTTAATTTGTATTTAGAGATCTAAATTCTTTTTTTTTTTTCCTTCCAAACGACATTAAAGCATCATTATTTGATGATATTATCAGTGATGCCTCACCTCACTTTTGTGTTTCTTAATTCATATAGGTTTTGACGTGTTAATTTAATTAGAACAATGAATATATTCAGAAAAACTGTATTTTATCTTATTATCGGTAAAGTTAATACTTAATTGTATGAAATCTTATAGTAATTTAAATATTTTATTGTGAGAAAGGAAGAATATGTTTGTGAACATTAGATTGACTAAACAAATCTCAAGAGAAATTTTAAATGATACAATGAATGAAAATGCATAGTCATTATTCCAAGGACTGGAATGGTCCATTGCACCATTCTCTTATTTTCTTCACGATTCGACCGGCATTTTAGAAAGGCAATCCTCTTTCACAAGGGTTTCTTTAAAAACCGAGCCAAATGAAGCAAGGAGTCAAAACCACTGAGCAGATGATACAACATGGGTCCAGACCTTCCTCCAACCCAACAGCCCAAATGGCTTCCAACAATAAAACCTAACTTTCCGTACTTGTTTTCTCCTATGTACCCTCCAACATAAGCTCCCATGAAGGTACCGATGCCTCGAGCAAGTCCCTCTCGTAAGCTACCCCCAACATAGATTGTCTCAAACAAATCCCACAGTGCAAAGAACCCCGGAATCATAAGGTGTCTTGCTTGGCGCATCGCTTCCCTTGCCACAGCATCGCCTTCTGCTCTGGACAACTCAGTGGCTTCTTCAGTGCTCTTACCTTGTGATATTTCATACTCAAAGCTTTCTTTCTTGGCTTCGTTTCTTACCCTACTCACATAATTTGCTCTAACATTGTGAAGATAGACCTTTAAGGCTTCTTTTGTAAGACATACTAAGGTTCCAATACCCATGTCGAAGCAATTTAAGAATGTAAACCTATCATATCCCTGAGATGCCTCTTCTCCCATAATTAGTTTCCTGCATTTTTCAACTACAAGAGAAGGAGGAAAAATAAAATCAAAATTTTTACTTTTATTAATTTTAGCTCCTATGCTTTTACTTTATTTTAGCTTTTCATGTAATGTAAGCAAATGGCTCCAGGGGCAAAGCCATGGAGGATGATGCCTGATGCTTTAAGTAAAGAAAAAATAAAGTAAATATAAATTCAAAGATCGGCATTTCAACACATGTTACTAAAATTTTAAAAAACTATATTAAAATTCTAAAGAATATCATTAAAAATATTAATAAACTTAATTCAGCAATGGTCATTTTAGTATTCTCGACAATCTATCCAAACATATTCAAGAATGTTGTGAAAAGTCTCCGAGAAATAGTCCAGTGATCATAACCTCCTCCTTTAACATGATTCGAGATTCAAATCTTATGTTAAAATAAAAAAGAATATTGTGAAAATGAGCAAAACAAAATTTTAAAGCGGGTCCATAATTTAGAGCTAAAAAATTCATATAATCACAAACAAATAAAAAACTCATTCCCATATATATATATATATATATATATGATATTTGTTGATATTATACCTGCAATGCTAAGAACAATAATGCCGACAGCAAGGGGAAGCTGGAAATCGGTGTTATTGATATCCATGATGCCTCTTTCCACCGAAAAAGAACGTCTACCTTTCCACCAAAAAAAAAAAAAGATATCCATGATGGCTTTGGATAAGAAGTTCACCAAAACTCTCTATGCTTTCTGTCTTGAAAGGCCACAGCATGCATGCTTGATATATTTAGAATATATGGATAAATTATAAAGGAAGAGAAAGCATCTGGAACTTGTAGAATAAAAGGAAAAGTAAAAAATGGCTAAACCCAAGAAAAGGGAATAGCAGTGATGGGTAAGCAAAGCAAGAATTCGATACCAAGAACTCGCGCTGCGGTTAGCTCAGAAGATTATGGTTAAGAATCCTGATTAACTCAGTTAGCACTAGCTAATGAAAGATTTTAGGTTCATTTGGAATCTATGATTATATCTTTGCCCATGAATTTCTAATAATTGTTGGGTTTTATCTGATTTAGCTCTCGATTGTAAAATTTTTGAAACTGGTATAAGAGACACGCTGCTGGAGTGATTCCTACCCACAAAGAATGAAAGAAGAGCGACAAGGTTTAGTTCAGATTCGTTGGCTCCTACTGCTTGTCCCTCTTTTATGAAAATCCTGGGGTTTATGCTTTTTATGGATACTGAAACTGTTAATCAACCTAAAAATAAAGGAGTTCCCTCGCTATAGGAATGGGTCATCATGACATCATGAAAAATAGCAACCCCTGTTCAAACCAAAAGATCTATCTCAACTTACTTACGAAGAACTAGCTGGAGCTATGGCGGTTTGATTCCGTACATTTCTACTTGATTACGTACGAGACGTTGAAACCTAGAAGAAGCCATGGAGGTTTCAACAGACTCCGCACCGAGGGCAGACGACTTCAGATGGTGACGAAGAGAGTGAATCGAAGAAGATGATCGTCTAAGACCGGGAGACGTCTTAACAGAGAGAAACGGTGGAGGGAGTGAAGAGGAAGAGAGAGAAACGATGAAGTAGACGTTTTGAAGTCGCATGATCGTTTTCGATTTACGACTTTCCTTTTTACCTTATTTTTTCCGTTATTGGATGATCAAAAAATCGAATTATAGAAAGTGCCGCCTCGAGGAATCTAGCCGATATAGCGTGCGGGAGGGTGCAGCTTTAGAAATAGCAACACCCCCCTCGCCCCACCCCCGCCCCCCCCCCCCCCAATTTAAGATATTTTTAGGGTTGTTTTCTTTTGCGATGGGACACAAAATGGATAATGATCGGGACCTAGGAGTCTCTGTCCTTTGTATTGGCCCAAAATTTGAGTCCATTTTGAAACTTACGAATTTCGTCTTTTTTCTTCATCGCGCAAATTCAATTTAAATATTTATAACACATTATTTAATCATAATTCTTTTAATTTAATTTTTTATTTTTAAATTTTAAATTTAAAATTTAATTAAAAAATCTAATATATTATTCTATTAAATCGATTATTTTTTGATAAAATGATATTCCAAGATACACATAAAATTTTTTTAAACTTATTGTCATACATTTAACGTTATATTCTATTGGAGTTTTACAGGTAAAAGACTAATGAGAAAAAATTAGTACCGATTGAGTAGTTCGTTTGTTAGTCACTTAATTTGTATTTAGAGATCTAAATTCTTTTTTTTTTTTCCTTCCAAACGACATTAAAGCATCATTATTTGATGATATTATCAGTGATGCCTCACCTCACTTTTGTGTTTCTTAATTCATATAGGTTTTGACATGTTAATTTAATTAGAACAATGAATATATTCAGAAGAACTGTATTTTATCTTATTATCGGTAAAGTTAATACTTAATTGTATGAAATCTTATAGTAATTTAAATATTTTATTGTGAGAAAGGAAGAATATGTTTGTGAACATTGGATTGACTAAACAAATCTCAAGAGAAATTTTAAATGATACAATGAATGAAAATGCATAGTCATTATTCCAAGGACTGGAATGGTCCATTACACCATTCTCTTATTTTCTTCGGGGGTCTCAAACCTTCGATTCGACCCACATTTTAGAAAGGCAATCCTCTTTCACAAGGGTTTCTTTAAAAACCGAGCCAAATGAAGCAAGGAGTCAAAACCACTGAACAGATGATACAACATGGGTCCAGACCTTCCTCCAACCCAACAGCCCAAATGGCTTCCAACAATAAAACCTAACTTTCCATACTTGTTTTCTCCTATGTACCCTCCAACATAAGCTCCCATGAAGGTACCGATGCTTCGAGCAAGTCCCTCTCGTAAGCTACCCCCAACACAGATTGTCTCAAACAAATCCCACAGTGCAAAGAACCCCGGAATCATAAGGTGTTTTGCTTGGCGCATCGCTTGCCTTGCCACAGTATCGCCTTCTGCTATGGACAACTCAGCGGCTTCTTCAGTGCTCTTACCTTGTGATATTTCATACTCAAAGCTTTCTTTGGTGGCTTCGTTTCTTACCCTACTCACATAATTTGCTCTAACATAGTGAAGATAGACCTTTAAGGCTTCTTTTGTAAGACATACTAAGGTTCCAATACCCATGTCGAAGCAATTTAAGAATGTAAACCTATCATATCCCTGAGATGCCTCTTCTCCCATAATTAGTTTCCTGCATTTTTCACCTACAAGAGAAGGAAGAAAAATAAAGTCAAAATTTTTACTTTTATTAATTTTAGCTCCTATGCTTTTACTTTATTTTAGCATTTCATGTAATGTAAGCAAATGGCTCCAGGGGCAAAGCCATGGAGGATGATGCTTGATGCTTTAAGTAAAGAAAAAATAAAGTAAATATAAATTCAAAGATCGGCATTTCAACACATGTTACTAAAATTTTAAAAAACTATATTAAAATTCTAAAGAGTATCATTAAAAATATGAATAAACTTAATTCAGCAATGGTCATATTAGTATTCTCGACAATCTATCCAAACATATACAAGAATGTTGTGAAAAGTGTCTAAGGAATAGTCCAGTGATCATAACTTCCTCCTCTAACATGATTCGAGATTCAAATTTTATGTTAAAATAAAAAAGAATATTGTGAAAATGAGCAAAACAAAATTTCAAAGCGGGTCCATAATTTAGAGCTAAAAAATTCATATAATCACAAACAAATAAAAAACTCACTCCTATATATATATATATATATATATATATGATATTTGTTGATATTATACCCGCAATGCTAAGAACAATAATGCCGACCGCAAGGAGAAGCTGGAAATTGGTGTTATCGATATCCATTATGGCTTTGGATAAGAAGTTCACCAAAACTCTATGTTTTCTGTCTTGAAAGGCCACAACATGCATGCTTGATATATATAGATATATGGATAAATTATAAAGGAAGAGAAGGCATCTGGAACTTGTAGAATAAAAGGAAAAGTAAAAAATAGCTAAACCCAAGAAAAGGGAAGAGTAGAGATGGTTAAGCAAAGCAAGAATTTGATACCAAGAACTCGTGCTGCGGTTAGCTCAGAAGATTATAGTTAAGAATCCTGATTAACTCAGTTAGCACTAGCTAATGAAAGATTTTAGGTTCATTTGGAATCTATGATTATATCTTTGCCCATGAATTTCTAATAATTGTTGGGTTTTATCTGATTTAGCTCTCGATTGTAAAATTTTTGAAACTGGTATAAGAGACACGCTGCCGGTGCGATTCCTACCCACAAAGAATGAAAGAAGAGCGACAAGGTTTAGTTCAGATTCGTTGGCTCCTACTGCTTGTCCCTCTTTTATGAAAATCCTGGGGTTTATGCTTTTTATGGATACTGAAACTGTTAATCAACCTAAAAATAAAGGAGTTCCCTCGCTATAGGAATGGGTCATCATGACATCGTAAAAAATGGCAACCCCTGTTCAAACCAAAAGATCTATCTCAACTCACTTACGAAGCAGTAGCTGGAGCTTTGGCGGTTTGATTCCGTACATTTCTACTTGAGAAGTAGATAAAAATTTTATATAATATAAATAAAAAGTTAAAATTGAAGAAAACAAAAATCTGCAAGCGAGTCTTATAAATTTACAATTTTGACAAATGTTATAAATAAACGACAGTTACTATACAATTTAATCATCTTAAATCTCTAAACTGGTTTTTCGTTAAGATGTTAGGCAAGATCAAAATCCCTGTCAATTTTTTTTTTTTCTTTTGTTTTACTTTCTGAAATTTATTTCAGAGTTTTTGATTATGACATCCAATAGAATTGTCAAAGGCCACAAGGAGAGTGGCTCACACGTGTATCGATTGGGTAGCCTTCGAAACCCACCAACTCTGGACAGGAATTTTTTTTTTCTTTTTTACGTGGATTTTTACAATAAATTAATATTTAAATTTTGTTTGATTAATACGATTTTATTATTAAAATATCTGTAAAGAGATTAATTTTTTTAAATTTCATTTCATTACTTGTGAGGCTACTTCTTTTGTTGTATTCTCTTTGCTCGTCAAAAGGGTTATGGAATGCATATTCTTCGAGATTGAGTGAAGCTTTTTTTTTTCTTTTCTTTGTCTTTTGATAGGGCCTTTGACCGTTCAAATTCAAACTAGAAAAAGGGTTATTTGTAAGCTTAAAATATCAAAAGCCCTGATTGAGACAATAAAATCACTCCATTCAGGTGTGCATTAGAAATTCAAAAAAGTAAGTTAGATCCCAAAATAATATCTCAAAGATGCACAGACGTGGAAGCCAAACATTGCTTGTCAACTGATAAGAAGTGTGTGTCCACGAATCAAGCACACCCCCACTTCATATTATAGCTCCCTATCACCAAAGATCCCTCGAAACACTTTCATCAAAGTAGCATTTGTTTTTTCCTAGCAAAAGAAGAGCAAAAACACTTTCACAACCAACAACAACAAAAGTGGTTAAACCAATGGCAACAACAATAGCTGGTCTGAGCATTACAAGTCCAACAATTGTAGCCAAAGCAACAGACTCACCAAAGGCCATCGTCAAACCTTCTACACTGACCCAACCATGGAAGGGGATTACGCAGCTTAGGGCTGCCCACCTGCGTGTGGCTGCTGCACCTGAGCGATTATCGGATAAGGTGGCGGAGAGTGTAAAGAATGCAGAGGAGGCATGTGCCGGTGACCCTGTGAGCGGAGAGTGCGTGGCGGCCTGGGACGAGGTGGAGGAGCTAAGTGCAGCTGCTAGCCATGCTAGGGACAGGAAGAAGGAGACTGATGCCTTGGAAACTTATTGCAAGGACAACCCAGAGGCTGGCGAGTGCCGCACTTATGACAACTAAAAACAAGTCTTTCCTTCCATTTCTTTTCTTTTTTTTTTTTTTTTTTGCAAAAAACATGTCTTTCCTAAGACATTTAAATCTTTTGTTGTGCCAATGGATGTTAGACTTGAAAATGTTCAGTATATGGTGAAATCTTGTTTTGAGTATTATCTAAAAGCACACACCATAATGATAAACTACTTTATTATAAATCTTGTCTTAGGTCCCTGCACAAGATTTTCTTGTCATACGCCTTTCCATAGATAGGTGCAAACTTAATTTCCATAGCTAAGGCTTAGCACAGTCTTGGGGAAGAAATACCCGCAAGGTCCCAGAGCAAGAGTGATGAAAGTTGCGAAAGGGGAGAGTCTAACAAGGTCAACCCGACTATAGAGTTCATTTTACAATTATTAATGCAACGCTAATTTAGCAATTAGGGTTCCTATGATGCCTAACCTAACCCATCACGCAAGGTTTGAGGGTTATACATCGACTAATATTTTGGCTGTCTCTACTTACAGTCTATTCGATGGATGGTACAATCCCTAGGTTTTGTTTAATTCACATTTGCATATGGCAACACTGACAGAAAATATCAGTAGAATTGTTTAACACGCCTTGTACATGTCAACCAGACACTACAAGTGATTTCCTAACCAAGGACATCGCATAAAGAAGACAATTGAAATAGAATAATCTTCGGCCATCAAACAATTTAGAGGTAAAGGTCATCAAGAAGAACATGCCCCCAGATAGTTTTTGAGGAAAGAATAAGAATATCTCAGGCCAATCCATTCATTGTGTTCTCTTTGCTTTGGATTGTGGTGAGTTGATCCCCAAACGCTTGTAAGATTAACCGATAGCAATCCAAAGTTTGATTGCAGCAGCTACAGAGGAGAGGTTTAATCTAGTAACTATGCCCATCCTAGGCCCATGCCCACCCTAGGTAGGGGATTAAAAGAACAAGAAAGAGAACCAAGTAGCCAGCCACAAAATTCCCCTTCAGGTCACTTTCAAGACAGACTATGGGAAGAAACAGCCCTATGCTTTCACCCTCAACACCAGAACCCAAGGAGGAGGGGGAAATCCAATCCTATTCTATACCAATTAGTGAACCCATTGTAGGTTTTACCAGGCCAAAGCCAAAAGGGCATACCAAACGGAATGCTTGAATTATCACAATCAATCCGTAGTTTCAACTTCATTGACAAATGGGCAACACAGACCATCGATCTAGTTCACACACCGATGCTTTAAAAAAGGGTACGAAGATACATAGTTTGCATTTCAACAAGTTTTAGAAATAGTATTTTCATATCATGGCCTTCGAGAGCTCAATCAACTCATGTTTCAATGCCGCAAATCAGCCATTCAAGATCAGCCAACCAAAGGAGACAATATAAAATACATTAGAATGAACTACTTTCTACATCACGAGAATTGTCAAAATAAACTAGGTAACACACCAAGATTCAGGAAAACAGAATTTTCCAACAGACAAGTTCCGAGATTAACAAAGACAGACACATAAACCTTAAATATGCACGATACAATTCACATCATCACATTGATCTCACAGTAAAGAACCTCTTCAGCACTGAAACATGTTTGCAGAAGCCATCACCATTGGCTGCACGGGGCAAGGAAGCTGCCATGGCTGCAGCATTATATCGGGTATCTCAGGAATGTCCACCACCATCCCGCTAACCTCCTCAGCAATCCGAAGAACCGAATTCAAGGACTGCAATCTATCAGTTAATTCTAGCATCTGAGCCCTAAGAACATTGTTCTCAGACTCAACCCCGCCATACATTTCACTAGCAGCATTAATCCTCAGCAGGATTTGAGCATTCTCCTTCTGCAATTGGCTCACTTGCGCGAACAAATCATCCAAGTGCTGCTGTTTCCTCTGCCGTGATCTGCGTGCCGATTCACGATTTGATATCATCCTCCTTCTCTTCCTCTCATCTATCCCTGCATATTGTGTGTCCCCACTGGACCCAGAACTTGTCTGTTGTGGTTGAATTGAAGCCATTTCTCGTCTTCCCCAAAAAGGATACTTAAAGGTGTTTTCAGAAAATGAAAAAACAAAAGAAGAGTTTCTAGGGTTTGATCAAAAATTGAATCTTTCCTAGGATTCAACGGGATTAATCAAAGGGCTAGTTCATGAGAAAACATAGAACCAGTAGAGAAACACAACCGAGAATGAATGCAGAAGACGAATTCGACGCATGAGGATAGCGTAGGTCATAAAGAAAACCTTAAACTCATCTGACTCGATCCGATTCAAAACAAACCCCAATTCAAAAAATCAAGAATCCCTTCCGAATTCTGCAAATCAAATCAGAACACGCAAAACTCAATCAAAAAAAAAAAAAAAACAAAAAACAAAACAAAACCTAAAAAAAAAAAAAAAAAAAAAAGGAAATCAGAGAGAGAGGGAGAGAGAGAGAGAGAACTGACCTGGGAGAATATCCGAAGAAGATGCCCTTTGTAATGGTAGGCGAAAGAAGGTTTCAAGATGGCCACGGAAGGGGTATTTATAGGGAAAATTGAGCGATTTTTGGTAGTATTTTAATGCCAATGAGTGCTATTATTCTAATCCAATTTGCCAACTGGTTCCAACTAACACTTCCTCCAACACGACGCGTCAGCCCCCTCTTTTGATTGGAGGTTGAGGGACCCCTCCACCGATAGCTTTTCTTTTAAAACACATGTATTTGTTTGGTGAATAATCACCGCATCTAGAAGATTATTTTCTCAACAAATTAAGTAAAATATTAAATATCAGTATTCTAATAAATTCAAAATAGTCCCATGAAAATTTAGTAATTGTGAATTACTCATTTCTAAATTTGTAGTTTTACAATTTGATTAAATAAAAAAAGTTTTTTATTTTCTTTTTTAGTTTACATTTTTTTGGATCAAATTTACAATACATACTTTTTTTATTTAATCCATCAGAATCTGATAATCACGTTAAATCTAGTTCGAAACGAATTAAATCTTTTAAGAGACAAAACTCTGTCATAATTTATTTTTTCATACATAAGAGTCAAATCCAAAACGTTATTATAGGTGTTTCTACTTTGACATATTAGTTAACAAGATTTAATATTTTTTCTTAATTAACATTAATTTTATTACTTTATAGAGTAAATTATTACGATAAATATGTGGTTGTTAACACATTTTTTGGACCATTTTTCAATATAGCTTTCTTTTTCTTTTCATATTTTTATCTTATATTTTCCATTGATGGGTGGGGCCAAATTTTTTAACAAGGGCTCCATAACTTTGGCCTTTAAAAAAAGTAATATGCAAAAAAATAGTAATATAACAAGTTTTAATAGTCAAATTCTGTTATTTTATGTGAAATATTATAATTTTTGCTTTAATTTTTCTATCACAATCGATGAATATTGTATAAGAAATATATAAAAATATGTGCTATTATTGGGAATTGAATCGGATCGTAATTATAAGTTTTTTTTAATTTAAATTTAAAATTTTCTTTAAAATTAATTATTATTTCAAGTATTTTAAAATATATCTGTCATCGTCTCTCTCCTGATCGGAGAAACATAACATGTAATGCAATCTCTAATGCCCCTTACCTTCCGATTTTTTTTCAAAATATTTGAATTAATATTGAAATCGCATAAAACTGTTTTTTTTTTTTTTAATAATTGCCGGACAGCGACGCCCCAGCAGGATCGAACGACGCAATCATGCCGCGCGAGATGACGCAAGCGAAAAAATAAAGATCGATGGACGAAACGACGCCGTTTCTGGGACTATCTTTCTCGGCCTCCTCCAAGTTTCTACGGAAAAAAGCGAGCCGGCTCTCTCCCTCTCTCTCCGGTCCAACATCAGTGATCCAACAAATTTCAGAAATCCTACAATTAGGGTTTCAGGAGATCTCGAATTTGATTTGAAAAAAGAAAAGAGGATGGCAACGGACGATCTTCCGATGGACGAGAAAGCGAAGAGAATGAGAGATCTGCTATCGAGTTTCTACTCACCTGATCCATCAATGTCGGTTTCCGACAACTCTACTTCCAGATACGCTTCTCTCGACGCCATCAACACTCCCTCTTTCGATCCCGATCAGTACATGAATCTTTTGGTACTTACTCTTTATCACTTTTTTTGTAATTTTATAAAGTTGTGGGCTTCATTTGAATCAGTAAATCATTATCTAATTCGCAAAAAATTAGGGTTCCGTTAATCATTTTGTAGTGTCTGGAAATGGGTGTGCGATTGGTAGGTAAGGGGATCTTCGATTGGAAATGTGATTCGTTTGGATCTTTATTAAGTTCAGAAAATTGGGGTTTCGTTTGATGGTTTTCCGGTGCCTAGATACAAAATTCAAGGTTTTGGTTGATCTGATTGTTGCAAAACGAGATCTTTCGATGCGACTGTGAATGGTTTGGATCCCGATTAGTACATGAATCTCCTCGTTCTTTTGTTCACCTGATCTATAATTTATAAAAATTAGGGTTTCATTTGAATCAGTAAAAATGGATATCTGATTGGCACAAGATTAGGGTTTTCTTTAATCGTTTTTGTAATGTGTGGAATGGATGTGTGATTGGTATGTTAGGAGATCTTGTTTTGGAAATGTGATTTGTTTTCTTCAAAATATTCTGAAAATTGGGGTTTCGATTGATGGCTCTGCAGTGCCTAGATACAAAATTAAGGTTTTCCTTGATCTGATTGTTGCATAATGAGATATTTTGCTGTAACTGGGAATGGTCTCGATCCTTAATAAAAAAAAAAAAGAAAAGAAAAAAAAAAGAAAAAAGAATGAGTCTTTCACTTGATCTGATTGGTTCTCTATGAGATCTTGAGTTGCAAATGCATGTGGTTGTGATCTTCAATAATTCAAAACATTAGGGTTTGTTATGATGATTTTGCAATTTGTAGAAACTTAATTTGGGTTTAACTATCACATTTAGCAATGGATAGAATCAAAACCAAATTGGCACACAATGAGATCATAGGTTGGAAATGCAATTGGATTTGATGTTCTGGACAATAACAAAATTAGGGTTTCATTAATGATTATGGGATATGCAAAAACAGTATGTCACTTCATCATTCGTAATGTGTTTAATCAAAATCGGTTGGCACATAATGAGATTTTAGTTGAGATTGCAATTGGTTTTTGATCTTCAATGATTATAAAAAAAAAAATTAAGTTTTAATTTGATGATTCTGCAATGTGTAGGATCAAACATATTAGGTGTTTGTGCTGTGATTGTAATGGATTTTGCTCTTATGAATAATATTCTACAGGTGCAAAAGTCAAATTTGGAGGGGCTTCTTCAGAGACATGTTGAAATGGCTGCTGAGATCAAGAATCTTGACACTGATTTGCAAATGTTGGTCTATGAAAATTACAACAAATTTATCAGTGCCACTGAGACGATTAAAACGTAATGCATAGTTCCCCAAATTACTGCCACATATTTTTTTCTTTGTTCATTGATAGTAGAACATCTTTTCCTGGGTTTCTTGTGGGACAAATTTAGAGTATGTTTGAACCTATGATTCTTCCATTTCCAGGTATGCTAAATTTTTGACTTTGATCTTATAGTTATGAATGGTTTTATGAAATATATGTATGTAGATGCTTCCTCTGGCCTTTTCTTTGGCTGGATGGAGAGAACATAATAGGAGAATATTTGAACGGACAATCTTCTAAAAACTTTGCATTTTTTTGTTTCATTCTAAGTCATGTAATTCTGCTGAAGATGTTGCAGTGAACTTCCATTTTATGTAGTTTTTGTGATTGTCTCCTTGGTGCCTTCTTGGGATAAAATTTTCTGTTCCTATAAAGAAATGTGCTTGATAGTATATCATGGAATGAAATCATTTCTTGATATAATATAAATGCCCCTTCATGACTAATTGTACCATAAGTCATTTTTCCTTCTGACATTTTGGGGAAAATTTTTCAAATGACATTGATCCATTTCATAGGACAATTAAATAGGCATGAATTGTATCATTCAAATTTCATTTTTTTTCCTTTTTCTTTCTCTTTGGTGTACCATCCTTGAGAAGTGTTTTGGTTATTTATTTATTCATTCTTTAACAGGATGAATAGCAACATAGTGGGTATGGAAGCCAATATGGAGCAGCTACTCGAGAAGGTGTGTGGGGAATGCAAATGTAACTTTGTATTTAAGTATGTATCTTTTTCTTTTCAGTAGCTTTGCTCTTCAGTTTGAGAAATTTTTGAAAAGGATATTTCTTGCTTGCTCTTGTAGATTATGTCTGTGCAATCCAGAAGTGATGGGGTCAACACGTCCCTTTTCGAAAAGAGAGAACATATAGAGAAATTGCATAGAACGCGAAATCTTTTACGCAAAGTTCAGGTTTGAATATAAGAAGTTAAAATTTTCATTTCCAGTTCTCATTTGTTGCTATATTCTGTAGCAAAGGAATGTCTTTGAAAGCACTTTTTTATTTAGCCATCAGTAGAATCGGTGGCCTTCCATTCGAAAAATAAGATTCTGGACCACAAGGTTTGGACTAGTTTTGTCCCATTAATGTTTGATATTTTACATGATATGCTAACCTTTGAGGTGTCAGTTTTGATTAATATATGATTTGGATATAGGCTGTTTAAGGTGATGGTGAAATTAACTAGCCAAAAAAAAGGCCTAGGTTTGGACCATTTGTCCCATTAATGTTTGATATTTTACATTGTATGCTAACCTTTGGGGTGGCAGTTTTGGTTAATATATGATTTAGATAGAGGCCATTTAAGGTGATAGTGAAATTAACTTGCCAAAAAAAAAGCACCTTCTATGGGTTTCTTAGGGGCCTGAAATTTGATGACATGCTTGCACAATATACTGCCAAATTTGTCCTCTGTTGCTTCAAGCTTTTGTGTTTGGCCACTAGTCAATGACAGATTTTTTCTAATATGGAAAAGGGCAGTTTATATATGATCTGCCAACTAAACTCAACAAGTGCATCAAATTGGGAGCTTATGCCGACGCGGTACGGTTTTACACTGGAGCCACACCAATTTTTAAGGTAACTTTGTTAGTGCTTTCTTCTTTGATATTGGTTCAATATTTTCTAACTTTCTCTCTGGTTGTATATATGGGAAAAATGCTAATTTGGCATGTTATCTGGAACATAATCTGGGTTTTAATTTAGTAAGGAATAATTCTAGTGAAAGGAGGTTGATATTCTATGTTACCGTGGAAGATCAACGATAAAGGTTGGAAGTCTTTGTTCTTGATAACTAACAAGTAGAAACTGTTATCTTGTGTAGTGATTGTTGTATGGCCAGTCAAACACCCAAAACTAAGTTGAAATTAGTATCCCCTCCCAAAAAAGAATCTGGATTTTTAAGCTTGAAAGCAAACTTCTACATTCTTGCGCAATAGCATTGGTTATGACTTGATCTCTACTTGTTGGTGAAATCCTTATTTTTATTTCTTCAACCAGGCATATGGTGACTCATCATTTCGGGATTGTAAGAGAGCATCAGAAGAAGCTGTTCTCACAATTATCAAAAACCTCCAGGTCTTTTATCTCTGATGTGTTTCTTATTTTTCATCTTGATGGCTTCTCAGTCAAGAGCAGCATTAGGGGGAGGGTGGGCATATATGTATGCAGCCTTCCCCTTGCAATTTTGCAAAGAGGCTGTTTTTACGCCTCGAACCCATGACCTCGAGGTCACCAAAGGAGCAGCTCAAGCATTGCACTAAGGCTTGCCCTCAATTTGGAACTTTTACATGCTTGTATTTTTTTTCTTTTAATAATAATCCTTGTTGAATTGGTTTCTAAAACCATTCCTTCAGTAATTTAACTTGGCCCTGACAATTTTCTTCCAGGGAAAGTTATTTTCAGATTTTGAATCCATACAGTCCAGAGCGGAGGCTGTAGTTCTTCTTAAGCAGTTAGATTTCCCGGTTTGTGCTGCACTTTCTCTATGATATTTCAAGTGATTTTATCAGTTATTCCAATAAGGTTTTAATATCAGCAACCCAATGTACAAGTATGACAGATGTTGAAAGTTGAAATATTTAAGAACAAACTTGGATCTTATATGCATGGAGGCTGCCTTTATTCCCTTGCTTTCTGTATCTACTATTTAAG
This sequence comes from Dillenia suffruticosa, assembly GCA_033439265.1. NCBI lineage: Eukaryota > Viridiplantae > Streptophyta > Magnoliopsida > Dilleniales > Dilleniaceae > Dillenia > Dillenia suffruticosa. The sequence continues at coordinate 25,100,502 of JAVTVX010000020.1, read as the reverse complement.
TTTTTATGATTCACCTATTAATGACAATTTGTTCCATTTTTGTCATGCGTGATTTAAACATAGATGTACATTGCTTGATTTTCTGGATATCTTGCAGGTGGACAACTTAAAAAGTCAGCTACTTGAAAAATTAGAGCAATTCCTTAGCCAGCTTCAACTTGAGCAGTGTGAAATGTCTTCCGATTCAAATCATTCACATGAACCTTCTAATCAAGGAAATGCTGAAGCTGCTACTCATGAGGTAATTTAAAATAACCCAGTGAACTAAATAGCTGTTTATACCCCCAATAATCATAAAATGATTTCACAGTTATAGTGCTTCAAGTTACTTCTTCCAATTCTTCTCAACGCCTTCCCTTGAAGTCAACATTCTGTATTTCTCTTATTTCCCCAGTAATTTTGCTCAGTAACCACACTATTTGCAATAATAAATGCAATTCTTTTATGACCTTAGGCTTCTATGCATGAGTTTGTGGAGGCTGTTCGTGCTTTTCGTGTGATATTCCCTGATTCTGAGATGCAATTGGTCAAACTTTCCACAGAACTCCTTACCAAGTATGGCTGTATTTTATGCCCTTAATACCTTTACTGTTGAATACTGACTTGGCAATGAAATTGTTGAAACTGGGGTTGTGATCCTATCATCAATGTAACCACATGTTTTTTTTTTTTTTAGGCACTTTGAAACCATTCATCAAAAGATACAGAAGCGGACTTGTTCAGAAGATCTGCTAAGTTTACTACGTGAGGCTTCATGCCTTTTGTATTATATTATTAGTCAAACATCTGATTTAATGCTTAAATGTCAAATAGTTTCTTCCAAGGCATTTTCCAAAATTCTAAAAGAGTTGCTTTTAGGGTTAATTTTGATTGCATTGATGGGAACATAGACCAGACAGAGTGCAATTTCAAAGCAATAGAGCAGAATTGCGAGGCAGAGAAAAGAACTTATGAGGTTATTAAATTATAGTAGAAATGCAAGTCCAGAGTGTTAATGTTGTATCCCTGCTGTTCACTGTATGCAGGAAGAGACTTCTCTTCATCCATAAATCCTTTTATTTATTTATTTATTTTTTCTATCTAAAATCAAGTTGTGAGGTTGATATCCAAGCTCATGTCATTTTATTCTTCTTCCTATATTACTTTCCCACAAAGGGAACCCTATTTCAACAAAGTATAGACCTGTTTTCTCTCTCTCTAGCCCCAGATTATATTCTCCAACTCTTCTATTTTCTCATGCCATCTTTCATCTCTTATCTCTTAGGTGTCTCCCATCATATCTCTGGCTTCAAATAGAAATTTCTTTTTGGATTTCTTCCTCTGTCCATTTCAGTAGTTGAACCTAATTTGAAGTTTGACTTGTGTCAATATCCTATCCCTAGTAGCATTCCAATAGAAAACAAGAAGCACTACAGGCTTTAACTAGACTTCTGCACCTACTTCTAGGGGAAAATAGGTCTAACCTTCTCTACATCACGTCTCTGCCTGGCCCCTATAACATTAGTAGTAATAAACACCATTAGTTGGACTTCTTTCCATCCACACTTATACCACCTCATGATTCCTGCTCTGATCAGCCTTTTCCTTTTCAGGATTCACAAAAGCATATAAGGATTACAATTATCTATCATTTCCAGCTTGTTAAAAGCCTTATCTGTATGATAAGCTCCCCTCTTTGAATTGGCCCACACCATGGCCTCTTTGTTAATTGTAATTTCAAATGCTCCGTCCCATGCATTATGGTAAGTCTCCACCCCCAAGAAAAATAGACGCATAGGTGAGGATATCCAACCATCTTCTTCCAAACTGCAACATTGGGCGGGCTTATGGCATTACCAGGAATGCTGTTTGTGCCTTATTGCATACTTGTCTTCAACAACCCTCCTCCTCCATGAATGGTTTCTCTTTATAAAGAACCTGGGTCACCATTATCCTGACCAGGCTTTAAACTCCATCAAAGATCTAATTCTGATGCCACTTCACCAGGATGTGTGGCTAGCTCCCCCTTCACCAGGAAATATGCATGCCCTACTTCTGACTTTCCCCCACAAACTTCCTTTGGATGTTTATGATTTTTTTGGCCACCATATTTGTTCTGATCAATCAGAGGATTTGAGGTAACCAATTTTTCTTTCTTATAATTGTAAAATGGTTTCTTTGATTATTTTCACCCGTTTATGAATGACTGCATTCCTTGTATATGTTTGCAATCAAGGGGCATGTGGTTTTAAAATTGTTTTTTACGGGTGTTTGTTTTGTCATGTTTAGTTTGTCACGGTTTAGGATCTTGTAGACACTTAACTCAGGCTTGTGTGGAACTTATTATTTGGCTGACAATATTCACCTTCTGAGTTAGATGTCAGCCAACTAGAGCCTCTAGATGTTTATCAAGGTGAGATAACAGTTGAGCAATGTGATTTCCGGGCAGAAAGCTGATTCTTCTTATTCATGCAGACGTGGTTTGGACAGATGTTCTCTTGATTGATGAAGTATTACCTGAGGCTGGTCTAGCAGATTTTTCTTTTGAGGTTTGTTAGAGAATCACGTTTTTATAATCGATCTTCTGCAATAAGTGTTTAAAAAAACGCTGTTTTCCTTATATTTCTCCCTCCAACTAGTGCAGGCTCTATGTATTTTCTTAAAAAAAAAAAAACGTAAACAAGTGAATTTATAATTGACCCTCATGATTGCAGGCTGCTCATGTCACCATCAAGCAGTATGTCGCTAGTAGATTTTCTCACCTTGTACAAGATATCTCAGGTTATTTGCTTTCTTTAGCTTTAAAAATGCAAATTCAAGAGTCCTGCTGATTGGATATGTAGATATATGTCAAGGACGTGTTTTGTGCCTGTGTAAGATATGTTAAGCAAAAGTTAGTCTTGTTTTGAAGAGGATGGCCTGTAAAGATGAATCCATAAAGTGGGTGGTTTTTTTTATTTAAAAAGATTGACTGCTGTTTCAGTTTAACGAATTTAACTTCCTCATGCTCATGTTATGCCTGAATGTGGTTTACTTTTAATATAGTCACCAAAATTATGTCTGACAATGATTTTATTTGTTCTTAGTTATGCTTCATGTTCTCAAGTAAGTCTTCTTTTTAAACTGGCAGATTCCCTTACGGCTCAAACCAGAGAAAAAGATGGAGAGGAATATTCTCTTCTGGTTACCCTTGAGGCCAGCAAAAAAACTGTACTTAAAGGAAGCATGGATGTCTTACTGGTAAAGTTTGAGAATCCTGGACCTGTAACTTGTCATCAGAATGTTTGTCAGCCTATTCAATTATCAAGTACAAAAGCTTCAATAGCCCAAGAATAGCATCATATTATTCTGCTGTAGGAACATGATTTCTCCAACGCATCTGATATTTCCCTCCGTCATTTTTGATGTGTTGGTTTGTTTCAGTATTTTACTCTAGATTCTCTTTATGTCTATGTCTGATCAAGTTTGTGTATTCGTAGCTGAACATGGTTTTCCTCTTCTTTCTCTGCAGGACTTTCGTCAGCTTCTTGATCATAAATTGGACCTACTGATAAAGCTTAAGGGCTATGTTATTGATTGGGTGCAAGAAGGATTTCAAGATTTCTTCAGATCACTAGATGATCATTTTCTCTTTCTTTCAGGAAAGGATAAAACAATCAGTCAGGACCAAGGTATCACGGATGGCTTACATGGAGAGAAAGTTCTTGCTGGGCTTGTTCTTGTACTTGCTCAACTTTCTGTTTTTATTGAAAAAAGTGCTATTCCAAGAGTTACCGAGGCAAGGAGCCACCTAGGTCTTGTTTTAATGCTTAATTTCCCATTTTTATTGCACCACCTAAAGTTTCCATCTGATACATTTCAGGAAATAGCTGCTTCTTTTTCGGGTGGTGGTGTTCGAGACTATGAACATGGCCCTGCGTTTATTCCTGGAGAAATTTGTCGAATATTTCGGTCAACTGGTGAAAAGTTTCTCCACCTTGTATGTGCATGAACTTATCACAACACTGAACCATTGGCTGCTAATTTTATCAGATTGCATTATGGGGTTTGGGATCTGTTTCTGTTGAAATAAAACCCATGTACTGCTTCTTTGATGAAATATTTTTGAGTTTTATCATTTGAAATCAGGAGCCTTTAAATGTTTTAAACCAACTGCGATCAACTTTTTCTTTCATTTTTTGGGGGGGGTGTTTAGCTTGAGTTCAAAGATTGTGATACATTTTCAATCCTCTTGAATGATGAATATTGAATGTTTTCTCTTTTTTCTTTTTTATCTTTTCTTGTGCTTGTCAACTGAAACGTTATTACCAGCAACTATGGAAAATGAAGAAATGTGTTGCCAAACTTTTTATAAATTGGACAATTCATGTTGTTAGTTTAAGTTCCTTTGTTTTCTCTGGTGACTATGTGCAACCATCTGCCTCTGTGCCGTTTTGATTAGTCTTATAGTCTGATGCCAAATCTTTTATTCCAATCTAATATTTTCTTTTTTTCTATTGCATTTCAGTATGTAAAAATGAAAACTCAGAAAATATCGGTTGTTTTAAAGAAGAGGTTTACAACCCCAAATTGGGTGAAGGTGAGTCATATGCATGACTATTGTAGCTGGATAATTAAAAAGACAAAAAAAAAAAACCAAACATATTTCAATTTGATCTCTGTTGTTTTTGCTGGATATTGCAGCACAAGGAGCCAAGGGAGGTTCATATGTTTGTGGATCTATTTCTTCAAGAGGTCGGTATAACCATTATATACCTTCATTATCTGGATATCCACCTTGCAATGAAAAGCTGAAAAAATAGAGAAAATTTTGTGTGATACACATTCCTAAAATTCTTAATATCCTAATTGGTTTGCTCACATCTCCAAACATGTTTCTGGATTTGTGGCCTTGTGTAGTGTCTTTGCAGATGTGCATGATGATTTTCTATGTTTCAGTCCAGAAAGGGACAGAAACTAAGTCCAGAAAGGGACAGAAACTACTCACAGTTAATTGTTCTTTGCCTTCTTCTTATAACCTCAGTTGGAAGCAATCAGCATTGAGGTAAAACAGATTTTACCTCAAGGGCTCATCCGTAGGCATCATAGGTCTGATAGTGGTGGTAGCACAACCTCCTCCCGCAGCAATCCTCTACGTGATGATAAACTTATCAGATCAAATACTCCAAAGGGTAGGAGCCAGCTTCTGGAAACCCATCTGGCAAAGTTGTTTAAGCAAAAGTTGGATATCTTCACCAAAGTTGAATATACTCGGGTATAAATTGAATAGTTACTAATTTAATAGAAAGGGCATTTACTCCATTAATGTTTTGATGGAAAATTGATTGCTTGATATTGTGATACAGGAGTCTGTTGTGACCACAATAGTCAAACTATGTCTTAAGAGTTTTCAAGAATTTGTCAGACTTCAGACCTTCAATAGGAGTGGGTTCCAACAAATTCAGTTAGATATTCATTTCTTGAGGACCCCTTTGAAAGAAATTGCTGAAGACGAAGCAGTGGTTGACTTCTTGCTTGATGAGGTAAAATTTTAAAAAATAATAATAATAAAAAAAAAGAGTTGTGACCAATCAATTAGATAACATTTTTCTCCCAAAAAGAGAGAATGAAATATAATATATGATGTGATCTTCTTTTCTACCTTATTATTCATTCTCGTGTTGAGCAGGTGATTGTTGCTACATCAGAACGCTGCCTTGATCCAATTCCTCTGGAGTCTCCCATTTTGGAGAAGCTCGTACAAGCAAAATTGGCAAGAACCAAGGCGCATAATCCACCAACATTATAAATTAGGAAAGCTGAACTTGTCATTCTTCTTTCAGTCGGTAGTTGCCGGCATACGTTCTTTTGTCCAGGACTCTTAATCTGATACCAAATATATTTACCCCGTTGTACTCTTCGACGACCCCGGCGTAACTTGTGTGCTTCTGCAGGAGAAAATATTAAAGTCCTGATTAAGTTTTAAGTCATAAATATTTCTGTTCATAAACTTGTGTATTTCTGTGTTAGACCAAGGATTTTGCTTGGTGATTTGGTTAGACTAACAGAAGTAGTACTGTCAAATTGCTTCCTCGAAATCTCTCTCTCCTAGGATTTGAGTATTCTCATAGTGACGTGATGTTGGAGATGAATGACTAAATAAATAAGGAGCGATGATTTTGAGTAAGCCTAAAAGTACTATTTCTTTTGTTTCGTCTGGATAGGGCTTTGAAGATCTAATTTTATTTTTTCCCCAGCTTCTCTGTGTGGGTGCTGAGGCTGTGTTTGGTTTGTCCAAGAATTTATTTGTTTGTTGGAAATCTTCTAGGTCTAGAAGAATTATCTTCAAAGGATAATGAAAATTAGGGAAAATTTTGGATAATTTTGGATAATTTTGGATAATTTTATTTGAGCAGGAAAAATAAGTAGAAAAGTCATAAAAATCTTGTAATGATAAGAAAAATCAAATAATTGTAATTTTGGCAGAATTTGATTTTTTGAGTTATGGTATTTTTTTTTTTTTTTGGGGGTGAAATTTTGAGTTATGGTATGGCTTTGGGTTAGTCTAACATTATTTTTCAGCTAAATTTGAAGTTGACCCTAAATTTTCCCATCTCTCTCTCTCACGCACAATTGTCCCAGGAGAATTATACCATTTACTTTAAAATTATAATAATGAACTATTCTCTTAATAAGTTATTAGTCCTTAATAGGCCAAATATTATGGGAAAACGAAAACCCTAATCTCAACAAGGATGAAATCATCATCGCAGAAACGACCATATGCATACATAATATTAGCAATGTTCAATAATTAATATCCAAACCCTAACATGCTTTATTTGGTGCAAAATGTATATGATGGGATCATCCCCATTTTCCCTTTGATTTTTTATGTAAGTTAAATTTTGAAGCAAATCAATTTTATTAAATTTTTTTGAATTGAGTGGTTGAACACTCTATTTCTTAACTAGAGATCGCAAATTCAAATTCTGAGAATGATGAAAAATGATTTAGGAGAACCAACCCTTAAAATAGGTTTCACAGTATTCAAACCAGATTAATCGGATAAAATCTAAATATTGATTATAAAAACAACAAAAAGAAGCAAATCAACTCTATGTATAAAACGAGACCTATTAAAACTATTTTTCTATTTTTATATATTTATATTTTTTTTGGGTCGTACAAGATATATTTGAAAGAGATATAATGTTCAACAAACTTCTAAGAATATTTCTATAGTGTATTATTTAATTTAATTTTATATTTTGTTTTTTAAAATGACAAACACCTTACATTTAGGACAAAAAACGTTTTTTTAATAAAGATTTCGAGATTTCCCCATGGTATAATTAGTTGTCCACGGAAATGGCTATAATTTATAATAAAATTATGTAGCGGCCAAGAAGGTGGCTGTAGTTTAGTGGTTAGAATTCTACGTTGTGGCCGTAGAGACCTGGGCTCGAATCCCAGCAGCCACAGTTTCCTTATGTCTTTTGATTTTTTATTTTCTTTTCCCCTCTTTACTAACCTAAACGCACCGTTTTAGCTGTCATTTTGTCATGCAAATCACTTTTAATATTTTTGTCCTTGCAATAAGCAACGGAAATAAAAATTTTGAAATGTGAAGCATGAAATCATTTGAAGGACAATTTTCTTTAACTCTCTCGTTAAATTAGTTTCAAAATAAATATTTAATTTATCAAAATACAAAAAAAAGTAAAAGTAATAAATCAAATTCACAGGCTTATTTCTAATAGGGTAGCAATGCCCTTCTTGAACAAGGGTGCTAAGATTTTGTCCCTATGGCCACGGATAGGGGGTGTCGGCTTCTATTTTGATTATTTCAATTCGAAAAAATTTGAATTACTAGTTGATTATTTTATTATTATTATTATTTTTTTGAATCTTAGTCTTTTGTCAACATAGTCATATAAATATATTTGGTTACAATAATGTAAAACAAGCCCAAAAGATTAAAAAATTTGTTATATCGTGAAAACTAAGCAAAAACCAAATTTATGCGATACCCTAACAATGATGTAAAAATATTTAAAGCTAAAATTTTATAATAATTATTATTATCTTCTAAGTTCAAATTTTTCAAAAAGAAAATTTGATTTTTAGTTTTTACCACCGATATCTGGATTTTTCCCAATTAATCCGGTTTGATCTTCATTTTTTAGGTTGGTTCTCTTAAATCTTTTTTCGTCATTTCTAAAACTCGAATTCGAAACCTCTGGTTAAGGGGGTAGAGTGTTCAACTACTCAATTTAAAGAAATTTGATAAAATTTGATTTTTAGTGGAACACAAGAGTAGTTGAATTAATTAAAATAAATTCAATTTCGACTATTAAAGTTGAATTTAATAAAAAAACAATTTGAGTACTTAATTTGGTTAATCGTTGTTCGTCTCTAATTTCAAGTTCTACTAAACTAAATTTTACTAAAATTATAAATCGACCCCTTTTTTATGATTTATTTATTTATTTGCTTATGTTTGGCTTTAATTAAATTCATAAATAGTTTAACTTGCTCAGGAGTTTATATACATCAATCTAGGCCCAATATTCAAACCGAAGAATCCATCTTTTTGGATGAGCCCAATATTAAAACGCTGCGCTTTAATGTACCATCATTCATCACTTTCCCGCCATTTCTCTGCTCTCCTTCGTTTAGCCGCCCAAATCCCATCTCTCTGTCTCTCTCTCTCTCCTCCTGTGTTTCTCCAATTGTGAAACCATGAAGGACGTCGACTTCAAGACTGACAAAGGTAATAACTCTCTCTCTCTTACTCTCTTTCTCAAATTGATTGATCCTCTTCTGTTCACGGTTCTCGCAAAGGAATTTCTCTCAAACTTTGCCGATATACACGGCGAGGCGAAGTACATGAACATTCTGGTAACTCCAGCTCCAGCTCCAGCTCCAACTCCTCTCTCTTTCTCTCTCTGGAAAATTTATGAAACCCTAAGTTCTCATTTTCTGTTTTCTTTTCAGCAAGAAGTTGCCAATCGGAGGATCAAAGCGATTCGGATCGATCTCGAGGACTTATTTAATGTAACCCCCTCTCTCTCCCGCGTATTGTTTCTGTCGTAAGGATGTTGCCGTGAAACTCTAGTTTTGATTTGGTTTGTCAGTACAAGGAGGTGGATGAAGAATTTCTTAGGCGAGTGACAGAGAATACGCGGAGATATGTTTCGATTTTTGCAGATGCGATTGATGATTTATTGCCTGAGCCGACGGAGGTGTTTGCAGATGACGATCATGATATATTGATGACTCAAAGGTCTCAAGAGGGGACTGAGAATGCTGATGGGTCTGATCCTCGACAGCGAATGCCTCCCGAGATCAAACGTTTCTAGTAAGCTTACCAACAAACCCTACCTTAGCTAATAATTAATTTTTACGCAACTGTGTGATTCTTTGTAGATTGATCAGTATCTAGTTCATATCTGTCTCCTTAGATGTGAATTGAACCTTGGTCAAGGCTTACAGATAAACGTTTCTGTGGTCTGTCAAGTGTGGCATGGCCTGCTCTTGGATAGAAAGGGTGCAAGTTTCTCTGATATGATTGGGTGTTATTTATTGATGCTTGTTTACTCACTTCCATTGTGTTGCCCAATCACCTTTGGACAAGAGAAGGCGATTCTAGTATGCTTACCAACAAATCCATCCTTGATTGATATTTTACTACATTAGTCTACAATAATTGATTTGTATCTACACTATCTTTGTCTGCTGCAGTTGATTATAGTAAAAAGTTATATAAAGATGATATATGAGGGGAATTTCTGGTTTAATGTGAATTCTCTTTTTCCAAGGATCTGCATAAATGTTGTTATGGTTCCTTGAGTGTGTTGTGCTTTGGATAGTATTAGTGGATGTATTATTGTTATCTGATGTGATGTGGTATTTTTAATTTGTTGCTTGTTATTCTGAATCCAGTGAGGTTTACATTAAAGCATCTTCAAAGGAATGGCCATTTACCATTCGGGAGGTTAAGGCTTCATATATTGGACAGCTTCTGAGGATATCTGGTATTGTGACGCGCTGTTCAGATGTTAAGCCCTTGATGCAAGTGGCAGTCTATACATGTGAAGAGTGTGGTTTTGAAATTTATCAGGCAAATCTTCCTATCAACAATTATTATTGAATATAAGACACAATGAAGCTTGGCTAGATGCCTTCTAAAAACTTTCCAATGTAAATTGTGAGTCCCATATTTTCCACTTATTTATTCTTTTTATCATTTTTTTTTGTGGGAATCAGGAGGTCACTGCTCGAGTCTTCATGCCCTTGTTTGAGTGTCCATCCAGTCGCTGTTCAACAAATAGAGCAAAAGGAAACCTGATTCTTCAACTTCGCGCATCAAAGTTTATGAAGTTTCAGGAGGTTCTTCTTTACTCTATGTTTTACTATAGTCTTCAGGAGCTATTTATAGGCATTTTTGCAATATGCTTAAGTGTATCCTGTTCTACTAAAATTTAATGTGTTCCTTTTCTTTTGATTGCATGTGTTATAATAATGCAATGTTACATGCTTGCAGGCAAAGATACAGGAATTAGCTGAACATGTTCCAAAGGGTCACATTCCAAGAACAATGACGGTTCATCTTCGAGGTGAACTAACAAGAAAGGTTCTTTCTTTCTCTGCTGTTGTATTTTCTTTGCCAATTTCCTTGATCAGTATGACGCCAGCAGCAACTCCAAAAATTTTGATTACATGAAGAAATTTCATATTTTATGCTTCTATATGTGATAAGATAGAGGCTTCTGCCCTCGGATTAACCTTGGTGGTGATTTAAGTTCATCAATTTATGTGTCTGATCACATGCATTATTTTTTGCTCTCCAAATTTATCAGGTTGCTCCAGGTGATGTTGTTGAGTTATCAGGGATTTTTCTGCCTATTCCATACACTGGATTTAAAGCAATGCGTGCTGGTTTAGTTGCAGATACATACTTAGAGGCTATGTCTGTGACCCATTTCAAGAAAAAATATGAGGAGTAAGCTAATTATACTCAAATACCATGGTTATAAAATATGAGTAAGCTAATTATACTCAAATACCATGGTTATAAAATATGAGTAAGCTAATTATACTCAAATACCATGGTTATTGATGTCTGAGCAGCTAACTCAACTATCTTCTTTGCATCTTTGCTAGTGATGATTGTTTAGCATAGCACTTTTATCCTTTCCTTTCGGAAGTCTAAGCAAGGGTCTTCTTCTGTACTTTCAATGTTTTTGGGTGCTGCAGTCATCAAAGCACATTGTGTTATTTTGAATCTTTTGAAGAACTTATAGATTGGTGTTCCTTAACTTCCAAAATTGAGACTTAAATTTAGCAATTCAAATCTCACCCCCTCGTTTTGCTCTTTACCTTTTTTGGGGCGAGATAGCATGGACAGAAATCATTTGAGGGAATATGTGGAATGTGAAGGGCGTCTCTCAAAAGCATATGGACATCAAAGAATCAGCTACTTGCTGGCTTAAAAAGAGTTCATTTGGCAGGAGGGGAACAGCTCCAGGCTAGGTTTTAATTGAACATGATATGCTTTTGTCTCTGCAAAGCCATAAGAATCATTATGTTTCTGCCATTGCCCTTCTTTGCCCGTTTGCTTTTTATTTCTTGTTCCCTTTTCAGTTTATACGTGCTTAAGCTGTGTGCAACTTTAATTACAAAATTAGGCATGCAAGAAGGATCTAAGAAGTGATTTGAACCATGTGCAAAGCTTCCTGTAACATTCCACATTTTGGTGACTCTGCATGAATTATGAATAGTACTTAAATAGTTACTTTTTTAATCTAGTGTGTAAGTGGAGGAGAAAATAATCATGAGTTACTGAGGTTTACTAGAAGCTTTGTTGATCCATTATATTCTTACACAGGTATGAACTTAGAGGAGACGAGGAAGAACAAATTGCTGGCTTAGCTGAGGATGGTGATATCTATAATAAGTTGGCGCAATCATTAGCACCTGAAATTTTTGGGCATGAAGATGTGAAGAAGGCTTTACTTCTTCTCCTTGTGGGTGCTCCTCATCGGAAGTTAAAAGATGGAATGAAGGTAAGGCACACTATGCTGTATCGTCACCTCTTTTTGGCCCCAAGGTCCCCAAAGCATTTGTACTGAGCCACTTCATCTATTAATGAGAAAGAAATTATATGCTAAGGACTAAAACAGAGTTGCAAGAGCAGTGATTTTGCCTGGATGTTACATTTGTGCCTTATAATTTTCTTGTTTTCATGACCATATGTACAGGAAAACAACATTCGTTGTTTCCAAATTATGGAACAGGCAGAGTAAGGAATAGTTATTGTGTGGCATAATTTCTATTGTCTAGTCACCATAGCATCATCATAACAGTGAGCTATATGACAGTTTAGCATATAAGAGGCTCCCAGCAGCAATACTGTAATGCAATTATTGTTTTTTTTTTTTCTCTGAATTGCTTATCATTGTCGTCCTCATAGCTTCTTGTCCTAAATTCGGCTAGGGACATTGTTCATTATTGTAACACTTCAAAATCCATTATTAAGTCCATCTCTTGGTGAAACCAAATGGCCTAATAAGTTCATTTTAATTATATGATGAAGTGTCTAAGATCCTGTTTGTAATGCAGATTAGAGGAGATATTCACATCTGTTTAATGGGAGATCCTGGAGTTGCAAAAAGTCAGCTTCTTAAGCATATTATCAATGTCGCCCCTAGGGGAGTGTACACTACTGGCAGAGGAAGTAGTGGAGTTGGTCTAACTGCTGCAGTTCAAAAGGATCCAGTAACTAATGAAATGGTCCTGGAAGGAGGTGCCCTGGTGAGAATGACATTATTCTTCTTTTTTTTTTCTTTAATTTTTTTAAAGTAATTCTATGTTATGTAGATCAAATTCTGTTTTAGATTATTTAGTAGTCCTGACATCAATACTGCAAATATATGTTCCTATACTCGGTAGACTTGCATTCTAATCTAAGTTCTGTTTTAGATGTCTCTTCCGAGCCATCCATGACGGCTGTAACGTGCATTGAGTTGAAGCAGTGACTCTCTCTCTCTCTCTCTCTCTCTGTGAAAGTGCATGTCATGAACATTCAGTCTGAAGGAAAATTTTGCCCTTGGTCGCTCGTCTCTGAAAGACTTACTTCCTCTATTTTAGGTGCTTGCGGACATGGGCATATGTGCTATTGATGAGTTTGACAAGATGGAAGAGTCAGATCGTACAGCAATACACGAAGTGATGGAGCAGCAGACCGTCAGCATTGCTAAGGCTGGGATCACTACGTCTCTGAATGCTAGAACTGCTGTTCTTGCTGCTGCAAATCCTGCATGGTATGGAAAATTCTTATATATTGTTTGGCAGAAGTCATTCTTTTCTCGAGCATGCGTCTTGAATTTTCCTCTTCATGCTCACAATTTTCCTCTTCGTGGAAACGGCCTTTTTGCAAAAATGCAAGGGGAAGGCTGCGTACATATACGCCCACCTTCTCCCTACCCCCGCACTAAGTCGGGGAGCATTTTGTGCACGGGGTGAGCTCTTTATGCTCACTAAATAAACATGTTACTACTTGCAATATAAACTTCATTTTTTTCCTTGTAGTTTTGTAGAGAAATTGTGGTGGTAACTGGGAGGCCATTTTCTGTCTTTATTTTTTTATAGGGGGAGATATGATCTAAGGAGAACTCCTGCTGAAAACATCAATCATCCTCCAGCCCTTCTTTCAAGATTTGATCTCTTGTGGCTGATTCTGGATCGAGCGGACATGGATAGTGATCTTGAAATGGCTCGGCACGTTGTCTATGTTCACCAGAACAAAGAATCTCCTGCTCTAGGCTTCACTCCCCTTGAACCATCTATACTTCGGTAAAGCTCACAAGTAATCACTTGGAAGCTCATTTGATGTTAAGAATAGTTTACATGCTTTTGGAGGTTCTTTTACAGTGATATTGTTCTTGAGTGGTTCATATTTGCTTATATCTTGGCAATTCAAAATGATCATTTCCTTTCAAATGCATTTTAAGAAAAACATAGCCTAAGGTTTGACCTCAAAATTTCTTTTAAGTTATTTGCTATTGGTTTCTATATTGATAACTTTGTGATGCCTTCGCTGTTGATATTAAAAGTGTGAAGATCCTCAATAATAAGGGCTTGGCCCAGTAATTCAGAAACAGGATCCAGGTTATAGGATCAAAAGCTTCTCACTTTGGATCTGGTGTTTTCTCCTTTGTCGCTAGGGCATACATATCTGCTGCAAGAAAGTTATCTCCTTGTGTCCCAAGGGCACTCGAGGAGTATATTGCAACTGCATACTCTAGCATCCGGCAAGATGAAGCTAAATCAAATGCCCCTCATTCATACACAACCGTGAGAACACTTCTTAGCATTCTTCGAATATCAGCTGTAAGATTCTATCCCTGCCCAGAGCATATTACACCATCCAAATTATATACGGTTAGATAACCAGTCCACCAACATAACTTGTACATGCTTATTTCCAGGCACTAGCAAGACTCCGGTTCTCAGAAACTGTGGCTCAGAGTGATGTTGATGAGGCCTTGAGGTTAATGCAAATGTCAAAATTCTCCTTGTACTCCGATGATCGGCAGAAATGTGGTTTGGATGCTATTTCTGACATCTACTCAATCCTGCGGGATGAGGCTGCAAGAATTAACAGCCTGGATGTCAGCTATGCTCGTGCACTCAACTGGATATCCAGAAAGGTTAGCTATGAGAAACATAAAAACTTTGTTACCTGGGTCCATTAGGAACACTTGCTATTTCATGACCCCTCACTCCAGGTATGACCTAATACAAATGGTTTCCATATCCATGGTATGTGATTTGTTCGATGTTTGCTTCTGTGCAGGGATACAGCGAAGCCCAACTGAAAGAATGCCTTGAAGAATATGCAGCCTTGAATGTTTGGCAAATCCATCCAAATACATTTGACATCCGATTCATTGATGCCTAATTATTCGAGCAGCATTCAACAATGTTCTTGGCACCTCTAATGTATAAAGCTTTTAATAGCATTGTGTCAAAAGTATGAAAGTTACATTTGTATTATTTTAGTTCAGCAACATCTTAGGATGTTCAATTGTTAAGTCACATTTGAGGAAATTGGATTAGAAGATGATATGCTTTAGTAATTGTTTACTTTGTATTTTCTCTCTCATATGTTTTCCTGAGTTTTTACGTTCTCTAGCCGTTACTTTTCAGTCTTATCACTTTCTCCTTTATTTTCTTTCTTCTCTTTCTATATTTTTACATAATTTTAATGTCTTTTTCTTACATTAATACCATACACGGGTACTATGAGTTCTATGAACCTATGTAGACTTCTTCAATTAACGTAAATTCTAAATTTATCCTGTGGAGAGTTGCAAGGTCGAAGATCTTGATTATTCAACACATGCAGGTTCTAGGGAGAGTTGCTGCAAAATTATACTTCGAGTTACAGCTTGGATTTCATTGTGGAAAGAACTAGGTATGATGCTGTGATGGAACGAAACTGGACCACTGGAGATAAATGCCTTGTGTAGAAATCAGAATGGAGAGGGTGGGAGTTGGTGGGAATGTCAGATTGCTGGTCACAAGATGAAGTCAAATGAGTTTCCAGACAGTCCATGGGAAAGATAAACTGTTGAGTATGATGCCGAACCTAATGAACGCCACCAACATTCTCCTTGGGAACTGCATGATCCTGGCGTCTACTGGGAGCACCCTTGTATTGATTTTAATAGCAAAAACGAGCTTCTGGATCATTTCTTTAAATGGGAGAGGTCGGTCATTGAAAAGGAGGTATGGAATCTCTCTCTTGTCGGTATTTATTTACTTTATTAGACATGAATATCGTTCATATCCGGCTCAAGAATCAGGATCAATGGTGCATCACTTCTCTTTTTCTGTTGGAACACTTTAAAGGACTGCTATGGAATTCAAAAATTGAAAGAAGTTTCTGAGAGGAAAGATTTCTCAAACCGGTATGTGTACTTTCAGAAAGAGAGGGAGAGGGACAGCTTTTGGATGAATTTCATTTTATGAACTTATAGTTTGTTGAATAGAACTTCCGGAGTCATAGCAAATTATGCTCATATTTTTAAAAATTGGGCAGGTTTCCTGTTCCTCTGTCTCCTGATATAATTAAGGCCAGGTTAGAGAACAACTATTACCGCGGTTTGGAAGCAGTGAAGCATGACATTACCGTGATGTTGTCGAATGTTCAATCTTATTTTGGCAAGAATCAGGTGCTCAGAATGAAGATGGATCGATTGTCTAATCGGTTTGGAAGATTTCTTGCATCATTGTAGCAGTAAGCCTGACTTCAGCATTCTTTCTTTCACCCCTCCTCCCTAGCCACATTTTTGGTCTTGACCCAGCAATTCAAGTTCACAAATGAACTCCCTCTCCAGGAGCTGGTATTGTCCGCAAAGCAAGGTTAATGATTATTTTTTTATTGGTTATTAAATATAAAACTAGTTCATGCATATGTATATCTGTTTTCTTCTATTTGTGGAAAATTGGTGTATGCATATGTATAGACTGATATAACAAACACACACACACACACACACACAAAACACCCACCTTTGCAAAACAATGTTGTTGAGGGGAATAAGAGAAAAGGAAACATTTACTGGCTTGCTTCTTTTGGTTGGGTTGTGATTTTGAGGAGAAGGCTACGTTTTGCCTTTCGTTTTGCTTTGCTTCAAACATTATCAGGTGCCAAGTACTCAACCAAGTACTCACGAGTGTCGGTAAGGCTGATCACTGGCTGGCTTCTATCTCTTGCCTTTTGCCTTCACAGAATGATAGTCCTTACATAATGATAATGGGGACAAATTTTGATTATCTATTTTTTTTCTTAAAAACTTTGATGGTGAGAATTTGTTCCGAGTATTATCCAAGAATCCCCATTATCAAGACGACAGGAGGGTCCATTTGGATTCACCCACTTCCCACACGTCGGTGGTCAACCCAATAGTCTTCTCCTACCTTTTGTTCTCTCTTTCTTTCTCTCTGTGCCTCTCTATGTATATAATATGGGTTATTCACTTTGTGAGATTGTGATCGGGGACTGTCGGGCTTATAATTCCTGCATCTCCCTCTTATAAATTCTATTTTGTCTTGTTCGAAAATTATTAACCCTATGTAATTGAGTGGTAATATTTTTCATGTTAAACAAGTTACCATTCTACTTCTTTGGATGGGTGACACAATCGAGTTTTGTTCCGAATTAATCTAAAAACCAACAAAAATTTTAAAACACCCTTCAAAAAATTTTTCTAAAACTAACACACATATGTCGTGATTTCAAGTCACGACATTACTATTTATTGAACAGTGTCATGTTGCGACTTCAAGTCACGATATGATACTGTTCATCATGACATGACACTATTCAATAAACAGTAATGTCGTGATTTCAAGTCACCATATAAGTGTATTAGATTTGAAAATATTTTTTGAAGGGTGTTATTTTAAATTTTTATTTTTATTTTTGAGGTTAATTTGGTATAAATCTTTATACAATCGGTAAGCGTTCATTTTGAGGTAAATATATATATATATATATATATATTTTAAAGTATAATATTTACATATAATATCGTTCTCTCTCTGTAGCGGGAAAGCGGACCCTAGTAGTTTTGCACGCCGTCGATTCGACTGTTGGGGGGCTTTATTATTTTAGTTCTTCGGCGGGAAACCCTAGATTCCGTCGGTGATAAGTTATGGCCGGAGGAAAGATCAGGAAGGAGAAACCGAGTCGGCAAGGCGGCGGTGGAGGTGGAATACCGTTTCACAAATCGAAAGGGCAGCACATCCTGAAGAACCCACTCATCGTCGACGCAATCGTTGAAAAAGCCGGTATTAAACCTACCGATGTTATTCTCGAAATCGGTCCCGGTACTGGAAACTTGACTAAGAAGCTTCTAGAAGCTGGGAAGTCTGTTGTCGCTGTCGAATTGGATCCTCGTATGGTTCTCGAGTTACATCGAAGGTTTCAGGGCACTCCTTTCTCTAATCGCTTGAAAGTAAAACTCTCTCTCTCTCTCTCTCTCTCTCTCTGTGTCATTGATTGTTTCTTTTTTGTTTGCTTGTTTGTTGTGAAATTGGAGCTCCGATTCTTTTTTTTGGGGGGTGGGATTTAGGTTTTCATCAAGTCTAGTATGTACATTACTGTTTTGAAGTCTTTGGAGATAATTTACATGGTTAAAAGATATGCTAGTTATTTCGAGAAATTTAAGTATCTTGAAAGCCCACTTCGCCAATTTTATTGGAGCGCACGTTGGGAACATTTCTTCATTTACATGTTTTCTTCAATTCAAGATGAAGATATATTTACAACTGGGACAGTGTCTGCGTGCCGTAGCAACTAGGATGTTTTAAGGGAATTGGACCCGTCTTCTCTGATTGTGGAGAATTTCTCCTAAGAACATGTATGGTTGGAGGGTAAGGCTTTAGAGATGAAAAATTACAATGGTAATAGTTCAAGTGCAAAAAGTTCCCTATTTCCCAATGTGGTTTAACAGTAAATAAATAATTAAAATTTAATCCCAAAGATTTTAATCATGTTTGGTTTAACAAACGAATATTTTTAAGGTTCTTGAAAAACATACAAAATAAAATAAAATAAAGTTTGAAATCCCATCCCCTGAGAGTCAGGGAGATGAAATTTCTTGCCTTCCGCCTCTGTTAGCTCACCCTCTCCTAGGGTATCTTTGAACCCCCCCCTTTGGGCGTACGCTACTAAACAATAAAGGCTTCTACCTATAGACTAGAAAATTTTTCTTTATGTTCAGCACATGTTTTATTTCCTCATGAATCGAGTGAGAGATACAATGTTACAACCATATATTTTTCCCTTGTGCTTGAAACATTTTGGTAAACCGAGTCTCGGTGTTAGGGTATCATACAGTTAGAAGCTTGGGCTAAGTGTCATTACAATCACTAGTTTTTCAAGAGGAGAGTTCAACAAGCATTAAAAGTAGTTTATGGATTAGAAATTCTTGCTTGTGAATTTGGCACGTGTTTTAATCTTGATATTTTTTCCTTACAAATTGATGGAGAAATAGTTTGTTTCAAATATGGTCTTTCTTCGGTGTGCTTTTGTTTAATAAATGGTTGGGTTGGAACCTATTGTCAATGTTAACGTATCATAAATTAGTAACTTGGGCAAAGTGACATTGTTATTGATTTTGTTAAAATGTTTGGATATACAATTACAGGTTATCCAAGGAGATGTGCTCAAGTGTGAGCTTCCTTACTTTGATATATGTGTTGCAAACATTCCTTATCAAATCTCATCACCCCTTACATTCAAGTTATTGTCACACCGCCCTGCTTTCAGATGTGCAGTTATAATGTTCCAACGTGAGTTTGCAATGAGGCTGGTTGCTCATCCTGGTGACTCTCTATACTGTCGGCTTACTGTAAACACCCAACTCCTTGCCCGAGTTTCCCATCTCCTCAAAGTTGGGAAGAACAACTTCAGGCCTCCACCTAAGGTCGATTCATCTGTCGTGAGAATTGAGCCAAGAAAGCCTCCCCCACCCGTTAATTTCAAGGAGTGGGATGGATTGATCCGACTTTGTTTCACTAGGAAGAACAAGACCTTGGGTTCAATTTTCAGGCAGAAGAATGTTCTTTCCATGATGGAGAAGAACTACAAGACCTTGCAGGCTCTCCAAACCTCACAAAATGGACCTCCCAATGAAAATCAAATGGACATGGGTGTCTCAGAATTGAGGAAAGGTTTTGAGGACCTAAGCATGGATGTGGATGATGATAGAGACGATGACATGGACATGGAAGATGAGGAGACAGCTGGGGAAAGTTCTGATTTCAAAAACAAGGTTATGGCGGTGTTGAAGAAGGGTGATTTTGAAGATAAAAGGTCTTCGAAACTCGCTCAAGAAGATTTCTTGCGGTTGCTATCTTTGTTCAATGAGTCTGGCATGCACTTTTCTTGAGTCCGATAGCACACATCATAAATCATTATTCAATTTTGATCGTCTTGTTTTCTTTTTAATTTATTTAGATTATGTTAGAATAGTTTGGACTGATTGCGTGTGAGAGTAAGAACATTTGTGCCAATGAGTTTTGCCACTTTGAGTTGGACTGGTATTGCTTTCACTATACATATAATTTTCATTTGACCAGGAGCCGATGCCCACGGAGAAGACGGAGAAGGGTTGGTCCCTTATTTTCTCCTGTAGCTTTGAGTAGGGTAATTTTTTAGCAGAATTTTAGTTCATCGTGATTTGAGGGTTTGCAGCTAAAAAATTACAAGCAAGTGGTAGAGAGGGCAGACAATAACTTGAGACCAAATGTTTCCTACAGAGCCTGGTGTCCGCTAATTCTTGAGCATCCTTAGTAAGCAAGAGGCAATAAGCCAACAGGAGGAACCTTATAACGCCAATTCTTGGCTGGAGTTGGTGGGCTTTGTTGGCTACCAATTCAGCATACCGGTTAGCCTCCCAAGTACCCCATGTTAAACCATGGACAAATCTCTAATCGATAGAAGAAAAAATGTGAGGAATCGAGCCTAGCTACTTTTTATTGCCCATTGGACAAGTAGTGTTGAAGTTCAATTAGTTTCTTGTATATATGAGTTGAATTTGAGCAAAATATGATATGAAATAATTCAAATTATACATAAATTAAAACATTGAAGAAATAAAAGATAATTTTTATCTAATAAATGATCAATTTTAAGT
Source organism: Dillenia suffruticosa (assembly GCA_033439265.1). Lineage (NCBI taxonomy): Eukaryota > Viridiplantae > Streptophyta > Magnoliopsida > Dilleniales > Dilleniaceae > Dillenia > Dillenia suffruticosa. The sequence continues at coordinate 25,079,827 of JAVTVX010000020.1, read as the reverse complement.
TGATGATATAATAGAACTTGACCATGATCTTTCTCGTGTGCATGCAAATTTTCCTTCATGATGTCATTAAAACAAAAGGGGCTCAATGAGGTCCCGAACGTGAAAAGACCTGGACTTCGGAGCCAACAGCCGCTCCGCCCTTGTGAAAAATCCGCTTCAGAGCAACATTGGATCCGACTCGCTGGTTCTCTCTCTCATACACACGCACAACTTTTGACTTGGGTTTTTCTTTGGGTCTTCAACTTCATTCTAGTTTTGGATAGTGGTGATTAGGGTTTTGAAACTTGGGAAAAGAGTAGTCGTCTCGTCGTCGCTGCTTCATCTTCTCCTTAAGGTATCGTTTTTCTCTTCTCAGTCAAAAATTCCGAATCAATTAACGTTGCTGTTGACTTCGAAGAACTTCGTAGACTTCTATGTGACAAAGCTTGATTGAAATAAGTCTTTGTCTGAGCTCTGACCCATGTGGTAAAAATGTGACAGAAAAATTTTCTCTTTGTGGGTTTGCCCAAAACAAATAAACTATCTTTGGGGTCTCAGACATTTTTGTGAATGCTTCTAATTCTGAGCCTTTCAATTAGTCTTGGTAGGGTTTCTTAAAGTTGTGGTGAAATTGAAGTTTATAATAACTATTAGATTTGTAAGTTGGCAAAATATTGAATTTTTTTTTTATCATGATAGTTATTAGTTGGAATTGGGGTTCCATTTGTTTCGAACATAAATTCCAACAGATGGATCAAAGGATTGTGATCACGTTACTATTAAGAAAGCAGATATTCTAGGTTTTTAAGTGATAAGAATGCTTGGATTTCCATATATTTTTCTGCGCTACTGAGAGTCTTTTACTCTTTAGTTGTGAATGATCCGTTCTTATGCTTTCCAATAGCATTTGTATTTGTTATTTCTGCAACAGGCATAGGATGGAGGCAAAGGTGAAGGTATCATTTCGCCTCGGAGCAGAGGTGTATTCAGTGAATTCAAAAGATGGGGTTCTTCTCTCTGAGCAATTGGCCTTGGTGAAGGAGGAAAGTATGGGAATTTTGAAGGAATTCATCACCAAGCACAATATACCTAATGATGTTCCTGATGAACCATTGGAAGGCTCTTCGGATGATGATGATGATGCCGAAGAATCTGAGAAGCCACCCAAGTCAAAGAAGCAAAAGTGATTCAGTTCAGCTCAACCTCTGGGCTTAACCATCTATAGACAGAACCTTGTGTCAAGTAGCTCTGAGGAAGTGTTTTGAACCAAGTTCTGAAAATTTATTGTCATGTTGTTGAGTGACAGTAACATTGAATTTTTCCACATGTTGAATTATGTCTCTTCAGTTGTTATGGCACTCGATCAAATTTTCATCCTGGCAATGCTTTCCACTTGCTTATTTGTTGCTGAAATCTCCAAAATAATGTGGGGCTTGACTTGTTTTCGTCCACTGTTTTAAGGGAAACATCATATGGAAAACCGAACGGAAAACTTGTGAAAATATTTGATTTCACTGAAATTTTGGCATACATATTCCGGTCTAACGATTTTTGGGACACCCAAATTATCCAGTTTCTTGTATGGTAGTTAGATCATTTGCAGATTCCTTTTTTTTTTTTTTTTTTACTGATTTGAAAATTTATACATTTTGTGGGGTTAAAAATGAATTGCGTACATTATTTTTGTTTTGAGCCCAAATGAAAATATGAAAACAATTAAAACCATAGTTTTCGGTCATCCACTTAAAAGTTAAAACCCAGACTAAAATCTGGTAGTGTGCGATACAATTTTCATGGACTTCAATTATAAGAAAAATGTACAGATCATACAGACGCCAAATATTTCCCTATCATGTAAATATAGAACTTGGAAGTAAGCAAAAGCCACGACCATGTTTGACCACTCAGGCGTACTGCATTTTCAGCTACAACATGATTTCTTCTCTTGATCCTTTTCTTCATCATCTCACCCCATCTTGCAAAGAAATTGGCAACCTCAAACTTGCCTGCAAACTTCGTCTTCCACACCAACTCCTCCAGTATATCAAGTTTTCCAGCCCGGGAGAAATCCGCAGCAACCTAAGTTTGCCAATTGGAAGGCTCCTTCGAAGGAATTCATAACCAACCATGGCATTCCTAATGATGTTCCTGATGATCCATTGGAAGGCTCTTCAGATCATCACAATGCCAAAGAATGTGAGAAGCCTCCCACGTCAAAGAAACCAAAGTGATTCAATTCATCTCATTTGAGGAAGTGTTTTGGACTAAGTTCAGAACCGAGAATTTGTTGTTCCGTTACTAATGTTGAACTATGTCACCTGTGCTGTTCTGGTACTTGATCAAAATTTAATCCAAAAGATGCTTACAATTTGCTTAAGGGAAATATTTTCCTGTGTTGTTTTAAGGGAAATAACATATGGAAAACCAAAGAGCAAAAAATATAAGAGATTTGATTTCATTGAAATTTTGGACATTGAAATTACAGTCTGATGATTTCTGGGACACCCAAATTGTCCAGTTTGGTACGCTACATAATTTCAGCAGGTTATATAGGCACATCTAACTGTATGTAATATAAGCTATGTACATTTTGTATATAAATAACTACATAAATGATTGTTTACATCTTGTTACTAGTTATTTGTACGCTCAAGGACTCCCATCACCTTTTCCTTATTCAAGGGTTTTTCTAGATGAAAGTCCATTCCCGCCTGAAGGCTCCTCTCCTCTTCCTCTCCTCCGGTATGTGCAGTCACCGCGATGATCGGAATATGAATGCCGTATGGCCTCTCAGCTTCACGGATTTGCCTCGTTGCTTCATATCCATTCATCACTGGCATCTGTGAAGAACAAAAACACGAAAAAGTAAGGATACCGGTTAAACTAGATATTATAGCAAACCAAAGAATGTAGTATTGAAGAATTAGTTTAGAACTCTCTTACCTCACAATCCATGAAGACATAATCATAGGGAGAGATCGTGGCAGTAAGCTGCCGGATTACAAGTTCCACTGCTTCTCCTCCATTTGCACATGATTCAACAACCGCCCCAAGCTTAGAGAGTGTAGTGACGGCCAGCTTTTGTAGAAATGGAGTATCATCCACGACTAGGACTCTTTTCCCTAACAAGAGCTTCTCGAGTTCTTGAGTTCTCACTGGAGGACTGGAAGCTATGGAGGTACTTATTGGCCTCGCATAACACTGAAGGGATGGTGAACTGAGTTGAACTACTTGAGTTGCCGGTTTTTTATATGTTGGTGAGCTTGGCTCACTGCAGGCTCCCTCTGGCATTGATATGTGCGGAGTTTCCTGCATGGTACCACCAAACTCCGGCAGAAGTCCCATGAGACCACGCAAGCGTGACCCATGGAAAGGCAGTGTTATAATGGCATCACTGGGAGAAATCTGATCCCTTCTTAGGCTTCCATATTTAGCACTGCGAGTCTTAGGTTCATCTAACCAGACAACCTTGCAGGAAATGTTGTGAAGATCCTGTCTAAACTCAGTGATAGCCCTGTGCAATTCTAAGAAAGGTCCAGCATTGGCGTCAACTATGAGGAGAACAAAATTAGGCCGACTGACAAGGCTATTTATTTTATATAGCGGAAGTATATGGTCCGCTCCATATTCTGAGTTGTGAGACAGAGACCTAATGCAGTCACTACCTGAACTAACATCTGACCTTCCCGAGGAGCCTTGGTATGATGGTTTTACCTTTCGCTTAATCCTCTTAAGGGTATGAGAAAGAGAATTCCACTGCCTTGCTGCCAACACTTTCACACCAAAGTTCTCAAAGAACTTCTTTGTGACCCGTTGCCTTTCATGACCTTTGATCAAAAGGACAACCTGGGATCCTCCCTCAATCTTCTTCAGACTAGGACTGCAAAGAATAGGCCCTCTGTTAGGGGGTGAGTCACCCTGGGAACCAGCATTGTGCAGCTGAAACTCTTCCCTGGCCTCATTATGAATAGACTCTGTCTCGCACGTGGTGAGAATGACATTGAACCTAAAACAGGCTCCCTTCTCCCCAACATCTTTATCAATTATCTTAATCTTTCCACCCATGAGACGTACCAGAGACTGAACAATGCCAAGTCCCAAGCCAGTGCCTCCTTCTCCGTCTTTCACTTGAACAAAGTTCTCAAAAACAGACACATGCTTCTCCTTTGGAATTCCTTTCCCAGTATCATCTACCTCAAAAACAAAGTCCATTGAGTTTGGCTTCCTTTGAGCTGACTCTTCACCTCCCATGTCACCATATACCTGATTTTTCTTGTTGAACAAGCCCAAGACTCGTTTCAGGAGCCTCTTCTTCTCTTGGACAAGAATTGAATTTTCTAGACTAGGTTTCCTAGCCCACGCTCGAACAGTTACATGTCCGTCTGAAGTAAATTTTACAGCATTACTCAGCAAATTCCATAGGATCTGCTTGAATTTTCCTCTGTCACCTCTCACACGTGAGTGTCTCAAGATAGAGCCATCACACGGATCAAGCACAACATCCACTCCTTTCTTCATGGCTGTATGATAAAATAAATCAACCGCTTCTTCAACAAGCTCTGCCACATTGAATTCTTCTTCTGCAAGTTTCATCATTCCTGCTTCAATTTTACTTGCGTCAAGGATTGAATTTAGTATACCTGAAACATTAGCACCAGTAATCTTAGTACATTAGTATTGCAATACCTTTTCTCCATGTTTTAAATGTAACATACCTAGAAGGTCGTTTGCGCAAGAATTCATTTGTGTTAAATGAGTGTCCATTTCAGACCCTTGAGGAACTTCCCCGCGGCACTGATCAATCAAACCGATGAGTCCAGCTAGAGCAGCACGAATGTCATGGCTGGCGCTTGCAAAGGCAAGGCTTTTGTTCATACTCTTTCTCTCTGCTTGTCGAGTTGCTTCCATTTGCTCTATGAGCGAAGAACACAGTCGCATCTCTCTTGTTGCTGCTCTAGCAACCAATAGTACAAAAGATGCAATAGCGATTAACATTGTCACAAAGAGCAGAACAAGGAGAATAAGCCCCAATCTTGCATTCTCTTGGACGAGGTTGACCAGTTCATTGCCATGTCGGAGAGCCAAAACATATACCTGAAATGAGGCATGTTATTGTCATATTCATCTTGAAGATAGTTATATCCTTCTAAGCTTGAGGCCTGGATTGAAGAGTACATCTTTCAGGTATTAAACTTGGCAACATAAGAGGCAAGCTATTTTCCATTATGCTAAGGTTTGCTCATAATATGTTTCAAGAATTTAACCAGGGATTTCAATTAAAGAAGCAAGCAATTAAAGTATGAGATGGAAGTGTTAGCGTATATTTTGCTCTAGATGTCCTGATATGGGAGAGGCAAAAAAAAAAAAAAAAAAAAGTAAATTCCACTTTCTGTAAAGGGCTCAAGATTTTTCAGCGGATCTAGGTCCCCTATACAGTTCTATAATTTGAACACTCTTCAAAATCCTTTTTTTCCCAATTATCTACTAAATCACTTGATGAAAGTCATTATTTTCTGCTCATTTCAAAATTTCCATGATGCCTTCCCAAACCTGACGTGAATCTTTGGATTCAGTTGGCTCTAATGCTCAATCACGTCAATAATTGCCCTATTTTTCTTTGACTGTAATGAACCTATCCTCTTTCATATCCCCCCCCCCAAAAAAAAATCTAAACTGATCACTAATCCATTATCAGAATATTCAGAGGACAATTCTGACCAGCAGAAAAAAATGCAATTGTCAGCAAAGTAAAGAAAGAAGTAAATCATACCGATGGGATGCCGATGATCTCAACATCTGAACAATAGAAGTCATATGTAGTTTTTCCGACATTGAAGACTGATGCTCTTAATGTGCCATCATTAGGCTTGCATCGTACATTGCCCACATCGATCACTCTACCTTGACTGATTAACTGCAATGTAACTAGATCATCTCTCAAAAGAATGTGAGTGTTTGGAAGGCCTCCACCAAGCACAATACCATCTTTACTAGCCAAGTAGACGCTCCCACCATGAAAACTTTGGCTATAGAAAACCTCATGTATTTCCCTCACCGAAAATCCCAGAGAGACAACTCCTTTTTGATTAATACCCACTGAGTTATAGAGTAAGTGCTCTTTGCTGAAGCCTGGTCCAACTGAAGCATGTCCATCGGTGCTATTCAGAGCCTCTCGAAACCAAGTATCATTAAGGGAAAACAAAGGAGAAATACTGATTGCTTCTCCATACAGTCTTCCCGTTTCAGGGTTAGCGGGCTGTGCATACCAAGTGGCCTCTGACTTGGTACTCAAATTTGATGAAGATGTTGAATTCGAGTACACTGCAAGAATCTGATTTCCATTGGCATGGTAAGAGAAGAAGAGACCATCTACTCCAAAAAATGAAATTTGTGACAGGTGAGGAATAACTCCTAGTGCTTGAAATATCATAGGAGCCACCTACATATATTAATCAAAAAACATCAATTTTACCCAAAAAAAAAATCATATTACGTTATGAAATGGGGTAATACATAGTTACGTGTGTGTGTGCGCGCTAGCATATATATACCTTAAATATAATATACACACATACATACATACATACATACATACATACATACATACATACATACATAATAAATTTGCAAATACTCTCCTTAAAATCTTATTCGTCTGGAAAAATTTAAATTTGCACTTACGTGAGACAAAATGTTGGAGAAGGAAAACTCGGTTTCATTGAAAGATGCAGCAAAAACTCTTGCAAGTTTTGGTGCAGATGATTTGATTGGATCAAATGACTTTGCAGTACTTTCAACCTCAGACAGCACGGAGGATTGCATATTTTGATGACTCAACTTGGTTTTGTGCTCAACTCGTTTAACCATAACATACCAGTGAGGAATTATCACACTTGGAATTACAAGCATCACAAGCGCCTGCAAAAATTTAAAAATGTATACATGATTGATGAAAATTATTTTTAGAAAAATACAAAGGACATGATCAGATAGTAGAGCACTAATGGAGTTTCCGAGTAATTACCAGGATGATGAAGAAACTAAAAGGCCTCATTGCTATCAATGAGTAGAGCCTCATTGTTAACCCTTGCTTGGTTTCTTTTTTCTCTTCAAATTAGAGAAACTATGGGATATTATTCTGCACCAAACACTCAGAAGAGAATAATCAATAATAGTTACTGCAAAATTAGTAGGAATGTGTTTGCAAATCTTCAAAGTTATTACAGAAACCATATATATGCAGAAAATCTCTCTCTCTCTCTCTCTCTCTCTCTCTCTCTCTCTCTCTCTCTCAAGTATTTATAGCAACTTAAAGAAGATTGATTTGGAGAAAGTCTTTCAAGCAGTGGGAAAGCTTCTATGTATGCGTGTTGTATTATTGTGTGCTGGACATGTATAATAATACCACTTTTCTGTTTGTAAACGACCCTCAATCTTGGAAACTCATACCACTAAACATGCAAAAATAATAATAATAACAAAAACAAAAACAAAAATAAAATAAAAACTGTTAGCATGTGAAATCTACACCGTACTTCTTGAAAGGCCCTCTGATTTGATTATGTAGACAATATTTTCCGGAGATTAAAAAAAAAAAAAAGGAAAGGACAAAAGAAGCAAATCTTCAAATTTATTTATTTGCTATATTTTAATCATAGTTAATACTTTCTTTGTTCTGCTCTTCTTTCTTTTCTTTTTGCCGATGTTTTTAAAACCAGATTGAACCAATGAGTTCGATCGAAAATCATTCTTTAATCCGATTCGATTTTCAATGTTAAACCGGATGAAATCAAATTTAATCAAAACCAGTCAAAATCGATAAAATCGATGAACCGTTCAAACCAGATCAAAGAAAAAAAGACATAATCTCATATTCATATGACGTTGATGGAACAAATTTATTTTTTCATAAAAATATATGAACTTTATTTTATTTTAAAATATATAATATACAAAATATATATATGATATCATGATGATATCATTCAATTCATAAAATGGTACGATTGGTCAGATTAATGAACCAATGAATTGATAGATTGATCAAGTTATTTATTGATTCGGTTTTAAAATATTACTTTTTGCGGGCATGCTAACCCTCCGAAAGAAAGAGAAGGGTACTAATGAACAAGTAGGGTTTGGGGTAGACATCTTTACCTCAACTCAACAAATAGTGTATTACCATCCATAAAGGGGGGGGGGACAAGGAAAAACTGTGGGCTTGACAGATAACTTTTAAGATTATAATTTTTAAAATTATATTACTAAATATTTTTCAAAACAAATTTCAGGGGTTGTCTCTACTCACACCCCCTCGCCCCTGATTGAGTCATCCATTGTTTCTCAATAAAAAAAAAATTTGAAATTAAAAATTTCTCAAATAAAAAGATTTTCTGTATGACCTTTGTATATAATTTATATATATATATATATATATATATATATATATATATATATATATAATATGATAGATATGGATATGGTAAAATTCAAGAGGTGCATGTTTTTCATATCTATTCTCCTTCTCTTGTCACAAAAGAGTACTCCAGGAGATATTTAGCTGTTGAAGATCTGCATGTCACAAGATACGTGCATATCCTCGAACATATGACTAAGAAATCTATGTAAAAAAAAGGTAGCAAATGAAACTAAGGAAAAACTATAATAAAAAAAAAAAAATTGAAGAGAAATGCAGTGGCATAGAAATATTTTAATCCATGTTCAGAAATTACCACCCAAAACATTGCTGATGTCCACAAATTGAAGGGGGGAGGAGAGAGAGATTGAAGTTTCTTGTAAATGTTACCTTAGAATAAGCATACTATGCTACTTTTTGGATTATGATCAATGTATCATGTACTATGTGTAAAATCAACACATTAAGTTTGAAAATAATTTTGAATTCAACCCAAGTAAAATGTTTATTATTTAGGTTAGAACAAATGGTTCTCTAATTTGAGGTACTTCACAACATAAAGAGTTGTTAGTCCAAGAAAAATGAGTGTTATACGCTACAAATAATTAGGTTATTTAGTCATATTTTGTCGTCTATATCTTTAGTTTTACTTTTAATTATCAAAACTCGATTTTGAGATCAGTAAAAAAATGAGAGAAATTGCAATCAAATCGTCACACGGAATAAGATAAAATACATATCAACTTTTTAACAGATATGCTAATTATAAATGTATTATGGTAATCTTCGGTATAAATAATTACAACATATTGTCCTTAGTCTTGTAAAAATATAGAAGCATATAGAAAAAAAATACAATTACTTTTATTGATATATGAGTGTCGAAGTTAGAGATTTATATAAGAGCTAAATGTTATATGCATTTTAAATTATAATTTTAAAAAGTGAGATTAAAATTTTTAATAAATCATTGATCCCGATCGATTCCTCGATTCCTTTGCCCTAATTGTATTCTCTGTTGCTTCTCTTAAAGAATATTTAAAATTGAAATTTCTTAAATAAGAAGATTTTTCAAATACTGGGCATATAAATATAATATCTGATATTTCATGTATATATTTGTAAAAATCCGCATTCAAGATTGGGTGCATCTTGGTATATACATTTATCTTGGACTAAGGTGCCTTTACAGTCTTTCTATGGATTCTGAGCAGTATTAATACCATGTACTATGTGTAATGTCAAGTCCTTAAACTTAGAAATAATTATAAACCGACCCCAAGTAAATGTTTATTTTATGCATTATCCCGTTACATATGTTATTTTTTTTTTACTATACCAATCGATATCCGAAATTATATTCAGACTAATTCAGTTTGAGACTTGCAGTAGCCCATTCAAGAAGACTACCCTCCCAACGTAGTTTTTTCTATACTCAACCCACGAATCAAAATAAAAAACTTAGTTAACTGATCTAATATCATATTCTATTAAACTAACTGTCTATCAATTTATCTCATTAAATATGTGAGAGCAAATAATTTACTAGTTCGAGGTATTTCATAAATTAAAGAATTGCAAATATAAGAAATTTGAATGTTGTACATACTGTGCAAATTAGTAGCTTCTCTAGTTGTATAGTGGGATTTTGTAGATCAAACCACATCGATGGTTTTACTTTTAATTATCGAAACTCGATTTTGAGATTAGTAAAAGTCGAGAGAAGTGGCTATTAAATTGTTATGTGTGGCGGCGGACCAAGACAAAGCATAGATCGAGTTTTCATATATTTTAGACGTACCATTATTAATTTATTATGGTACATTTCATTATAAATTATTATTACATTATGTTAATCCTAGGAAAATACATAAGCATGTTATACCCTACAAATAAGTAGCTTGTTTAGTTGTATTTAGTCATATTTTGTAGGTTAAACTATATGGGGTCGTTTAATTTTAATTATCGAAACTCATTTTTGAGGATGGTAGAAAAAGATGTGAGGAGTTGCGAAATTATTAATGGATGACAGCGAATTAAGACAAAACATAGATCGAGTTTCTTAATATTTAGATACGCTAATGATTATTTTAATATATTTCAATACAAATTATTATTACGTTGTCCGTTCATTATATGATAATATATAAGTATTTAAATAAATGAAAAATAATACCTAACAAAAAACTATAGTTATATTCGTTGGATAATATGTTACGCTAAAATTCAAATATAGTATTTTATTGCGTTTTACTAATATAAAATTTCAGAAAGTCGTCCATCTTAAAATAATCTCTTATTAAAGAAAAAAAAAAGGAAAACACGTGGCTTGATTTTTTTTCATAGAAATTATCTAATTCAAATGCGACAAACCTAAAAAAAAAAGGAGGATTCTATGATAGAAATAATTAAGGTAAATTACACTTTTCCCTATATGCTTTGATCAAAATTTACATATTTCTCGCTTATAATTTTAAAATAATAAAAAATTGACGAAATTTTATGAAATTAAATGTAATATAACGAAACATATTAAATGTTCATTATTCTCCTCACATACTCTCTCTCCTTTCGCATTCATCTTCAACCTCTGGTGCACAGAAAAAAAATCGGCAAACCCTACTACTGCAAACACTGGTTTCTATTTTTGAAGTTCTAGGTATTTTTCATATGTCATTTTTAATTTCCCGTTAATTTTTATTGTTTCCGTCATTTAACATTTTTTTATCATAGGGTAATATGTGATTTTTGATCAAATTACGGTGAGAAAAATGTAATTTATCCAAATAATTAAAGCAGAATGGAAATTTTATAAAAAACAAAACAAAATTTTAAGAATTATATCAGATTGTGATCACAAAAATCCACCACCCACAGGAAAAAGGCAAAAACTTTAATTTAAGGTTGATACTGCTTCATTTTTCTCCATTAAATATATAATCACTCTTACTAATTATAATCAGAAAAGATTTCTCCCAAACATTAAATATATAATCACTCTTACTAAAAATCAATTAAAAAAAACCAAATAGTACAAATTAATTAATATGAGGATTCTACACAAGATATTACTAACACGTCGTGCAGTCCTTGCACAGGCACTTGAGTAACAAAAGTTCTTACTTAATTGTCTTTCGCAAGGTTTAGTGCTGATCTATATGTTACAAAAAAGAAAAAAAGAATTCTTAACACACCATGCATGCATTTTCTGACACCAGCAAAAATCTCGCCCCAAGGAAAAATCCATACGTTTTGCTGGTAATTGTACGTACAACTAGAAAAGCCTTCATTAATGCAGAGATTTGCATGGTTGCTTCATAAAAGGTTGTCTGTTCCCGACCTTTTATGAGGAATCTCATAAAGTCTAAGTATTTCGAGTGGACTTTAATTTGATCACTGAAGAATCTGTTAATTTTTATATTAAATATGAATCAAAAAGTTTATGAAAACGACAAAAAGCCAATGGCTCATTTCACCGCAAATGATTTGATTTATGTGCGACTCCGCTGATTATAGCTTCCCAGAAACTTTGTTGAATTCCTTTACTTGAAGGGCCCTCTTGCCTTCTCTCTCGCGGCAGCTAGGGTGCATAGATTCTGGAATATTGATAAGACGATGATTTTTAGCAGTGAGAAGATCCGAGAGCGAAAGTATGAGAGATTTACCGCAGGATTAGCCACCCTCAGAACCAAGAGATTTGGGCCAATGGGTCTTGTTATGGCTTTAGTGATTTTGCATTTCCCTCATCACCAAAAAAGGAGCGAGGTACACAACGTGGCAATGCCAATATTGTTCAATCATTCTGCAAGCAATCTCAATTGAATGCAGAAAGCAGAAAAGAAGATAGAAGATAGATAAAAGACAAAATTAGCAAAGCAAAAAATATCTGCAGAACCACCTGAAATGACAATATCTCTTGAATGAAAACAATTGAACCAGAATTTCACTCATCCACTTAAACCAAGACTAAAATCTGGTAGCGTATAATACACTTTTCATGGGCTACATTTATAAAAAAAAATGTTCAGATCATATAGACCCCAAATGTTTCCCTTTCAAGTAAACATAGAACTAGAAGTAAGCAAAAGCCGCATACGGTGATCGACAACTCAGGTATACTGCCTTTCAGCCACAACAGGATTTCTTCTCTTGACCCTTTTCTTCATCATCTCACCCCATCTTGCAAAAAAATTGGCAACCTCAAATTTGCCAGCAAACTTCATCTTCCGTGCCAACTCCTCTAGTATATCAGGTCTTCCAGCCCGGGAGAAATCTGCAGCAAACTTGTTGTAATCAAGCTGAGGAGCTTTCATGCCCTTCTCTATCATCTCCTCAATATATTTGCATGCCTCCTCGCACTTCCCATACCTTATAAGCCCTCCAATGAAAACAGTGTAGGAATTGTCATCAGGGCAACACCCCTTCCTAGCCATCTCATCCCAAACCGCACAACCCATTTCATAATTTCTTGTCTGGAAGTAGGATTTCATCATCATGTTGTAAGTGTGAATGGACGGTTCAATCCCATTCTGAATCATCTTCTTATAAATCCTAACTGAATCATCCGGCATTCTCCTATTAGACATTAATTTGATTAAAGCATTGTAAGTATGGGCATCTGGAGGACATCCCTTGTCTTTCATTTCCACTAGCAATCCATAAACTTTGTCCATCCTCTTCAGGTTTCCATACCCAGTCATCAAGCATGTGTATACTGCAGCATCTGGTTTGCAACCAGAGTCGAGCATTTCATCAAAGTACCCAACAGCTTGTTCCATCTTCCCTTGCTTGCACAAGTCCCTAATCATTATGGTAAAGGTTCGGACATTTGGGGTTGGCCCTTTGGCCTTCATAACCATAAATAACTTGCTTGCATCCGACTTCCTCTTAGCCTTCAACAACCCTTCAATCATTGTGTTATGAGCTACGATGTCAGGCTTAAAACCATTCTCAATCATCTCATTCCACACTCTCCCTGCCTCTAGCAAATTCTTCAACCTACACCAACCATTAAGCAACACTGAATAAGTCTGTATGTTTGGTGTAAACCTTCCCTCCAAAGTCTCAAACAGTTTCTGAGCTTCTTTTCCAAGCTTTGCCCTTCCAAGGGCATCTAGCAAACAATTAATAGTATCAACCCCAATTTTGAACTTATGTTTCTTCATCAATTCAAACAACCCCACAGCCTTCTTTCTCTCTTTTGAAGCTGCAAATGCTCGAATGGCTATTACAAATGTCTCCATGTTCAAAACCCCTTTCTCTCCCATTTCATCAAGCATTGATACCATTGTCTCAAACTGTCTAGTCCTACCCAATATTGCCAACATTGAATTATATGTCCTAGAATCATGCTCAAAACCCGGCTTTGTTGCTGCCCAACTAAAGAACCTAAAAGCCGGTTTTCTGGCATGACGAAACCGCTCAAGAACATCGACGACCAAATCATGACTCAATTCAATCCCACATTGATCCAAAACAGCTTCCATATTCCTATCCAGTGCAAACAATTCATCGATCACCTTGTAAACCCTATCAACCTCCTTTGGATCTGCCGAAGACTTTACCCCACTAACATCCCCACCTACACTTCCACCATCAATTTCACCATCAGAATCAGAACCTTCATCAGAAACACTTGAAAAACATCTGAGGTTTGACAAATAAGCATGATTTGAAACCCCACTGTAGTTAACATCAGAATAACTTCTGGGGTTCAATAAACATGGATGATTTGAAACCCCAGAACGAGAAACCAATGAAAATTTTGGTGGAGGAGAATGATGTGAAATGGGGTAGTTTAGCAGTGTTTTTTGGCGAGCAAAGAGGAGAGAGAGTGAAAAGGGGTGTGACAGAATATGTGGAATTTGAAGACGAGGAGGAGAGAGAGTACGATTAGGACAACAGTGATGAGAACGAGACATGGACAGAAAGCAACAATGAGAAAAGCACATTTGCTGTCCACAAATTCCTCCTTTTCGTAAGATCTGCCCGTGATCGAGAGAGATTGACTCGGTTGTGAAGAGTTGGCCATGCAGGAAGGAGTTGGAACTTAAATTCGGAAGAAAATGGGCGTTAGAGTGTTTGATGAATTTACTCAGATAAAGAGCCATGGGAATAGAGACATTTAACTTGAAAAAACCCTGCTAAACTCCACCAGCCACCGCCTCACCGTTGGACTAATCCATTCCGCGGCAACAATTATTCGTGGCAGCCCAATTTCAATCCCGCCGATTGACTTGCGCGCGCTCTCTCTCTTTTTCTCTCTCCTCTTCAAGTTAACTTGTGGGCTGTGGTCCTGAACTTCTCACTCCGACTACGGGAAAGCGCAAGACAAGTCTCTCTGAATATTATGGATTTCCCTCTTCCGAGACCTGTGTCAAGGTTAGTTGAGTTCAACTCCAAATTTTTAATATAAAATATTGTTTACAAAAAATTAATTTTAATTTCTTATTTTTAAAAAATAATTTTTACTAAAATTATGAACTTTAAAATAATATAATTATGATTAATTGTAATATTATATATATCAAATAAGTTAAGCACCTTTGGTCTAGACTGATTATATCTTATATAAATAATAAAAAAAAAATCTAACTTATACATTACTTGTTTTATTGATGAATTTAACTCATTTCATTAGTTATGAAATCAAATAGTGAGCCATTTATAAATCCGCCAAACTCATGAAGACCGTTATTCCAATGTAATAGAAGTATAAATCTGTGATAAGTATATTAAATTCTTTTAATTAAATTTTTGAGTTTTGAAAAAAATTAAATATTTAACAATTAGTTCCAATCGTATTAATTTGTATTAATAAATTGATTAGAAAAAATTATAAATGCTATGAAAAAAATAAAAAAAAAACATATAGATAGGTGGATATGTAAATAAATAAATAAATAAAAAACCCCTAAATCTAGGATGGGCCCAAGCTAAGAAAAAGCAAAAGGCGGCCTGAACGCGGCGAGAAAAGTTATTGGGCCGAGGGGTCCCGCGCTAGTTTTGTGAACGGTCAAAGGTTAGAAATGGAAAATGAAAAGTTAAAATTCAGAAGGATAGACTCGCGGTCGTAACTTAAAAATATTGAGGCCTGAGGGAACCTGGGAAAGGAAAGCCCGGTTGGGAAATTGACGAAGATGATGCGCACGCCGCAACAAGCAATCCCAAATTCCCGCCAAAACTCCGCCGATCGATGGCTGTCTCCTGGAATTTCCCGCATATTCCCGCGTCTATAACAGCTTTCTCTCTCTCTCTCTCTCTCTCTCTCGCTCCTCGCCTTTTGGTTTCGTCTCTCTCACTCTTCGTTCACCCTCCTCTCTCTCTTTCTCGCTCTTTCTCAAATGGCTCCGTCGCGTAAAACCAGCAACGGCCGATCACCGTTAGTGAACCCACAACGCCAAATAACATCCTTCTTCTCCAAGTCCTCTTCTTCTCCTTCTCCCACTCTCTCCAAACCCAACCCTAACCCTAAATCAGACCCTAGCCCATCTACGCCATCTCCAACCCAAACCAAACCGAAGAAGCCACTTCTAGTCATCGGTCCTTCGGCTTCTTCGCCCAAAACGTCGGTATCTTTCAAGAAATCGTACGGAACCGATGTAGTGAACAAGAGAATTAGGGTTTATTGGCCGCTTGATAAGACCTGGTACGAAGGTTGTGTTAAGTCATTTGACAAGACTTCTGGTAATCATTTGATTCAATACGATGACTTGGATGAGGAGTTTTTGGATTTAAGCAAGGAAAAGATCGAGTTTCTTGAGGTTGAGGAGACAGTGACTAAGTTTAAGCGATTGCGAAGGTTGAGCAAGAAGGTTGTTGTTGACGACGATGAGGATGTGGAGGTAGAGGAGAAGAATGTTGAAGACGATGATGATTCGGGTGATGAAGATTGGGGGAAGAATTTAGGGGATGAACTAATTGAGGATTGCTCAGAGGACATGGATTTGGTGAATGAAGAAGAGGAGGAAAAAGAAGTGCTGTCAAAATCTGATTCAAAATCGAGGAAGCGGAAAGGGAATGGGGTTTCAGAATTGGCCTCTGGGAAGAAGAGTAAGAACTGTAGTGCATTGGAGAAGAAAGCGTCTTCTAAGGTTTCTGTTGACATCAAGCGAGGTGCATTCATGGATAAACTCAATAATGTTGAGAGTGAGTGACAGTTGGAGTTCTCCTATTTATGTTTTTGTTACGTACCAATTCTGGTGGAATTCTCGAATGTTAAATTTTTGTTGTCGTAATCCCTTAATGAGTTTGACATATACCATGTTTGAATAACAATTATTTCATGTTAGTGCTCGGAACTAAATGAATATACATGTATATATATACGCATATATCATATAACATATATATTGCGGTTGGATTGTATTTGGAAATTTTTTTCTGTGCAAAATTTGGACTTCATTGTTTGAGACAACCATAATATTTCTGGACTTTATAATTAGATTTCTTATTTAGCAACATTATATTAGTTGTTATGTGGGCCACTAGAGTTCATTGACAAATCTTTTTTTTTTATGATTTACAAAACCACAATTTTTGAAGAGTTATAATTGAACTCCACAATTTTTATGGAATTAATTTGATTCCAAGCACAATATCAATGAAAACGTATGTCCCTGTTGTGCTTCAAATGAGATTTATTGACAAGTGGTTCTCTTTCAAATATTATATAATCTTCTGAAATTATCTTTTTACATTATGTTTTAGATAATGTTGCACCGGGTGATAACTTGGAAAGGTTTGCCTTACGCGAAGCACAGAAGTTGCATTTTCTAGCAGAGTAAGTTATAGTAACTTTATGTTTTTTTGTCCATATCATCTTTGTAGAATCCATATTCATCAATTTGAGATCAATGAGGACTTGAGTTGTTTATATTGAAGGCAGTGCTCTACTATTTTGCCTATCATCAGGACTCATCATATGGTCCTGCCCTTATCATTGAAACAAGCAATTACAAGTCCATGGAGTATGTCTACAATCATTAAGCATAAGGCACTGTTGTATACCTAAATCTGTATAAGGAACTGAATCATTAAAAGGCTTATATTTCTATGAGCAGCATTTGCCTCTTTGTTGTGTTTGACATTGTTCGTTCAATTTACTGCATGGTTCCTTCTTCCCCATCGCAGAGATCGTAGAGATGCCAAAAGACGACGTCCAGGAGATGAAAATTATGATCCAAGAACTCTTTACTTGCCTCCTGATTTTTTAAGGAGCTTATCAGGTGGCCAGGTAATTGGTCCGGGTACACTTTGTCAAAATTCATCAATTCAATTTTCATCATGCATTCTATTAATCATTAAATTCCACTAAATGCAGAGGCAATGGTGGGAGTTCAAGTCCAAGCATATGGACAAAGTGTTATTTTTCAAGGTATAACCATGGCTCAATTTAGATCCAATATTTCTAGTTCTCTGTTGCTAGTCAACCATTTGATGAGTGTAATGTCTCTTTTTTGGCACAGATGGGCAAATTTTATGAGCTTTTTGAAATGGATGCCCATGTCTGCGTAAGAGAACTCGGCTTGCAATATATGAAGGTAGCAAGTCCTTCTGGATTTCTCAAGAACAAGAAGACTTCCATGGATTGACATGGCTCATGTTTCTTTATTACCTGCTCTTTTTTTTCCCTACAAATCTGAGAATTTTCTTTGAATATTTATTTGTGAAAGATGAATAATTTATAAATTTTTTGCTCAGTTTGGAGTATAAAGTTGCATTATGTATTAGCTTTTATAACTTGTGAATGCGACATGAGATGTGCTAAAGAGTAACTGATGTTGGTTTTTTAGTTTCCCCTCAAGTTTTAATACAGATTTGCTTGTTTTGGTAGGGAGAGCAACCTCATTGTGGATTTCCAGAAAAGAACTTCTCCACAAATCTGGAAAAGTTAGCTAGAAAGGTTAATCTGAGAATGTCTTTTCACCTCCAGTAATCTTCTTTTTTGATGGGGTTTAACAGTTCTCAATTCCCTGCTATCGAGCTCCAGTTTTTAAGGAGCAGAAGTCTTATCCGTGCTGTCTTGACACAGCAGGGTTACCGGGTTCTTGTAGTGGAGCAGACTGAAACGCCTGAACAGCTGGAGCTTCGTCGCAAGCAGGGTTCTAAAGACAAGGTTTGTTCTCCCATTGAGCCTTTGTTCCTTTTGCTCAACTACCATGGACAGTTTTCAAACTTAGAAACAGTACCTTTTTCCACTTATCCCCTTGTTTCTGCAAAAAAAAAAAAAAAAAAAAAAAAAAAAAAAAAGAGGAAAAATTTTAATTTCTTTCTGAAAGTTTGATATCCATAGTCAATCAAACTTGTTAGCTGTAGAGATTGAATGATTTGGATCTTATGAAAAGTTTCCAGTCATGTATATGCATTAGATGATCACATAGCCAATGCTAGCGTGGCGAGTACTGAAGGTTAAAACATTGTTGGATGCATGGAATCCATAAATTAGGTGCAAATGACTCCATCAGATGTTGGCTTAGTGCAGTGGGTGGGAAACTTGCTATTAAGGGATAAGGCCTTTTGATGTGCTTTTTGTCAGTATAGGGGATAATGAGATGAGAATGCTGGAGGCTATAACTGGAGGCCTAGTTTGATTGAAATGCCCCAATGTCATTAGATTCTCCCACTCGTGCACCACATTTTGGTCTCAACATGAAATGTGATTCTTTTTCAAATTGTTCGTGGCCAAACTTGTACAATTACCTATAAAAATTTGACAAAACTTTTTTGATCAATAAAGATTTGGACTTTACATGATCTTGATTTTAAATAGAGATGATTTATGTGTTTATTTACATTTTACTAGTGGTTTGATCCTTTAATTTTTGTGGTTGTTTTTCTAAAAATTTTATTAATTCTCTGTATTTGTACTTAAATTCAATCCTAGTTCATGATGCGATGACTATAGTATTTTATGTTATACTCAATGTGAGAGGTCTAGCAATAATGTCACAATTTTGGCTACTATCTCAATTAAACAAACAAAGTATGCACTGGAGTGTTTCATTAGCCACCATTATCCATGCCATTAATCAATATATATGGAGTTCCAAATGAAAGTTACTAGTCTATTGATGCATGATTTGCTTGCCATGACTAACATAAATAAATCTTATGGTGTGTAAAATACATTGCATGCCTGATTCTCTTATGCTGCAGGTTGTGAAACGTGAGATATGTGCAGTGGTTACCAAAGGAACACTAACTGAGGGTGAGATGCTGACAGCAAATCCCGACTCCTCTTACTTGATGTCACTGACTGAAAGCTGCCAGGCCTCCGAGAAAGGGTCTGAGGAACGGACATTTGGTGTCTGCATGGTTGATGTTTCTACAAGCAGGATTATTCTTGGGCAGGTAAGGTTTGGAAAGCTTCAAAATTGACCTTATTCTTCTCCGTTTCCAAATTTAAAATGCAAGACTTGATGAGAGTATGGCAAAATTCCTCTAGTTTCATAGTTTTGAAACTAGACATGTTTGATGTAGTTTTATTAATTGTGAACTAAATTGCAAATTCAGTCTGAACTTTGTAATATTAAGCTGTCTCTAGATATGGTGATTGATGTGAATGACATGGTTAACTGTTTGGTTTATTATGTGATTTTTCTTCCATTTCTTATGAATTTTTTAATGTGTTATTGTCACATTCTGTGTCTTGGCAATGTGTTAATTGTTTGTTCTTCTGATTATAGTTTGAGGATGATTCAAAATGCAACACCCTGTCTTCTTTGTTGTCTGAGCTAAGGCCTGTGGAAATTGTGAAGCCTGCCAAACAGCTCAGTTCTGAAACTGAGAAGGTACTGATGAGACACACAAGAAGTCCTTTAGTGAATGAGTTGATTCCAATCTTGGAATTTTGGGATGCTGAGAAAACTATCTGTGAATTGAGGGGCATGTACAACTGTCTTACTGAACAATCAATCAGTGGAACTTCAAATGAAGTACCGAGTTTCCATGCTACCCATGCCATGGTTAATGAACAGGGCTTGGGCCTTCTGCCAGATGTTTTGTCCAATCTGATAAGTGCAGGCAAGAATGGTAGCTGTGCAATTTCAGCTCTTGGAGGCGCACTCTTTTATCTGAAGCAGGCTTTTTTGGATGGGACACTACTTAGATTTGCGAAGTTTGAGTTACTTCCATGCTTAGAACTTGACAATATTCAGAAATCGTACATGGTTCTTGATGCAGCTGCTTTGGAGAACCTTGAAATATTTGAAAACAGCAAAAATGGAGGATCTTCAGGGTAGCTTTTGGCCCTCTCTGATGACCATATCAATTTTTTTATTATAATCTCTCTCTCTCTCTCTCTCTGCTTTTCTTTATGTGTGCAATGTCTCTATGAAGGACATTATATGCACAACTCGACCACTGCATAACAGCATGTGGAAAGAGGTTACTCAAGTCGTGGCTTGCGAGACCATTATACCAACCCAGTTCAATTTGGGAACGACAGGATGCAGTAGCTTGTTTAAAGGTAAGCCTTTTGGTTCTTTCATTTGGACCTTAGAAAAAGGCTTTGCTACATTCCTAGTCTTCTATAACTCATTCTTTGAGCCAAGGAAAAGAAAAGGTTTTTAAATGAAGACCAAATATATATATTATATCCTTTCTAATCATCCAAAAGATTCTTATCCTGAACTAAGTTACTTCATTTTGAAATCACATCAGCAATCATTTTTTCCCCATTATTATGGTTTTATTACTCCTACTATTACTATTGGGATTGCAATTTCCAGCTGGCAAGGAGTTTGCTTCTGTTTCTTGTAAAGTGTTCTCAAACCCTTTGTCTCTTAAAATGTATATCTTGTGTTTTGGTGGAGTTGATTGGACAAAACATGTTGTAAATTTTACTGCTATTCATGTCTCTCATCATATGTGGCTTGCCAGGGAGTAAATCTGTCTTTGACAGTTGAATTTAGAAAAGCACTGTCCAGGCTCCCTGATATGGAGCGGCTGCTGGCACGCCTCTTTTCAAACAGGTGAACTTCCTTATTTGCGGAGCAATGTTGATGAATTGTTGGTAAAAATATCCAAATACGTGGAAATATGTATTCACTACATGTTACTGAATGCAGTCAAGCTAATGGAAGAAATGCTAATAAAGTAGTTCTTTATGAGGATGCAGCAAAGAAACAGCTCCATGAATTTATTTCAGCTCTACGAGGCTGTGAATTAATGATTCAGACATGCTTGTCCCTGTCTGCCATGTTGGAAAATTCAGACTCTGGTTTGCTATGCCATTTACTGACAACTGGTACAACTGATTTGGACAGTCTATTACATTGTTGGATGGATTTTGTAATCTATCTTATCTTGTTTCTTGTTTCTTATTTCGTACCTATATGTAGGTAAAGGTCTTCCTGATGTCGATTCAGTTCTAAAGCATTTCAAAGATGCTTTTGATTGGATTGATGCCAATGATTCAGGGCGCATTATCCCTCATGAAGGAGTAGACGGTGATTATGATTCTGCATGTAAACTTGTAAATGAGATTGAATCACATCTGAAGAAGCACCTTAAAGAACAGCAAAAATTACTTGGAGATTTATCTGTAAGAAACTTATAAAACAATCTGATCTTCATTTTTTGGAAAATAAGTGATGGGAATTCATTCATCAATTATTTGTTTATTCTTTGGTGACTGTCAGATCAATTATGTTACAGTTGGAAAAGAGACATATCTTCTAGAAGTACCTGAAAGTTTGTGTGAGAGTGTGCCTCGAGATTATGAGCTACGATCATCCAAGAAGGTAAGTGGCATGTCGGGCTTCATGTTTCAAAATATCATTAGTCTATGAATGATGATGCACCTTAGTGTCTTCAATCATTTTATCTATTTCTGGTACAAACTTTGATCTCTTCTTGGAGCAAATGTTTTGACTTTTTTCAGCTGGTAACACTGAATCTGTTAATGTTCCAAGTTACAACAAAGGCTCTCTTTAATTCACATGTGATCTTTAGTCACAGCCTCTTGTCTAATTCTTAATCCTCTGGGAGCAGTATATCATAATACATTCAATAAGGTATCTCAAATCTCATTTTTGCAGGGCTTCTATAGATACTGGACTCCTACAACAAAGAAGCTGGTAGGTGAACTTTCACAAGCTGAATCTGAGAAAGAGTCTGCATTGAAAAGTATCCTGCAAAGATTGGTTGGAAAGTTCTGTGAACATCATGACAAGTGGAGAAAATTGGTTTCGACGATTGCAGGTTCGCCTCCTTCCTCATTTGTCTCTCACAATTTTGCTATTTTTTGATATTCCCCCTTACTAAAGAAAACTTAATTCTGTTTGACTAAGATTAGATATAGTACTTTGAGCGAAAACAAGGAGAGTAGAGCCAACTCATGGGTTGCTAATTCTTGTTTTAAAAAAGAAATGTGCATAAAAGAAAACACAAGCTCGTCTCTTTTATGTTAAAGAGTATGAATTGAGCATTGAGCCAAACATGAGTATCTTGTTTAATATTTTGTATTATAATGTGTTTAAGCCATGTTGTATGACGCTTGAGCTTTGCTTTTTTATTCTTACGAGCTGAGCCTGAAACATCTCTTGATTAATCAAACTCAAGTTGCTTTGATTATTTTACAGCCCTAGTTGTACTTCTGGACTATTACTAAGAGGGGGGAAAAATAGCAGTTAGATGTATTATAGAGTAACTTCCATTGCACGGCTGAGGCCTTTTTCTTATTCCAGAACTGGATGCTTTAATCAGTTTGGCAATTGCAAGTGACTACTTTGAAGGACCAGCATGTCGTCCAACACTCACAAGCTCTTCTTTTTCAAATAAAGTGCCATCTCTCAAAGCAAAAAGTTTAGGGCATCCTGTTATCCGGAGTGATTCTTTAGGCAAAGGCACTTTTGTCCCTAATGATATATGTATAGGTGGTCCTGATCCCAGCTTTATCCTTCTTACTGGTCCTAACATGGGTGGGAAGTCAACTCTTATGAGGCAGGTTTGCTTGGCCGTGATTCTGGCCCAGGTGGGGATCCCATTTTGTATGATTTTTTTACTGAGGTTCTGTTTCCTGATATCATCTATAGTGGCTTTATCCTTGGTTCTTATACAGATAGGAGCAGATGTACCTGCTGAAGCATTTGAGCTTTCTCCTGTGGACCGGATCTTTGTTCGAATGGGTGCAAAAGATCATATTATGGCTGGGCAGAGTACCTTTTTGACAGAGCTCTCAGAAACTGCATCAATGCTGGTGAGATTTTGTAGTTTGGAAGATATGGTTAAGAAAGGACACTCTTCTCTTCATACATAGTTGAAAAGCTGAAACATGGATTGCCATGCATGTGTTTATTTGCAAAATGAAAATTAGAAATTTCCGAAGTGGTTTAATTTTCATTGTCATTATCAAGATATGGGTGTAGCAAACATATTAAGTTGTTATCAAGACATGAAGTAAAAAAACATCAAGAATGACTACTTTCTTTTACTAACCTGTAAACCAAATAAATTTGATGACTTTTGACTGTATTTTATGTGAAGGTTCATTTAAATAAACTGAAAGGAGTGTACATTTTTGGCTTGTTATATAGCAATCTCGGAAGTGAATTGTCTAGGCCTGCTGTGATTGTTAAAGGCATCAATAGAACTACGGGAACGTTTGGAAAAGATAGAGCGGTATATTTTTTATACATATATGTATGCATGTGAAGTAATATGTCAGTGTGCCTCAAGTCAGGCCAATATTGAACTCCACATGCATGGTTTTATATATATCTAAATAATTGTTTTATTGATGAATAATATTTCTCATGCACCGAAGATATCAGAAGATTTTCATGCAACATCAAGCTCACAGTCCAGTTAGGAGAATTTCTGAAATTATCTTCATAAAGTAGGCATTACAATAATGAATCTTCAGGATGATGCTATAGACTTGTTTTCAACGTTTCTTGCAGACATCAGCAACCTGTCACTCGCTAGTGGCATTGGATGAACTTGGGCGTGGGACGTCAACCTCAGATGGGCAAGCTATTGCGTAAGTTTTTGTGTCTGAATTCTGAATATGCCTAAAGTTGCAAAATGTGGTCTGTTGATTTGATGTAGCATGTTCGATACAAGCCAGGGTTTTGATAATATTAGACAGGATATGAATTCTTGCCTTCTGCCTTCTGTTCTTGGCAGTGAAGCAGTTCTTGAACATTTCGTCCACAAAGTGCAGTGTCGAGGAATGTTTTCTACTCATTATCATAGGTTGTCTGTGGACTATCAAAAGAATTCCAAGGTGAGCCTTTTCTTTAATCTGGCAATTTAATGCCTATAAAAATTAAAAAAAAAAAAAAAAAAGTTCTCTGGTTAAAAGCACAAAAAAAAAAATTATCTTTCGTCTTTCTAAGACCAACAATTTTAAACAATTTGTTTCGTGTACATGATTGGCACATCAAAGTTCCCAACCTTATTTGCTTTTATCCACATCTGCGTATGTCTACCAAAAATATATATATATTTTCTGTTTCTACTTGATGCTTCTTTTAACATTTTCTCTACCAAATGAATTTAGAACTGTGCAATTGGGCCATTTCTTCTACTATCTCTCTGCAGATATCTCTATTCCATATGGCATGCCAAGTTGGAGAAGGAAATGGAGGGGTGGAAGAAGTCACCTTTCTATATAGATTGACACGTGGTGCGTGCCCTAAAAGTTATGGTGTCAATGTGGCCCGTCTAGCTGGTAAGAGTCTTCTTTCTTTTCTTCCTTTTCTTCCTTTTTTCCATTTCTTTTCTCTGTCCACTTTGTTAACATGGTCGATGACTAATACATATTATCAAGAAGCAGTTGGTTTACAAGGTATTTTTTAGGACATACTGAGCAAAAATGGTCCCAGGGCACCTATTGAAACTCAAGTTTTCAAATAGGAAAGGATATTGAAAATTAGTGATAATTTTGGGATTTTCAAGTGGAAATGTTTAAAATTCTTGATTGTTGGCACTTCTCTTTACAAACTAGATGGCTCAGTCCAATATGTAAGTGGGTGGTCTGGGCAGTTTTGGACCCTGCCCTCTTTGAAATTGTCTAAATCCTTTCGGATAGAGACAGCAAAACATGCTGAAAAGGACTCGGTTGTTTCACTTATTTACCATCCTGGCAGGTTATCTGAGATGTGATGTTATCATATATTGTTACCAAAACTACCAGATGGGCAAACCAAGTCTGCCATGGTGAACAGCTCTTTATGCAAGTTGGTTTCTGGGAGTAAAATATTATCCCTAATATATCAAGGTTGTCGGTAAAGGAAAATTAGAACTGTTAACTACCTTGAAGAAATCTTCAGAGGATCCCATGTGATACTTGTACAGGGCTCGAGTTAATTTGTGACCTAAGTTGACCTAGTTTATTATAGCTTTTGTTTATGACGACAATTCGGATCAATATTTTCTGATTTTGGCTGGTTTACAGCTTTACATGGCCCTGTTTTGGTTAAAGTTGTTTGTGCAGTGTATTGAAGGTAATCATATTTATTGAAAGTTGTCTAAAATTTCAGGACTTCCCGACTCTGTGCTTCTAAAAGCTGGTGCTAAGTCTAGAGATTTTGAGGCTAACTATGGCAAGCATAGAACTGGGTCTCAGGGTAGTTTCCATGATGGTTGGGAAAATGAGCTATTAGTTTTCATTAAAGACCTGCATGATTTCCTATGTAGTTCAAATCACGATGATTCTTCTGCAAGTGTAACAATTAGTACTCTGAGCAAACTTCAACAAAGAGCCGGGATTCTTCTGTATCAAAACCGAGGCAAGTCGAATGATTTGCAGACAAACACCGTGTGCAGTCATATTTACTAGTCGGTTTTCTATACTTTTAATTCTGTGATCGTCATGAGCTCCACTGCAGACCAAATTTGGTAGTTGTACATCCTTAAATATATAGAATGAGCTAACTCTAGTGTAAAAATACTCTGGATTACATGTCTGGATTACACGTGCGGCCTAATGGCTATAGCCAGTTTTGTTTGTTTGCTTTGCCGCATTTAATTAGCATGCATTTGGTACATGGATTCAAGACTTGCAGCCCGGCATTAGGGAAACTCTTACTGGGGTTTTGTTATTCTTCACATATAATGACATGTGAGAAGTCAAAAGTCTTGTGCATTCGATTGTCCTGATGAGATTCCGAGACAGAAAGATGAAAGTTGTTGGCCTGTAATACTTATTATCTAATACTGGAATACACGGATTTGTACCATATTTCACCAGTGCAGATTGTGCTGGACTCGTCCTTTTATGACTTGTAGTGAAAGGAACACGCATTGGTTCCCTTTCCCTTTTGTTTTCCTCTACTTTTTATTCTGAGTAATGCTAAACAGACAAAAGCATACCCGTCACATCACTGATTTTTAATTAATTATTTACTTAAATCAATAAAAATGTTATAACGATTTGATTAAAATTTAATCATCATTTATTGATACGAATTGTTGCATAAAATCTGATCAGTTAAGTCTAGGATTTATTTAGTTGATATATGTTTTATTTTATAATACTTTAATTTTTAGGTAGAGTGATTAACTTGTATTTATGAATAGAAAATTTTAGTATTTTTTAATATCGGTATTCAGTTTTTATTTGACTTATCCAGTTTATTCTCTCAAAATTTTTTTCGTTATTCTCAATGTTCGAGCTCGATATTTCTGATTAAGAGAATAAAGTGTTTGATCATTCGATCAAAAAAAGTTTAGTAATTTTCATATTTTTTTAAAAGATCATTTATTTTTACATAAAGAGATTTTGCTTTAATTGAAAAATACTATGAATAGAATAATATAAAATATTATATATGTACCGTATAGAAACAAAAACAGAAAAGGGGAGAGGATAGACCTGTTATGACATTCGAGTTGAGCTCAGGTATCACAATACCCAAACTCGGCTCGAGTCTATGATAGGTGAGTTTGAGCTCGTCAAGCCAGTCATTCTAGAGCTCAAACTCGACTTGAAGTGTCATCGAGGAACTCGAGTTCGAGTGTTGCGAGCTAGAGTTAGTCTGAGACAATACCCAAACCCGAGCTTGAAATCGAGAGAAAAATCATACCCGAGAGCTTGATGGGAGAGCAGAACGTAGAATGCAGAAGAACTCAAAAACCCTAGAGAG
The DNA here is from genome assembly GCA_033439265.1 of Dillenia suffruticosa. NCBI lineage: Eukaryota > Viridiplantae > Streptophyta > Magnoliopsida > Dilleniales > Dilleniaceae > Dillenia > Dillenia suffruticosa. Next base: position 25,052,338 of record JAVTVX010000020.1, on the reverse strand, counting down.
AGAGAGAGAGAGAGCTCACCTTCGATTCGGAGATGGAAGGAGCCGAGAGAGGCTGAAACATGAAACCCTAGAGAGACCTTCGAAGCCGATGAGAGTTGAGACCCTAAAGAGACAGAGACATGAAACCCTAGAGAGAGACAGAGACAGAGTACCTTCGAGGAGACCTTCGATCGTGATGATGAGAGGAAGAGGAAACCTTCGATCGCGATGGTGAGCGAAAGAGGAGACCATCGCATGATAGTCAGAGGAGGAGGGGACCATTACGTGATGGTAAGAGGAATAGAGACCTTCGAAGCAGGCGATTGCGATGGCGAAGGAGCAGAAACCTTCGAAGCAGGCGATCGCGATGGCGAAAGAATAGAGACATTCGATTGCCCTTCAATCGCGATGGTGAAAGAGTAGACTTTCGATCGTCCTTTGCCCTTCGATCGCCCTTCAAGTAAAGACGGGTGTGCGAAAAATGAGAATAGGAAGGAGAGATTAGGTTTTTAAAGAGCACCGAGTAGCTTAACGAGCTTCGAGCCTGAAGGAATGTGAGCTCGAGCTCGAGCTCGACCCGAGCTTGAGTTGACCAAACTCGAGCTCGGGCTTTAATCAGATAGTGTCATAAGTATTCATAACACTATTCAGATATCATAACAGGACTCGAAGAAGATACTTGAATCAATTGTGCTGTTGAGTGATTGTGTGATTCCATGGCGACCTGTTTTAGACGAAAGGGAGAGATTTGTGTTTGCAATGAGCCCTACAGCTGACCAAAGTTGTGAGAAGAGAGCTCCTGCAGGACAATACGCATTTTTAATTCGTTTCCTTGACAATGTTATCGTACAACCACTTGTCTTTTGCAAAGAAAACAATTATTTGTTCTTGGGACTTGGGATGAAAAAAAGATTGAATAAATTTGTGCTGAAATCTACATATTTTTTACCCTGTACCCACTGAAAAGGGGCATGTATTGTCTTTAAAAGGAGCACTGAAATGATGCTCTCTCTCTCTCTCTCTCTCTCTCACAACAAATTAAGAGAAAAAAAAAAACAAAAGAATGTAAAAAAAAAATAAAAAAGGGAAATAAAACATAAGACTTAGGAGAGTATGCTATTGCTAGGACCGTGCGTTGATCCTATGATGTTGCGCATTTTCTTCACTCTCCATCATCAGAATTCTAGGTCTCATCTTCCAAAGCCTAACAGACAACCAAAAAATAAAAATAAAAATAAAACCAATTAAGTTGAATTTTTAGCCACAATCTTGCAAAAATTTGGTCTAACAGAAGACCTAGATTAGGAAACTAACATGATATTGTCTCTTGATGGTGTCATGTAAAGCTGTGATGGTCCGAATAATTATGTACATTGGGAGAATAATTCCACAAGCCCTCAAAGCAACCACCTGCAAGGCCACCAAAAAAATTGAAAAGAAAATTAGATCATGACTTGGAAATCACTCTTAGGGTTTCATGTAATTTGATTTCGGTATGGTAGTTGAGACAACTAACACACAAATTTGGTACTCACTGTGAGGAGTGTAAATGGGTAATCTTCGGTTCCAATGGTAATCACAGCCAACAAATCCTTCATCAACAAGAGGATTGTGAGCTGCAAACATTTGTTAAACAACATTAAAAACATTGGTTAGGAAGTTATTAGTTATAATATCTAAGAAACCAACTAGTTGTTGAAGATGCACATAGTCAAAAAGGAAGGTGGGAGGAACAAGATGACTCTCTCTCTCTCTCTCCCCACATTGGTCTCTTTAGGGCACTATGGCCCTACAACAACTGATTCAAACCATAATTAACATAAGCTTTAACCACTGCCTTTCTTTGTACAGTCATTCTTGCACTGAAATTGGTTGCAGCCTTGCAGGTTTTTCAAAATTGAAGATAAAATAGGATAAAACCAAGTACAAGCAATTATTGTTCCTCCACAACCTCTAAACCATAAAATAAAAAAGCTATAACCGATGCATATTTTTTAGTTTGCAAGGACTTGATGCTAATGTAGGAAAAAATATGTATAATGCACCAAAGGGTCATGATTTCTCCAAATGGGTAGATCATAATTCACAAGTAGAGAAAGTCGTAATCAAAATTGCATTAGTTCAACCCCATAAAATCCCTAGAATTATACAATAATACACCTTAATCTAACTCCCCGCCTAATTTGGGCGTATTTTTCTAAGTAAATTTATTAAATATGTGCAATAAATAAATCGAGCAGACTTAAAATAAGACCATTTTTAATGGTTGAACCTGCTAAATTGGGTTCTATTTGTGTGACTAAATCAATTTTAGAAAAAAATAAATTAATTGAATTAAAGATAGCATACCATAAGAGCAATTGATCTACAAAAACTTGCACTTCTCTCAGTAGCCAGTGAGTATTCATGGTATTCACTTTCAAGCTCTCTTCTTCGCAATCTCTGGTTAAGTAATTCGTCATCCCTTCTAACATCCAAGCTTCCTCTGAAATTTCACAATTTTCATAGAGAAATTTAATGCCGCATTAATTATATAAATCCACTAGACCACAACACAAAGCAAAAGCATGTTCTTTCTTGTTCTCATTTATTTTCGAATTTATTAATAAAATCAAATGTGGTAAAGATCTGCACATGAATGGGACATTGAGGAAAACAAGTATTAAATTCCAATGATGAAGTATGTTGAAATATAATTAGTATTAGCACCGCCTAGAATGGAATGTTGAATGTTGAATGTTTGTATTGTATGCAACTTTTGTGCAATATATATATAATATGGGGAATAGTACCTGATGGTTACAGCTTCATCCAACAGCTGTGCTTTTTTTGGGGGTGGTGCTGTGTATCCTGGTTCATAGTTCTGTATTTAAAAACAAAATTCCCAATTAGAATTTCAGATATTCTAAAGAGAGAGAGAGAGAGAGACCAGTTTGTTTGAATTGAATAAGAACAGAATCGAGAATATGTGCCTAACATTCAATTTGCAATAAGAAACACACAACAAGCACTATTGGGAAAAGATAAAAAGAACATCCAAACCAAGAGAGAGAGAGAGAAATTTAAAATTTAAGCCAGAAAGGAAAAGCACGACAAAAGATGACTTTGGAGAAAGACAGCCTAAAATTAATTACACCACCAAAAAGTAGCAAACCAGAGTTAATCTACGGCACCAAAAACAATTTGAATAACGGTAAAAGAAAACATTCATAGACAGAAACCCAAAGAAAAAGCAAAGAAGAACCAAAACTATAAGCAAAGATATTGATATAACGAAGCTTCCAAAAACATAAAACAAAAATTAATCAAAAACAGAGAAACCCATCAAGAATTTCAAACCTGAAGACAAATTTCACAAGTTATATTTCCCTTCTCGTTACACCATCTCTGTATGCAATCTCTGTGCGCATACTGAAACATTTGAAAGAAATCAAATCAAATTCATAGGGTCATAAAATTTTATTGAAAATAATCGAAACCCAGATGAGAAAACAGAACAAAGAACATGAAAACAGAGAAAAAAAAACAGAGGTTTTTGAAGATTACCTTGACAGTTCCAGAACAACCACAAGGAGCTTCTAAACTTTTAGAGCTTTCATATTCTTCTTCATGACAGATTCTACACCGCCAAAACTCGTAGTTTGATTTCAAGTCCTCCACAAACAACACAACTTCCTCACCCATAACTTTTTTTTCAAAATTTTCTCTCCCCTGTTTTTCCCCTCTCCCTATCTCTTTCTCCTTTAGAGTCCTGGACTTTAAATAAAATTGATTGAGTATATGAAATTCCAAACATACCCTTCTAGGGTTCAAAGTGGGGCAATGTTTGTATATCTGTGTAGATTTATATAGAAAGAAATATACTCTTGGATTTATATTAATCACGCGGTTTTCGAAAGAGAGAGAGAGAGAGAGAGAGAGAGAGATATAGAGAGAGAGAGTGAGAGAGAGAGAGAGAGGAGGGAGAGGTATAAAGAGGGAAAGGACTATGACGTGAAGTTTCCTTTTTCTTGACCCCTTTTATTTTTGTATTTTTTTGCCACGCCTTTTTGTTTGACTCTTTTAGGGTGGAAGAAGGTTTCCCATGAAGAGTCAAACAAGCTGCATTCCACTTATTCTAAGCTGTGTTTCATTCAAATTTAGAAACTTTTGCAACCCTATCTAATGAAAACATTATTAAAATATATAAAAATAAAATAAAATAAAATTACACTATAATTAATTATTTTATAATTATCAAATATCAATAATTTATAATAAAAAAAAACCCTAATAATAATACGCAAGTGCTAAAAATTTCTTATTCAGATATTTTTTTCGAGATTTAATATTCAAATTTTCGTGAACACATATATTTTCATAATTTACGTTATTTATAATAAAAAATAATGTTGACCCACGTTAAATTACTCCTTAAACAACATTTATTTTGAAAATGTTTGGTGAGAGTATGGTCGACAAATCAATAAAAGCATGACATTAAGGAGCCTACCCTACACACTTGGAACACAAAATTCGGTTGACCGTTTCTCTGCGTATTTCCCCTCATTTCTTAACAGGGTCGCCTTTCCTTTCCTCCATGGCTCCATGTTTCATTATTGCTTTCCAGATTGTTCGTATGTTACAATCCCCCGCGGGCCACCGACTCTTGGATGTGTGAATCAATCGGCCAAAGAATTATACATAGATGCGCGTAGTTCAACGATTAGATTTGCGTATCCAGTAACCCTCTCGACGAAATAAACTTTCGTTCTAATAATAATGATGTTTTAATTTAGTAGTTATATAAAGAGAATTACTTATTTATATAATTTTAAACTCACGAGTCATCTGTTCAACAAAAAAACAAATTATACTTAACAATTGTATAACAAATAAATATAATGAGATCAACACTTATTGGCGTAAATAAGAATGTTATTTTTATCTCTTAACTATATTGAGAGTTCGACTCTTTTAGACAAGAAAAAAACAATATTGAGAGATCTTTCACTCAAATGAGACCCGATAATCAGGTCAGTTTGATATCAGGTGATGAACTAGTCATAAAGACAAAAAAAATAAATAAATATAGTGAGTGAATCATATTTCATTCAAAAATATACTGTCTAAAATATTTTTTTATAAAAGCAAATGGATAAATAAATGGCATTGGAGTTATGAGGTACATCACCACCAGAAGCGAAAATGTTCATGTCTCATGCTTCAAAATGAAGAGTATTTGACCGGACCTCCGGTCCCCCATCCACCAAACCTAGTAGTTTTTTGATGGAGAAATACACGATGATTTTTCATAATATGATATCCCAATATATATATTATATCAACGTACAATTGATTTAATAAAAAATGTATTAAGTTTCTTAACAAAAAACTCGAATTCGATATTTAAAAATAAAAAAAAATTATATTAAAAGAATTTCTCATAATTGAAACCTAATCATAGATCAGCCTGAATTAATTAGAACAAAAATCTGAATAGTGTGTGATGGACCATGTCTAGGGGACTAAAAGTATATATATATTATACAATATGGTCTCTTGTAAATATAGAAAATGAAGAGGGGCTATATGGAATTCTAATGATTTAAAATGGACAATTCAAACTTATTTTAATTGATCATCTTAATAATTGAGCAAGAACTCGAGCAACCCATTTTTGTCCTCTTCTTTTTTCCCAACATTTGAATTTCTTACTCTTTCAAGAAAATTTTGAATCTTAGCCCTCGGATATTTTTAAATCAACGGCTAGAAATGATGTGGTCCTTCTTGGAAGCAAATTTGAAAATGAAACGTTAAGGAAGCGATTTGGTGGGACCCCTTTTTGACGCTCGATTATGACGTGTAATGTGTCAATGTCCTTGTACAAATTTTTATCTAGAAATTGTGTTAAAATCTTTTTTTCTTTTTTTCTTTTTTCCTTTTTCCGATGTTTTCTTTTTAGGATTTAAGGATGCCGGCAAATGCAATGGTTCTTATCCCCTTCTCGCTCTTATCCTCTCTCCCTCTCTCTCTCTCTCATGCGTGGGATTTTTATTCATGAGCACGCAACGGAAGGGGATTAGGATCAGAATCTTCCACGTGGCGGGACCAAAATGAGAATTGTGAGATTTAAAAAGAAGCTAAAGCGTTTTGCATCACAAGGCCATGTCTGCAAAATGCTAATCCTAAGCCAAAATGGGAAAAACTTAGGATGAGTGATACTGACACGATTCGACCGTGGTGGTTGCCCCGGTCGGCAAAGCTACTAAAATTTTAATTATAAGATCATATATTTAAAATTTAATTAAAAAATTATAATATAAATATAAAACTGAAGACTGAATTACGAAACTTTAATCTATTTTGTTAATTTAACTATAGTATTTAATTTGATAGACACTCTTGATTATTTTATTTATGTTTTTACGTGATTATTCGTTTTAATAAATAAATAATTTTTTTCATAAAAAAGGGAAATAGAAATATGAAAGGATGCCATACCCCATCATGCCTAGAGAAGCATTAAATTGGAAAATGGCATTTATGATTGGGCAGCAACACCCCCGTGAAGTAGCATAGTAAACAATAGTTTTTTTGCGGCTAAACCCAATTGCGTCCCATTTATTCATACGTCCTTTTCATGCGTATGTTGAATTTGATGACTTGCAAGCTGAATGGACTGATTTTTCTTTTTCCTTTTCCCTTTTTTATTTTTCCTCTTATTCACATCTCTAAGAAAAATAATTAATAAATATTATATTTCAATTTTTCAGATACCCATATTACAATTTATAACCAATTATATATAACTCTATGTACAAGTCTCGACAGTGATCTCAATCACTTCGGATTTGAAATTCAAATTTCGTATTACAAAAAAAAAAAAAAAAAAAAACCTCACCGTACAATCAAGAGCCTGGGCTCGGCCTTGCCGGGTCCGGGTTCAACCCCGTCTGACCCAAATGTCTTCTGATATAAAATTCAAAATTTGAGAATAGGTAAAACTCAAACAAAAAATAATTAATTAGAAAAATTAGAGTTGAGGGTAACATAACAGAGTTATCTCTTTATTATATAGTCTTGAATCAACGTATTAAAATAAAATTAAAAAAATAAAGAAAAAAAAATCTGATTAATTTAATATAAACATCAAATCCAGAGGCGATGCCATGGATGTGAACCCTATAACATTTGATGAGCTGCTTCATTACGTGTGACATGGTTTCACTTTCAAACTGAGATTAAATTATATATCATAAAAAATATATATTTTTGAATAAATTAAGTGATCGAGATAATGTAGCAAGAGGAATTGACCAATCATTTGGCAAATCTTTTTTTTTTTTTTTTGGTACTGCATTTGGCAAATCTAATAAAAGAATAGTTTATATTGTATATGGTAAAAGCCTAATTAATTACTAGTTTTTGTTATTGAGATAATATAATAAGAGAGATTGATGAGTATATAATTTTTGTTTTGCTATTATTATCTCAATTAGTTAATCTAATTGACTGTTTATTGGAATAATATTACTTATAAATCGTAAAAATTAACTTAAATTTGTTATTAGTTAGGATGTAAAATAAGATTTATAATTAGAATCATGTTATCTTTCGAATAAAAATGTTAGATTGTGTCGATGAGTTTCAGTTCAAGTGATACAATTCTCCTTCTCTTTGTAATAGACTCAGGTTTGAATCTCACTATAAATAAAAAAAAATAAAAATGTTAAATCGTTTAATCAATTCTTGGATTTAAAATTTGAGAATGGAAAAGATTATGTTGAGAGAGTTTTCTTTACTTAATAATATTTTGATTAAATTAATCAATTAGTTTAAGGGGGAAAGAAAAAAGGAAAGAAGAAAAGGAAGCCAATGGCATTTTGTTGTGACGAAAGACCCAAGATGAGTTGTCAACGCGGACTAATTTGGATTATTAGGCCTAGATCCTGGATGGGTCAGCATCCCATGCCAACCCTTTGGGCCAATTCACAAGAAGACTAAAAATACTAGCCCAAATAGCCCAATCCCTTGTGGAAAAGGTCATCGATTTTTGCATAATGAAATTTTGGGTTTGATTGGTCCCCTTGTCGTGAAATAGAGATTTCTTAATCATTAATGAACATGAAACCCTTGAAAGTCGAAAAAGGAAGAATCTTCTGGTAGGGATGGAATCAAGAGAACCACTGGTTTGTGGATTAGGGGATGAGGTGCTTCTTCTAAGCTATTAATACACACCTTACAGAAGAAGAAACCACCACCCCCTGACCAAGTTGCAGAAATAACAGCTGGTGACTGATTTGGACTTCAAAAGCGACTCTTTTAACACTTTCATTTTGCCCCTTTAGCCCATCAAACCTATGAAACTATTTCAATTTTCTCATCTTATAATATCAAATTTATGATGTTAACAACGATTGATATTTTTTATAACTGAGATTTTTTTCCCCCACTCGACATTATCTTTTTTTAAAAAAAAAAATAAAAATAAAAATTAGATTCGAGTTGTGTCACGCTGGCATATAGAAGGGGTAGAGGGAAAGGTGCAGGACGCCAATTGTTTATTAATAACATTTTAATGATTTGAGTGCCAAAAAAATTGACAAAGGGCTGACAAGGGGCATGCACTGGCGTTTCAATGTTGTGTGGAAAGTTCAGCGCAAATTAAATGGATCATGGTGCGTCGGCCGCCCGCCACCGGCTATGACTGGTTTTTGGTCAAGTCAAGAGGTAGATTCAATCTAATGAAGGTACTAATTGTGAGATATTTTGGGGTTTTTTTTTTGGTCCCAAGAGTAGGCAATTGTGGGTTTTCAAAGTCATTTTCTGAATTGATCCCACCATTAACGAATGGCACATGCATTAGAAGGGGTTGAGTGTGGGATGCATGGACCTTAGTTGTACCAAAAAAAATGGACCTTAGTTGTGCCATTAACAAGACCAAAGCCTTTCATTTTTAGAGCTGATTAGCATTAAGGAGCCCATGTGGATTTGCCTTTCATGTTATACAATGATTTGAACCAAGTGATTGAGCCAGCGCTCTTATCCACCCCTGTTTGTATCTCAGTCAATTACTTCTAGCTCCTTTTCTTCTCTTTCCCACTTGCCAGGAGGAATAGACTTCTGGGAGAGAGAGGGAGAGACAGGGAGAGAGATGGGAGAGGGGCAATAAAAGTCACCAAATAAATCTTACAAATGTCGGTGTGAAGCCAAAATATCATATCAAAAAAAGAATATCAAAGCAAAATACAGCAGCAAGGGCACATATGTAAAAGGGTAAGAGTAATAATTTTTAAAGAACAAAATTGATTTTCTCAGGGACGGTAACCCCTTACCCCCTTGATTTTGCATCCTTCACAGATGTAATCATCGAAAAATTTAATAATAATAAAAATATTTTGAAAAATACTAACTACGTATTTTTATTTGGGATCTCCAGTAAAAATAACTTGAAAAGAAACTTTTGGTTATAATTCATTCTTGTTAAATTTTGCTCGCAGAATCATTCAACCTGGGTTTCCTCGTCCATGTTTTATGATACTATGTGTAAGTGTAGACCCCACACACACGAGTGCATCTCTTTTGTTCAGAGCAACGTAAAGCATTTAATGTTGTAGATAAGATGGGAATGCTCCTCCCAAAACCACGACCGCCCACGTAAACAAAAGCCATGTACCAAGAGGACTAGTAATCTATCAAACCTTAACCGCAGCTGTAAAAAGGGGAACCATCTATTTAAGAGCTGCATAGCTCCCCTCATCACCTTATACTCTCTCTCTTCCCCCCTCCCCCTCTCTCTGTAACTTTGTTGTGAACAATAGAAATGGAAGAAATGAGAGACAGAAAGATTGTGGTGGCAGTAGATGAAAGTGAGGAGAGCATGTATGCTCTTTCCTGGTGTCTCAGCAACCTAAGTGTTCACGACCCCAAAACCACACTTGTTCTTCTGTACGTCAAACCTGCACCTCCTGCCTATTCTTCCTTAGACGCAACGGGTATCACATTTATACATAATTACAGTCAGAGAGACAGACAAAATACATATTTCAATTTGGTCTATGCATGTTAGTGATGATGTTAAAAGGTTTGATTTCATTCAATTTTTATGTCTTCAGGATTGTTATTTCCGTATGATCTGCTGGCAACCATGGAAAAGTACAGCAAGAAATTGGTTGATTCTGTTATGCACAAAGCTGAGGCTATCTACCGTGATTTTGGGGTCGATGTGTGTATTTAATTCTCTCTCTCACACTCTCTCTCTCTCTCTCTCTCTCTCTCTCTCCCTCCCTCCCTCCCCATATTCATGAACTCAAATTTGAGACTGATACGCAGGTTAAGGTGGAGAAGAAAGTTGGAAGCGGAGATGCAAAAGATATAATATGTGCAGCAGTGAACAAGCTTGGAGCAGACATCTTGGTCATGGGAACTCATGGTTATGGATTCTTCAAAAGGTAATAAAATGATCTTCGACAATTCTAGGAATATTAACCAACAAATTAAGTTAAATTATGGGACCAAAACAATAATTTGCTGACTTTTTTTGGATATAAAAATTTGCAGGGCTCTCCTAGGAAGTGTGAGTGCTTATTGTTCCAAGCATGTCAAGTGTCCTGTACTGGTTGTGAAGCATCCCAAGAACAATAAAGACTAAGGGGCCTGTGTGGATATAACTAATTAATGAGGACTAGGTCTCATCTTTCAATTCAGTGCAAATGCAGATCCCTATTTCTAAATCAACATACATTCCATAACTTGATCATCTGGGCGTTCTTTCCAAACAATTTCCTTTTCCTTTAATCACAAAGTAGGTTTCTCATCCACTTGGGAAAAACAACGTTTCTTGATCCTTTAGGGCATATATGTCCACATAACAATTTGAAGATTTTTTTTTTGTTACACTCTTCAGGTTGAGAGAGATGCGTCCTAACCATTAGGCTGTCCCTTGATAAGAACAATTTGAAGATTATAAGCAAGCAATATCAAATTAAAACTCTAATTCTCAGGAACAAAACAAATTGGGGAGGGTCCTAACCTAATCAAATTAATAGTAATGATCATGTCTACCGCCATCCTTTTGGCATATATTTAAGTGGGGATGCTATAAGTCCAACCAAGTGGTCCTTAAGCATTGCCCACAATGCTCAAGTCCAACCAGATGTCTTACAAAGATTAACAGAATGCGCTAAGGTCACAATCATACAACTACCAGATTAAACCAAAATTCAAACAATAAAAGCTACATGACATAAATTCCTAGGAAGTTTTGGTACCGTTTATTGGTGTATAGAAAACATTATGTAATAAGTTCATATTCATATGAAAAGTGCTCTCACATAATGTGCAAAAAATAAATAAAGGACTAAACAAGCCAAAAAGAGATCTCCCTGGACACTAATCACACTTATGAAAATCATAAATAAATAAAGGACTAAACAACCCTATTTCATGATAGCAGGCCAACCACATCAAAATCCATGAGGTAAGAGACGCAGAGACAACAAGGTACAAAATTTATAGGCAACATATAGTTCCCAGATCTTGATCACAGTTACATGACAATAAATTGGTTCAGCTGAAAGGTTTCATGGCCATGTTCATAAGTGGCATCTCCTCCATGATATGCAGCACCAAGCTCTACCCAAATGTGAAGAATACCCATCACAACTTCATAGTTCTAACATCCAAACAACTCCAGGAGGTTTGCTTCTTATAAACAAGTTACCATACCAAGCACAAGGTTGGGAGAACATAGATCACCCATTGCAAGGGCGTCCCTGAGCTTGAGGAATTTATCATGCATCTTCCACAATTATAGCATGAGAAATTAAGAGTTACTTTCCCAAGTGTAAAGGAAGCCTCAGACATTCAACCATTTAGGAAACAGCCATCCTGCCCCCACTTCAAACACCCCGCCATTTTTGAGAGAGAGAGAGAGGGAGCTTTTCACACTACATGCAATACTACTTAACCCTGTAAGACCCGTGGCTGCTGATCATCCATCTCTTGCTTATCAAAGATAGCTGATCAACAAGAAATGATGCTCCCAAGAATGTCTAGCATGCCAAATTGATTGCATGAACTCTAAACAAGCTCGTTTTCTCCACCAGAGAGAGAAAGAGACAGACAGAACTCTTTGGCCAATGTCACCACCATATGGCAACCACATCCAAGCATCTCTGGTAACAAAACTTCTGCATTTCCTTTAAAATTAAGACCACCAATTGAACAAAGAAACAAAGAGACTCCCTACATCACCAAAAAGAAAGGGGGGGGGGGGGAAGAGAGGCCAGTAATGCACCAAAGAACAAAAGACCGAAAATAAAAGCAGTTCGATTAATGCATATATTGAGCTGGTACAAAGACCCTATGCGTGTAATAAGATCCAAAAAATGTATTGAGTTACAAGAGAATGAATAGAATTTAACTAAACAAACAACGAAGCCCTTATCAAGGACATTAAAAGGAAAAACAAAGACAAAGAACACACATGGTGGACATCCTTCAAAACCCATAAAATCAAAACAAAAGCATCGTATACAACATGAGCAAAAATAAACAATAATGAAAACAAGAAAGTAAATTGCTACAGGCTATATCTTGTGTTCGGAGTCCCTGACTTTGCGAAGAGATGGTAATGTTTATTTCAATGAAAATCCAAGCATGATGCCCCAATTAACTTCATATTGATCCTTTCAAGGTCCCCCCCCCCCCTCCTCACACGCACACAAAAACCTCTTTTCTATGGATTTTTTCCAAGAAGGTAAGGAAGCATGTGATTAATAACATGGAGAAAAAATAAAAATAATAATCCAAGCATGTGATTAAGAATTCATCTCAGCCTTCATATGCACAATCGTTCAAAGTAGAATTAAATTCGCATTCAAGATTTCAAGACGAGGGGGTGGACAACAGTTCAAATACCAAATATTTCCAAATCTAAGAATATATGCTATGTAATTGCATGGCCAAAACCTCAGAAAATCCAAGCATGATGACCCCAAAAACATCATTCAAGTCTCTGCTTCGGTACCTACCTATAAGCTAGCTAAAAACTAGGAAACACAAGCACTCCAACTTAGCAGAAGACCTACAATGATTCACAAACGATTAGCCATCCAAGATGAATCTTTGACACCAACAGGATGACAACTATCCAACTTGCCGTAATCCATTGAGATGGCACCACAATTTGATTCCTTTCTAAGGTGAGCATTACCAGATTATTTCACATCAAATGCAAAAATATAGAAACATCCACCATCAAAACTCAAATTAGCAAGAGATATAGTCCATAGAGACATCAAAAAGATCCAAACCATTGTATCGATATGAATATAAAAACAGCTGAAACTAAACCACTGGTAATACAGAACTTGTCATGGTCATATTGCCTATTCCTCCTCAGTTCCTGTTTCCCCATTCTTCTTATGCTTCCTAGCATACCTTTGGTTCCTCAAAAACTTGGGATCCATCTATTCTCATTAAAAAAAGCAAAAAAAACCCAAATTAGAGCATAATTCACCAAACTAAAGAAAACCCACAAATAACCTAATGAAGAAAACTATTAGTAATTGATGAAGCAACCAAGGATGACACAGAATGCTGAGAGAAAAAAGCCAAAATCAGGGCACTAGTCATAAAACTCGGTAAACCAGAAATGATCCAGTAAAATCCCAACCCCCGGGGGGGGGGGAACACGGTGATGAGAGACATAAAAAGCTTAGGAACGGAGAACCCAGAAATAGGGCATAACTCATCAAAACCCCAAGCAACACAACAAAATCTCAGTGCATGGAAAAACACAGGCACAAAAATAATAGTGATCGAAGAAGCAACCCAGGCAAATCTAGAAAATTGAGAGGGAGGGGTAGACCAAAATTAGGGCAGAATTCATCTAACTCAATAAATCACAGATAACCCAATAAATTTCCAGTACTTGAATACACGCAGGCACAAAAGTAATAGCGATTGATGAAGCAACCTAGGCAAATCTCGAGAAAGAGCCCAAGTTAGAGGAGAATTCATTTAATCCAACAAATTACAAAAACCATCTGCCGATTAATTCTTCTGTTGAAAATCATTTGCATTCCATCTGTTGTAATGTAAATCGACTTGATTTTTGCTGTGTTGCAGAGAAATGGCGAAGTCGAAGAACCACACGGCTTATAATCAGTCTTACAAGGCTCACAAGAACGGCATCAAGAAGCCTCGCAAGCACAGACACACTTCCACCATTGACACATAAAACGGGAAATTAAAATACATATAAACAATATCATAAATAGGAAAAGAACTGTAAATCAGGATTATTTCCTGGGTCTGGGCCTGGTGTAGGCCAGGGTTGGAGCTAGTTCCTAGTTTCACAATCATTGATGTGCAGGGCCAGCAAATGGGCTAATCATGGTTTCTGGCAGCAACATGTGATGTAATTTTTTTTTTCTTTTATAAGATACCAACGCATATTTTAATTAATTTAATTAAAATATTTACATATAATATTTATAAACTCTCTAATATAATTTTTTTTTACTTTTAAATTTTAAATCTAAAATTTAATTAAAAAATTTAATATCTCAAATTATTAAATCAATTATTTATTGATATTTGATACAACTTTGACCCTTTACTCCTATTAATTTTTTTTATTTAATTAATCGATATTTAAATTATTTGATCCAAGTACAGTAAATTTTATTTAAAGATTCACTATTTTTTAATTTTAAAACCCAATTCGATTGAGAGAGTTAGGTGTCCAATTACCATTCCACATGACATTGGTCTCTTCACCCCTATTACACCCATTGACACGAAGATCACAGTGACCAATGTGGCCTTAAAGATCATTTTTGTTTGGTCAGCTTGTTGATTTTTTTGCCTACCTCAGTGTCGTTTCAGTAGATCCCCATTGGGGGGTGTTGTCCCCAAATTAAGTCTACCATCATCATCATCACTACTTCTAAACAAGTCAGGAGTCTCTCCCTGTGCACCGTGTTATATGACAAAAAATGCGACATTTGAGCTGAGCAGGTGAGCAGGAGTATGGGGTTGGGTCTCCTATTGTATTGGCCTTCCTCAGCTTCAGCGAGCCGGATCCTTTACAATTTTGATTTTACCAGCTTAATTGGATACGAGACAAGACCATGCATCAAATGAAATACAATATATATGTATACCCCCGAGCCGGTTTGCTTGCGTTGGAATCAAACTAAGACTACATTGTTTGACCCAATTTTGATTCTAAAACCAAAAGGCAACCGTATGGATACCCGTAGATTATAATTCAATTCACATAAAATTAGAATTAGAATTATAAATAAAAATAAAAATAAAAATAGTGTGGGTTATCAAACAACATGAAAATAGAAAAAGTTGGCGGGGGAATCTCCAAAAACATTCATCCCTCCTCGGATCAAGTTCGAGAATCTCGAAAATCTTCGACTGAGGTTTTGAAAAGTCTACGATCTCAAAAATCTGAAAGTTAATGGCACCAAATCAATGGTTTTGGCTCATCTCTATCATCCATCTTTTGTCTTTTGGTTCCGATATTTCTAACCAAAGGGGGTCTCAATTTTGACTCTGTTCTTTTTAATTTTTTTTTTTATAAAATTTCAAATATGACATCATCAAGTCAGGAAAAAAAGATTTTAATTTTATTTTTTATATATATAAAAATTTAAATATGAGATCATCGTATTAAAAAAGAAACGTGATTATTTAACTAATTTTTTAGCACATTTTGACTTCAATCAAATCTAATCACCAGACTTGGCCCTGATTTGATTGCGTTGGACGGGCATCCCATGATTTATCACCAGCCATGCCATACTATACATGAGATGTCCGTGAACCCCGCCAGCCCACCACCGTGGATTCTTTTTGGGTTGGGCGGGGGGCGTCAGAACATGGGGAAACATCCGCAAAATAAGATACAGAGAGAGAGAAAGAGAGAGAGAGAGAGACGAAGGGCCCTTTAATCTGAGTATTTAAATTTAAATTTCTATTTTCCTTATTTAGAAAAATATTATTTTTATAAAAAAAGAAGAAAAAATATTGTATTAAATTCTAATATAAACAGAGAATTAAAAATAGGCAATGGAATCTTATCAGTCCACCTATGAAAATTCATACAAAGCCAAAATAGACAAAAAAAAAAAAAGAAAAAAAAACCATTACCCCTCCTTTTGTATATTGTATATTGTATATATATAACCCCCACGTTTCACTCCTCCCACCTTCTCAGCCTCTCTCTCTCTCTCTCTCTCTCTCTCTCCCCACCCACAAATCCAAGCCAGAAGTCCTCATATCTGCCTCTTGCTGAATCAGTTCGATTACGTTCGTTAGATCTAATCGGAAAGAGGAAGAATGTTTCTTCTGGATTGGTTCTACGGCGTTTTGGCCTCTCTCGGTCTTTGGCAAAAGGAGGCTAAGATCTTGTTCCTCGGTCTCGATAATGCCGGCAAAACCACCCTTCTTCACATGTTGAAAGATGAGGTTTGTTCCATCCTTAATTCCTTCCAATTTTGGATTTCTTGGATCTTGTTGGTGTGTATTGATTTGGAGTTAGGGTTTTTCTTTGGGCTACAGAGACTGGTGCAGCATCAGCCGACACAGTATCCGACATCGGAGGAGTTGAGTATTGGCAAAATCAAGTTCAAGGCCTTCGATTTGGGTGGTCATCAGATAGCTCGAAGAGTGTGGAAGGATTACTACGCTAAGGTTCGTTTCTTGTACCTAATTATTTGACGAATTAGGGATTCCCATTATTAGATATGCCTTTCTGTTTCAAGATTTCGTCAGAATTGTTTGTTTAAATCCCTTCGATTGTTTGGAGATCTTAAGGCTTGAATTCTCGTCTGTTTTGGTGTCATTTTTGTTTATATTTTCCTTATTTGGGTACGCTGCATGAAGGAATTGCAGGGTTTGCGGGTTTTTTTTTTTTTTTTTTTTTTTTTTATGTTTTTAGCAGTGCTTGAAATCTCGTGGCGTTTGTGAGATCTCAGTAACTTTTGTCTCTCATGAACATGTTAGCTGCAATCTTGTGTTGTCGACTATAGCTGAAAATTGCACACTGTTGTTGTAAACCTGTATACGGTAATTGTTCTCAAATGATTGGTTTCTCTTACCTCTAAATTTGAGTATGCTCACATCGAATGTTCAGATTGGGGGGATTTGAGACAAGCTTGGCTAGGAATGAACAATGTCGGGGAGGTCAAATTAGTCAAAGACCCAATGGACTGTGGCAGTCCGATTTAGCTAGTTTTAAAATTCTATTTTCTTGATTTGAATGGTATTTTGACCAATTCAAAATTTCACAAGTTTTAAAGGCTCTAATTTTTTTCTTTTTTGACATGGAATCTTATGCAAGGTTTGGTCCTTTTGATCTTTGGCTCATTTGGTGTCTGCAGTATTACTCAGTTGGAATATGGCTAGAAGAATCACATGCTATAGCCACCATTCAAATCGCACAAGTTCCAAATAAGGGTGGCCCATTTGATTTTGATTATTCCAGAAGAATTTAGGCATCTGCATCTGCATTTTGGGTGTATTATGTCCGTATTGAAATTCCATTTCAACCACTTGGCCTCACACCGCCCCCAAAAAATTATTATCATTATATTTCATCTAATTAAATCAAGTTACTGAGCATTTTAAAAACCTTCTGTTTGATGATTATTCTCTTCTTTCTATATGCATCTTTACTTTTTGATATTTTATGGCTATAAAGAATTGAGCCTATAAGTTTTCTAGGTTTCTGGTTCCATATGTTTGAGAAAATACCCTATGAAATAATGACTCCTGTGGCTCATAAAAATGCGATATAATGTGATGAGGATTTTACTCCTTCAGGGCATATGATATGGAGTTCTATGTTCCTCTCTCTCTTTCTCTCTGGGAAAAAGAGAGGCAGGGAGTTCTTCATTGTCATGTTATGTTTTCAAGTATCTGCCTTGGCAAGTGATCGTGCAGTATGGACTGTTAAAGGTTCAGTAATTGATCTGTTGAGTTGTGAGGCCATAGTGTTAGTTTTCGGTGCTTTTCTATGAATGCAATATTTGCATCCTCTGCTTATGAATTTTTCAATTGCTTTGCATTGAAACAACTTCGCATGCCTTCACTTTGTACACTAGGGAAGTGGAACGTTCTTTGGAAAACTAGAGAATTGGTTTGTTTTAAGGCATATGTATTCTAGAAATATTTTTGCTTGGGCAAATCGAAAGATGTTGTTGGTTTGTCTATTAACTTATTTAGCATGTTTGGCTGGATTGCAGATTATTGGAAAATTCTTCTTGAGTTGAAAAGAATCTGATTAACCAATTAAACTATTGAGATGTGGGAGTTACTGAACAAATACCAACTTTCAAAAGAGTTGTACTGCAGGGATTTGGAACAATGTTTTCTGCTTATACATTTGCTGTGCTTGCAGTTTGGTGATGCTGGTGATAGAAAATGTCTTGGAATTGTTTTATTGTTTAGGACTCAAATCTAAGATTTAGTTGATTGTCAGAATGTGCATTATCAGACAGCATTGACCTTTAAGAGGTTCTCATCATTATTGGATCTTTTAACATGACTACAATTAGGATTCAATGTTATCTTATCCCCTTTTTACAAATCTTTGGAGAAGTGTTATTTGAGTTCAATCTAATCAGTTATTTGGTTGTGCAAAGCATGTTTTTTTTTTAAATTATTATTATTATTAATTTGAGAGCGAATCTTGACGCAATGGTTGAGTTGTTCCTTTGCTGACCTCGAGATCACGAGTTCGAGGCGTGGAAACAGTCTCTTTGCAAAAATGCAAAGGGAAGACTGTGTACATATACGCCCAGCCCCCTACCCCCACACTAAGCCGGGGAGCACTTTGTGCACCGGGTGAGCCCTTTTTTTTATTAATTTATTATTTTGTCTATCTAGTTGTATATCCTTCGACATCCAAATTGTTTGTTGAGTTTTTGTATTTCATATGTTATTCTGATGTAATGATGGAACA
The DNA here is from genome assembly GCA_033439265.1 of Dillenia suffruticosa. Lineage (NCBI taxonomy): Eukaryota > Viridiplantae > Streptophyta > Magnoliopsida > Dilleniales > Dilleniaceae > Dillenia > Dillenia suffruticosa. Next base: position 25,033,389 of record JAVTVX010000020.1, on the reverse strand, counting down.
TTGCTGTATATAAAGGCCGATGTTTCCGGTCCTTTTTTCTACCTTGGGCATAGTTACATTTCCTTCTACTCGGTAGTTAGTCCTGTTATTTATTTTTTATTCTATCATCTCATCTGTGATATTGATGGTGCTTTAGGTGGACGCTGTGGTATACCTTGTGGATGCCTATGACAAGGAAAGGTTCGCAGAGTCAAAAAAGGAGCTGGATGCCCTCCTGTCAGATGAGGCCCTGGCCAGTGTCCCATTCCTTGTGTTGGGAAACAAGATTGATATACCATATGCTGCCTCTGAAGAGGAGTTGCGCTACCACCTCGGCCTAGCCAACTTCACCACTGGCAAGGGTAAGGTGAATCTCACTGATTCAAATGTTCGCCCCCTAGAGGTTTTTATGTGCAGTATCGTACGCAAGATGGGGTATGGTGATGGTTTCAAGTGGCTTTCCCAATACATCAAGTAGGATTTTGGTTCAATAGGATGTATTAGCAAATATCCTTCCTGCTCTTACCCAAAAGGAGAAAAAAAAATCATGGTATTTATCCCTCCCTCTGTTTGATCAATCTCTATGCGGGCTTTGAATTTGGCTGTTTTTGTGGTTTGGATCTGTGTGGAAAGAGGTATTTAATCATCAATGTCTGTAAAATGTACTTGTTCCATCAAATCTTTTTCTGGAACTCTAGTATCATTTTTACCTTCTCCAACATCTTACTGCGTTAGAGCCCAGATGATATGAATATTTTCCTCGTGCCCAGTCTGCCTTGGAACCATGATGTGAAATGCAATAACAGGTATGTAGTTCGGTTTCTTACATTTTTCTTTCTTTGTATGGACCTGTAAATTGTCAAAGACCATAAATTTGCTTATGGAAGTAGTGCAGTCGGGAGGTTGTCTTATTCTGAGGTAGGTGGGTCTGAGACGGTGGCGGCTTTGGGAGATAAATGTTCTTGAATTTCTTATGGGAGAGAAAAGCACACAAGCTTGGAAGTTTTGTGCTTTCTGCTCTCTCTCTCCCCCCCCCCCACCCCCGCCTCGGGTGGTCATATACCATAATACTTATCAGACACGATGACATATAGTTGGCTTAACTTGAGGTCTTTCTTCAACCTTTGGTATGCCAGCTTTATTTTATTTTTTTTGTACATAAGGAGGCTGAACTCCAGACAATGACGGATCCAGGACCAACAGGCAGTGGAGTCAAAATATTTTTATGGAACAAAATGACATGTTAGTGGATTGACTAACGATCCTAGTGGAGACAATATTTTGGATTGAATGGGGTTGATATTTATTTGATATGTAAAAATTAATAGAATTATTTTGATCTAGTGGGAGCAATTGCCCACCCTCCTTTCTATGTGGCTCGACACTGACTTGAGATCATCATAAGAGGGAGAGGAAATGATAGTATTTGAGTTATAATTTATTGACTTAGTATGCCAGCTTTAGAGACGCAATAGGCATTCTTCAAAGGAGAGGTGCCTTTTTGCTTGTTAAAATAGACGATGATTACCATCATGAACAATGTGGGATCATATTTTTGGTGTTATTAATTGTTTAATATAAAAAATTCGTCGGCACTAATTGAATACCTGCGTGCCCCACCCCCAAAATATAAAAGTATCATTTGAATTCTTAAAGAAAAAATAATAATAATAATAACACACACACACACGTAATGCCATCCAAGTTTTAGTCAATTGTATACTACTTTGTTTTTCTCTTCTTCCTTTTTTTTTTAATAAGAAATGCAATTTATCGACAACTAAGAGAAAAACCAGAAAACCCACCTGAGCCATAGTGAAGCAAGTTACCCCAAGATTGCAAACAAAGTTTTTTTGTTTTTTTTTTTATATTGTATCAATCGATATTTAGAATCATATTTTTTACAATGATCCATTTAAGAAAACTATCCTCCCAACGTAGTTTTTTTTCATGTTTAAACCATAAATCAAACTCGATAATTTGATTAAAAGATCTAATATCATATCTTACAAGACTAACTATCCGTCGATGATTGCAAACAAAGTTCATGTCAAGTCTCTTTAAGTTTAAACTCAATAGAGACGGCGTATTTATTCACTTTTAAAGCTAAAAATTGATAAGGTAGCTACTCCAAGCCAGAGCTATTTCTACTGTCGATTGAACTGGAGTTTCATGTCCCCTCGACTTTTCTCTAAAGATATTCGAACTCCCTTTTTATCTAAATTTGGTAAATATATCCAAGCTCACCTCATTTTGTGGCAACCATCAAGTATAAAAATATAATTCAAGGGTGGAGATCGAGCCATAGGGTGAATCAATTTGGACAAGCATAGTGTTTGTCCACTTAGTCAACCCAAGTGTGATGATATTTACCTGTTCTGTAAGGCCAAAATTGATTCGTAATTGGTCGATCAATGAATAACTAAAATAAAATTATGAATTTTCACTCCAAATCTATGATCAACGTTATTGTGTATTTTAAAAATGTATTACCCAAATTAAATTTTTACGATTTATTTTTTATAATATTGGTTAGGCTTTTTTGAATATTTTTAAATTTTTTTTAAGTAGTAAATTAATATTTCTTATATTTTAAAAAAAAAATTAGGGTAGGGTATGAGTGGACCAGCTGAAGTCCAATTATGAAGCTGGAAATCAATACTTTTCCCCATTTCCCATCTCCCAGCTAACATGGTTCTTAGCAGTGTCTCAAAATTTTAAGGATTTTCCTCCAACTCCATGAGCAATTGCTACGAATTTTGAGATCCTAAATGCTTCTCCCTTTAGCCAAGTATTTATTGACACGTGCTATCCACAAGGACCCTTAAGAAGTAGGAAGAAGCCATAAATTTTTTAAAATACAACTTACATTCCAAGTCTCCAAATCTTTTATTCCCAGACCTCCTCCATATTTAGGGTAGCAAGAGTTCTTTCAATAAACTTGACTCCTCCTGTCTACTGATATGATCCCTTCCAAAAGGGGAAAATGAGGCCTAGTATTGTATTACCAAATACTACTACTAAACAGACTATACTAGTCAGTGGCCACTAAAGCTTTCAACTTTATCAAGAAAATGCAAGGAGATGCTCTGGGAGGATTGGAACTACATGGTGTTGCATATCTTTAGTGAGGGTATTGGTTAATTTTGAAGCCCACAAGCTCTCCAAACACCTCCCGTTGTACTGTTTCCCCCCACTTCACATCCTAGATAGCCCAGGGTTAAAGGAGGCCAGATTCTGTTGGGCTTCAGCCCTTAACTTTTTTTTTTGTTATAGAAGAATTTAAATATGTAATTATCATATTGGAGGAGATGATTTATACCATTAGACTATCTCTTTAAGGGACCAGCTCTTAACTTTCTTGACTAGTCGTGCCACTAGCTCCCCATTAAAAAAACTCAAAAAAAAAAGGACACCAATTTTACGAAATAATAGTAAGAGACAATATATTTAATTGAAGCTGTAATGCTCCCCACCAAGCACACCCCCACCAAGGACAGAGGTGGTACCAGACAGTAGAATGTGACACCATAAATGGTGCATTGCATATGGTGGGTTTGGTTGTGCTGTAATGTAATGTGTGGCCAATCATGCAACCAAGAAACAGGCTAGGCCCCACGAATCCCTATCTCAAATAGGACATGCCAGCTTGTATTGACTGAGTGCGGGTTTACTACTTCCACACAGGGTTTACCACTTCCGCACACAGACGTGTTAATCTTCCGCGCTTTTACCCCAACACTCCCACCTTAGTTTTGTCTCCTCTCTCCGTCCTCCGCGACAATTCCATTCATCATCACCCCTAGTCCTCTTCTCCTCCTTTACTTTGAGACTGACTCTATCTTTCTCTCTCTCAAATATAAAAACACAACTTCATTCCCCAACTCTTCACAATTCCAAACTGACAACTCCCTCTTCTTTGCACTCCAACACCCATCACCCATCTCTCTCTCTCTCTCTCTCTCTCTCTCTCTCTTAACTATTAAAACACAACTTCACTTCCCCAACCGTTCACAATTCTAAACCGACAACTCTCTCTTCTTTGCACTCCAACACCCATCACCCACCTCTCTCTCTCTCTCTCATATACAAATGGGAAACTGCACTTCTTTCTCCTATTTTGATCAATCAAGTCTTCAAAAGGGTGCAAAAATATTAGACACAAACGGAAACCTTAAGACAATTGAGTTACCCGTCACCGTAGCTGAGCTAATGCTAGAGGAGCCAGGCTACATAGTCTCAAAAGTAGCGGAGCTCCACCGAGGACGGCGGATTCAAGCGATGAAAGCGGATGAGGAGCTACAATCAGGACACCTTTACATGTATTTTCCGGCGATCAGAGCACAAACTGTATTAACAGAACGGGAGGTCACCGCAATAGGCTCGGCTACTACAACTTGCAAGAAAAGAGGGGGCAAGGCCAAGTCTAGCTCAAAGGTTTTACCCGCAGGTGTCAGTGAGTGGAGAGAGATAATTAAAGAGAAGCCAAAGAGGATGGCCATTGAAGCAGAGAGTGATACCGGCTTTCCCGGTTACCGGTTGGAAATGCATAAGCCCTGGGATCCTACTCTTGAGACCATATCTGAAGTGGCATCTGAACTTTGACATGGATGGGCTTATGACCCTACAGACTCAATTGGGCCTATTTAATTGGGCCACCTTTTTACTTTGGGCCGGCTTGGACTCAAGGGGCAGCCCAACCTTAAAGCTAGGGCTCTATCCTACCAAGGCCCATTTATTTATTTATTTATTTATTTTCACTTTCCTACTTGGGTCTAACCCCGAACTTGGCACTATCAGGATTTGTGTAATGGGAAGCTTGATTTTGAATAGCAACATTAGCAAATTCAGGTGGTTCGAGTGATAAAATTCTTGATTGTACTATAATTACGAGATCAATTAAACTCTTTTGCGTTAAATGATCTAACATTCTATTTCCTTAGGTAGAGATTTCAAGTTCGACCCCTATGACTGACGAAAAATAATTTAAGAGGGTCAATATTTAAAATGGACCTCACAATACTTGAACCGGATTAATCGAATAACTTAAATACCGATAATAAAATCCAAAAAAGAAAAAATAATTACGAGGTCAATACTATCTTCAACCAATTTTATTTTGAGCAAATTTTGAAAAATTACAAATAGTAATGATTTGATGTAAATCTTTTGCATATGAAATTTTTGAAATTTCTTTTAATCTTGTAAAGAAGTCTTTTCAAACCACACATTCTTAAATTTAAAATTAAAATTCAATTTTGCCGATGAGTTAGTTCATTTATCAAGTATTATGTCAGCTCATGGAAATTGAGGTTCCATTCTTCTTTTCTTTATTGTTGATGCTTTATTTGCAGATATCTATTAATCGCGATCTTTATTTTCTTAAAATAAATAACTATGCTAAACAGAAATTAATGTACCGCAAAGCCAATATAAAAGCTAAAATAGGTATAAGGTAGCCGACCAATTCATGTCTTGGGGAGTTTTGATTTCATTTAAACTAGGAAGTATCCTTGTTGTTTCTTTGGCCTCATGCATGCGAAGATACTTATCAATAAATCATGACAATCTCCAGAACTTAGTCAATAAGAGGTATATTTATTTTCTAGTTAATATAGTTATAGTTGTAGTTGAACAGTTCTTGACTTCTCTTTCCCACGTTAGGTAGGAAAATGCAAAACCTCGATTGGGACATCCCAAACAAATTCGTTCTAGGTAAGTAAACACCTCAAGCAAACAATCCTCAACCTAAATACAATTCCCATATTTTTAAAAATAAAATAAAATAAAGATTAGAGATTTTTTATTTATTTATTTATTTTGGGTGAAGTTGAATCGCAATCAAAAATAAGAAAGCAGGTCAAATAGTTAAGCTAAGCAGACCGTAAAGCCAGCAACCCCATTAATCAAATGGGCATACCAAGTCCACCATTTATACCACTCACAAGTTGGAGCGGTTAACAAAACACCTCCTACATATAGCCCTCCTCAGTTTTCCTCTGTTTCTCACACTTTATTGTCAAAATTTTCTTTTTCAACACCTCTCTCTCTCTCTCTTTCTCTCTCCACACTTTCTGTCTCATGGGCAATTATATTTCATATAAGCCATCTGGGGTCACCGGAAAAGTGATCCTTTTTGATGGGTCAGTGCAAGAATTCGACAAGCCAATTACGGTAGCAGAGCTCATGTTAGAGCATCCACAGCAACTGGTTGTGGAATTCAATTCAGCTATTTCAGGAAAGAAGCCAATTCCATTGCCTGCAGACAAGAGGCTTGAAACAGAAAAGGTTTATGTAATGCTTCCGATGAAAAGGGGAGGAAAAGCAATGTCATTGACTTCAGAAGAAGCTTCGCATGTTCTCATCACTGCAAATTCAATTCTCAAGTCTAAGACTCTCTTGGCTTCCTCCTGGTTTCTTCCTTTGTTTGCTGGAATTTGCGGAGCGGATATTGCTCAGAGTCCTCTTGTTATACAGAAAAGGCATCATAGTTTGGTGGAGAAGCCATTGGAGAGTTATAAAGAGTTCATGTCACAGACTTTGGAGTCTCGACCGGAGTTCTTAAGTAGACAGCTTTCTGCGAAAGGTTGGAAGCCTAGCCTGGACACTATTGTCGAAAAGGGTGCTCATAAGAAGGTGTCTCACTGGTTATTCTAGTTGTTCTTGTTTTTCTCCCTTCTATTTTGCATTATTCCTGTAGTCGCTACTTCCATGTATTCTGCAATTCACAGAAAAGATGCGCTTTTGGTTGTAATCTTTGTGATGTAGAGAAGGGAAATGTTGTTTATGAGGATTGAAATGGACAAATTAGAATCAAAATTTTCTATTATAAAGTTGATTAACAATAACAAATACCCATGACTTTATACTTTGCCAGCTCAAAACAGCCCTATCTGATTGCAGTACATCACGACCAGTACACATGTATGCATATAACAAATTTTTATGTGTGTAACAATTAATAAGAATAAGTCATATAAATTTAGATAAAATTAATATTATTTTGACACTAATAAATAGTTTTAACTCTGCAAAGAAAGTTATGTCAATGGCTCCATATCACTCTTATCTCTTGCTATGCAATGAAAGAAAAAGCTATAAATAAGATCGAAGTTTTGGTTGAAAAAGATCCTTTCAAAGTAAAATGGCATGCTAGGATTAGGAAGTATAGCTTTAGGACCAAGTCATTACTAAGGCAAGTGGATGAATTGGATAGAAAAAAAAAAGAATTGGTATGGTAAATGAAGAAGAGGTCAAGTCTTTGCTTGCATTGGCATCCTGTTCGTTGTTCTCAGTTGGCTTATAAATCATGCTAAAGGGGTTGGGTTGCTAGTAAGGGGTTTCTGGCAAATCAGCAGTTGGAAGCTGCCTTACAAACCAAGTTATTTATTCATGTTACCCCTTAATCTTTGGTGGGACAGGCTCTATGATCCAAGGACGCAGCCACAAGCACACCAGGAAAATATAAAAAAGTTACATTAAGCGACTGAAATATAATATGCACTTAAAATTATAATTTTAAAAGACAGGTGATCCTTATAATTTTTTGTGAGATCAAAAAATATCTAAAATTATAATTATTAAAATTATATATATTTTTAAAATTTTAGTCCCAGCGTTGCTCCTTGCCTCGTCCCTCCATTCGGCTTGCGCTTGTAGTAATTAAGGTTTATTAGCTGTCAGTGAATTATAATTCAATTGATACGATCTCTCTTCTCATCAGATGTTTTAATTTCAAATTTCTCTTTTATATATAGAAATCATTAATTACTAACCATCAATTTAGAAAACATTAATTATTTCTAATTAAATTATAGTATTTATTTTAATTGACCATAATGAATTAAAAAAGAAAACAAAATGAAGATCCTCTAAAGTTTCTCTTGTCTACCCATGTTACACTACTATAATGTATTTTTTATCTTATGATGATAAAATAAAATTTTCAAAATAGTCCGACGGCAAAATTTATATTTTATTCGTATTAATTACAAAAATCAAGATTAAGTTTTTGGGCACCATCTCTATTTTTTCTACTGCTTGATGAGGATATTGTTTTCATTCTCTCCCTTATAAACATCAAAATTATCATCTCTATCCCTCTCTCTTACAATCATATTTCTAGTGTAATTTTTAAATTAAGAGATTTTTTTGTCCTCTCGGTAACCATTGATACTCATAAAATCAATGATTTTCATTTAATAAGAATGATAGCTTATAGGACGGAGAATGAGATAATAGTAACCATGAATAGCATTTTCCTAGTTTGTATATATATATATATATATATATATATGTGGGAGAGTTTTGTATTTGAGATTTTTAAGAGGAAGAAAATAATATAAATTGAATTATAACTCATTGTCTCCTAATTTGTATTTTGACCAAGAACAACTTTGTCGAATTTAGGTATGCTTAATTAATGAATAACGAATTTAGTGAAAAAAATGTTAAATCCTTTAATCAAGAGTTAGATTCAAATATTTGTAATAGAAAGAAATATATTGAAAAAACTCTCTCTAAAGAAGATTCGACAGCAGTTCGAGTTGAATTAGTTAACATATGGTTTTGAATACCGATCAGTCTGGAACTCAAAAAAAAATTGGTTAGTTTTGCTTAGAAATCTGATTTATTCTTCTTTAAGGAAGGTTGTTAAGGAGGAAATGATGAACCTTACCAAAGCTCTTAATCAATGATAATTAATGATGTGCTTTCTGTACCCAAAAAAAAAAATGATGTGCTTTGTCAATAGACCTTTCATTGTAACATTATGCAAGCCAACTAGACCGTCCACCATTGACGTTGAGCCCATAATCTATTCATTTGGATTAAGATTTAATCACACCATAATTTTTTTTTTTGTTATATAAGAATTTGAATATGAAATCATCACGTGGGAACTGTCCCTACATAATTTATTTTATTTCCACCTTTAAAATGATTGTGTTCCCAAAATAAATGAGATTAATTTCATTTAAAAAGAAAAAAATATTTAAAACAAATGATTAAAGTCTTAATCATAAAAAGGTATGTTATGATTAAAATTATAACAAATGAAAATGAGATATAACTCGACTGACATATTCTCTTTCTTCTTCTTTTTAGAAGTCTCGAGTTGAAATCTTTTCGATATATCAAGATTAATTTTTTTGAAGTGATATTTATTTTATTTTATATTTTTTTAATTAAAATAATTTTTTAAGAAAATATAGGATTGTGAAAATGGAAGACAAATGAAATTATAAAAACAATTTAATGTTATGATTTGTGGTAAGTAGACTAGAATAGATAAAGAGTGATGAAAAAGATGTGTGAAGAAGAGAAGGAAACAAGACAGGCTGCTTCTTCTTCTTCTTCAGAGTAGGCATCATCCCAAGGAGACCAGAGCTTTTGAGTTGTTTGACACCATTCATACATGGGTACGGTTCCAAACAATCTTCAAACAAAATCTACCATAGAGTCCTCAAAAGGGATTATTATATTCATTGCCATCAATGCCCATTCATACATTAAATACCCTTCCATACACAAGCTGTTTGAATGATGGGTACGGTTCCAAACAATCTTCAAACAAAATCTAGAAAGCAAATTATCCATTAATAAGTTTTATTTCCTTTCCTCCCACATGGGTCAAACCATGGTCTAGAGCCCAACAAAACAAAAAACTTCCGATTTCGATTCCAGAATAAAAAGAACAATAATTTAAATTGAAATTATAATTTAATTTTGATTTAGATTCCGACTAATTTAGAAAATCTAAAGGACTAAAATGCACTTCTAACTAGTTATTTTTTGATAGTTAGGATAGGTGTTTTGGTCTTTTTCCACAAACCACCTGTATCCCTTTGAACAAAATTCCATTAGAACAGAAGCTAGAACCGGCGGTTCCACCTTTAGATGTTAGGGTTCTTATTCAGTAAATATTAAGTGAATTTATAACATTAATTCTACTAAAATCAATTCCTATTTGATATATGTGGAGTTTCCTTTGCTGCCTTCAGCATTAAACTGATCTGAATTCCTGATCTCTCTTGCAAGGAAAGCTATTTCCCGGTGCTTTTGAAGAATGGCCTTGCATACAGCTTTTGTATGAAAAAGATAATGGTCATGTTCTCTTGCTTCTCACTCAAAAAAAAAAAAAAACCCTCTGTTGTCTTGAGATCAACTGTTGGTTAAAAAAAAAATGTATTGAGTGCCATACTCAGACTGGGCTCCTTTTCTTATATCCGGGTACTGCTTGATAGGTCTCTCCAGGGTACATAACAAAGGATAATTCTTCTGTATATATATAATTATTAAATAAGATCAAAATTATTATTAAAATTTAAATTTATTTAAAAAAATAATTATAGGAGGCACTAGTAATAATAATTTGGGGACCCATCACTTTGTTTATAAGATATTAAGTGGAGGGGTCTGTTCAGATTCAGATGCTGTAACTCATCTTATTGCAGTAATAATTATGCCATAGGTGGGTCATGCATCTTGTTGGATGCCAACCTTCTGTTAGTTAAGCCCTCACCAACTCATCCCTCACTTAATTAATCTAGTAAATATTTTTAATATTAAAAATTAGAATTGATGTTCTATTTTTGTCAATTTTTAAGAATTAATTTATGAATGGAAGAGAGCTACTCACTTCCTGTCTCACCCTTCTTATCAAAGTCCAAGATTTTTTTTTTTTTTTTTTTTTGGGAAAATTAAGAAGTTATTTATTTTTTAAAACTTAACCTTTGTCCTTTTACCTCTTTTTATACATGTACTTTCCGCACGCTATTTATGAAAAATTTTTGTACTTAGTAGTTACCTTGTCACTTGCTTTCTTTAATGAAGAGAGTTATCTTAAAAAAAGTAAAAGAACAACTTGGAGAGCCAACCAAGCCAACCATCAAATGCTCTTCTCTTACTCGCTTACATCATCACTGCCGTTTCAGCTATTTATACTCCTCCCTACTGCTTCAAACCACATAACCCAAAGAAAGAAAAATGCCTAGCACATTCACCGCACCCTCATTTCTCTTGGCTCTCCTTCTCCTTACTGCATCATTCTGTCTGGTCAATTCACGAGCGCCATTCGCCTGCGTTCCGAGCGATGAGGCCACGAAGGATTTCCCGTTTTGCCGGACATCGATGCCGATTGCTGAGAGAGTGAAGGACTTGATCGGACGACTGACATTGCAGGAGAAGATTAAGCTGTTGGTGAACAATGCAGCAGGAGTTACAAGGCTTGGGATCAAAGGGTATGAATGGTGGTCTGAGGCTCTTCACGGGGTTTCCAATGTGGGTCCGGGGACTAAATTTGGAGGGGACATTCCTGCTGCCACTAGCTTTCCTCAAGTGATCACAACCGTTGCTTCTTTCAATGCTTCCCTTTGGGAAGCCATCGGACGGGTGAGATTTCTCTCGTTAAAATTATTCTTATCTTGATTGTTGTTCAACATGGGTATGTTGTTTTGTCCGGTATGCTCTTTAGCTGAAAAGTTTTGGAAACAGTGTCTTTAGTCTTGTGACTTGGATACTGCACAAACACTGTGGTCTTGTGAGGGGCCGGCGCTTTGCAGTCGAGTCACAAATCGTAAGCAAGAAATGCTAGGAACAAACAAAAATAATAATTATAAAAAAAAAAGGTAAGGGCAATGCTGCATTTTACTTAATACCCTATATCATAAAATATATATATATTATACTTTTTAAATTTAAATAATTTTAAATTGATTAAAATATTTTTTAAATCAAACAAATTTAAATCATGATGAAAGGAGTATTACATGAAATATGACCACGTGATCTTTGATTTATTTAGTCTCTCTGGTATTATATCACAGTGTAAAATATATTCAGAATTTCTCAAAATTTTTATTTTATATTTCTTTATATGAGAAGAAAAACTTAATAATTATTTATATCAATATAAAATTATTTCTTCTTTTTTTTGGATTTTTTTCTATATAAATTGTCGATTCTTTTCCAGAATAATTGAACCAAATACTCAACATTATGCATCATTGTTGGCAGCTTTTATTTTGTACCATATAAAATTATTTATTTTTTTTTTGGATTTTTTTCTATATAAGTTGTTTTACTTTGAAAATTAAATATCCTCACCAAACTTCCAAGGATATAACAATATTATATTGGCTTAATTATAGATCTCGATTTCGAGTCATAAAAATAAAAAAATAAGATTTGAGAGAATCAATTCTTAATGAGTTTCACAATATTCATATCAGATTATTTTAATAAAACTCGAATAAAGAAATAAGATTTGAAAAAATATAAATCAAATTAATCAAACAAAACTAAAATATCAAAAAAAAAAAAAAAAAAAAAAAACCTAAGCCCACCACCACGTACAATTAAACGTGACCAGATTGGGTAAAAGTTATTGCAATGGTATCTACTTTGAAAATATAACATAAACTGATGAAAATTTCTGACACATTTAATTCTAGCCCATACCTCGACGATTTATGATTTTACTGTCAGAGGCAATCTGGGGTCCATACCCACTTGCCCGCTTGCTTCTTTTTCCCTTCTTAACAAAATGGTGGAAGAAGCGGTCGAGGTGATTGGCGTCGCCTCTAATATTTCTAAAATTATGATTAAAACTTTCAATATTAGAACGTTGATAATAAATTTGGTTTCTAAGTAATAATAAGTATCATATAACTAGAATATTTTACCATAAAAGAAAATTTTTATGATAATACTTAAAAAAAAAATATATATATATATATATAGCAGCACTTGCATTGTTCTATTTTTTTTATTTGATCATTTATATCTAAAAATTCAATTAATTCAGTTTGAACAATCGTAGAATTCAATTTAAGAATTAATTTTCTCGATATTTATTTTTTTATAAGAGTTTTATATTCTATCATTAAATCATTTATCCCTTTCTTTTTTTTGTTAACGAAAAGGAATATGGGACCATTAGCACTATTATCCCCGCATGATCATGACCAAGAGAGTCGAGACACGAGAGTCTACGTCTACTAATCGAGCCAAAGCTTGGGATAGGGGGAGGAGGGTTTGTCGACCCAATGAAATTATTTCGATTTTTGTAACGTTTTAAAAAATAAAATAAAATGAAAAATATTGTTGAAACTTGCAGGTGGTATCGGACGAAGCAAGAGCAATGTACAACGGAGGGAATGCTGGTCTCACATACTGGAGTCCCAACGTGAACATATTTAGGGACCCGAGGTGGGGACGAGGACAGGAGACTCCCGGTGAGGACCCCATTGTAGCCGGTAAATACGCGGCCAGCTATGTGAGAGGTCTACAGGGAAATGACGGGAACAGGTTGAAAGTCGCAGCTTGTTGCAAGCATTATACAGCCTATGATCTTGATAACTGGAACGGGGTTGATCGATTCCACTTTAATGCTAAGGTATTGTTGTTGATGTTATTGGGTTGGAATTTAATGTTGTTGCGCGCACTATAAGACGCTACACGTGACTCTGATCCTTAGTCTCTGTCCGCTTGTCAGTCTGACCTAAATGCTAAAAAGATAACCCAGGATTGGCCAGCGGATACCCTACACTGACATTTGTGGTCCTCTCTTCTTATTGTGGTTTATATATTAGAACGAGAATATGAAGCGAATCATTAAAATAAACAAATGAATTTAGGGGATGAACAATCTTGTTGTTCTCACTTGGGAAACCACACGTGTGGGTCCGTGTGGGTGCAGGTAAGCAAACAGGATATGGAAGATACGTTTGATGTCCCATTTAGGGCTTGTGTTGAAGAAGGCAAAGTTGCTAGTGTTATGTGCTCTTACAACCAAGTCAATGGCATTCCCACCTGCGCTGATCCCAACCTCCTCCGCAACACCATCCGCGGCACTTGGCGGCTTAACGGGTAATGCCACAACAATTGGCCATTAACATTAATTATGTGAGTTCCTAAGGGAACAGGATATGCTTTGATGTGACAAGCGGAACACGAGTCAGCCTTGTCAGCTGACTGAAATGATGTGACAAGAAAACTTGAACATTTTTTTAAACAATATATGATTAACTCAAATCATTTGATTAGCATAGGATCATGTAACTTGAAATTAAGCAAATACTAAACCATAATTCATGTCTATGCAGATACATAGTTTCAGACTGTGATTCTGTTGGGGTATTTTACGACAACCAACATTATACGTCAACACCCGAAGATGCAGCTGCGGATGCAATCAAAGCAGGCTAGTCTTTTTTCTTTTTCTGTTTCTTTTCGCACCAGATTTGCCCCCACCAGTGACAAAGGTATTCATTAAAATTACTGATGAGGGTATTCTAATCATTTTGCAGGGTTGGATTTGGATTGTGGGCCTTTCTTGGCTGTGCACACTGAAGATGCAATTAAAAGAGGAAGGTTAAGTGAAACTGATGTCAACGGCGCATTAGTGAACACATTAACAGTCCAAATGAGGCTAGGGATGTTTGATGGCGAGCCATCAGCTCAGCCATATGGGAACCTAGGTCCAAGAGATGTGTGCACCAGGGCTCACCAAGACCTTGCTCTTGAAGCTGCTAGGCAGGGGATTGTGCTTCTCAAAAATAAAGGGCATGCACTGCCTTTGTCTTCTCATCGCCACCGGACGGTCGCTGTTATTGGACCTAATTCATATGTCACTGTGGCTATGATTGGCAATTATGCCGGTAAGCCCACCCGACCCCTCTTGGGCCCATGGGCTTGTTACATGCACAATACCAAACTTCATGTACCCCAATGCAAGTTTGGGCCTGGATCTTTGTTTTGGAATTGACATTTTGTTTTCAACTAGGTGTGCCCTGTGGGTACACAACACCCTTGCAAGGAATAGGGAGGTATGCAAAGACCCTTCACCAACACGGTTGTTCCAATGTTTCTTGTGCCGATGACCAGCTATTCGGTCGAGCACTTCATGTGGCTCGTCAAGCCGATGCTACAATTCTAGTGATGGGTCTGGACCAATCCATTGAGGCAGAATTTAGAGACCGATCAAGTCTCTTACTACCTGGGAAGCAACAAGAACTTGTGACCAAGATTGCGTCAGCCACAAAGGGTCCGACAGTGTTGGTCTTGATGGGCGGTGGCCCAATTGATGTCTCATTCGCTAAGAATGATCCCCGCATTGCTGCGATCTTGTGGGCCGGCTACCCAGGCCAAGCTGGAGGAGCAGCGATTGCTGATGTCGTCTTTGGAACAACAAATCCAGGTACATTCTGTGGCTCAACTTCAGTATGCTACGGGGTTTCTGGACCTCTTTGAATCTCAGACTTGGACTTAATGGGCCTAAGTTCATTAAAATCTTATGGCTAATAGTTTATTCGGTGCCCAAACCATAGTAGCACTAATGAAATTTATGTGTTTTTGTTCAGGTGGCAAGTTACCTGTAACATGGTACCCTGAGGACTACATTGCCAAACTACCGATGACAATGATGGCACTTCGAATGGATCCAAAACGCGGCTATCCAGGGAGGACATACCGGTTCTACAATGGTCCAGTCGTGTACCCTTTTGGGCATGGTTTGAGCTACACAAATTTCCTTCAAACTCTAGCCAAAGCTCCATCCAGTATAACAATACCCCTGCATGGACACCATAAACTTCGAAATGCCACGATTTCAAAGACCGCTGTTAGGGTTACACATGCGAAGTGTAACAAGTTAACAGTAACTGTGCACATTGATGTGAAGAACATCGGCTCGAGGGATGGGTCCCACACGTTACTTGTCTTCTCAACCCCGCCCGGACATTGGGGTCAACACAAACAGCTGGTGGCCTTCGAGAGAGTGCATGTGATGGCCGGAGCTCAGCAAAGGGTTAGGATCAACATTCATGTCTGCAAGTATCTCAGCGTGGTGGACAGATTTGGTATTAGAAGAATTCCTATGGGTCAACATAGCCTCCATATTGGAGACACCCATCACTCTTTCTCTCTACAAGCCACAACTCTAGGCGTAATTAAGTCGTGAACGGACGATTATGCCCACGTGCCTTTTTTCTTTAAGTCATTCATGTCCTAGCTCACATTATTTGGAAGACCCCAAAAGAGGGGACGGGTCAGGGTCATTGTCCCATGAGTTGCAAATGTTGCGGAGTGGGGGAGAGAAAACATGTGGGTGTTTCTTTCAATAAAAAAAAATTATTGCCGGACAATCATCAAATTGTGCAATGCAATTCAATAGTTTGAGACTTTTTTTTTTTTTTTTGTTATACTGAGATTTGAATTCGGAATCACTGACTTAGGTGGATTATGATAACTAAGCTGTTCTTTGGAGACAGGTGGGTTGAGACTTTTAGGGAAATACAAACAGGCATACACTGTTCAATATTAGCTCAGAGATTCAAGTACTTGACTTGAAGCTAGATGAGGAGGCTTTCATTTTTTTTTTATTACCAAAAAAAAAAGAAAATGAAAGCCTCTTCAAGTCAAGTACTTGAAATTTATGGCACCAGTTTACTGTTTGATAGTGGCACCAGTTTTGTCTTCTGGGACAATCTGAAGTTTATGGCTTTTATTGATTCATGCCCTACCTTTCAGGCTGGAAATTCGGCAGGTTTTGTTCTCAATTATAAAACCCTTCTCTCTCTCTGTCTTTCGTTTTCTGATCCTCGTAGTCATTTCGGAACCATTAAAATCCAAAGGCTTCAAGCACTCTCCTAGCAATGAGACCAAAAGGGACCAGCATCTATTATTGCCAGTTTGCAGTTTTGCAACCCATAGTACTCACGCCCTCATGTGGATGTCCTAGTCTAGTCTCTTGTCCCCTCTTATCTCTTATGGATTGGCCTCATTATTGCCCAATTCCAAAATAGTAGAGATTCACTTACAAACTCTGAACTCTCTCCCCCAAAGGCCCAACCATTGCTTTGATCAGATCAATATCATTTCCCCATTCATTGTACCCACCCACCCCCCAACAGTCATTCCTCTTCTTTCTTTATGTGTCTCGAAGAATGACAACCACTTTTCGCCATTTTTTTTTTCTTTTTTTATTTTTTGCTTCTGATGATTCACCTTTCTTTAATTAATATTTGATTAAAGACTTTTACTTTTCATTTGACATTTATTTAGTTCAACTGATCTGATTAATGGGGTGGGGAAACAAACAACAATTCTCCTTGACAGACACTTCAAAATTGTCAAACTCCAATTCATTTACGAGGTCTCAAATTCGCGAATTACGGCTAACCCATAATAATTACTACCTTTGACTCTTTCTTTTATTATTATTATTATTTATTATCCCAAATTAAATAATTAAAAATAATTTTTTATATAATCTCTAAGTAAATTAAAATTTTAAAAATTTAAAACACCATTTATAAAAAATAACAGTCATACATCCGTGGGTACTTGCCTGCTTGTGCAGTGCGGTCCGACTTCAATTCAAAATCAACGAAATTTATGATTTATTTTTTTATATCATTTCAACAAGATTTTTTCATTACTTAAAACTGGGTCAACGTTACTCTCTCGTGACTATAATAAAAATAAGAAAAATAATAAAAATGTGTACATCCAACACGAAGATGCGAAGAATTTAGTGTGTGTGTGTGTGTATGTGTGTGAAAATGGAACACATGCTCTGTATTTCGGTTTCAAATTTCAAAGTGATTGATCTGAAATCTTCTGTACAAAAGGGGTGTTTGTTTTTTTTTTTTTTGTGGGGGGGGGGGTGTTCTTAATTTAAAAAATTAAGCATCCAAAGCAAAGCAATTAACATTCAAATCTGGACTCGGGCATTAAGTCAGTTTGCATTATTGGGATTGCCCTTTTTGTGGGGGAGGGCGGGCTTGATCAGCAGCACTCGCAGACACACAATTAGGCTGGTCTTTGCTGTCCCAATTTCAAAGTTACACTTAACTCGCTTTGTGGCTCTCACGTTCCTGGCACATGGTTCAACATTCCCATGTGAAATTTCATCCCTTCTCTTTGGCACGTGTACTGCATACTATGCTATGCTCAGGCAAAGAAAAATTATATATAATTTTTTTTATATGAAAATATATGTATTTTCAACTCTTAAAAAAGGGCCTATAGCTAATTATTAAAACAGAGGGTACAAATCACAAAATAAAATTAAAATAAAATTTTCCCATTTGCAGACTTTGTTGGTAGAAAGTATGGACCCTTATAAAGACATGCATCGGATTAAATGAACATAGTGATTGGTAAATCCAAATCCAAAAGCTTTTTTTCATTGATTTGGTCAAAGAAATCAATATTATTGTGCCGTCAAAATGAGATCTTATCCAAAGTTATTCGACAAGAGAATCTTTAGGAGTTCACAAAAACCACATTATTGCACCCTCGGATACAAGCATGTCTAGCGAATGGGAGCGTTTGGTGTGTGTTCACAATACATACACACATACATACATACATACATTAATTTAATTGTATAGTCACTTAACTTAACGGATAATTTTAATTTTTTTTTTTTATTTTTTGATAAATTATCGATACCCGATGATCAACGTTGATTCTAACTAAATTCAATTTGGGTCGAATTAGACTTTAAAAGCACAACTCTCATTATACCTATTATTTTGATATATAAAATTTAAATTTAAAATTTTATTTAAACAGTAACAATACCTAACTATTGCACCGATAAGGGGTTGGTTTTTAATTCTTTACTATACATTATCTAAGTGGTATTAGATTATTAAGACCGGGCCATCGGAAGATCCTCTTAGATGCCATCCCACCTTTAAATAAGGATCATGTCGTATATATTAACCATTTTTTGTTTATGTGAATTGCTCTCTTCTATATATATATATATATATATATATAGGGTTAGGTGTCCCCATTGTTACCATATTCTTATTTTTCAAATTTAATTATTGGGTTTTATGAATATAATTTAATTTTTCAATCTAACCGGCTATTGTTACGTGTTCAAATTTTAGAATTTTTTCAATTTGAGCGAACTTATTTTAATATTGATTATATGATTAGATTGAATATTAGGTGATGGTACGTAGTTTAGACCTTATAGCCACCTTTTGTCACACATGTTTTAGACATACATTAATATTTATATCGGCCGTAGCTTTTATAGTAACTACCACGCTATTAACTAAAACTGGGCAACGTTGGGCACATGAGCTAAGGTGTCATGTCATGCCATGTTAAAGTTCATCAGATTGCTGCGTAAAAAGAACAGAAAAAAAATTAATTAATTAATTAATATAAGTAAACCTGTTTGGCACAATATTTTCTTTAAGAAGAAGGGCCGGTTGTATTATTTAACAAAGCTCTCGACATGGTTTGCCATGTAGCTCAAATATTTTTTAATGGGACATAAACATTTGTTTGCAAGTTTGAAAGTCAAAAGTAAGGAAATCTGTTTTGGTTGTTGAAGTCGAATGAGGGGGGAAAATGGAGTATAATTTAAAATACTAGTTTGTACAACTGTGTCACGACTGTCCCATCAACCTTCAACCCCATGGCTACAAACAATAATTGTCAATAATTTTTGGGAATGACAACACAGCTCAAATGCGATCCGATCCATTCCAATAGAAATAGGGACCGTGAATATTAAGAGCAAAGATTATTGGTCTAACCGACGTGGGTTATCTCAATTATTATATGTAAAACTGAATATCTTTAAATATGATTGAGACTTAATTCTTATTGGAAGTATCAGATTTTCATGTGTATGGAGTATTTTTTGTTAGGATATCCACCCTCCGAAAGAAGACACTGCAGCGATCAATCCAAATTAATCGGATGAAGTTTCGAATATCAGACGGTATTCAAAACATGATACTAAAAAAAAAATTATTGGTCTAATAAAAAAAATATTAGATCTCTTAAGTAAAATTTAAATTTAAATCTTAAAAAAATAATAAAAAAATTATATTATAAAAACTCTCTATATAAATTATTTGATAATAATTAAAATTAAATTATTTAAAATATAATTTTAAATATCAAGAGCATAAACAAAAAGTTATAAATATATGAAAGGCTCTATCTATTTCTTGGCCTAAGATCTAGGGTCTTTGTTTTTGTCAATGGCCCTTGCAAGTGGGACTTTAATGCCAAATCGGTCTCTTTTAATTTTTCTCTTAAAGGGTTTTGTCTGAGGTGAGACATGGCATGTGTTTTGTGCAACTACACATCATGAATGGGCGAGGGAAATGCTTATGGCATGCTTTTGGAAATGTCTCTTAAATTTGATTTCTTTTAGGGGAATGCACACATCAACCCTTTTCCCATTTGGCCACTTTCTTTTAAAAGCATGAGAGCGAGCATACCTACCATGCAAAATGAGGGCACTTCTTTACTCACAATCATATAGAAAGTATCTAAAATGCAGTTTCTATTGCGTAGACGTCTATAACGTATATGAAATGAAGTAATTAAATTCGCATAAAACTACTAACGTATGTAATTAAAACACTACTTATTTTACAATACTTAAATCAAACAATTAGTCGATTGAAATATTGACAGTATGTTAATAAGCATCCACACCAAATAGAACAAGTGGGGTCTTTAATCAAAGCTACTAGAATTTGAGCCCTCCTTTCTCAAAATGGGGACCCATATCTGCACAAGCTGGAAATCTTAGCTGGTGCAGGAATTGAAACTACATTTTTGGAATAAACCCACTTCTCTACACCTCCTCCATATGAACATACAAGTCCCAATGGTCCCAATTTTCATAGAGACTTATGATACACATCGTAGGACCCTCTTATCATATTATTAAGGTCCTTCCTAATTCTTCAGATTCCTGAATTTATTGGATTTTTCTTCTATATGGCTTGAAATTTAGTACTACTAATTGCGGGTTCAATTATGTGCACAATAATTTTTTTGGAAAAAAAATAAATAAATTTCCAACTCAATGACCAAAGGAACGCCTCCAGCTCATTCTAAGAATGATTAAGATGGTGTGTTTAGGCTAATTTATAATCTTAATACTTCATTCATGTCATACTTAAAAAGACATTTTGGAAGGTAAAAAGAAATCCCAAATAATATCAACCCAATTAAAATTATAGATATGTATATATAAATACATAAATTTTATGCTATATAATAATATTACATAAATCAAATTATCCAAATTTTATGTGCTAGCTTACACAAGTATATATTGATTAATTTTTATTCATTTTATTAGTATATTTTAATTAATTCTATATATTATATATTATTCTATAATATATACATATGTATATTTTTTTATATTTAAATTAATTAATATTTAAAATTATATTTTAATTAATTTAAATCAAATAAGTGTATTTATAAGTTTGATGATGGGTCGAATAATTGTGGAAGACTGAAGGTGGTACAATTTATATATATATGTTGAGAAATGATCACAAAAGCACTTAAATTATGGATGTTACGAGAAAGGTATGCAAAACACAAACCACATGCAAAAAGCCCCCCGGAAAAACCTTCAGACCATAGGAGGTTGTACAAAAGCTCAGACTGATCTGGACAAGAAAGGAAAGGGGAGTCCGAGTGGGGATGTGGGACCCTAGGCTATCGATTGACACGTGGAGACAGGCAAGTAGCAATTAATGACGTGGCAAGAGAGTGGGACCTGGCACCAGATTGGGAGGGTGTGTCCTATAAATCAAGGGTTAGTGGGACCTACACCAAGGGGAGTGGGGCAGGAGAAAGGAAAGTGAGAGAGCCTTTAAGACAAATCCATCTATATTCATGTGCCTTCATTAATCAAAAAATGAAAAATGTGAGTTGAAATGAAATGGAAAAAGGATAGAGAGTGAGAGAGAGAGAGAAAGAGAAAAGTAAAGGGCATGATTCTCGTGCCTTACGAGATAAAAGGTCACCATCCCCACCCCATAAATATGCTTCTACCAAATTATACTAATGCCCTCTTCCATGCATTAAAGTCCTCTTATCGGCTCTTTATTTATTACCATTGTCATGAAATGATGACTCCCTAATATTGACCTCAAAAAAGAAACTTTTTTACCCTTCAATTTGCCCCCTTCTTTTGGGAATAAAAAGAAAGATACCATAATCAATAATGCAATTTTTTTTCGAATTAATGGCATTTTTAGGTTTCATGTATTCAGTGTTATTTTTTGAACTAAAAGATATGCTTTACAAACCATAATACCATCTAATTTAAATTAAAAAAGAAATATATCAATTAATTTAATCATTTCTCAGTGGAAATATGCACGAATCCTACTCAAAATCAATTTTCATTTTTATCAAATTTAGAAATTCATGAGAGCTCGATAATTTCTAAATATGCGAATCATACTAAGAAAAGAAAATTATAGATTCCTCGTGTCAATTAGCTTTGATTTTGTGTCGAGACTATATCGAGATCAATTAAAAGAATCAAATGCAATATTAATTGTTCCTATAGATAGGATATTTACTAAAAGCACTGCCAATTAAATATTCCATGATAACGTAAGAGTGTAAAAAGAATTTTTTTTTTTATAACGAGATATAATTAAATAGAATCGAATCGAAAAAAAAAAAGATAAAAGCGAATTCCATGGACAACATTCTTTAGCAACCTTCCAAAATACGAATCTAATTCTCCTTAAATACAAATACATTGGTAATTCCCGAAATGTTTCAAAAATAGTCGATTAAGGTTCAATGAAAAAAGGGCGAGAGAGTGAGAGAGAGGACAACAAAACATGATGAGATATTAGATGCCTTCTTTTATGGAAATCATTAATTTTGACTTCATGCCATCAAATGCTATGTAAGCAATCAATCACTTGAATTACTATTCTGTCGAACTTTGAAATTTCTTCCCATCCCTCATAAAAATGGCATCAAAACATGCAATAAAATCATGCTCCACGAAATGATTGGTATTTTTTTTTTAATTATATAAGGATTCGAACCCTGAATTTTAAGATTAAAAAAGGAGAATTGTAACCATCAGACTAGACAAATGATGATATTGACACGGACTAGATGCATCTATAGATTTAGGGCATGGGAAAGAAAGATAACACATCTCCTCCAATATCATGTGCAGTGTTTAATGAAAAACCTTATTCCTAATCTCTTCATTCAATGATATTCAATGCAACTCCAACAAAACATGAATATCTCCGAGGAATGAAAACTTTGGTAATTGCCCAAAGAAATCAATAACTAGTGAATCGAACATATTAATACAAAGAAATATATGATTATTTTTCCCAAAAAAAAACATTGTAGATCCTACAATCAAACAAATGTAAATCAATATTTGATTCTTTTAAATCTTATCTATGATATCAATTTTTGATTTTTGGAAAATCATGTAAATCCTACCCCTATATTTGCATGAATCATATGGGTTGCAACGAGGAAGGACGAGTGGTAAAAAGGAAAAGGGAATTTGAATATTTCAAATCTTTTTTTCAAAAATATCAAATACCATAATTGGGAAACAATTTAATTAAGTTAATTAAAAATTAAACTTTAAGATGTAATTAGTGTATTTAACTAAGCCCACTAAACCAAATCATCAAAATTTTGTTCTCATAAATATTTCCATTCATTGCAGAAGATTTTGAGTAGGTACAGATCATCAATGGCTCCGTTCAAAAAAATAAAAAGGGCATAATGTAATTTCATAAAATGAATTGAGGAAACTTTTTCTTACGGTCTCTTTACTTTCTCTTGGGGCAATTTGGGGGCCCCACCCTCCCTCTCTCTCTCTCTCTCTCTCTCTCTCCCGGTGGTTGAACCCGAGGACCCGTGAGGACTTCCCTGTTATACCCGGTAAATTCTGATATCTTCACAGGTTATATCCGGTCAAATCGTTGTTTTTTCTCTCCCTTATAATTTCAAAGCTACAGTCATGGCCTCATGTGTAAAGTCAGGAGAGAGAGAGAGGGGTGGGGGGAACGGGGAGAATCCTGTGGTTTTGCCAGCGATGAAGTTGAAGGATCAAAGCTTTCTCTGAGTCAAAGCTGGCGTTTCCTTAAGGATTTTTCCTTTTTTTTCTCTCTCTTAAAAAAAAAATCGTATCTTTAAATCACACCCCTCTCTCTCTCATATATATAACCCTCCCTGTAATATCCTCATCAATTTCTCTCCACATTTTTATTCAGTAGGAAAGAAGAATAGGTGAAGGGGTTTCAAAAATAGTAGTTGGGAGCAATATTCAAAGTTGCTCATCCTTTGATTTTTTTGCCGTTGAAGATTTAGTCTTGATCTTCAACGATAACAACAATGGCAACATCTCCATCTCTAACCAATGCAGAGAAAAAACACTGGTGGCTCACAAATAAAAAGGTGGGGGTTTCAGTATTTTTTCAAATTTTGTTCAATATTATTCAATTTCATCATCCTCTGGTTTTGGATTCCTTTTTCTTAAAAAAAAAAAAAAATCTTTTTTTTTTTTAAATACAGATTGTTGATAAGTATGTTAAAGATGCAAGATCATTAATGGCAACACACGAACAATCAGACATTGCATCAGCTTTGAATCTGTTAGATGCAGCTCTGTCTCTCTCTCCTAAACTTGAGATTGCTTTGGAGCTCAAAGCCAAGTGCCTTCTTCATCTAAGAAGATTCAAAGAAGTCGCTGATATGCTTCAGGATTATATTCCCAGTTTCAAAATGGGTTCCGACGAAACGACGTCGTCTTCTTCATCTTCTTCTACGGACGGTTCTTCACAGCCACTTACTCGAGAAAGAGTGAAGCTTTTGTCTGAGTCGGGGACTGAAAATCCTTCTTTTAAGTGCTTCTCTGTTTCGGATTTGAAGAAGAAAGTCATGGCCGGGCTTTACAAGAATTGTGAGAAAGAAGGGCAATGGAGGTAATTTTCCACACCATTTTCATTGGGTTCTGTTTCATTGATTTTTCGTCGTGGGTTTGATAGTTTTTATTGTTTAATTCAATAGAATAATCTGATCTAATCTTGATTATAAAAATCTTGCTTCTGATTTATGCAAAAAAACCGAATCGATGCGGAAATAATTGTCTAAATCAAACCGGGTCTTAATTAATCTAATCTAATGCATTATTTTGGAAAGAGGTCTCTTCGATTTAATGAAGCACTGAATTGGTTAATCATTGACCGTTTAATTTCAATAGAATTTTTAAATAAAAATAAAATATCGCGCGGCTTAATTTTCTGTTCTAAGCTAAGATTTTATTTTATTTATTCTGGTATTAATGTTTTTTGTTTTCTTGTAATTTTTTTTAGGTACTTGGTATTGGGACAAGCATGTTGTCACCTGGGTTTAATGGACGACGCAATGGCTCTTCTCCAGACGGGAAAACGCCTGGCGACGGACGCATTCCGCCGGGAGAGCAACTGTTGGTCAGACGACAGCTTCGCAATCTCCTGCAGCGAAACCGCGAATCCCTCGTCAACCCCACCCAGAACAGAGTCTGAAAACATCACATATCTACTTAACCAAATCAAGGTCCTCCTCCGCCGCCGCACCTCAGCAGTAGCCGCCCTCGACGCCGGTCTCTACTCCGAGGCCATCCGCCACTTCTCCAAGCTCGTCGACTCCCGCCGTGGCTGTCCTTCCCCACAGAGCTTTGTCGCCGAATGCTACATGTACAGAGCCTCTGCTTATAAAGCCTCAGGTAAACCTTTCCTCCACCATAATTAACTGTTCCTTAAAATTCTCGTATTCTAATATGGGCATTATCCTTTGACAGGTCGAATTGCGGACTCAATTGCTGATTGTAATCGAACCCTGGCTCTGGACCCATCTTGCATTGAAGCTTTATCGACCAGAGCTTCGCTTCTGGAATCTATTCGATGTATACCAGATTGCCTACATGATCTTGAGCATCTCAGATTGCTGTACAACTCAATTTTACGCGATAGGAAACTTCCAGGTCCCGCATGGAAGAGGCAGAGTGTGAGTTACAGAGAAATTCCGGGGAAATTATGTGCATTATCGACGAAAATACAGGAATTGAAACAGAGGGTTGCAATGGGAGAGACCGGGAATGTTGATTACTTTGCATTGATTGGATTGAGAAGAGGGTGTTCGAGATCTGAGTTAGAGAGAGCTCATTTGTTGCTTTGTTTGAAGCATAAGCCTGATAAGGCTACCAATTTTGTTGAAAAATGCGAAATCATCGATGATTGTGATCTCGATTCGGTTAAGGATCGCGCGAAAATGTCTGCATTGTTGTTGTATAGATTGCTGCAGAAGGGTTATTCGAGTTTGATGAACGCAATCATGGAGGAAGGAGCCGCTGAAAAACAGAAGAAAGAGAAACAAGCTGCTGAGACCAGCAAAACGACATCGTTTTGTAGCGAGGCCACCACCAAAACGACGCCGTCTTCCGACAACAGACCCACCTCTGCTACTGTAGCTTCGACGAGTTCAAATGCGTCTGTATTTCAAGGAGTTTTCTGTAGAGATATTGCGGCAGTTGGTAATCTCCTGTCTCAAGTTGGCTTCAACCGTCCGATTCCGGTCAAATACGAGGCTTTAAGCTGTTGATCATTTTGGGTCAAGCTGATGGACGGCCATGATTCTACCGGCACATATATTCGTGTGTTTAGCTCGCGCCTGTACATTGAAAAATTTTTGCCAAGAATTTGGCCAGGAAATTTTGGTTCCTCAAAATGTTTAGATTTTCTGGTCTATTAATGATTAAAAATCTAGTAATGCAATGTTACCGTTAGTTCATGTACAGTACTTATATTTTTCTTTTTTCCTAAATTTATTATTAGAATTACTACAAATGTTCTAAATTTGGCTTCTTTTTTCTGGTCGATCCCGTTTCTAGTCGTTTGGTTTTCGTTGCATGCGAGGCGTTGGATTCATTTCGCAGACAGTAAATGGGAGAGGTACGGTCTGCAGATGAAAATAGCAAAGGAAGAGATAGAGAGAGGGAGATAAGACGTTTGATAGATGCCAAACAAGCCCTCTCTCTCTCTCTCTCTCTCTCTCTCTCTCTCTCTCTCTCTCTCTCTCTCTCTCTCTCTCTCTCCCTGCCGACTCTCCAAAAGACTTTTGGAGGTCATTTCTTTTCTTCTTCGGAGTTAAAACTAAAGTATGTTGAGGATAAGGGCACTATTGCAATCATGCAAATATTTCTTTTAGCTATTGTTTTTACCATACGGTAAAAAAATCAAAACAAAAAAACCTTTTAACAGTTGGCATTTCATAAGCGAGGCATGTGACTCGGTGAGTTGTGAATTCAAGTCTCTCTGTATTTTTTTTATTTTTTTTTATTTTTTGTTGGTTGTAACATTATAATATAAGTAGTCTAATATTAATTTTAGTTGGAAGCAACTTAGTCACTTATAATCTCAGTGTAGGCATTTGTTATGAATTTGAACCAATCGCTCTGTGCTTCTCTCTTCTCTTCTCTTCTCTTCTCTTCTCTTCTCTTCGCTTCCTTTGCAAGTGAAGTTTTTCAAGGGTGAGCTTTACTTCATGCATATAGAAGAATAAAGAGATTGTTTATTTGGACACACAAAGTGCAGTGCATGCATCCCCTCCCATCGATTTTCGAACTTTCTCAAAAGAATCGGTCCCCATTTCCATGGAATTGGCTCTTACATACACATGCTCTGCTCTGCTTATCTTTTCTCAAACCACCCCAACAAAAAATCAAAAATAATAATAATAATAATAAATCATATTTCTAAGATTTGAGAGTAAATCTTAACGCAACTTGGTCTTTTGATGATTTCAAGATCATGAATTTGAGATATGTAAACAGTCTCCCTATAAAAATATAAGAGGAATACTACATATATATATATATATATATATATATATATATATATGTATGTATGTATACGTCCATCCTCTACTTATCTCATATTAAATCGAAAATCACTTTGTGTATCGAAGGAACTTTTTTGCATTTCTAAGATTTGTTTGGTGACAAAAAAAAAACCTTTGTACGGTAACATTGAGTTGTATTTGTTGTAGAAATCAGTTTTGGCATCTTATAATAATGTTATCTTAAAAAAAAGAAAAAGAAAAAGGAAAACTTTGGATACTTACTGTTATTTTTTAAAATATTATCATAAAAATTTTAATCAATTAATATCAAGTATTTAATTTAGGGGTAATTTTTTGCCATTAAATTCACGGGTTGGCATTAATTAAGTGGTGGGGCTCCAACGAACCAAGCTGACCATTCATAAATACTTCTTACTTGGAGTCTGATAATTAATTAAAACACAGCTGCAGTACTCAATTAACTGCATGGAAATGAGATGAGGTTGAAAAGAAAATACATACACTTTGGTTGCTCTTCTCATTATCTCCATACGCAGAGAGAGAGAGAGAGAGAGAGAGAGAGAGGGTATGCCTTGGTGGTCACAGCCATGTACAGACAGCTGTGCCTGAGGGGGTAGCTGACTGTTGAAAAGGGGAACACTGTAAGTACCGGTAGGCTTAGCCTATAGAGCTTTAAGGACCTATCTGTCACTATTTATTTTGCACTACCATGAGTTGTCACCATTTCTTCTAAGATGCGTACTTACAATAATGATTTTCTTCCATTATGGAGATGATATAGGAAAAGTTCACATTTAGCAGAATTTTCAATATATTTTGTGTCTAGTTTCCATTTTTTTTAAAAATAAAAATAAAAAAGAAATATAGTTAATTCAAAGAAGAAAGAAAAATCTATTATTATTATTATTATTATTATTATATCCTTTCTTCATTTTAGCTACAATTAGGGTTACATTTTTCCCAATGTTCATGGCAAATATTACTCACATTAAATTTTAAATTTATGAAAATAAAAATTATTTGCCAAAGATCTCTTTAAAGAGAAAAAAAAAATAATCAGAAGCATTTTTTGGCAAATGATTTCTACCCAATTTTCTCTCTACCGCCGTCTCCTTTGAGAAATAAAGAATTTTTTAATAAAAAATATTTTAATTAAGAATATTTATTAAAAAAAAATCATTTTTTCTAAATGAGTATCCAATTCCAGATTGGGATTGCTTCTCTAAGAAGGCTTTTGTTTTTAGTATTAAAAACTCTATTCTTCATATTCACTTCCTCCAACATATATATATATATTGAAAATCTTCCAAACATTCCCTATTTAATCAAAACTGGGTTACTCAGAGTGGTATTTTCATGTATTTAGAAAATGGCAGAGTCTCTTAAAAGGCCAGGGATCTTTAAAATGCCATTAATTGGATTCCCCAAAGGAAAGCAAACAAGAAATATTCGTGAATGGTAAAGAGTTTTTACTTAATTATCTTTCTGAAATCTCGTCTCTAAATTTTTATAAATATATATATTTTTATAATTTTCTTAATTTCTATGTAACAAGAAAAAGAAACGTACACTATATATATATATATATATATTAATTAATACATGTATATTATTTTGTTTTTCTATTAGTCCAAGTGATAAAAATTCTTAAGACAATGTCATAATGTTCTATATTTAAATTTTATTATTATTAAAGTCAGAATATTATAAGTTACAAAAAAAATAACAACCTTAATTATATATATATATATCTCAATCACCCTTTAAAATATTATATATACAAGTTGAGATGGGAAAATGTTGGGCAAAAAATTTGTGGGAAGTAAGTGGAAAACATGTCTGGGCACAACCATATAGCTTATATTAAGAAAAAGCAAAAAAAAAAAAAAAAAAAATCATATGGTGTGACAAAAATTATGATGTGTACTTGGATTAAAATAAAAATTTTCTGAAATCCTGAATTGGGGTTTTGGTATGATGGGTCTGACACAAAACCCACAAATTTCAATTTTTCAATTGGGGGGTGGGGGGGGGGGGGGAGGTTGCAGTAGAAGCAGCAGTAGTGTTGCTGCCATACCAAACACTTCTGATGGAAGTGGGTTTTGCCTTTTGTCTTCTTCCTTTTCAGTTGTCGTTTCTTTATTTACTTGTGGCGAAAGTAATGGGGTGGGTAAGAAATCTTTGAAGTTAGGACTTAGAAATTGAAGGACATCACCTGTGCTCTCCCCCAAAATTATTTGACTTGCAAAGCAAAGAATATTTCTCTCTGTATTTATAAATTTTAATATTTTGATTATTTACTAATATTTTTTAAAGCACATCTAAGATATGTCTTGTTTTATTGGCCAGTTAAGAAAAAAACGAAAACGATATTGTAGTATGTGATTATAAAAATATTCTTTTTTCATAAAATATTTAATTTGAAAATGCTGCTGGGGAGATAAAACACTCCCAAAATACCTCTAAAACACGTGAAGATGGGGCAAGTTAAAAAGCCACAATCTGTTGCCATGGCAGTGTGAAAAGCAGAGAGGATGCGAAACTAAGAAGGCGTCAAAAGAGGAAAGAGAGGGTAAAGAAATGAGGAAAGAGAGGGGTGAAGAAATGTTGGAGGGAGTGACACGTGATGTTTGAATGTTGGGGACATCGGAAAGAGGGGAAGTCATGGCCAGATATGATGATGTCAGTGAAACCCATGTGATGGAATCATATGCCTCTCTCTCTCTCTCTCTCTCTCTCTCTCTCTCCCTTTCTCAAAGTGACTTGGGCTTGAAAAAGATGTGTATGGGAGTGAGGAGAGTCTTAATCCCATAGCTTACTGGTTTAGACTTGGTTGGATTCAAAGTTAAGAATATGGGGATGCCTTTGCCTTTGCCTTTAACCATCTCAAATCGACATGTAACATGCAAACTACAATACCCTCAAATAATATATTATGGACCCTCAAATAATATTTTCACAGACAGTAAAAATTAGGACAAGATTGGAAGCAGGTTGAAATTCACATAGTCATCAGTGACATTTTAGAAAATGGTATTCAAAATTTTGGAAATACTATTTATAACCTTAAAAATATTAGTGAGATCCCAACAAAATGAAGTTTATTTTTTAAAAATTATAACTTCTGCCTTTTTTTTTTCCAAACTTTTACCACACATTTTATACTTTGCTTTCCTAATATACAACAACAAAATCATAATCTTACCGTAATACTTCTCTTTTATCTGGATTTGGGACAGATGGTTTTAAAAAAACATTTGCCAAGTTTCTTTGCTCTCCTATTATAAATATCTTATTTTGCCGTGTCAGGAGAGGACTAAAAGCAGAATCACATTAGATAAGTTTGGTCAAATTTAAATTTCATTATACCAAAGCATCAAAGAGAGATTAATAATGATTTTCGGTACACCGGTAGTACGACTGGCAATCTTGAATCATTAGGTAAAGGAGGCATGGGTTCACATTTGTGTGTAAGTTTGATCATCAAGCTGTCATACGATTATCTTGTTTTCTTTTGAAATATAAGGGCATTTTAATGTCCATTTTTTTATTTTTTATCGATCGATATTTAAATTTTACTTCATAAGTTTAGTTTGAACATTATAATACCTATTAAGAGATTGACTCTTTCGAATTTTATTTCTCTATTCCCATAATTCGAACCTGAAATCTATAATTAAAGGTGTACAATGCCCTATCATTATAATCATGAGGGTTTGGTAAGACATTTATACGTCGATGCTTCAAATTGAATGATAAAAAAGTTTTATCAATTACTAAATTCAAATTTATTGGTTTAATCATTAAAACAAGACCGTTCCCTAGAATCCAACATTGGGCCCAAACATTCTAGAGTTACAACAAGTTATTGCTACTCCAGGTCCACATCCAGCCCACAAAGACCCAATCTCATGGATTGTAAGCCCATCTAGTACAAAGCATGCATTAACATTTGTGCAGTTCAACCACTGTATGTACAAGAATGACCAAAAACTTTCAACAGAAAGGATTGGATAAGGAAGATGAGCAGGGGTCACTTGCTGTTATTTTTAGAGGTCTTTTTTCCTGTACCTTTTTTGAGTGTTTGGCTTTTACTCGAGGCTTCACTACACTTGGGGCATAACCAGTCTTCCTCTGGTACACTTTGAAGTGGGGGGTCACAACAATCGATATGGGTTCCAATACCACATCCAGAAGTGCCATTTTCATCACCACAAATTAGCATGACTTCTCCTCTGTCAGTAGAGCCACATACTTGACACTTTAGTTCAGAACCTTGGCTATCTTCTGCAGGGCGAATAATGAGTTCCTCAACAATTTCCTTTGACCGGCTTTGCAAGTTGGTGAATGATTTTTCTGCCCATCCATGAGTGTTGTAAAGCACATGTTTCTCAAGGGAGTATCTAGGCTTGCAGACATACTCCACCAAGTAATCTGCAACAATGCAGGGTATTTCATGGCTTAGAAATTCTTGTACCCATACATCTGCACGTGGCATGCCTGGTGTAACAACTGCAAAGTCAACTCCGGAGTTGAGGAATCGGGTGTAAGGGGGTGAAGTTGCTACAATGGTGCCATCCCCAGCCTTTACTGCACGCTTTAAGGTATCCTGTATCACCACCACATGTGAGAATTTGTCAGAACATTTAAGTGGCACAATAAGTACGACCTAGAGCAATGTCTAGCCCAAAATCTGCAGGCTTTTGCTAGCGATCCCAATCAAGATCAATAGGAGGTAGAAATGCCCGACATGCAAAAAATTGTTGACCAAAGATCTGGATGTGACAGGAAATTTAATAGAATGCACATAAATATTGCGCAAGTGAATAATTGAATTCCAGTGCAGAGACATACCAAAGGAGGGGCAATGCAATCTCCATAGACGATGATACGCAATCCATGAAAAGCACCATGGCCAGTTTTCTCTTTAAGGAGGCGCCATTTCCTTGGAGCCTCTAAATTTATTGCACCATCTTCACTGAGGCCATTATTGTGCCATTCAAATGGCTCCTCCGCCAGAAATTTTCCTGCTTGACTGCTTGCCGTTAAATAATCGGTCTTAAGAATCCACCTACATCCAAGAGGAAACAATTTATATGTGGTTTTGATGTTAACAAACCCACCTACAAAATTATATGCTGACATTCTCGACTGAGAGACATAATACAAATACGATTGGTATCCAATCCAGCTTGTGAATAGAAAATAAAGAATTTCAGTCAATTCAGATAAAGAACTGCTATTCATGCATCTTTAGGACTATCAGCACGATCGACCAGTACCTTCCAGATGCAGCAGCTGCAAAGAACTTTTCTGTTCGGCGAATTGGATGTGGGACAATGAAATGAGTAGCCTGGTAAGACCACTGATGAGAATCTCTGCATAATCTCCCTTTCAAATGCTTAATAACCTGCTGAAATCCCTTCCTTTGTAGTCTGTGTCCACTCAATATAAACCATGCAGGCTCCGGTCTTACCAAGCATGGAACACCTGTTGCATGCCTGGAATCACCAGTCTTTTGATGGGTTTTTTTTGGTACTTCATCAGATTTAATAGACAACTTTCCCTTTTTGAGTTTATCACAACTTTGAACTTTTTCCCCAATTGGCATGTTCTTTTTTTCTCCTTCCAGGGAGCTCTCTGGTCTCCCTGCCAGTGCTGCTTTACTCTTCACTTTATCACCGGGGTCCAGTAATCTTTCTTGCTCCACATTTGTCTTCTCCTTGCCTCTATCATTCACAGCCTCCTTGACAGGAATCTCAGACTCCAATCTTTCAGGGGCTTTGGAAACAGTTTTCTTTATTGTAGTAAGAGTCCCTGTTGCTTTCTTCACTTTCCCTTTCACCAAATCTCTGAGAGTTGGCTTGCCAGCCCCAGGACTTTTGTCATAAACTGCTGTTTTGACACTAACTGAAGTTTCCCCTGATGTAATGGCATCACCCAGCATGCCCAAGTTGACAGTGTTGGTTTTATTTGTCATATACCGTCCCTTCTCTGACTTCTCTTGAACAATTGCATCTGTTTTGTTTGTTGATTTGATCACCTCAGGCTTCTCTATGGTAACCGTCCTTTCTAGTGCAAATTCTTCTTTGTCCTCTGGAGCTTCAGTATCATCATCCATAAACGGTGTCCTATTTTCCTGTTCCCTCTTAGAATTTGAAATATCTTTTGACTCCATGTTCTTGTCCTCATCAGCACCAGCAATTGAGGGGACAGTCTCAGGCTTCTTAGCTTCGGGTAACTCCTCATTTTCTCCAGTCTCTTTCTCTTTGATTAAATCAGAGGCATTGTTATCATGGGATGTTCTCCCCATAATAGAACCCTTTTGCTTCCTGGTGCTACTTGCACCCAGCCTAGGTTTAGTACCCAAGCTCTTCTTGGCCACACACTTCTTCGTTTGTGGCTTTGAAAGTGAATCATCATTTCTTCTGTCGTATAAGTTCAAGGGAGGACTATACATTTTCTCCAACTCTGGTTCTTTTGTAACTAGAGAAGCATCCACATCCTGCTGCCTGTTCTTTTGTGGCTTTGAAAGTGAATCATCGTTTCTTTTGTTAGATAAGTTCAAGGTAGGACTACATGTTTTCTCCGACTCTGGTTCTTTAGTAACTAGAGAAGCATCCACATCTTGCCGCTCGTTCTGTGACTTATGTATATTATCAACCACTTGAGCTGATCTGCCAAGAACATCTCCAGCATTAGCCTTGGAAGACATATCTGGCTTAGCTGTTGCTCTTTGAAAAGTTTTAGGAGTCTGTTCTTCTTCATTGCCATCTTGCAAAGCCTCTGAGGCCATTGATGTGGAACGAGATAGATCGCATTTCAATGGCCTTCTCAAAACACATGATGCGTTGACTGTTGAACTTCTACCCAAGCACTGCTGTGCAGGATCTGGACTTGTGACCTCAGCTACTGTACGACTATTTTCCTTGACCGCAAGATTCAATTTTGTATAAAAATGAGAATTTCCAGAAGGTGTAGCTTCAAACCTTTCGGTTCCAGCATCTCTTGGTGTTGTCCCTGAGATTGATGTCTTAGAATCAGAGTTTACCTTATGGAATTTGGAACCAGAAGGGGAAACATCTGCCTTTCTCTTCTTATTAGCTAACCTGGCACTTTGTTCATCTTCAGGAAGCAAGGTCATGACACCACCAGAGCCATTGTTATCTTTAGCATGTTCTCTGTTCGAGTGAGAGGCATTAAATTCATCACTAACCTGGATTACACCTAATTGTAGTTTAGGAGAGCTACTTGCTTTGCTTGAGAAATCTCCTTGCTCCAAGGGCAATGTAGTCTTCCTAGGGGTTCTCCTCACGTATTTTATGCTACTCAGCTTCTCTGCATCCAGAGATGATCTTTTCATACTTCCACCGGTACATGTAGAGCCAGTTCTTGTATTCAAGGAAATCAGAGATCTGTCATGCACACAAGATGGCTCAACAAAAGTGGTATCCTCAGGAGCTATAGTTTTATGATGGGTAAGTGCCTCAGGTAACTGCTTATCATCATCCTTCTCAGATGACTTACAATATGTGGCATCTTTTTCAACAATAAGACCTTCAGGCACATTTGCATTCTGTAAAACTTTTGAGACTTCTGTAGGTCCAGGCAACATATTAATTCTAGACGTTCCTGCTTGTATAATACAAGGATTTGTTTTAATAAGTCTTCCCCTGAATTGCTTATCATTGATATCTTCCAATTCTTCTTCAGAGTCTTTAGCTTCAGCCTCCACCTCCAACTCATAGCCACTATACATGGAGACAGATGATATCATTCAAGCAATTCAAAAATTTAACAGAAGAAATACACATGAAATGCAATAACAGCAACCAATTTTGCAGTACGATTAAAGATGTCTATAGCAACCAATTTTGCAGTACGATTAAAGATGTCTATGCACACACAATCTAATTTTCACAACATCACTAGAGAAAAAAAGAATCAAGTGAATTACCTTTTGTTGTAACTATCTTCTGGTAAAAGTTCCCAAGCATTTAAACTGCACAACAGAACCATTGAAGGAAATATTATTCAATGAATTATCCTAAATCAGAAATTGATGTCATGTTGGCTCCAACTATTCTTGTTTCATGGTTATGATTTCTATAAAAAAGGATGTGTGCATACCAATCTTCTAACCACCGATGATTTACTAGCTTAATGTTCATTCTCTTGGCAAGCTCATACTTATCCCCTGCAATACCAAAACACGACTAATATTTGACACATTTGATCTTTGAAAGTTAAGAATTAATCAAAAGCTAGTAATATTCAGCTACTACTATTTATCCTCAAACTCAACAAAATGAATGTAGACAAACGAACAGAAGGTGACAACTAGCTTGAAACTAAAAATATAGGACAATAACTTGACCACAATTATGCCAATTAGGCATAAAATTTCAGATGCAGCAAATGGTTAATTTTCCCTATGACATTATAATCACCAACCATGCTGAAGTATGGACTTGAAAGGATTTGTGTCAGGTACAATCTCACTATTATTGACTCCCTTACGGAATCTTAACCATCTATATGAAAAGTTCTAACATAACACTTCTCAGACCAGAACTATTGACAAATCATGTAATGGCTTATCTGCAAAATTTCAGTCATACAATGTTTGGCTATATGGAAGAGCTTGCAAGCATCTCTAATGTCAATGCACAGGGTAGGCGGCAAATTTGAAATGAATCAAATAACAGGATCTTCATTTACTCTTCATTCTTTATTCCTTTTGAAGCATTAACAACAATATACACCAAAAACTTCATTTGCAACATACGATGGTTCTTATTTTCATGTCCATTATGGACAAACGTTGATCATGCTGCATGCTACATTTGGCATAAGCAAGTTTTCACTTTCTTTTTGGAGCTCCTCTTCCCATAATCCACAGACTTCATATTTAGCTCCAATACATCAAAATCACGAACAATATTGAAGCAATTAACACAGCAAGAAATTAAAATGGATAACTGATACTTTGTAAGAGACAAACGGAATGCGGCAGTAGAAATTACAATTAGTGTATTAACAGACAGTTCTTACAATGCTGTATAATTTTTAAATTGAGACTCGAGAAAATAAAAGCATACCCTCAAATTTGTAGCATATAAGATGAGTAACTTTATTTGCTAGTAGTGGTTTGGAGAACTGCGCACCCATCAAGCCAACCATTATCTGAGAAGGAAATGAAAACCAAATTTTCATAAGCAATGTCCTATTCCAATTAACATCAATACCTACAAAAAGAAAAGACAAAAACAAAATGCTGAAGAATGGAGAAGCATACCATAACATCATCTCGAAAAGGCTTTTGGTACCCAGTCAAGCACATGATTAAAGATTTAGCTCCAGGAATTCCATTCAGATCTCTTACAGGTCTGTACATAATCTGTATGAAAATAAATAAATAAATAAAAAACAAGAAACCACACCCACTTGAAATTACTTCAAAGCAGCGGCAGATCCAGGACCCAAGGGCAGTGGGAGCAAAATATTTTCACAAGGGCAGTGACCGATCTTAGTGGGGGCAACATTTTGGGTTGAATGGAGGTGATATTTTTTTGACATGTAAAAATCAATGCAATTATTTTGGTCTAGTGGGGGCAATTGCCCACCCTCCTTTCTATGTGGCTCCACCACTACTTCAAAGTCTAGACCATGTAAATAAGGAATAATAAATAAATTAGTCTGTGCAACATACAGCATCCAAAATTGGGGTCGGAGAGAAACTTACAGATGTGACATCCAGAGGCTCTCCAGCCTCACAACTATGTTCAACCCATAAGCTTGTTACAACAATTTTGCCATCTTTTCTAGCAGTAACACAAACAGGATCATCCTACAAATTTGGTGAAAGTTAGGCTAAGACTGGCATCTAATGAAAGAAGAAAGCAGTTCCAATGAAGTATCCCTTTGCTTTACTTCGTTTCTAAATAATATGCTTGATAGTAAAACGCTAAAATGTGCCTTTTAATAGAATTCCTTTGCCTAGGAATTTCTTCTTCATCTTCGAGACTGGGGTTGGATATAGAATGAATTGAGGGGGAAAAAAAAAGATGATTTACAAATAACCATTTTTTATTTAGTTAAAATCGAACTCGTCATTCAACTTTGGCTTCCAAGCAACCTGAACTCCCGATTAGGGCAAAAGCACAACGTGTAAAATTGCAAGAGTGAAACTTCCATGAAAATGATTCCCAAATGAGGCAATACTAAAATTGCAAATTAAGCTAAAAATGAAAAAAAAAAATAGAAAGAGATTGAAAGAGAAGGCAGTACATGGATAAGCTTGTCAACAATGATGTGGGAGCAATCTTCGCAATAGCGACCAATTTCAACACCACCGCCACTAATAAGGTCAGAGCGCACCTGGAAAACTTATCCCAAATCAATTAAATCACAAAAACATCATTGAAAACGTAATGGCACATTCTATGGAGAAAGAGAGTCACCTTTTGTTGTTTGACGGGATCAAAACCCAGAAGAACGAACCGAACGTCCTGAAATATCTGCGAAGAGCCCATTCTTCACATCTAACTTAAACCTCGGATGATTCTGATTGAAAACGATGACTCAAACAAACCTAGATATCTGTTCAGAGACGACAAGGGAGGTGTGCGTGTGTGTATAAGAGGGACTTGGCAATGGAAATTATTAGAGAGAGAGAGAGAGGAAATTACGAATCTTCCGGAGCAAGGTTGGAACAGTGATGTTGGGAGAGGTCAAAAAGCGAGCGAGAGAGAGAGAGAGAGAGAGAGAGAGAGAGAGAGAGATTTCTGCATTTTGGGCCTTTCATTTCAATGCGCTGCGCGGGAAGAGAAATTTTGACTGCTAGATGATGTCGCGCCGACACGTGTACCACATGGTCGACGAGTGGCCATTGCTCTACTAATATCTGTCGCCATACTATTATTATTATTATTATTATTATTGCTTTCCACACACGCATGTTAGGGCTACGAACGATTTCGCAACCTTTTTGTGATATTAATATTATATATCTTAAATTAAATATTTTAAAGCAATAAAAATTCGTATAATGCTTCTGAGAAATTGTAATAAATGCTAACTATTTCTCTCATATACAAAAATAGATTTTTTTTTTTTTGTTATACAAGAATTTAAATTTAAAATCGTCAAGTAAGGGAGAAGAATTTATACCATTAACTGTATTCTTCGAGACATATAAAAATAGATATCAGAATAGTTATAACTAGCTGAGTTATATGCGGGCCCTGGCCCATGGTTGAGCTCCATGTGCTGATGTTAAGGCCTAAGCAAGGAAACCCAATGGCAAATGGCAACTTTGCAATTTTAAATAATACATGTTTTATATTCTACGATAATAATAATAAATTAAATTTTAATTTTAAATTCTAAAATTGATCTACATTCTGGGTTACCCCCCGTGGCGCAGAGAGAGAGAGAGAGAGAGAGGTTATGTGGTGGATGAGTAGATTTTTAGCATTCCTGGGGAATTTAATAACCCTCAATGGTACGGTACCAAAGTGCCTCGTTTTTCAACGAACCCTTTTGAAAATTGTATAATGGAGTGCCAGTGTATGCAAAATGGTCAATAGTGTGGGATCCTTTCCTTTCTCCAACCGTTGGCTGATCAGAAGAAGCCGTAGAGAGAAGGGAATTCCACCATGAAATTGTCTTTTCAGAGTTTTCTACTCGGCCAAAGAGCTTTTGCTACGAGCATAGGCATTTTCCTGCAATTTACAAAGTCAGATAATACAACAAAATCAATTCTTGCAATAATATCAAAATTAATAATGCAATATCAGAATCTAACTGCAAGTACAGTACTGTCAGTTCTTCTAATAATACTAAATACAACTATATAAGATAAACTATCAAATACATAGTTTTGCGATATTACATACTACTATCAATAAGTGAATTTCTGTAATCTCCGAATATAAACTTTTTGATTATTTTCATATATGACTAATTTACCTCTCAAATATAAATATAAGCTATAATTTCCTAAGTCTGAATTGCGTTTCATTTCTCCCTTAATGTTATCGATACTACACTAATACTGTGCAATTTCCCTTTTAAGCATTGAAATGGTCTTCATCTGCAAAATCGAAATCATAGTCAGTGTATTCACAAAAATAAGCTTTTTCATACAATAATCTACTCAAATAATCAGCTATCATATTTTCATTACCATTAATATGTTTAATATTTACCTTATATTCGTTTCCCAGAATTATATTTATAAAATTTATCCATCTTCTACCAACTAAACTTTTTTCATTTTTTAATTAATAGAATTTTACTATAGTTTTACGGTCTATTTTAAGTGTAAATTCATTTGCTAAATATAGTCTCAATGTGTTCAAGGCATTAATGATTCATAAGATTTTATAATCTAAAGATGTTAAATTTTTTCGTGTAAAATATTGATATTTTTAATTAAAAAAATTGTATTAAAGAAGTTTTGGAAGTTTTTAAATTGGAAAAATTTTAGAAATATTGATATTTCTAAATTTTTATATAGTAATTATTTTATTTTCCTTTTTCTAACATAGTATCAAAAACTGTTTATTTCTGCATAGTATCAAAGTACTAGATTTCGATTCGATATATTTTTTACTCTTCTTATCAGTTAGACATTTTTTTGCCTAGTTATGAAAAAGTTAAATATTTTTCAACCAATTTTTGTTATCCAAAATCGTTCTTCTGTTAATTCTCAATAATATCTTACGATCTGCTATTTTTCTGCTATTGAAATTTCTGATTCATTCTTCAATCACTCTGTTTTATTATGCTGGTTCTCGATAATATCTTACGATCTGCTACTTTTCTGTTATTGAAGATTATGCTTCATTTTTCAATTTTTCTGCGTTATTCTGTTAGTTCTCGACAATATTTTATGATCTACTGTTTTTCTGTTATTGAAAATTATGCTTCATTCTTCATTCCCTCTCTTTTATCTGCTTTATCTCTATTCTCTCTGAGTTTGCTATTGAGGGTTTTGCTATTGTATTCTCTTCTACTCGGTTTGTTTTATTCCCTCTGCTTTATTTGCTTTCTCTATGTTTTCTCTAAATTTGTTACTGAGAATTCTGCTATTACATTCTCTTCTATTTAGTCCTTTTTTTTATGATAATCACAACCATATTTCACTTTTTACAGTATCAGTTATGTGCTTATTCTGATACTAATTGGTTTGGTGATTTTATTAATCGACGGTTTACTACAAACTATTGCATTGTTCCCGATGGTTCTTTAATCTCCAACATAAGACTTCTCTATGATCTTGACTCATCTTTATGAGTGTCATGATAACTTATTACACAAATTCAATATCATTTATTTACTTTCATCTTGAGTTTGAGGGAGTGCTAAGAATATTTATATTCATAAATTAAAAAAATTTTATTGAAAAAGTTTTAGAAATTTTGAAAATTTTTAAATTGAGGAAGTTTTAGAAATATTGATATTTCTAAATTTGTATATTGTAATTATTATTTTTTTTTCTCACATGCTCAAGTGACACTTCCTATTCTCTATATGGTAGGCTGTTTGAGTCTTAGAATGTAGCGAAAAAAAAAAAAAAAAAAAAAAAAGAGTTTTCTCCTCACGGGTCACGAGGCCCAAGATGGGCTTGGCTCTACTCCCACAACATTCCACCATGAAAGGTCACGACCGTGAAGGTTTCTTCCTAAAATGCCTAAAAACCAACTCCTTGCGAGTCAATTGCAGGGGCATACTCTCGTGAAATGATTTTTTTTTTTTTTTTTTTTTAAACTAAGTCTCTTACGTGGGACCTGCATTGCTATTTTCAACGGGTATGACCTCAAGAGAGTCGTTGAGTTTGAGCCACACTTGTTACGGTTAGAGTTACGAGTTATTACGTCTCAGGGAATTCCTTTGTAACTCAGTAATCAAATATGTATTTTCACCCAAAAAAAAAATGTTTCAAAAATGGACATCTCGAGAACGGAAAAACGTAGTGTTGAAGTTTCGACACCCCCCCAAAAAAAAAGTCGGAACGGCGTCGTTTGAAAGCAAATTGTCCGGGAGCAGTTGACATGAGTTGCTTGGTACCACCCCCACAATTAGAGCCCACCAACCGCACCTCCCGAGACAAATACCCCCAGCAAATCAGCCGGAGAGAAAAACAGTGAAAGATTGAGAGAGAGAGAGAGAGAGAGAGAGAGAGAGATGGGGTGGATGAGTAGATTTCTAGCAGCAGTAACCTTCCTGGCAATCGGAATCATATTCTCACCAGAAACATTTGGATCAAAATCAGACGGCCCAATTCAAAACAAACTCATAACCTTCCTCACACTCGCCCACCTCCTCTGCTTCTCTACCGCTTGGGGTGCCGCTCTCTGGGTCACCTTCATCGGCGGCATCATCATGTTCAAGTAAAATTCCCCACTACTCCCCTTTAATTCTCCTTTGACGCCTCATATTCCATCACTATTTTAATTATGC
Source organism: Dillenia suffruticosa (assembly GCA_033439265.1). Classification (NCBI taxonomy): domain Eukaryota; kingdom Viridiplantae; phylum Streptophyta; class Magnoliopsida; order Dilleniales; family Dilleniaceae; genus Dillenia; species Dillenia suffruticosa. The sequence continues at coordinate 24,991,242 of JAVTVX010000020.1, read as the reverse complement.
CCTCGTCTTTTCTTTTTTCTTAGGAATTTGCCGAGACACCAATTTGGAAATCTTCAGAGCAAGATGTTTCCCGCGTATTTCTCGATGCTCGGTACTTGTTGCGCGATTTCGGTTGGGGCTTTCGCATATCTGCATCCGTGGAAATCGGCGTCTGCTACGGAGAAGTATCAGTTTGGGTTTCTTCTCTCTGCTTTTGCCTTCAATCTTACTAATTTGTTCGTCTTCACTCCTATGACTATTGAGGTAATTAATGTTCGTTCCTCGTAAATTGAACATTTTCGTTTTCAATTTTTAAGGGAATTTGTTTTGTTTAAGAACAAATTTACGTGGGTATTGGTTTACCGGGTACTGGGGTTAGTGCAATTGTGAAGTTTCATCTAATTAAAATGTGTTCTCAACTTTGTCGGTGTTTTTAACGTGTAAACAAACATGGTATAGACTTTTGTCACTTTCTTTCCTGTGGAGACTCAGACTGGTGACTTTAGTTTACTATGAAGTTCTATTCCAATCTATGAATTCAAAATGAGTCATTGATGCCTTTTTTGCTTAGTGCTTAATGGAACTAGTGTTCTGGAGCCCAATCACCTTCGTTCCGCGTCAACTGAACATTTTTTATTTCAATTTTGAGAAAAATTGTTATGTTTAATGAAAAAATTTGTGTTTAATGGGCACTGGGTTTAATGCAATTGTGAAAATTTAGACTAGCAAGTGGACCGGCATTGATTTTTAGCTTTTTATCTGTTGAAATGGGGTCTCAATAGTGTATTTTTTTCTTTTTCTTTTAACATGTGTGATCAAACATGGTATAGCCCTTTGTCACTTTGTTTCTTGGGAAGACTCAGACTGGGGACTTTTTTGCTTACTTTAGTAAGAATCCAGTTCCAATCTAAAAAATCAATATGGTCACTGATGCCTTTCATGCACAGTGCATAATGGAACTGGTGCTGTGAAGTCCAATCAACTCTTTGACCCATGTTTTGGCTTAGGTTGCCGTCTTGTTTGAGCTAAGAAATCGGGCTTTGTTTCGCATCAAATTTTCTAGGATCTAATCTAGGCTAGCTCAAACAATTGATGATATTCTCCGTAAAGATATCCTGCTCCCATTTTAGTGGAGCATTTGGTGTTTGTGGAAGCGAGTGAGTTTAGAGACAAAGACTACACTTGACAGCTTAAAACTCTCTCTCTCTCTCTCTCTCACACACACACACACTCTCTCTCTCACACACTAGGTCTATAAGAGCATTTGCCAACTTAATTCATTTGTAAGCATTTTCTCGTAACTCATTCCTATCAAGGTCCGGAGAGATGCTTATGAGTCAAAACATGATGGACTGTGTCCACTGCACTTATCACGTGTGCTTGTGTTAGCGATCAGTTAAGTTGCTCATAAATTTCTGGGCCAAACTAATCTTTGACTATAGAAGTTGTTAACAAACCCGTGGTTTTGTCTCAAGGATATTATCCTACTGCACTTGCTCGATTCATACATTATACATAATATGTTTATGCAGTCACATCGATGGCTTTCTTTTGTTTCACATCACTGGTACTAGAACGGGAAAATAAGATACTTAGGTGAGTCTAACTTGGCAATGTTAGCAAATAGTGTTCTTTCCGAAAGAAACTCTTGCCAGTACGGCATTTCTCATTCTTCACATGGTAAGTGCATCTCATGAGGTTGGAAGTTATACTTCTTATTTATCTTATTGTTGATAAGCTTAGTGTCAATTGTAATTCTTCAGTTGATTTGCCATCCTTTGTAAGCGGTGTGCAACACAGGTTTATTTAATCACGTTTGGTCCTCTTATTTTTTGGTATAGATGATGAAACAAAGGCACAAGATAGAGAGAGAAGAGAATATTGGAGAAGAGGTTGGGTGGACAAAGAATACTGAAGTTTCGAAGATTAATCCCAAGCTGGCAGCCATGAACAAGAAATTTGGAATGATTCATGGTTTATCATCCCTTGCAAATATCTTGTCTTTTGGAAGCCTGGCCATGCATTCCTGGTATTTGGCTGGTAAACTTAATCTGTGAATTGAGTTCTATTTGCCATATTATGAAAGGTTCTGATTTGGACATGGATACATGTTAGATACGATTCCCAAAAATGAGGAAGGAGTCCCCTGCTATTTTTCGTAGATACTGTTTCTGTTATTAGATGGACACATTGTGTACAATTGAACAAGTTAAAGAGCAACAGGAAGTTTCTTTTTTTACTTACTCTTAAGAAAAGCTTGTAGTACGATGTTGAAAAAATAAAAATTTGTCTTTACAGACGGGGGATTTCTGAACCTTTAGTGGAATAGAATTTTTTTTATGCTTCAGTTAGTGGTCAGGTTGATTTCAGTTTTTCTTATGTTCTTCACTGCATTTGGCCCAATATGCTATTTGGATAACTTAGTAGTGAATTTGTTGTCATTTAACCTGGGAATTGCTGTTTTATCTTTAGGTGCATACGACATTAAATGCAAGTAGATTCTTAAACGTTTATCTGCCAATTCACCGTTTCATGCATATTGTAGTGAAACCTCTTGCAACAGTTAGCCAAATGGTGTGTATTGCTATGTCTATGCGTTTGCATTTTAGTTTCTATGACAAGCATTGCTGAGAATACAACCTTCTTGGTTAGCTATCTCTGTGAATATTAAAAGGGTCTTTTCCCCACTTGGCCAGCTACCTTAGCAAATTCCAGATGACTAGCTATATTGGGCGAAGTGCTTCTGAATCAATGCTTGAATGATGGGACGATTCCGGTTGTTCAGTCTGTAAATGGAAGGTTGAAGAATACAAAAACAAAAAACTAAAGTTTTAATCTTAATATTTAGGGCCAGTCATTTAATAGTGTAGGTTTTCTTTGCGGTCTATCTCTACGTTTTACTAAATCTCCTATATTTAAGTTCTCGATTCTCCTAACCAATACATCTTTGGGTTTTCTTTGCACATGTCCAAATCACCTTGAACGATACTCTCGCATTTTTTTTACAATTGAACCAACTCCCAACTTATTACGAATCTCTTTATTTCTAATTTTATCTTTTTTAATTTTTCCACACATCCACCCAAACATTCTCATTTATACTATAACCATATTTTATTTTTGTTGTTATTTAATAGCTCAGCACTCAGTATCATATAATAGTGTAGATTTAACCGTGGTTCTATAGAACTTTCTCTTCAAATGCAATGGCATTGTGCAATCGCAAAGAACTCTCGATGCCCTTCTCCATTTCATCTATCTCGCTTGGATCCTATGGTTCACATCTCTATCTATATTGTCATTTTGAATAAAAGAACCTAAATATTTAAATCGTTCACTTTTGGGTATTTTTTGTTCATCTAATCTAATCGTTTTTTTATCATTTCGATAACTGTCGTTAAACCTACATCTCATATATTCAGTTTTCGATATACTCAATTTAAACCCTCTGGATTTCGGTGTAGATCTCCATAAGTCTAGTTTAGCACTAACTCTAATTTTGGTTGGAGGAACCAGACGCAAGTGGTTGGAGGAACCCTAAATGTTCAGGGCAGGCAAACTGACTCTGAAGCCTGAGGAATTGGTTCGATCAAGCCGGGCTTCATATCTGGAGTTGAATATGTTGTCATAATCATATTAGTGAAATATTGTGTTACTTTCTGTGACACTATTAAGCATAAGCATTCATATTAGTTCCTGCAGGCCAGTGTTATTAACCTTCACATGTTGCTTGGACATCAGAATTTGAATATGAAAAATATGTAGCACCGAGCAGGCTGAGATTCCTTAAAAGATTACATTTGACATTTTTTGCTTTCCATGTGTCCAGGTTTAGCCTGCTTGTTTGATGAAATTTTATCTTCTGCTCTTACGTTGCTTTTCACTAGTAGTTTCTTTTGATTTGGGGCGGTTTTATAAGGATTCGATTCTGGCTGTCCTGAACCCTACGTGGCAAAATTTAGACTCCATCTATGTCCAGAGTATCATGAAATAAATGCTTCGCAGGTTGAACCTTTCTTTTGCTGCAACTGCAAGAAATGAATTCTCTTTAATTGGTGCTCTGTCTGTACTCTTCTTTCTTTGTCGGTCCTTGGTAACACAAGCTTTAATGGTTCAACCGTCACCATTCCATTTTCCTTATAGCATGCAGGGCTAGTTCAGGCAATGGCTTCCATGAGACAACCCTTAAGCTTCAAGTAAAGGGTTCTTGAATCCGCGTTTCAAATTCCAGTTTTGCAACATTTAAGGTTTCGATTGAGGATTTTCTTTAATAATTATAATAACAATAATAACCAACAAAAAAGTATCAACTTTCCAAAAATACCCTCGAAACTTGTCATCTACCGGCTCGGTTCATAGGCATTTGCATCAATTTTCCAGAACCAAACTCTTTGTCCTTTTCTTCTTCTTTTTCTTTTTTTTTTTTTCCTTTGAAAATATCTGTGAGTTAAGATCTACAAGAAACCGGTGATTCTCGGTCGATTCTACAGAGTCGGGACCGATTTTTTGAGGGATAAATTATAGCAAGAATCTTTGTTTGTACAATTTGTGTATAAAATCGGATAAACCCTTGTCAACAATCCAATCGAAACTTAAAAATTCATAATTAAATAAGGAGGTTCTAAATCATTCATAAGTGTCTTTTTTTTTTTTTTTGTAATATTGTGCATTTATCCTTGGCGTACATTCTATGGGTTTGTCAATTTAAGACTGCTATTTGAGATTTCTACTGTTATAAATATGAAGGGAAAAAAAAATCTGCCATTGAAGAGAGAGAGAGAGAGAGAGGGAGGGAGGGGAAGACGGAAGGGGACAACTGAAATGGCTCGACGACTTAGCAGCCTACATGCACGTTTGACAAGAATTGAAAATTCAGGGGGGGGGGGGGGGGAAGATGTGGGGTCAAATGGAACTCAAACCTCCGCACGCAAGGAAGCTGCAGTAAGCCTTGCTGGACGGATAGCTCCTAAAGAGCCAAGCCATTTTAGACCCAGGACCGGGGACCCCTATTTTGTCCCCAAATGTAACCATTTTGTTTGGTTTGGACCTTTCCAACTACACAGACAGGTCACAAAAAGTCTCTCGGCCCTTCGTATGCTTCCAAAGTATGTGATGTTTGTTTTGATTTCTTCACTCAACCCCCCTTATAACATTTCATATGGAACCATTGCAGTCACTTTTCACGTAATTAAAATACAAATTCCAACACTACAAGAAATGATCCAGCTTCACTAAATTTTGCTTTGTGGTAGAGCATAAATCCAGAGACCAGAGGATTTGATGTCACGAATGCTTGCAAATGTAAATGTGTTCACGGCACAATAATTGACAGACCAATGATTGAGGCCGAGATATTATGGTGACTGTCAAGAGCCTATTGTCCACCAAAAACCCTCCATGAGTTTCATTAACTTGTTTGTTGCATTCCCGCAATATCTGGCCTTCCCTACCTTTTTGGATCCTTAAAATCTCCCCTTTTTTAGGGGGGGGGGGGATTGTCCCAAGTTACCCATACTATCCCTCGACTGAATAATGAAGTGAAACTTTTGGGGTTGGGGTGGGGGAGGGAGAGGGAGAGGGAGAGAGACATCACAAAAAATCACCAAAAGCAGGCTACAAGTATAATTTCTTTTGATTTGGTTGGTAATCAATAGTTGTTTCTCTAATATGCTAGATACCTTATTTGGGAGTTCCCCGTCTAAAAAAGCAGGGAACATGAATCACATACGAAACCAATGAATAAAGAATATGAACCAACCTGCCCCCAACCAAAAAAGGGCATGAATCTTCCAACCTGTACACCAAAGAGGAGTACCACCCACTTGCCTTAATCCGCTTGAGATCTAGTCAATGAAAATTATTCAAGCTGTACGCACCCAAAAGTATCAGCTTTGCAGGGTACAGCAGCACAACGAGCAAGTGCACGTGCTGTGATGCGACTAACCTACTAAAACGCTTCAATGATTCTCTCCCACTTTGTACAATGCCAGAGAAGTTGAATTGGCCTTGACCCACATTCCCCAATGCCACGGTTCTTGCAACAACAATGCCAGTTTGGATGCCACGGGGTGTGACAAGTGGCCACCACAATTTTTGCCTTTGCTCTCTCTTGGCCTTCCTAATGTGATTGAGCTCTTGGCGAATAAAACTTCTTACAGATTTTAGATATGAATTCATGTCATGGTCTCGTTGAATTGTTCCCTCTGAACCATAGGCTGCACGGTCACGAAGGATCTCCAATGGATGCGGAGAGTTCAAAAATACTACCTGTGCAGCTTTAAGTTGTTTATCTGCATATTTGGGATCAGAGAGAGGGCTACTTAGAAGATATAGACCACATCCTGAAGGAAGAAGGTCATGCTGAGGAGAGAATTTTTCATCTGGCTGTAGAATTAGAAATTCACCAATAGGAGCATATAATAGCTTCTGCATGAAAAAGTGAGACAATGGTTAAAGACCTTAACAGCATTAGATGTCATTTTTTAAAATTGATTCTATGGAGAGGTCCAAATACTTTACCTGGTTATTAAGACATGGATGATTTCTAAAGTTGCCATTGACAGCTTTGAGAAGCTCAGCAACGTGATTAGGATAATTGCAAGAGAAGGCGCGGGGTACAATATCTCTGTGCATTGTAATTGATTGAACATGACTCCGAGGCAAACCAAGCTTGTGCAGAAGTTTATCCCCACCACATATGACTGACGGGGCACCAAAAGTAATAACAGGAAGTAAGGAGGAGAGTGGTGCCTCGCCCCTTATTAGCAGCATGAGATTTATAAGCAACGACAAGCTTCCTCCAAGGGAATGCCCAGTAAAACGAAACCTTGCCCTACTGCCATGAGATCTTAGGTGGGAACGGATTTCTGGCAGCATTTGATCATAGATCCCTTTTGCAGCTTCATATATGCCTCTATGCACTAGCACGTCCACTCCCTGAACATTAAAACCAGAAAAACTTCTCTCATCAGCAATTTATGTCAATGCAGTCTCAAGTAGATCAGGATGGATTCAAAAACAAACCTTGAACGTGTATTCAGGACATAAAAAATAAAATGTGCAGATGCGCAAAATATTTACCTCAAATTGACTGGGCTCAAAGAGTAGATTTGCTTGCCAAGAAGCCATGGACTCAGATCCCTACATATATGAAACACAAAACATAAACGATTGAGTAACAATTAAATTTCTTTAAAATTTGGAAACAGATTCTTAGAGCAAAGAACATGAATCCAGAAACTCATTTGCAACTGTTACATATTTTCAATATACCTGTATCACAAAAAACCTTGTCGCACTTTGCTCGTGATCACAAATGAACCATTCACAGGGTGATGACCGCGTCGAGTTCAAGTCATCTGCAACAGCCTGCTTCACTTCCTCCTTAGCAGCAACCACGGCTGTCACTGAGTCAGTGGTCGCTATGAAAGAAGCCACGTCTGAATTCCTAGTATTGACATTCTTATTGCTTCTGTTGTCTTGTACATTAAAGACGTCAATTTTCCCGGGTTTTGAGGATGTAAAAGGAAGGATGCTAGTTGTACGAGAATGCAGATACGAAGCAGCAGAGGCAGCAGTCTGATACGCAGCAGATGCACTAACCCGGCAGCCATTGTCCTTCTGCTCTTTCACTTCATCTGGCTCTTTTGGTGTCATCGATGCTTCTTGGACATTAGGTGCATCCAGTAATTTCTCCACTTTTGTTGCTTGCTTTCTCTTCTCCACCGATGTTGTCACAAACCGCATCCCATAACGTTTCAGGAGATTTTCGCTCTGAGTCATCCCCAAAAAGAGAGTTACTTTAGACATAGGGCTAAAGAGAGAGCCAAAAAAATCTTTCGTGTGTAATCCTACATAATCTAGTTCCCCATAGAAAACTTATTTGATTCCTTACCCTATATTCATCACTTGTTCAAATTCAAAAATTGCACTAATAGGGCAATACAGTTAAAAGCATTAAGTTGAAGTAATAACACCAAATGCAGCATACCAAGAGCAATCCATGTCAGATCAATTGGAATAATCTAACCTTTCATGGATCTAGAAAGACACCAAACAAAAGGAATTTGATTGAGCTACTAACCATACATTGATCCGAAAAAAAAGAAATCAATGCACTGTGACATTTACTTGGAAAAATGCCAGCTAAGTAATAGTGGCATTTCATCAAACATGAAGATAAACCCATAAACAAAATCCGAAAAATTGAAAAGGTGTGACTAGATCTAAGCCTCTAAAACCAAATATTAAGTAAAACCTTTCCTCTAAGGAACAAGTGTCAAAATCTAATCCTAATTTCATCATTTTTAGCACCAAATCAAGAATGGGAATGTAAAATTTTCGGAAAATTCTTTTCTTCGTACCTTAATGTTAGAAACAGAGTAAGCCAAATTCCCAAGATAGGACATTTGGGCATAAAGTCTGGCTTCAGCCAACGAAACCCTCTTAAGCAATCTCGAAAACGAGTCTCTATCAAATTCAATCTGTTCATCATAATCAACACTACACCCATCACAACCCTTCTCCGTCTCTTTATCATCATCTTCAACAACAACAACAGTTTCGGATTCAGAAGACGAAGAAGAAGAAATAGAACATTGACCCTCAACACCCAAGTCCTGATTTTCTCTCTCCTCCACCTGCTCATCTTCTCTCTCTCTCCACAAAGACTTAACATGCAAAATCTTCAAAACCCAATTCTCTTCCTTCTCTTCAGACTCCTGTTCCTGTACAACAAAGGGTTGTTGTTCTGTTCTCTCTTCCTCAACCAAAACTGCGTCGTCAATGGCGATTCCTCCTTTGTACCTGTTACTAATCCCACCGGGCCAGAGAGATCTTAATGGGTAAGAAAAAGAGAATTTTGACTGAGTTTGAGATTGAGACGACGTCGTTTTCCTGCCAACGGCGCTGACCTGAGTTGGATTTGACGATGATCGGACTTCCATTGCCGCTCCATTAATGGCTATAGACGGAATCCCTGTTTTGATACAGAGACTATCCATTTGTTTTTCTTGCTCTGTTTTCACAAAATTTCGATTTGTTGTTGGGTTTTTGAAAAGGGGGAGAAACTGCGATTCGGGGAAAATGCGACTAAATGTGCAACTCCGACGCTTTCGGTGGTAGGTATCGTGCAACCAAAATTTTTTTTTTTTTTCTGTTTTGATGCTCTTTGTTTTTTTGAGTCTTTTCTTTTTCCTTTCGCCGATTTTGAACGAGAGAGAGAGAGAGAGAGAGAGAGAGAGAGAGGAGAGGAGAGGAGAGGAGAGGAGATTTAAAGAGAGAGAGAGAGAGAGAAGTTTCGTCTGCGTTTGCAACCAAACAGGTAACCAACCATCACGCTTTTAACGATTCTTGACCCCACTAAATTGTTTACTTATTTTTTTTATTATTAACTGACATTTTCTCACGCCTGGATTTTGGGCTTTGATTTTTAAAAGCAAACCCCCCCCCCCTCCCTCCCCCGAGACGACGTCGTATCTTCGTAATTGCGTCGCACGTCTCAGCCTAAAAATCCTTTGAGAAAATGAGTTGTTTAAAAATATTGAGCTTAGCATTTTAGCTGCCAAAGTAAGCATGTTCCCCATCCCCCTTTTGCTTCCAACAAAGTATGAACCTTAATGAAAATTGTTCCACGAATCTAATTAAAATTTTTAATCATAATTCTAATTTTATTATTTTTTTAAACATGGTATGTTTTGATTTTGTTAAGGAAAGAATGATGAAATCCCTAAAGCTTAAGATTAATGAATTTGAAATTGATTTGGCACTTGGGGTTGATATCAAAGGATTTATCGCTGAGAAACTAAGATTAAAACAAAAAAATCTGCTTTAATAAAAATTTACAAATCAGAGATGATGAGAGAGAGAGAATCGAAATGAGGGAAGATGAATTTTATTGAGTTCTCATTATTTTCATACTTATAATTTAGTTACAAATCGGGTTATGTCAAACTGTAATATCTATTTTTAAAAAAAAAGTAAAAAAATAAAAAATAAAGACTTTTTTTGTTATACGGGATCATAAAAATTATAAAAATATATACGTTTATGAAATTTTAAACACTAAATATTAAAAGGTTCGAATACTAGATTTTAGGAAAGACATTTGAGTAAAAATATTTTACGGCTCAGATGTCTTTGAGTACACTTTTTTTGTTTTATTGCAACAAAAGGAACAAGATTATCCTAAATGAGATACACACCATTTATATTTGGAAACGTCAAAAAGCTTCACCAATCTAAAGCAACATAGATCAAAATCATGAGCTATAGACGCATTTGAGCAATGCATCTATTGGACTATCTTCCATGCACTCCTTTGTTTCTGCTCCCTTTTGTCTCCCCCCCCCCCCACAACAAAGATTAGTGGCTGTTTTCTCTTTTGTTAATTATATTTCAAAACCAATGCATGTTTAACCCACTTAAAACTTAATATTTTTGGCCATTTTTCTATTTATTAATTATTGACAAATCTGAATTAGTTTATAGTTTAAAATTTAATATTTTTGGAAAACAAAATGATTTTAGAATTTTATTCTCATGGAAAAGGAGAGGGAAAAGCAACATCCCGGAGGGCGGGGGAGCTTACTGGTTCGACGAGTAGAGAACGACGCCGTTTCGAGGGTGGGAGCGGGGAGAGGGAGCATAAAGGCCAACGCTGTTTTGCCACGGCAATCGAGGGGGAACTCCTAATCATTCGCAAGTGTTTGCGGGGACACGTGTAAGCTGTCAGATTTTAAACTTGACGTAGACTTTTCTTCAAAAGTTGTAGGAGAATGGATATGTGGATACGTGCCACGTCACACGAACCGGAAAACAGCTGGTGTGACGTGTCGGCGTTAGCTTGTGCTCTTTGTCGGCTCTCACGAACCCGCCATGCGGTCGCCAGCATTGGATGGAGTTTCCACGCCAGCCCCAACAGTAGACACGCCTCTTCGTCTTCTGCTTCAAGCCAGAATCCCAAATCCTACCCTCCCAAACTCTGGCCGGTCAACTACTACCCAGGAGGGGAAACTATTGCACGTTATCCTCGTACCGTATGATATGTCGCCTTTGGGGTTTTTTTTTTTTTTTTTTCCTTCCTTTGGTGGGTTTTTTTTGGGGCGGGGGGTGATGGGATTGATACGGGTAAAATTACACGTGGCGATTTACTAAATTTAATTTAATTTATTAAATTTATTTAGTTGATTTTATTAAATTTATGGAATATGATTAAAGATGACATCATTATTTGATTTTGACCAAAAATCATGTTAGGTATTGCCTTAGTATTTTCCATGTATATTTTAATAACAAAGCCACTCATAAAAAAACTACCATCGTAACCTTTTATCAACATTATCATAAAGGACTTCATCCGATATGAATTACAACGACTGTCTTTTGAGAGATTCATCGACATAATTTCATAAAAAAATTATAAAATTCTCAAATTATTTCTACTAATTGAATTCGAGACGAAGGGATTTAAAGGGTTTCAACGTTAACTTTTATAAAATATTCAAGAAGACCGTTTTCTTTCTTTTCGATACGTACATCTCTCTCCTTTCATCTTAATTGGTTGAAAACTATGTGTTTTAATTTAATCACCAAGAATATTGTAAGCCGTTCATCATAATTAAGATTCGGATTGAGACCCATTTTCAGGCCAATAATTTAGTCAACATTTTCTCAACTAAAATGAAGAGTTCCCAAAGTAGATGGGAGTTGGATGGACCATCATGATTGTTGGTCCAGATTTTCATTTCTTTATCATACGTACAAGAAAAGACATATCTAATTTTGGAATTATTATATAGAAATAGTAAATATTATGTTTAAATTATAATTAAAATGTTAATTTTTATTTTTATGAAAACATGTCTTTCATTTGAAAAAAGTTATATTTTTTTATAAAAATTATATTATTATAAAAAAAAAATCGAAATAAAAAGAAGAGAATTTAAGTAGAAGTTTTCCAAAAATGTGCCCCCAGATTGGGTGCAGGCAGCTCTTTGAGAGCGGATGCAATTTACAAAGTACTTTTCCCAAGGTGGGTGACAGTAATTGGGAAGCCACCCGTGACCAAACCAAATGCATGAACGAATTTTCGCAACCATATCCCTAACTTTATATTAGGGTTTTCCTCCACGAAACTTAAATCATTATAAACTCAGAATTTTATATTACAATTTATAAATTCAAATAATTTTTATTAACCGAAACTTCATAGTCTCAACATCGTTTCCGTTCTATGTCGACATGAAGTTGGCCCCAATGGCCGACCTCTCTTTGTTGAGTTATTCCTTTTTTTTTGTATCATGTTTTGGATATCGTTCGGTATTTGAGATTTTATCTCGATTAATTCGGACCGATCACTACAGTGGCTCCTTTTAGAAGGCGAGTCTCCCAACAGAGAACGCTCCATAGATATGAGGGTCCGATACTTCAAACGAAAGTCGAATCTCGATCATACTTAAAAATACTCAACTCTACATTCAGTTGATCTAACTTTGGTTTTGTTGAGTTATTCTTGAACTATACAACTTTAGCCTGCACACGAAACATTAGAATAAATTCTATTTATTTTTTTTAGTTCATGATATTTAAACTCCAATCACGAGATTAAAAAAAAATTATAATCACTAAATTATCTTCGGAACATTAACTCCATTTATAAAGGGTATAAAGTTAACCCACAAAAACCCTTATTATTTCCAAAACCACACTTTTATAATGGTTGATTACTCACACAATCTCAAGTAATTGTATTTTATTCAAATTATAAATAAATATGGTGGCTAATGTATAAGCCGCCATGTCGAGGATTCTTAAAACAAAGAAATATCAATACCGTCTAAGATGACATGGTGCAATCCCAAAAGTCACACCTAAACTATTCTAGAGTTGTTCTCCACTAGGCGGCTTATTTGTCATTTTTTTTACGATTTGATTCTACAAGAAGAAAATGGAAGCCAAACCCAACCGGAGGCCATATGCTAAAGCCATGAATTGAGGATTTTCAAGCAACTTTTCCCTACTTTGTAGTACACGCCAAAATTTCCCCCTCTCGTTTCCGAAATTTGGCACCAAGACCAACCTTGCCCGACTCCCTGGGCTGCCATCCGTATTTGTTTTGATCATCGTCTCTCGAGGAGGACACCAATGACTCTTGCTTAATCATTTTGCTGAGACTTTTAATGTGTGATAAGAAATGATGTGGTACAATGTATGCAAGTTGACGTTATGAAGGTGGGCTAAAAGTGTCTTAGGGACGTTCTAGAATTACAAATCTTTTCTCTCAATCTAATAACCTTATATTTAAATTTTTGTATAGAAGACAGGCTAAAAGTCTTATGCCAAAACGAGGTTCCTGTCTAGTCACGACATGTATATATTTTTGGTAGAGTCCTGTCCAGTCACGATGGCAGAGGGGTCTCTTCTATGGGTTATTATTTATATATATATATATATATATATGGATCAATCAAATTCAATTTGATTTGAATTAAATTTTTAAAAAATAAAACTACACGTGTTCTTTTATGTTATTTATCGCTTGGGATCTGTGTTTTAGAAAAGTGGAAGCAGGGATAGATTCAAGAGTAGCTTTTTTTCTTTTGGTGCTTCAAAAGTAGCTGTTTGCCTGGTATAAGATCAACCTAAAACCAATGAGTAACCGACTATTGCAAGAAGGTGCAGGAAGCTCGTAAATCAGGATTGGGCCATATGAGCTTCCTGCACCTTCTAGCAAGCTCATAAATCAGGATTGGGCCTGGAAGTTCCAACATGATTTTAGAGAAGCAAATATAGCTGCGGAATACCTGGCAGACTAGGCCCATGAGAGAGACAGACGGAGAGGGAGAACGAGAAAAAAATTTCCTGCAGTTTTACCTGAGCACAGGCCATTGTGAAAGCCTCACATTGTACAGGATTGGCCTTCCCCTGAAATATCAAGTACTCAATTAATTTATTAACTTACTAAAGGCAGAAAAAATTAATTAAAGGGAAAAGAAAAAATTGTTATATCAAAAAAAAAAAGAAGAAAAAAATGACAGAAATTACTGGAAGCAAGGAAGCATCCAACTTGATAATTCTCATAAGATAACAGGAGATAATGATTTTACTGGCGTTATGTTGTAGCCTGGTTCACTTTCAGGGAGAATGAGTTCACCGAGACCACAACGTAAGACCACCGAAGAATGAAAACATCATAAAAAAGCATGAATGATTCCTAAAATTCCAACATCATGCATTTTCGTATTCGGAAAACTACTGATCTGTTCCATATATCTCACCTGGTTCCGTCATGGTATGCTACAAAGAATAGGGTCATTAATATGCCCACCTAGTTCACCAGTTGTGCTTGTTTTAAAGTCGCAACAAACACTAGTAGCTATATACAGTCTCAATTCCATATATTAGTAATCCTTAAAAGGACTCCAGGCCAAAACAATCCAAGACTGGCTTCTATTAAGGCTGCTCCAGAAGCTATTCACTTGGAAGACGATGAATAAATAAATTAAGAATGTTAATTATGAGCATGACTATTACCTTCAGAGTACTTCCCTCTTAGTGGGCTTTCTTGGCAACTGTTGCAGCATTGTCATAGCCAATTTTCTGAACACAGGCAAAATAATCAGGTAGCTAGTGGTTGGAATACAAATAAACGGGAAATGCATTTAGTACATGTTTAGTGGAGCTTACAGGGTTCGATGAAGTTACCAAGCATCAGTGACCGGAAAAGCACGTCCATCAACATACAGGGATAAAAGAAAAGATCTATTAGCTATAATCAAGGGGATATGACAGGCAACTATATTGATATGTCTGCCAAAACTTACCTCATGTCGTAGCTTTGAAATCCTTGCTTTATTGGCTTGGATTCCTCTTCCACAGTTCTTTCTCAAGGGAAGCAGATGCATCTCCCAGTAATCTCACCAACAGCAAGGAACAAAAGCTCTAAAAGTGTTACTAGTGTCTCCATTAATGCAAATAATCAAATGCTCTGAGAAATTATGGAATCTTCCATTTCATTTCCTCTCTAAGATAAAGATTCTAGGCAGATTTCATCAAGTGGTCTACCACTGCAATATAGATGTTAAAATATTGATGTCAAAATATAGTTGACATCCAACTTTATATGCTGGCAGTCTCGGTATGTTCCTGAACTGTCACCATTCTTGTCTACTACTGCAATCTACAACATCCACCTTCCAAGATCATATGCTTCAAGGAAGTTTCTGAAATTTTCAAATTCAGATATTCAGAGAAAGCACATCTATCTCAGGCTTTGCTCGTAAGTCTTTTGCCCCAACTGCTCTCACCATTTGCAAATAACAAATTTTTTGTCGGATATACCAAAATAAATATTTCAAAAATCATATTAATAAAACAAAAAAAGCAAGTGACAGAGAGAGGGGGAGAGAGAGTGAGAAAAAAAAATTCCTGCAGTTTTACCTGAGCACAGACCATTGTGAAAGACAGGTGAGCACAAAGAAAGAAGGAAGAGAGATAGAGAGAGGCTCACTAAAAGGGTGGGCGAAGGTTGATTGAAGTCAATTAGGCATGGTATTTTCCCCTCTAAAATGCTTCAAGATTCAAGTCTTATTAACAAAAAGATTTGAAATCTCAAATCATGATATTTCATCTTCAGATGACGCAAGAAGTGGGAACGAGAAGCTAGATGACCTGATAAAAACTAAGTAGCTTACGCAGCAAAACATAAATGTGTATATATATAAGATCTCTCTGTATGAGGAATTTCGACATGACAACACCTAAATTTGGGGGAGTTCGAATCTGCCCAATGATGCACAAAAAATGGATTATGTATTTTTAATCCAGTGTTGCCAGATTTTCTTCATCAACCTCAAAGGCTTTCCTCGCTTATTTAAGCTCCTCATTCATGGACAGCAGTTCTGTGCAACGGTTGAGTTTTGGGTAGCCCTACAGAGTCAATGGAACGCAAGTACTTTAAGCCAGCATTTGATGCCAAAAACTAGGTAAAATATAATCAGCCTACTATAATATGGTACAGTCTTCTACAAATGAAATGCAATTAACAAATATATAAGAGCAGCCCCTTGAGAAGATAGAGATACCTTGCAGATTAGATACAAAAAGTCCTAAGTTAAAAGCTTTCCACTCTGAGAAGCAGTATCTTGGGCTTTATGCACCTACAAAAGTATTCCAAGAAAAGAAAGAAAAAACACACAAATCAAACAGGCCAGGATAAAATAAGAAATTAAACACTGTGACACTGAAAGGTTTGAGGGGAATGTGAAGATACAGGGTACAAAGAAACCCAACTTACCATATCCGTAACTACACCACAATGTCCTCTACAATAGCAACAGTTTTAGGATGCGGCTGCCAACACAAAACAGAGAAATGGATTGCAATCCAATTGATTGCAAGTCATCAAGCAGTGGCAAACTAATTGACATGATTAGAATAGAAACAAAGGTTTGGTTGTTTGTGGAACAAATGTTGGTACCAAGAATTCAAGCTTAGCCTAAACCCCTGACTTTAACAAAGATCCATAAGATTTTCCCAAAGCTAGGTTTGCACCCAAGCAATCACAAGCATTCCATAATCTACATCCGCTTTGTACCAAACTCGATAATATGCTCTTTGCCTGTAGAGAAATTTTAGTTTCCGAATTAAAAACCAGTCTACTAGCACTCTCATCACAATCGATTTGCATCTTCCCACATGATGCGATAGCTGAATCAACTATTCTGATTATGTTTTGGAGAAGAGAGATAACAATCTCGAGTCATAGAGTGAGGAGAGAGGGTTAGAGTTTACTTACATTTTGATCATCTCCAAAACCATACGTCATATGCTGCAGTGTTCCACCAGTGAGAGAGATTTGTCAAAAAAGCATAAATTTTGTTATCTTTTTTAATAAATATTTATCTCAAATAAGAGAAACAAGCACCCACAATCTTTCTGGAATACTCCTCGTTTGCGCTTAAAGGTGGCATGAGATGGCTGGGATGAACCAACTCTAGGCTTCGAAGAAGGTCCAGCAGAAGAGGGGTTCATTTTCTACCCTCACAAAGTTTCTGCAGTTAGATATACTGCAAGATATCAGCAGTCAAAAACTAAGATAAACAGATAAAAATAAATAAATAAATATCAAATATTTGAAAAAATATTGACAACTCAAACCTACACATCAAAAAGAATCAAAGAAAAATTATATTTGCATCCAAAATTCAGCTTTCTTTTGGAACCTATACACAACAATATTTGGATGTTACACATAACAGGCATAATGCAATAAGAACATATTTTTTTTGCCAACATGCTGCAAAATGGAATAAGACGCCTGCTTTCTAATGTGGTCCAATCCTCGAATTGACAGGTAACTAAATTGATATGTCGGCCAAAACTTACCTCATGGAGTGGCTTTGAAATCCTTGCTTTATTCGCTTGGATTCCTCTTACACAGTTCTTCTCAAAGGAAGCAGATGCATCTCCCAGTAATCTCACTGACTGTCAGCATGAAACAAAAGCTCTAAATGAGTTACTAGTGTCTCATTAATGCAAATAATCAAATGCACTGAGAAATTATAGAATCTTCCATTTCATTTCCTCTCTAAGATGAAGATTCTGGGCAGATCTCATATGTGTTTCAGTAAATTCATCGAGTGCTCTGTAGATCAAATTACAATAACCTATCTGCAAACAAGTATGTGTAATAAGCAAATCATCAAACTGAAAATTAGAAAACATAAAACACCTAATCCAATTCTTTCAACTGTAAAGCATACCGGCCATTTTGTTAGAATCAAGCTCTCCATTGATAAAGCATTCCAAGATTTCCCTGACAAAATTTGCGAACAGCTCCAAAATTTTGCTTGAAAAACAATCTCTAGATGTTACTGCACCACACAACTCAAAAAATTATATAAAACATCACAGGCCACTATAAGGCCATAAAGATAATCCAAATTCTTGTTCTACTTCCATCCATAGCACCTACTTTCTTGGATCATATGCTTCAGGGAAGTTTCTAAAATTTTCAAATACAGATATTCTTGTTGTATTACTATCACCATTTTCAAAGCCAAATAACATCTTTAGGTATATGGATGACAATACCAAAATCAACCAATTTTTTATAGGTACCTGATGATAAAAAGGTGAAGGAAAGTACCTGGATGAGTGTCACAGAACTCTCTGTTTCCTTCTGCAAGTAGCATACAGTAGTTCATGAGAACCATGCTACTTCAACAACAATGACCTTTTGTGTACTCAGTTGTTTCCATGGCATCCCACTTTTTTATATTACCAGATAGCATGTTCCCTGAACTAAACCACCATACTAAAGGATATCCAAAATGAGACCATGTTGAGATTACACATGAATGTGAGACCTCCGGAGCAAGCTTGATATTTGTTAATAAAAACCAAAATCGTCAAATACAAAGGACAGATCTTAAAGCATATTGTTGAAGTCCCAAAAGCAGGTAACAAAAAGGAAAGAAAGAAATACACCTAGGGTAACATATATGTCAAACCCTATCATTACCACCTGAGGAATGAACTAAATCCTACCATTACTTTTCTTTAAAAAAAATGATCAGCTAAACATTAATGTTGAGGAAATATTACTCTTGGCTCTTAGAGATCCACACGCTAGATCCCTTCACCGTCTTCAGTACCGAGATTAAAGAATATCTCTCTCCATACTGTCTCTCTCTCTCTCTCTCTCTCTCCTTCTCTCCCCCCTCTCTCTGTAATCAGAAACTTCACCTCCCCCAATATATAGCCCAGAAGCCGTAACGCTCCGCCCAAGACAAACTAGCCTCTCCCCCATCTCTCTCTGCCCTCCTCCCCCCCCCCCCCTCCCTCCCTTTCTCTCTTTCTTTGCAATCAGAAATTTCACGTCCCCTAATATACAGCCCAGAGACCGTAACGCTCCGCCAAAGAAATACTAGCCGTTTTCCCTCTTTTCTTTCTATTTCTTTCGGCTCTTCCGCGTAACTAACTTGCGGTTATTTATTTATTTATTTATTTATTTATTTAGCTATTTTAAAAAAATCTTGTCCTTTTTTTTTTTTTCAAATTTCTAATTTAAAGCATTTACTCATTCCATTCTGCTTTTTTCAAAATTGAAATAAAAGAATTGTTTAACGACAGAATTTTTAGTAATATTTCCATAGATTTTATAATTTTAAATATTTTATTTTAATTTTAAAAAATAAAATAATAAACAGGTTAAAAATAGTCAACAATTCCAAATCTAATCTTTTGAGAAAGCACAAATACTACTTTTACACTATAAATGAACCTACCAAACTATATATAATTATTTCTGTCGTTACCAAGCTGATCTCATCCGTGGGGATCTTGGGGTTGGGTTGGAGGATGAACCATTTTTGGGCTTCACGGGCCTTAAATTGGACGTTTAGACTTTGTTAAACCAGCCCAGCCCAAACCATGACCGTGGGCCATTTCTGCCGATAAATTGGATGCGAAGCAACCCGACTTCTCTCTCTCTCTCTCTCGATCACTCGATCGATCGATCAATTTTCCAAGCATTCATTGGAGTACGTAAGTTCAGTCTCTCCCTCTGGCATTGGATTCTATCTGTTCGTAAAAATTTTGAGGAAATAGGTAAGAGATTTTGGGTTTGGGTAATGGCTTCGTTCATTTAAGCAAATACTTTTGTTTTCTGAGCTTCAATGTTTGTTAATTTGTCTCTGAAGCAATTTGATTGGAAGACAATTGTGATTGTTGTCCTAGGTTGAACCCATATGCCTAGTTCTGCTACCTGCACCTGTTGAATTATTTTAATGAAAGCACCCATTGGAATGCTCGAAATAATGAAATTCAAATTTGGCGCAATTTCATTGGTTAATATAACTCAAGTTCCAGAATCTCTTGACCCTTCATAATACTTGGTTCTTCTGTTCTTTCTGAAGTCTTGACCTAAAAGATTGGATTTAACAGAACCCAATTCGGAAATCATGGAATTTGTATTCTTGTATTTACCATGATTCGAATGCCCAGTTCATTTTATGGAATTTTAGTGCTCTTGCTGTTCTATGAAGAGTAAATTATTTGAGAGATGGTTTTGGAATTGATTCATAAATAGTATTTTGGTGAATAGTAATTACTCAAATGTTTGTGAAAGCTAAGGATTTATTAAGCTTTGGTAATGCTAAGGCTTTACCCACAAGTCTTTTGAACCTTAAACGTGTTCTGATTAGAAGATATTACAATGACCGATAAACCCCAAGTATGATGCGTATTTCTCTTAGAATTATTTTGTCATTCTGTTTCGGTTTATGTGAACTGCTTGTTCTACAAGTTGTCTTGGAAGTTGAAGCTCAAGATTTTATCACCTATAAATAATGTATGTAACAGGACTATCACGTCACAGCTAATAAAGAATCTGCAGAATAGAACTAGTAGTTAAGCGTAATAGTCTCTTGTTTTCTGATGATCCATTCAAGGATTGGACCACATTAGAAAGCAAGCGTCTTATTCCATTTTGCAGCATGTTGGCGAAAAAATATGTTCTTATAACTTATTGCATTATGCCTGTTATGTGTACATCCAAATATTATTGTGTATAGTTTCCAAAAGAAAGCTGAATTAAGCTTTGTATTTAAATATAATTTTTCTTTGATTCTTTTTGATGTGTAGGTAGGTTTGAGTTGTCAATATTTTTTCAATATTTGATATTTATTTATTTTTATCTGTTTATCTTAGTTTTTGACTGTTGATATCTTGCAGTATATCTTACTGTGGAAACTTTGCGAGGGTAGAAAATGAACCCCTCTTCTGCAGGACCTTCTTCGAAGCCAAGAGTTGGTTCATCCCAGCCCTCTGATGCTACCTTTAAGCGCAAACGAGGAGTATTCCAGAAAGATTGTGGGTGCTTGTTTCTCTTAATTGAGATAAATATTTATTAAAAAAGATAACAAAATCTATGCTTTATTGACAAATCTCTCTCACTGGTGGAACAGTGCAGCATATGATGTATGGTTTTGGAGATGATCAAAATGTAAGTAAACTCTGTCCCTCACTCCTCTAGCCACCTATGTTAACTCTATGACTCTAGATTGTTATCTCTCTCCTCCAAAACAGGATAAGAACAGTTGATTCAGCTATCGCATCATGTGGGAAGATGCATATGGGTTGTGATGAGAGTGCTAGTAGACTGGTTTATTTTCTAGAATCCAAAGGTTCATCTGTTAATTCGGAAACTAAACTTGCTCTACAGGCGAAAAGCATATTATAGAGTTTGGTACAATGCGGATGTAGGTTATGGAATGCTTGTGATTTCTTGGGTGCAAAACTAGCTTTGGGAAAATCTTATGGATCTAGAAGGTACAAGGATTGGGCTTCTGAAAGTTGCTAGGCTTCTTTACCTTGTCACATTTGATCCATATTGTGATGATACCTGTGTTTGGAAATAATTTAGTTACTATTCCACCTAGAAAGTCTAGGCCTTGTGATGGAAGATCTTTGTTAAAGTTAGGGCTTTAGGCCAGGCTTGAACTCTTGGTACTGACATTTGTTCCACATACAACCAAACCTTTTTTTTTTTTCTATTCTAATCTTGTCAATTAGTTTGCCATTGCTTGATGACTTGCAATCAATTGGATTGTAATCCATTTCTCTGTTTTGTGTTGGCAGCCACATCCTGAAACTGTTGCTCTTGTAGAGGACATTGTGGTGGAGTATGTTATGGATATGGTATGTTGGGTTTCTTTGTTATTTTCTTGATTACGCTGTATCTTCATGTCCCACCCTCAAACCTTTCAGTGTCATGGTGTTTATTTTCTTATCTTATCCTGGCCTGATTCTTTTTTTTTTTTTTGGGAACACTTCTGTAGGTGCATAAAGCCCAAGATATTGCTTCTCAGAGGGGAAAGCTTTTAACTGAGGACTTTTTGTATCTAATCCGCAAGGTAGCTCTATCTTCTCAAGAGGCTGCTCTTATATATTGTTAATTGCATTTCATATGTAGAAGAGTGTACCATATTATAGTAGGCTGATGATATTTTACCTAGTTTTTGGCATCAAATGCTGGCTTAAAGCACTTGCGTTCTTTTGATTCTGTAGGACTACTCAAAGCTCAACCGTTGTACAGAACTGCTGTCCATGAATGAGGAGCTTAAACAAGCCAGGAAAGCCTTTGAGGTTGATGAAGAAAAGCTGGCAACACTAGAGTGAAAATTCGTAATCCAAAGTAACATGTTTCTTGTGCATCATTGGGCAGATTCCAACTCCCCCAAATTTAGGTGCTGCCGTGCCGAAATTCCTCATACAGAGAGATCTTTTTGTTTTTTTTTTTTATATAAATAAATGCTTTGCTGCATGAGCTACTTGGTTTTTATCAGGTCAGCTAGTTTCTCTTTCCCGCTTCTTGCATGATCTGAAGATGAAATATCATGATTTGAGATTTAAAATCTTTTTGTTAATAAGACCTGAAGCATTTTAGAGAGGAAAATACCATGCCTGATTGACTTCAATCAACCTTGGCCCACCATTTTAGTGAGCCTCTCTCTCCTTTCTTTGAGCTCGTCTTTCATAGAGGGCCGTTACAAGTGTTGTCAAAATTAGTAAGAGGCATTAACAGCCAATATAGTCTATTAGATGTAGAACTTTATCTACTACATAATTAAAGTTTAGTGTTTCAAAGTTTGGAAATCTTGACTAGTAGTTTGCTCTAAGAACAAAGAATGTCCTAGTTAACTTCTAGCCCGAAATGCAATTGACAGAGAAGCACAAGAGTTAAAGGTACAATAAAATGCTGCTTGTCCAATGCAAACACCATGGAATACTGTAGGAGAAACTATATTTCGTCAAGTATATGCAGAATTATCTCTACAAAATTGTCCTAAAGCAATGGAGAATTCTTGAGGACATTACAGCATTGATTTCTTTAAACAGAATGAGCCCGTTAGAAAGGACTATATAGAGGGCAGAGAAGAAAAAGAAACCAAGAAAGAAAAAACTAGGGCAAAAATCCCTGCGCCAACAACTTGATGATGTTACAATTAGAGTACATTGCTCCGGGAATCATTCAATCCTGTACTAACCAAGAACTGCCTTTATCTTTGTCTTCTGGTCCGCTGTTAATGATGTGGGGAACAGAACCTCGAAGGTGACATATAGATCGCCCTTCTTTGTGCCGAAATGCAATGGCATGCCTTCTCCTTTGAACTTCCTCACCTCCTTGGGATTTGTAATTCCCTATCAAAGGTTTTTAACCAAGTCAGTCAATATTGGTTCCCTTCCTTTAGCTGGTTTTAGGGTCTTAGCCTAGATAAGTTGTAGAGGATGTGGCTAATTCATGCTCACCTCTGAACTGATGTCCACCAGATGTTCGTCAAGATGCTTAATGGTCTTCTCAAAGCCAACAAGAGCTTGAACCTAAGGCATTACATCTACTAGTAAGTAAACCCTACTAAGAAACCAATAGCAATGCACGCAAAAAACTAAAACTAGTATATAATCTTGCTTCAAACATCTATAAAACCACCTGCAGCCCAAGCAGCACTTCTTTGCAAACATTAATCCAAGTTATATTAACCTACTTTGACTAGGTTTGCTTTTGCCACATTTAGCTTAAAAAAGGGTTAGACCTACAAAAGCCCCTATTGTTGCAAGAAGAGAATGTTTTAATTGTTTTTCATATGAATGTCAAGGGTGGAAAGGCCGGAGAGAGGAGGAGGGTATCATGTACAAGTGCAATAATGCCTATCAAAAAGGGGGGGAAAATGACGTCCAGAAGGGGCACTGACAGATGGTATTCTTCAGTGACAAATGTTGCACTCAGACCATTTAAGGGAAAGTCAGAATGAGCAGGCAATATACCTTACTTTGGATATAAAATGTTGCACTCAGTCAACTTAGGGGCTCATTTGCAAGTGCAATATTATGGAAAGTCAGAATTAAGGGCCGACATAAAATATTTTAGTAAAGAAATGAAGGCAAAACTTGAATCTCCTACAAATGAGCAGGCAATACACCTTACTTTGGATACCTATGTAAGACAAGCATTAACACATCTTGGACAATAACTCACCAGTGTAATAGTAACAGTTGTGTGCAAATCGTCACCTTCCCTTCTGAATGTGTCATGGGGTGCTGTGCGAATGCGAAACTGCCCAAATGGTTGTAATCATAATTAGTATACAATATGCATCTTCATAGAAAACAAGATTAGTATCCAAGCTAACCTTCAGATCTCCAGGTTCACCATCTATTTTAGGCTCTCCATCTTCGTAGAAAACAACCTCCTGAAGAAGCAAAACAGACACTGTGTTAGAATACACATTTTAGAAGAACAGGAAAGAGAAAATCACACGGGGAAAGTTCCGTCTCTGTCACTATTACAATAATGCTGTTTCAATATTATCAAAAACTGGAAGCTCTGATGCATTGCAAATCATCCTTCGTATTCGACATAGCACCCATCACTTTCAAGAGGCAAGTTAGCATACTCATTTGCACCAATACACAAGCTTGCAATGATTTGAAAACTTTATCATTAATCTAGGCAGTTTCTTATTTCCCTAACATTTTCTTCGTGAAAGGACTAAAATCTTTGACAGGACCACAGTCATTCCATCATACAACTTCGACAAGAAGAGAAGCTTTCCCAGACATATGCACCAGAAAATTGATACCAAATCACAGTAACATGGTGAGGCAACCTGTCTTGACAATGATTGATAGAATGAGCCACCATACATTTTCTTATATAAACTTGTATTCAAGTCTTTTTTTTTCCCTTTTTTATGTTAATTTGACAGTTAGCAGGGTAAAACAACAACATATAGAAATATTGAATGAACAAAATTTGGAATTTCTTATAATAAGTGAATAGAATGTAAAATTAAAAGCACCATAAAAGCCATAGGGTCTTAACTGAATGAAGTTTGTTTCACTCCCAGTGTTTTTTTTTTTTTTTTTTTTAATAAATAATTTCTACTTCTAGAGTGGCCTATACCAAAAAAAAAAAAAAAAAACACTAGAATGCTGACCGCTTAAACACAAGACACAGCATAATTTTGGCTCAAATAGATTCTCAAAGCAGTGTTTGATGAATCTGACAGTAAGAAAGTTGATAGAAGTACAAAACTCACTTGTCCATCTTGCATCCCTTTCTCAATATCAACAGTGATGAAGTAGCCTTCCCTCTCAAATTTGACATTTGAGCATTGCTCACAGACCTGAAATAGAACACAGTAGAATTAAATGTTCACCAAGTAGAGAGGCCATTATAAACCAAAAGGGAACTTAAGCATGCAGCTGAGTCATCAATATTTTCTATGTTCATAAATTGCATTCTGGGAAGAAAGAACCAAAAACAGTGGTTTCTATGTTCATAATATTTTCTAATCTTTTTCTCCCTCTCTTTGAGGTTGAGGGTGCATCTGCAATCAAAAAGGTTGTAGACAACACCTACCTGCTCTGTCATCTGCTGGAACATCCCAGGACCGATTTGCCTGTGATAGACCTCATTTCGACAATTACAGCGTCGCTTGCCTGGTGCTGGCTTTAAGACATTTTTCTCCCTCCAGACCTGATAAATTGTTCCAAAGATGTCATATACATGAAACTAAGATCAAAAAGACCAAAAATCTACTTGGCCAGGAAAAGAGCATTTATGGCCTCTTATGAGTAATCATAATCAATACCTTCAATGTGCCACCCATGTACAAATCTTCAAGCGATGCATCTAACTCAACTATGACATCATCTCCTTTCACAATTTTCTCCTCTTCCTCCATTGGACCACCACCGCCAAAGAAACTAATATAGAACATTATCTTGTCAGTGTTGGCAAAGATTGTTCAACAGCAATTAGAAAGATGGATTTGTCATAGACATAACTAGCTGCAGACCGACTTTATGACTTTATAAGTTCAAGATTGATAAATAGCTGGATAAATATATGAAATTGCATTTTCTATGAAATAGATCTATTAATAAACGTCAACTAGCTCACAGGAGTTATAACAAACAACATTTGTAGGCACATCAAGTTACAAGTATAAAAAGAATCATTATGGAAAGGAAAGCAATTGAAAATCAAATAAGGAGATAAAATAATTGTGGAAACAACCATTACAATCCTGACCAGTTGGTGTCCCTGTGATTCTTGATATGGATTGAACCATTACAAATGCACAGTTAACTAATTCAACATTAGTGTATGGAAGATAAAATTATTTTGTCTTCACAAACATCGCTGAGGCCAAATCTGATGTTCTGGTAACAGTTGCTCAAGAAATACAAAATAACACCACTTATATAGAAAGACTAAAATCAAATCTCTAAGTAATGCATCTCACTCTAATAAAATATTTGGGACAAAATGAAATTCAATTCATCATATTCTAAAACATTTAAGCCAAATGTTTCAATGAACTCAATATTCAAAATAATTATCTTATAGGATTAAATGGGTGTCAAATAATAACTTACGAGCTAAATATATCTTGAATGTTCATTCCGGCACCCCTGCCACCACCACTAGCAGCATGTTGTTTCAAACCCTCTTCCCCATATCTATCATAAATACTCCTCTTCTCGCTATCTGATAACACCTCATAAGCTGATCATCGTACAAAATAACTCAAAGTTTAGAATCGAACACATACATCATAGCCTAAATAGATGGAAAAAAAATGCAATTGGACTCGAATTCATTGGTCATTTATATTTTGGTTCCAACCTAGTACTACTAGTCAAATAATTGAGGTAATTAGCTTAGTATACCATTGTTAATCTCAGCGAATTTTTTGTTAGCCTCTTCATTTCCTTGATTCTTATCAGGATGATACTTCAATGCAAGCTTCCTATACGCACGCTTAATCTGCTCATCTGAAGCTCCTTTCGGTACTTGCAATATGTCATAATAACTCTTCCTGCAAGCAAAAATCAATCAATCACACATTCAATTTAAAACAACAAAATGTAACATCATTGCACAGAGAGAGAGAGAGAGAGAGAGAGAGAGAGAGAGGAGGGAGAGATAACTCACGCTGCCGTTGAGGACAGAAAGAATGACAAGAGGCATATAAAGAAGAGCAGTTTTCTTTTTTGATATGCCATTGAAGGAGAGATTGGATCTCTCCAACTTGTAAAAGCTCAGATTTTTTGATAATCAGATCCACCAATCTACACACGGATGAGCAAAACTGTACTTCCAGTTGGCCGAAAATTTGAATTGCAAACTGAAAGAATTGCCAAAATTAGGGTTTCCAAAATAAAAACTTTCGCACTTGATTTCCCAGAAAATCTCTCTCTCTCTACCTGAAGTTCGTTGGGACGGGGTTTATACGACACGAAGGAATGAACCAGCGACTTGACCCCCACCCCCAAGAATTACGTTGCAACGTGTTCTTGTTAAAACGGGCCAATGAGAATGAACTACACGTGGTTCTGTCCAATAAAAACAAGCCACATGACAATAGAATTTTCCGCTTTCTTTCTTTACCTGACTCGGCTGAGTGCCGTCTCTCCTTTGAATTTATTTTTAGTTTCATATCAGAAAAGTATTGTGTACTGTTTATATTTTTTTTTATCTCGACGTGTGTTTGTCCGGTATCTAAAATTTTATTCTGATTAATCTGAATCGATCATTATAAAATCCATTTTGTAGGAACTGATATCTCAATATTATTTTTTTAATACACAAGAAGAGTCAAACTCTTGATTTAAAATAAAGATACCCATCCCACGCCAAAGATATCAGTGTATTTACATATTTTGATGGAACCAAAACACCAACGTGGGTGGAGCATATAAGTATGAATTTAAAATCTCATATCAAGAAAAAATATTTAATATAAACTCAAAAAATATTTACGTTACAAGTATAAAGTAGCAGGAGAATACGAGATCCCTTAGTTTTTTTTTTTTTTTTTTCTTGTTATTGAGTCGGACTATAATGAAAGTAAAATAAATCAAAATCTCATGAGTTTAAAATGCTTTAGTTGAAAAAATCCCAAATTGTTTTAACTTGTCTCTATTTTTCTTTATTCTATTTACAATATTTTTTAATTAAAATAAAAAAATAAATATGAAACTTTTTAAATAAAATTGAATTTCTTAATTATATTACAATCATTATTATGTTTAATAATTCTTATATTAAAAATTCACTCTAATCACAATTAACTCCAAATTCCCAGATGAGCCCAAAAAGTGGAGTATGTTAGATTGAACTCGACAAGGAAAATAGTCATATTGAACCAAAAGGCCTAAAAGCTCATCTAGGACTATTGGGCCAGGCTTATGCAATGCTTCAATGGGGGAATTCCCCAAAGTGGAGGCCCATGATGCTATTTCATTTTGGGGTCTCTGATATTATGGGTTCAGTTATGGCCCAATATGACTTGGTTTTCCCAATATGACAGCCGGCGGCACTGCTTCTATTCTATTCTATTCTATTTTATTTTATCTTACCGTCCGATATTTAAAATCATATTTCGACTAATCCAACTTGAACTATTATCAAACCTTCTATCAGAGGAGTTTTCCTAACATAGTTCTTCTTTTTATTCCCAAAGTTTGAACCTAAATTTGGATTAAGTGCTTTAATGTTCTTTTACTGTATTAACTGTATAATGATTCAACTTTAAATTTTTATTTATCTTAAAATAAATAAAATAAAATAAACTAATTAATTCTTATATTATAATATCAACCACGTCTGTTTCTGATCTTAATTTCCCTGGGCGGATCGGGTGTGCAATTCAACCTACAAAGTTCTTGTTGGGGTAAGCTCAAATTATTTATGTTATTTTATTTTACGGGTATTTTTTAATTGAAATATTTTATTAAAAAATTATTTTTTGAAAAAAATAAATTATAATTAATTTTAAATTAATTTCTATAGAGTCTAAACTCTAACATTCACAAATGGCTTTAGGCCCCCTGTACCAAAAAAAAAAAAATGAATTTCATATCTTTTGTGAAGTTTATTTTCAAATTCAAATTTAAGTACATTTAAAAATAAAGTGTGAAATTTATTTTTAATTTAATTGAAATTATGAATCTTTAAATCGATAAAAAATGAAATTCATAAATAAATTTCACTAGAGTTTGTGGGGTTTATTTAACTTTATTTTTGATCCACCGTTTTATCATAATTATTAACTAAAAACAGAAAAAATAAAAATTAACTAAATAAATAATAATATTTTAAAAAATAAATTTCATATTTTATTTTTATTATTCTAATCACATGAATTTAATTAAATTTTATACTTAATTTTTTTAATTCTATGTACAAGAAATTATCTACAAATAAAGTCCATCTGGAACAAAGTTATTCCTCATTTAGCTTGAAGCGGGCTGCGGAACCTCATTTTTTTTTATTGGTCCTTTAGATTTGATCCACCGTCAAATATTTAGAGTTTTGCTCCTATTAATTTCAACTGAGCTGTTGTCGGATTCCAATCAGGAGAGAGCTCTCCCAACATTATTTTTTGTCACTATCAAAACTCGAATCCCGATTATTGATATGAGATATTAATATTCTTTCTATTAAACCAACGGAAACATTGGTGGTACGAAACCTCGTTGAAATTTCAGTAAATGTGCTCATTATTAAGGTGAAGACAGCATATACCCTAATGCCATCACTCCCAAGTGCCATGTCAAATACGAAGTCCAGTGACGAGTATACCCAATGAGAAATTTTAGGGGGTTTAGTCGGATTTTTCGTAGCATCTCATTTTGTAAAAAACAACATCTTATTAGTTCTTTTTTTATTATTTTTTAATTAAGTTTTTATATTTAAGTCTTACAAATGGTAAAAAATAAATATCGTGAGAATTTACTTAATAAATATCATGAGAATTTACTTCTTAATAAATCTTATAATTAATTCGAGTCAGATTAGTCGAGACTAATAAATTAATTATTGAATATCGATTGATTAAAAAAAATAAATAAATTAAAAAAAGAGCAGGTGTATTGAATTTGTAATAGCACGAGGAGAAAATCGATCGTTATGATTACTTGTTGCTTGAGAAAGCCATTTTCAAAACCTTAAAATTATGAACACATCTGATGCCACGAGTAACTCAATATCATTAACGCGTTGCATTATGATTTGCTAGGTTAGCAAAATTAGCCGTATTTGTGAAAGTGACTTTGCCAAAGTCGCCCCAGGTCTCCAAAAGAAAGCACCTGCTTGACATCAATTCCAATTGAAGAGCCATGGCCGAATCATAATTTTTTTTATTATATAAGGATTTGAATCTAAATTATTAGATTAAGGAGGAAGATTTATATCACTAGATTATTTCCTTGAGTACTGACCGTGTTCATAGATGCATACAAGGCTTTGCCCAAAAGTTTTGTTTAATATTAAATATATTGAAAGATAAAGTACAAGTAAGTATAGCATAACATTTAATGTACTTGATAACTTTTTTCAGGAGCCCAATTAAATTCTAATAATGATTTTGGTTTATTTATTAGCATCTCATTGTCTAGAAAGAAACGTATTAAAATTTTAATAATGATTTTGTTTTATTTATAGTTGTATAAGAAAAAAATACCATTATTATTTAGTTATAAACCTACAATATTCTTATTGAAAAAAATAAAATAAATTCATAAAAATATAAAGTAAATAATTATGAAACCATGACTTTAAGAGTGCAAATTTAACATATTCTGTTGGACCATTCGCAGCCAAAACTCCCAAGTGCTCGACTCATATTTTAGCATTGCTCAAAGTTGGGCCTATTTGGGTATAACAAAGTGAGGACCTTGAATAAAAGTCATGGGGGCTCTTTTCCTTCCTTGCGCCTCTCCAGCTGCAAGGAAAAAACAGACACAAACAATTTTTTTTAATAATTATTTAAAATTATTTTTTAATTAATTCGATTTGAGTGTTATTCGGTTTAATTTAAAAAGAGTTTTTTTAATATAGTATTTTTTATTTTTAAATTTTAAAATTTAAATTTAATTAAAAAATTTATATAAGAGCAATGGAATATCGCTCGAAAAGATTCCACACCACAACTCAATTAAACTGGGGACTATGAAATTTTGATGTGCGCACTAGAGAGAGAGAGAGAAAGAGAAAGAGAGAGAGAGAGAGAGAGAGAGAGAGAGAGGTAGATGGACCAATAAAAGCAATATTAGTGTCGCAGCTCCTAAGACAGGAGTAGAGAATGCAAAGGTAGTGTCTATACTTTTTTTATTTTTTGGGTGAGTTTGTCGTTAGTTTGAGTTTATGATTTATTTGTGTTGTTTTGATTTAGGTCTTAGTTTTAAACCTATTCCTGCAACGAAGAGAGAAAGGGTTAGATCATACAACTTAAGGAGAATAAAAACTATTCTTTTTCTTAGTTAAGATTTCTCCTTTTTGATATTTTAACGTAATCAAGGAAATGATGAACGTGGGAGGTTAAAATCCCATACACGAGGCTCTGGACGGTCAAGACGCCACGTCAGGGGCGCCTTTAGACGGCCCTCGTGGCACTTCCCCCAACCGCAACGACTTCTACATCAGTACTTGCTGTCTCCCTTTACTCTCTTCCTAGTTCCTATATATCCACCTCTTTTGAGCTCATTCCAGCTCGATTGAAAAATACAATCCCAACTTCTAAAAGTTCAGCTTCGCTTCTCTCTCTCATTCGAAATGGGCAGATCTCCGTGCTGCGAAAAAGTGGGGTTGAAGAGAGGGAGATGGACCGCAGAAGAAGATGCGATTTTAACCAAGTACATTGAGGCTAATGGTGAAGGTTCTTGGAGGTCCTTGCCCAAAAATGCAGGTAGTTATGCTTGATTTGATCAATTTCATCGTTGACCCAGTTGGCTTTTTTTTTTTTTTTTTCTTTAGATATATTAATCGGTATACAAAATCATATTCTGACTAATTCAGTTCAAATATTTATTAACTCTATTTTAGAGAGAGTTGTCCGAATATAATTTTTGTAATTCTTAAATTTTAAAATCAAAACTCGATAAAAAAAACCCAACATCTTGAGGTTAACCGTCCAGCATGAGTGGTGCTGGAAGGACATGGTTTTATGCAGCCCAAAATCAATGAAATTGCTATATTTTATAGTGTCAATTGAATAAGCTGCATTTTTTTTTCAGTTGTGTTAAAATTTATTTAATATATTATATTCTGATAAATATTAAAAATAAATATAATAATTGTCTTTGTGACTGTTTGAATGAAGGGTTACTGAGGTGTGGCAAGAGTTGCAGATTGAGGTGGATTAATTACCTGAGAGCTGACGTGAAGAGAGGGAATATATCTCCCGAAGAGGAAGATTTAATTATAAGGCTCCACTCTTGTTTGGGTAACAGGTTGTCGTCGTTCCTTTGAATAAATACTGTCTTTGAATGATTGGACCTATGAGAGAGAGAGAGAGAGAGAGAGAGAGAGAGAGTTCATGTTGACACCTGATGGATGCAGACCGATCATTTTTTAGCGTCGGGAGCAAACTTTTTACCTACTATTCTTCCGGCCTGCTTTCCTAGCTATTAACACAAAGTGTTTTCCTATACACCATTGTTTTTTTTTTTTTTTTCCTTTGTATTGTACCTATCATGAACAACCAGGCAACAAAAGTGTTTTGTGTGACTAACAAAACGTGTTAAATTAAAAAATATATATTATATTTATAATTCTAAAAATATTGTAATTTTTTCCTTTTTTTATACTAAATATACATATATATATATATATATATCTATTATAATTTTTTTCTCTAATATAAATTTCTCTCATCGATGCAGGTGGTCTTTGATAGCAAGTCATTTACCAGGGAGAACAGACAACGAGATCAAGAATTATTGGAACTCTCACCTCAGTAGAAAGATCCACACGTTCATCAAACGGCCATGCAACGACGTCCTTCCATTAGTCATGAACATTCCCAAGACCAAAAGGACACAAACTGTCTCCAAAAGCAAAGGCCGTACAAGTCGTGTAGCTAAGCAAAAGAACAAAAATCTCACCCTACCCTCGAAGCAAAGTGAGGAGAGAGAAAAAGGGTTTATCAGTGATGGGCCTAATGAAGAAGAAGAAAGGGGTGCGGTTAGTGGTCCGGGAGAGAGAGGAGAGGACTGGAGTCTAATTTTGGGTAGTTCAAGTGAAGGGGTTGAACTTGAAAGTGAAGGATTCTTGTCCTTTAATGATTTCATGGGAAATGTTGGTCAAGTGGATCCAAGTTGTTGGGTGGAGGAGGAAAGAGAAAATGAAAATGGGGTCATGACTATCAGTGAGGAGAGAGAAAATATTAAAGTGGGTGTCACGGAAAAAGACAAAAACATGACAATGAGTGATGAAAAAGAGATGGGGAGTGTCAATTTGAGCTCATCACTTGGTTTGGACTGGGAGAGTCTTGAGTGGGCTTCTTATGCAACTTCAGCTAATTTTGGTGAAGATTGGGATTGGGAATCTGGTGTACAAGCTAGTGAGGTTTCGAATGAGCAGGAAAACTTGATCTCTGCTTTGTGGGAGAGTGATGATTTTGTAGATCTTGACTTGTCTAGTAATGTTGAGTTAGGAAATGGGGTGGACTGCGAAAAGAGAAATGCCCTTGTTGGTTGGCTTCTTTCTTGATTCATGTGCAGTGATTTTCAAAGGATTGTGTTGTGGGAGTCATTGTAGTTTTAGGCAAACGTTCCCCTTTTGAAAAGCATATGAAAACGTGAGTGTTAGGATAATAGTTAGACATAGTGAAAAAATAAACCTTTTAAATGTTATTTTAATTTTGTCTTGTTGGTGTGCTTTTGGTTCCATACCTCATGGACCACTTTGAAATGGATTTCTCTTGATATTCCCCAAACACATGAATAGGGTCAAATATATTCTAGTCGAATATTACATATAAAAATGAATTCATCTTTTTCCTAAGTATATTTTATATTATCACATATGAATAAACCTAATTTAAGTTAGACAGATCAAATCAAAATTATAAAAATATTAATGAAAATTAAAATCAGAATATAAAAACCGTAATCGATAAAAAAACCTTAATTTTCATAAATGTTCATGTCTGAATCATTCTTTAGACTCTTCACAAAATTTGTAGATTTTGAAATTTTCTTTTCAATGTCACAATAATCACCTTAATCAAATATCGGAACAAAAAGTTATACTCAAAATATTAATAACTATTTGTGCGTGCGATCTGAAATTTAAAAAATAAGTCAAATATTTCCTAAATCAAAACCCACAAATTAAACCAGTATAAAATTATAAAATAATATTTAAAATAATTTTAAAATTTATAAATAAACTCTAATCGAAGTACATAAAAATTATTACTATAAATTCCTTGCGTGTGTACACCAAATTCTCAAACGCATGTATTATTATTTGTCCAGATGTGGTGTGTATGTGTACATATCAGGAAATTAATTCCATTGTCTGGAACCATCCCATAATTGGACCACACCAGGTACCGGTACGTGACTTTTGAACGACATCGACCTAATTAACACAAGAAAAAGAAAACTTGCATAACATGGGTTTCCCTGAAACTAGGAATATTGATCTAACCTGTGAGCATGCGACTGGATGTATACAGGGTAAGGTGGGAAATTTCAATTTAGTGAGAGCAAATTATAATATATAAGAAAATAATACAGAAATTAATACCATATAGTCGAAGATATTAAGTGGAAGTAGCCATTTAGTCCCCAATCTAAATAAATAATTTTTAATTAATTATATATATATAAATTGCTACAAAAAAATAAAATAAAATAAACCCAGGAATAATCTTCAAAGCGAGAAATGGTGAAGTCATAATTGGTAGCGGTTGTGGAGTTGCTATTTTTTCAAGCATGGTCCTCTATTTATTCATACTAACACTTATTATTGTCCCAATTGAAATATGATTCCAGTGTGGAGAATCACGAGAACCCTTAAGAATATTTAATCTTTTGCAGTGAAATCATTAGTCTTGTAAGGTAATTAAACCAAGGAAGGTTAGATGCAACCAACCAAGATGAAAATGGGGAGAGAAGGATGAAAATGAAGAGACTTTGCTAGTTGAGCTGTCGTTGATGGATAAGGAAGGCTTTACTTGTATCTTGTACAATAATTCCCCCCCCCCCCCCCCAATTAGTATTATGAACCAGAAGAATGGTGCGGTTTTGCTCCGGTCACCCTCATCAATAGTAATGTCTTTCATGGCATGGCTTTATGGACCATTTTTCTATAAGCGATTCTGAATCAATGGCTTCCTTTTCTGTGGATACAACTGCTCAGGAACATGTTATAATTAAATGGGTTGGAACATTTAAGATGTAGGGAACTATCGACGACTCTAGGACTAGAATGTACTAAAATCTTATAAGCCACATTCCATTTGTCTCTTCTCTTCATGAGAGTTTGGCCGCACCGAATAATACATTATTTTTTTATCTTTCCTGGCAAATGGTTGTACAGCCCAAAAGATAGGTTGCGCGAGTGGGCCTGTCGGGCATGGGCGGCAATGCATGTCCGAAATTAAGAACTTAAACGCGAAAATCACGGATCACCGTATACCCGCCACAAGCCAGCGTCGGTGTTGTCTTGGCAAAAAAGAATCCCCATCTCTGCTTTGCCATGGTGGCAGAGAACGTCGCCGATCGCTGTCGTCTCACCCAACTTATCGGTCCTGACGACAATGATGAGGTCAAGAATTAGATCCTCCTTTTCAACCATACTCACTGCTACTCAAATTTTCTCAGCTTTAAGAATGATGCTAAAACCCTAACCTCAATCCTAACCGTCTAAGCATTTTGGTTCATATCTCTTTCACCGTTCAATCAGATTCTAAACTTTGGTTCATATCTCATTTTGCTAAGAGTAATTACAATTAAAAGAGCCATTCAAGGGTAATTTAGTAATTAAGTTAAATTAGCTGTAGAACTACCAACGCCTAAAGAGCTATTAGCCTACTAGAATTAGAAGAGCCGTTGGATGGTAATTCGGTAATTACATGAAGTTAATTATAGAAACACTACTTAGTTGCTAAAAAGCCATTAGAATTAAAAGAGCCGTTGGAAAGAGATTGCGTGGCCTACCGTTTCCCATAAATCTATCACAAATTCACTTGTGTTTGTCGGTCAAATATCTCTCCTCCGGCGCTCTGCTTTTTTAAGCAACTGAAACTTGGTCCAAGCTCTTGATCTGATGCAAGCCTTCAATCCGGAGGACTAGAACCTACATTCGATTTTTCTTTTCTTTTTAATGTTTTTAATCTTTGGTTTTTCTTTTTCTTTTTGCAATTGGGCATTTAGATTTTTCCTCTGCTAGAAACCTTCAAATTAGGGCTCATTCGATTTTTCTTTTCTTTTTAATGTTTTAAATATTTGGTTTTTTTTTTCTTTATTTCTTTCTTTTTATTTTTGCAGTTGGGCATTCAGATTTTTACTATGCAAGAAACCCTCAAATTAGGGTTCATTCGATTTCTCTTTTCTTTTTAATGTTTTTAATATTTGGTTTTTCTTTTTCTTTATTTCTTTCTTTTTATTTTTGTAGTTGGGCATTCAGATTTTTCAGATTTTTCCTTTGCAAGAAACCCTCAAATTAGGGTTCATTCGATTTTTCTTTTCTTTTTAATGTTTTTAATCTTTGACGTTTCTTTTTCTTTATTTCTTTATTTCTTTTCTTTTTAATGTTTTTAATCTTTGGTTTTTCTTTTTCTTTATTTCTTTCTTTTTATTTTTGCAATTGGGCATTCAGATTTTTTCTCTGCAAGAAACCCTCAAATTAGGGCTCATTCGATTTTTATTTTCGTTTTAATGTTTTTAATCTTTGGTTTTTCTTTTTCTTTTTGCAATTGGGCATTTAGATTTTTCCTTTGCAAGAAACCCTCAAATTAGGGCTCATTCGATTTTTCTTTTCTTTTTAATGTTTTTAATATTTGGTTTTTCTTTTTCTTTATTTCTTTCTTTTTATTTTTGCAGTTGGGTATTCAGATTTTTTCTCTGCAAGAAACCCTCAAATTAGGGTTCATTCGATTTTTCTTTTCTTTTTAATGTTTTTAATCTTTGACGTTTCTTTTTCTTTATTTCTTTATTTCTTTTCTTTTTAATGTTTTTAATCTTTGGTTTTTCTTTTTCTTTATTTCTTTCTTTTTATTTTTGCAGTTGGGCATTCAGATTTTTTCTCTGCAAGAAACCCTCAAATTAGGGCTCATTCGATTTTTATTTTCGTTTTAATGTTTTTAATCTTTGGTTTTTATTTTTCTTTATTTCCTTCTTTCTTTTCTTTTTAATGTTTTTAATCTTTGGTTTTTCTTTTTCTTTATTTCTTTCTTTTTCTTTTTGTAATTGGGCATTTAGATTTTTTTCTTTGCAAGAAACCCTCAAATTAGGGCTCATTCGATTTTTCTTTTCTTTTTAATGTTTTTAATATTTGGTTTTTCTTTTTCTTTATTTCTTTCTTTTTATTTTTGCAGTTGGGTATTCAGATTTTTTCTCTGCAAGAAACCCTCAAATTTTTTCTTTTCTTTTTAATGTTTTTAATCTTTGGTTTTTCTTTTTCTTTATTTCTTTCTTTTTATTTTGGGCATTCAGATTTTTCCTCTGCAAGAAACCCTCAAATTAGGGTTCATTCGATTTTTCTTTTCTTTTTAATGCTTTTAATATTTGGTTTCTCTTTTTCTTTATATCTTTCTTTTTATTTTTAAGGTTGGGCATTCAAATTTTTCCTCTGCCAGAAAGCCTCAAACTAGGGTTCATTCGATTTTTCTTTTCTTTTTAATGTTTTTAATCTTTGGTTTTTCTTTTTATTTGTTTCTTTATTTTTATTTTTGTAGTTGGGCATTCAAAATTTTCCTCTACAAGAAACCCTCACAAATTAGGGTTCATTCGATTTTTTTTTTTCTTTTTGATGTTTTTAATATTTGGTTTTTCTTTTTCTTTATTTCTTTCTTTTTATTTTTGTAGTTGGACATTCAGATTTTTCCTCTGCAAGAAACCCCCAAATTAGGATTCATTCGATTTTTCTTTTCTTTTTAATGTTTTAATCTTTGGTTTTTCTTTTTCGTTATTTATTTCTTATTATTTTTGCAGTAAGGCATTCAGGGTTACAATGTGGTATTCTTTCTTTCTTTGTACTAATCTTTTGATTTTTCTTCATGGTTCTAAAATTTTTCCCTTTTCTTTTCTGTCATGGAAATGGGCCTTTGTTGAGGACTGGCTTTATGGGTTGATTTGCCCTATTTGATTCACGGATCAATGCGCTCTGAGCAGTTTAATTCTTTTTTTTTTCTTCCTGAATTGTGGTTGTGGTATGAGAAGGATCTACTTTTCCTGGGTTGGATAAGACTTGTGGTTGTGTTGTGAAATTGCACAAGTGAGTGTTTTTTTGGAAATGAGCATGTCCATGTATGACCGAACTTTCGTGCCACATAATAATTTTGTAACTTTGCTGTGTTGTTGCCTAGCATGTATTTCATGGATTGTGTAGAACCAAAAAGTAAAGCATTTAATTGACCTCTGTTTGAGACAAATCAAAAAGTAAATGAGCATGTCCAGCTAAACTTTTTTATTTTCTCGTAGTTGTGAAATTTTTATGTGATACCCATAAGCCCCTTGTACAATTTCACCTTTGTTGTGGAATTAGAATTGAATTTCTCGTGGTTCTGCGCAACAAAAATTAGAAGTAGATTTGAAGACCACAATATTTTTTTTCTAATCACGGTGTAAACTGTAAACTTATCTTTGCTGAATTTTATTTATCTTACATTGAGAGGTGCGTATCTGACATGTTATCATTTTGCATTATCCAATTTGCAAGGTCTGAATGCAAAGTGTGATTTTTGCATTCTGGAAGTGATGGCGATGAGTTTGCAGAATTCAGTGCAACTGTGGGGGATTATCCTATCAATGTCTTCAAATTGGCAACAGAAAGTGTGAAATATATAGGGTATGAATATGGATTTCAATTTTCTGTTAATTTCCCCAAATCAAAATCTACACATTTTTGTATTCCAGAAATTAAATCTCTTTTGGACCAGAGAAATGATTGCAATACAATGAATTCGGCTAGTAGATTTCGTCCACAGAAAGCAGATCCAGCATTAAAGATTCTCAACCTACATGTGACTCCGGCTTAATCCTTGTCATAAGAAAACTGAGAAACAAATGGATAATCCAGGAAATAACAGTGATGGCATGAACTGTTCTAACATTAAATTTTGCCACTCCATCAATCTTGAGAATGTTCCATCTACAATTAAGATTTCTGAGTTAAAATATGAATCAACTTTTGGCAAGATAACCATGCATCCATGAAAACTCTTGTCAGATGAATTCAGCACCTGCAATATTGAGTTTGAGGTATACATTTGTCCATGAATTATGTTGTTATAGTTTTCTGGCTCACAATGTCTTGGAAATGCACGAACGGTATGTTTCAAGACTGTAGAATCAAGCAGGATAGAAACCAGTTGGTGTGATTGCTGTCAGGGGCTTCTGTCTTCCCATTCATCATAAGCATGTTCCAGATTCAGTTGCTGTTAGAATTAGTAACATCAATGCAGAGAGAACCGATCAAGAGATACCCACAATATGCATGTCATTCCCTTGGTTGGGCTGGTCAGGACCAAAGATGATGCAATATATGTGCTCTTCAGTGTGAAGATCAACTTGGACCCACAAAGCATTCTCCAAGAGTAAGGCCCACTTCCTTTATTTCTCTTCATCTGTTT
Organism: Dillenia suffruticosa; assembly: GCA_033439265.1. Classification (NCBI taxonomy): domain Eukaryota; kingdom Viridiplantae; phylum Streptophyta; class Magnoliopsida; order Dilleniales; family Dilleniaceae; genus Dillenia; species Dillenia suffruticosa. The sequence goes on along the minus strand of JAVTVX010000020.1, from coordinate 24,951,601 downwards.
CTATTTAATTATATAGTTTATGATAATGCTATCATATGGGTGAGAATCTTACATTGGCAAGGTCAACTGGGTATATATGAATACTTGTAAATGTGTGGGCTATCCCAGAAGCCATGCTGCTATTTGGGAACTATGATTACATGCTTTCTTCTCAGTTACCTTTAACAAATGAGCATTAAATTAGCTTGTGCTGTTTCAGTGGCCAACGCTGGCCATCCCATCTACTACAGTGTCTGTTGCCTTTTTTGTGTAAGATTGAAACTTTCCGGCAGTTTTCAGGACATTATAATCATTAGATGCTTATATTAAGAAACACCTGTCTGTGTTTGTATTGTACCAAGTGATATATCTGATATTTAACCTGCTTGTTGATATTATATCAGTATAATTGAATGATTTGGCAGATCTTTGATATATCCAACTTTTAGCCTGCTCATTGATATCAATCATGGACATGGATTTCTAATCGAAGGACCTTTAATCTTCCATATAAGTTCTTAAGCTGGAGAGATGAAATTAATTTTCCATTATAAGCAGATACTACTTGCTGCAACTTGTAGTTTTGTCTTTGGTGAGCTCTCTGCTAGCTCTCAATTTCTAATTGAACAACGTAGTCATAGAAAACTCTCATTGGTCAGCTGAACTGCTGCTGAGTTATGCCATCTCTGCCGTGATAAAAAAAAAGGTTTTAATAAAGCAAAAAATTCGTCTAGCCTCTCTCACCTTATTTATTAAGTTTGAAGCAGCTTTTAGTCTTCTATGTTCACTGACGGATGTCTCAATGACTCAGCAAGGGAGGATGACATTGACTAAGGAAATCATCTGGAATGTTCTTGTTCCAAATTTTGCCACCACCTGTTAATTCTTTTAATGATGTCCAATGTCTCGGTCAGAAATTGTAGATAGATTAACAGAGCTTAAGTGAGTATTTCTTTGTTGTAGGGATGCTGCAAGCTTATGTGAGTATTTCTGCACTTTAGAAGTTAGGAGTTTTTTGCTGTAACTTCTGGGCATGTTGGGTGGATATCCAGTCCTAAGGCTAAGCAAAACTGGGAGTATAAATTTCCTTCTCTCTTTCTTGGCTTTATTACAGGTTTTACCCTTCTAGGTTCACTGATGAATGTCTCTCTTCGCAGGGTGATAAATGACTAAGCAAGGGAGAGTAAAGTTAGCCTTGTGACTGAGAATCACAACTGGTGATCTAGCTGATAATACACATTGCTTGGTTCAAAGATGCAAGATTGGATCTGCCTCAAAACAACTAGCTACAATCTCCTCAGCTGATAACGTAAGGTGCTGCTCGCTGTAGTTTATGCATTGGATTTTTTTATTTGAGCTCTTCAAAAGGTTCAGAACTTCTATTTTGGAATTTTCTTCTTTTGATTAGTAGTAGAATACTTGAAGTCGAATCATCTTTCTTTTGTTTCTTTTTGTAGGGCTTCTTGTCCCCCTCTCTGATTTTCTGGGTAGAAAGTCAGAGTGTTGGGCTTCTTTAGCTGGTAGACAGTTAAAATTTTCTATAGTATGTGTTAAAATTTTCTATAGTACGTGTGTTAGATTATCTAGATACAGAATTTCATTTTCATTTGCATAGGTTTCCTTGGATAGTTGGATTTTCTTGAGTGTGGTTCGGTGTTGTAATGACCTAAGTTTTACCAATTTTTGGTAAGTCTCGTCATAGTTGGTGATTTTTTTTTATTGTTTTACTGTCTCTTCTGATTTATTTCCATTCTCTTGATGTTTAATCTGGTGGTTTTTTGTGGGCAGTTTGCAAGTTGAATGTGGTAAACCCTGGTTCTCTGAATTTTGTGTTCAAGAGTGCTGAAAATCTGACCTGCTAGATCTGACTATGTTGTGCTTAAATTGGTTGCACTTCAGAATGTTGCAGTAAATGCTTACGTTTTCCGTACCTATTCTATGTTTCCGTATATGTCATGGAAATGGGCCTTTGTTGAGGACTAGATTTCTGGGTTGATTTGCCCTATTTGATGCACGGATCAATCTGCTCTCGGGCCGTTGGGGAGTAATTAAGGATCTTATCTGTCTATCAAGGTCAAGAGGTATTGATTCAGATTAGTGCTCCCATGTATGTTTTTAAGAGAGAGAGAGAAGTGTTTACAATCTCTAATTCATCTCGGCTTTAAAACAGGTTTTACTCTTCTATGTGCATTGATGCGTCTCTCTCCACAGGGTGATAAATGATGCAAGCCTTCAATCCTGTGGACAAGAATCCTACATTCGATTTTTCTTTTTTCTTTTTTATGTTTCTAATCTTTGGTTTTTCTTTTTTCTTTTATTTATTTATTTATTTATTTATTTTTGGCAGTTGGGCATTCAGATTTTTCCTCTGCAAGGAACCCTTAAATGTGGTTTTCTTTCTTTCTTTGTTCTTTTCTAATCTTTTCATTTTTCTTCATGGGTCTACAATTTTCTGATGTTCCTTTTTCTTTTCTGTCTTGGAATTGGCTTTTGTTGAGGACTGGATTTCTGGGTTGATTTTGCCCTATTTGATCCATGGATCAATGCGCTCTGAGACTGTTGGAGAATAATTAAGGATCTTATCTATCTATCAAGGTCAAGAGGTATTGATTCCAGGTTAGTGTTCCCACGTGTATGTTTTTAAGAGAGAGAGAGAGAAGTGTTTACAATGTTGAATTCATCTCGGCTTTAAAACAGGTTTTAGTCTTCCATGTGCATTGATGGACGTCTCTCTCCACAGGGTGATAAATGACTCCGCAAGGGAGGATGATATTGACTACGAAAAGCATCAGGAATATTCTTGTACCAAATAGCACTACCAGTTAATATTTTCAATGATGTCCAATGTCTCGGTCAGAAATTACAGATAGATTAACATGTGAATCTTTCTTTGAGATGATAGAGTTGGTTGTTTTTTTACACATCTTTGAATTTTTATTGCGTGATTGATGGTTTCATAATCTTCCTGTTCTCGGCTTTATAGATGTTGCTAGGAACTCTGTACTTTAGAGGCTAGAAGTTTTCTGTGGAAACTTCTGGGCAAGTTTGGTGGATATCCAGTACCAACGCTAAGCAAAACTGGGAGTATAGTTTTCCTTCTCACTTTCTTGGCTTTAAAACGGATTTTAGTCTTCTATGTTCACTGATGGATGTCTTTCTTCACAGGGTGACAAATGACTATGCAAGGGAGAGAAGAGTTAGGCTTCTGATTGAGAATCGCAACTGGTGATCTAACTGATAATACGCATAGCTAGGTTCAAAGATGCAAGATCAGATCTGCCTCACAACAAATAGCAACAATCACCTCAGTTGATAGCGTAATGTGCTTCTCACTGTAGTTTATCAGATTTTTTAATTTGAGCTCCTCAAAAGGTTCAGAACTTCTATTTTTGAATTTTCTTCTTGTGATTAGTAGTAGAATACTTGAAATTGAATCATCTTTCTTCTCTCTTCTGGGTAGAAAGGCTGAGAGTTGTGCTTCTTTAGCTGTTGGACAGCTAAAATTTTCTATAGTATGTTTGTTAGATCATCTGGATACTTAATTTCTTTTACATTTGCATAGGTTTCCTCTGTTAGTTGGATCTTTTTGGTAAGTCTCATTCTAGTCCGTGATTTATTTTTGATTTTTTTTTAACCGTCTCTTCTGATTTATTTCCATTCTCTTGATGTTTAATCTGGTGGTTTTTTGTGGTCAGTTTGCATTTGAATGCAATAAACCCCTGGTTCTCTGAATTTGGTGTTCAAGAGTGCTGAAAATCTGAGTGGCAAGATCTGACAATATTGTGCTTAAATAAGGTGCATGATCTCTCTCACATGCTTCCATGTATTTAAGTTTCTCTATTCAGGGCTCATAAGGTTTACTCTGAATTATTTGCTTCAATGGTTATTCTATAACCATTTTCTCATTATCAGGTTGGTCACGTCATATATCTTCACTCCTCGAACAAGACTGCTATTCTTTAATGTGGGTTGTGCTATGTTATGGTTTGTTAACCCAATCGCTATCTTACAATTTGAGTGATTCTTGCTGAACATTGAGCTTTTAAAACCCTTCCGCTGAAAATTGTGGATTATTTTCTAGGGTGGTGGTATATTATGACTTGAGAGTAATGAATTATTTCTGTGTTATAGTTTTAAGTCCAGATCTTAGGACTAGGAATAATCATTGTGCGGAATAAATAAAGTTCTGCTTCCATGTGGCTTTTGTATTGCTTTTTTTCCCCTTGGTTTTTTCATGTCAGATGTTACATAATCTTCTTCAATATCTTTTTGCTGGTTTGAGGGTAATTTTTTGGTCCTTCTGATCCTGCCCCCTCTGCTCTCAATATTATTCTAGATTTCCCGAAAGAGTCAATTAGTGAGGGAGGGAATTAAAGGCTTAAGCTTTCCAATTCAAATTCTCTATCATTAACCATTCTTTTTTTTTATGAGGAATGTATCATGAATCCACTGATTTCTGCCACTTCCATTATTGCCGCTGTATTGGCTGTAAGGCTTGATTCTATTGGGCCTCGAGTTTGTCAAGGTACTGCTGCAGGACAAGCTGTAGAAGATTTCATGAGACAGCCCGAGGCAGAGAGAAAAACACAAGGTACTTTATTGCTTAGTTTAGCTTTTATGGAAGCTTTAACAATTTATGGATTGGTTGTGTAGCATTAGTGCTTTTTTTTTTTTTGCAAATCCTTTTGTTGAATCCTAGAAAAATTCAACATATATAATTTGAATTTTTCTTATTTTATTGTTTTAGATTTGCCACTAACTTTTTTCAAATTATATTAAGATTTCAACTTTTACATATTCTGGCGGCAGTGACAATTCAGAGAAGGTTCTTAATTGTTGGTAATCTATTCAAGTATATATTGTATAGCATGTTGTTTAGATTTCCTACAGACCCCAATGTGTCTCCATTTGAAAGGGTCTACCTGTGGTGTTGTTTATGCAATTTATAATTTTCCTGCCCAATTCTGTTTCTTATCTTGTTCCCACCCAGTTTTGGTTTGTTATCATTATTTGTTTTCATCAATTTTACTTATTACTTGTATCTTAGATCTGGCTAATTTTCAACGCAACTTGTATAGGTGTGAAAAATTACCTCAAAATAATAAGCTCAATTATGTTTGATATGATGTAATTGTTTACTATGCCTAATTTATCTATCACATTACTTGCCAGGTACTGGTATGCTTGCAAGTGTCGATGGCTGACAAAAGCATGTGTAACATATAGCATACGGTTTATGCAACTAATTTTATGTAAGGCGGATGCCATATGTTTGCATGATTGGGTGTTTCGATTTTCCCAACCTTCATGTGGTATATCTTGTATACATGGAAGTGTTCTTCATCATCTATTTTGTGGATGTGTATTGCTTACACTTGTGGTATGTTGGAGGGTGTATAACCCTTATACAAGTTATTTTACTGGTTCATCTCTCTCTCTCAAAATTTTTAATCTGCCTTTTCATCTTTGAACTTTAGTCCCCTCTTTTTTTCAGGTTCTGGTCCATGATTAGGAGTCTAAAATGGCTGACGTATGCCAGGTACTAGTATGGTTGCGAGTGTTGATGGCTGACAAAGCTTGTGACACTTATAGCATATTGTTTATGCAGCAATTTTCATGAAAGGAAGATCCCATATGCTTACAGGATAGGGTGTTTGAGAAATTCAATTTCTTCTGTTTTTCAGGTGAGCGTAGAAGTACCTTGGCAGCCATTTCACTTGGGCCAATGCTTTAATGTTTTAGTTTGGACAGGTATGCGCACAGGTTAGTCTTTAACCCTCATTTCCCCTAATTCCTAATTTGGGTTTTCACAATTTAAGTTGTTTATGATGTTGTTTACTTGCCATACAATTAAACCAGGTTGAAAACCAAGCCAACAGAATTGGTGTTAAAGACCCCAAAACTTACATTATGAACTTCATTAAACTTGGGAGGATTCTGACTTTGGTTAAAACATAATCAAAAGAGAATTTATATTTTCGAGCCTATGTTAGACTCGAGCCTATGTTAGACTCTCATTTCTAGAAATGAGCATGTCCATGTATGACTGAACTTTCGTGCCACTTAATAATTTTGTAACTTTGCTGTGTTGTTGCCCAGCTTGTATTTCATGGATTGGGTAGAACCAAAAACTAAAGAATTTAATTGACATCTGTTTGAGACAAACCTAAGGAGTTCAATTCTAAATTTTTTTATTTGCTCGTAGTTTGTGAAATTATTATGTGATACCCATAAGCCCCCTGTACAATTTCACCCTTGTTGTGGAGTTAGAATTGAATTTCTCGTGGTTCTGGGCAACAAAAATTGGAAGTAGATTTGAAACCACAATATTTTGTTCTGATCATGGTGTATACTGTAAACTTATCTTTGCTGAATGTTATTTATCTCACATTGAGGGGAGCATATATGACATGTTATCATTTTGCATTATCCAATTAGCAAGGTCTGAAAGCAGAGTGTGATTTTGCATTCTGAAAGTGATGGCAATGAGTTTGCAGAATTGGGTGCATCTGTAGGTGATTATCCTATCAAAGTCTTGAAATTGGCAACAGAAAAGTGAGAAATATATGGGGTATGTATATGGATTTCAATTTTCTGTTAATTTCCTTAAATCAAAATCTACACATTTTGTATTCCAGGAATTAAATCTCTTTTGGACCAGAGAAATGATTGCAATACAATGAATTCAGCTAGTAGATCTCCATCCACAGAAAGCAGATCCAGCATTAAAGATTTTCAACCTACATGTATTCAAACTCCGGCTTAATCCTTGTCATAAGAAAACTGAGAAACAAACGGATAATCCAGGAATTAACAGCAAAGGCATGAATCGTTCTAACATTAAAAGTTGGCGCTCCATCACTCTTGAGAATTTTCCATCTACTCACTCTTGAGAATGTTCCATCTACAATTAAGATTTCTGAGTTAAAATATGAATCAACTTTTGGCAAGATAACCATGCTTCCATGAAAACTTTGTCAGATGATTTCAGCACCTGCAATATTGAGTTTGAGGTATACATTTGTCCATGCATTATGTTGTTATAGTTTTCCTGCTTACAATGTCTTAGAAATGCATGAATGGTATGTTTCTATTGTAATGTGAAAGAAAGAAAGCTAATGATGCTGAAAAATAACTTCAGATTTTTATTAAATTGGAAGAGCAAGAGACTTACACATTTTGAAGTTTTGTTCATGAGTTACAAAGACTACATCATAGGCTATTTATAGAGGAAGAAGTGTAAAAAATGAGACAAGAGAAGAGAGTGAGAGAGCTTAACGGCCCTCTCTCCAACAGCTAGAATTCTAGCCGTTGGGTTTTCCAACAGCTAGATATTTCTAGTCGTTGGGTCCTCCAACAGCTAGATTTTGCCCAATTTGATGGGCTTAAATTCCCTCAATTGCTGGACCCTGAAGCTGCTTTGAAATGGACTTAGACAAAGCTTGGAATGGGCCTTGAGTAGTGACCTTTCTGGACAGCATCATGGGCCAACCTTTGGGGTTTGATTTTGATCTCCAGTTCAGTCCCTCTTGGCTTGATTTAGGGCTCCTTTTTATACTCTTGAATTCACCTTTCAATGGGCCCAGAGATGGGTTTAAATTCTGGTTCATTTGAGGATGAATTGTAGATCTTATTATGCCTATTTTAACAGTTTCAAGACTGTAGAATCAAGCAGGATAGAAACTTGCTGTCACGCGTTCCTGTCTTCCCATTCATCCTAAGCATGTTCTAGATTCAGTTGCTGTTAGAATTAGTAACATCAATGCAGAGACAACCGATCAAGAGATACCCACAATATGCACGCCATTATGTCCCTTGGTTGGGTTGATCAGGACCAAAGAGGATGCAGTAGATGCTCTCCAGTGTGAAGATCAACTTGGACCCTCAAAGCATTCTCCCAGAGTAAGGCCCACTTCCTTTATTTCTGTTCATCTGTTTCCATTTAATTATAAGGTTTCTGATAATGCTATCATATGGTTGACAATCTTACATTGGCAAGGTTAGCTAGCTGGGTATATAAATACTTATAATCACGTGGGCTATCCCAGAAGCTATGCTACTAATTTGGGAACCATGATTTCACGCTTTCTTCTTAGTTATAGTTACCTTTGACAAATGAGCATTAAATTAGTTGGTACTGTTTCAGTGGCCAATGCTGGCCATCCCATCTACTACAGTGTCTGTTGCATTTTTTGTGTAAGATTGAAACTTTCTGGCAGTTTTCAGGACATTATAATCATTAGATACTTCTATTAAGAAACACTTGTCTGTGTTTGTATTGTACCATGTGATATATCTGATATTTAACCTGCTTCTTCATATTATATCATTATATTTGAATGATTTGGCAGATCTCTGATATATCCAACTTTTAAACCTGCTCATTGATATCAATCAGGGACATGGGGTTCTAATTAAGGGACTTTAATCTTCCATATAAGTTTTTAAGCTGGAGAGAGGAAATTAATTTTCCATTATAAGCAGATCCTACTTGCTGCAACTTGTACTTTTGTTCTTTGGTGAGCTCTCTGCCAGTTTTCAATTTCTAATTGAACAATGTAGTCATAGAAAACTCTCATTGGTCAGCTAAACTGCTGCTGAGTTATTCCATCTCTGCCGTGATTAAAAGAAAAAGAAAGTTTTAATGAAGCAAAAAATTCTTCAAGCCTCTGTCTCACCTTATTTATTAAGTTTGATGCCAAAAAAAAAAAAAAAAAAACAAATAAAAAAGACAAACAGAAAAACAAAAAAAGGTTTTTAATGAAGGATTTATAAGCCTGGTGGCAAGTATTTACTTGGGCTAATTGACCATTATAATTTTTCAGTTTCTTTATAAAAATATGTGTAAATAGAATTGAATCTTTTTTTTTTCCTTGTTTCCACTTCATTAGTGGGCGTTTTTTTATTGTTCTCTTGATATTATATTTATTTTTGTTGTAGGTGGACTGTTATGAGCACAAGAGCCTGTGCAGTAAATATGGTGTGGCGGGATACCCATTCAGTGGTTTCCTAAAGGGTCCTTAGAACCCAAGAAGTAAGTACATCTCTCCTTTACCAGCATCCTTTGTTCCTTTCTCCATTAATAGTATCAGTACTCCTTTCCATCCCCAGGTTTTTTTTTTCCTCTCTCTCTCTCTCTCTCTCTCTCTCCTCTGACTTCTTGCACTTTTTTTTTTCTTCTTTCCACTCTATTGATGCTGAAACTTTGCTGTTTTGTTGTATAGGTATGAACAGCCACGTACAACTGAGGGTCCTGCTGAGTTTGTCAACAATGGAGGAGGTAATGTACTTGTTGTTAACTTCTAAGTCTTCAGTGGTAAAGGTTTTCTCCAGGATGATTTATTTTTAGAGTTTCAGAATAATGTTTATTGCCAGAACTTTGTATGAGAATCGGTGGTACAAATCAGAAATATACCGTGGACTATTTTATTTCATTCCAAGTAATGTTTATTGCCTGAACCTTGATGAGAATCTTTGGTGCTAATCACAAATATTCTGTGAAAAATTTTATTTCACTAGCATGCGTAACATTGGATTCTCAGTGTAGATTCTAGGTTAAAGATATGCATAGCTTATGTCTCTGGAGGTATAATAGAATAGAAATGAATGGAGGTATAATGCAATAGAAGAAGTGAAATGGAGAGAGAGAACCGCACCCTGAGTTGTTAAAGAAGAGAAAAGTTTTCACTTATGAAAGAAATAAAAAAGAAAAGGAATTTTTGCTTCTCCCCCAAAGTTGCTGCAAAGATACATTACTCCCAGCATTTGGTGGCTTGGCTTCTTGGACTTAATTCAATTATTTAATGGCCGACATTGAAAATCCTTTGTTCTGCAATGACCTATTATAATCATTTCATGATTGCAGTGGCAAATCCTTTCTTCTGCAACAATGTCTTTTAAATCATTTCTTGATTGCATGCAGCCATAATAAAGTATAGTGTGATTGCTTTGGATAGTTTGTTTGTTATTCCCCTCCAAAAGATATTCATGGCCTCAACAACACTTCATATGCAGCAACAAATTTCTATGAGGTCTGGTATTTCATTGTTGATGGTTCACTTAGGATAAAGTTTTTTTAGGCTTCTCATTGTTTTTCCCATTTCCTTCGCAGTTACTTTGCCCTTAAAGCAGGCAACTAGTTTCTGCCTTTCTAGCGTTCTTATTGGTGCATAAACTTGAACTGCATTTTTATGATGTGCAGAAACCAATGTTAAGATAGCTTCTGTCCCATCAAGTGTTGTGGTGCTTACAGCTGATAACTTTGATGAGGTTGTTTTGGATGATACTAAAGATGTCATGGTTGAGTTTTATGCACCATGATAAGGATAAATGAGGGATGTCAGTTTTATACGCAAAACTGGGAGTATAATTTTCCTTCTCACTTTCTTGGCTTTAAAACATGTTTTAGTCTTCTGTGTTCACCAATGGATGTCTCTCTTCACAGGGTGACAAATGACTAAGGAAGGGAGAGAAGAGTTAGCCGTGTGATGGAGAATCGCAACTGGTGATCTAGCTGATAATACACATGGCTCGCTTCAAAGATGCAAGATCAGATCTGTCTCACAACAACTAGCAACGATCTCCTCAGCTGATAGCTCATTTGGTGGCTTGGTTTCTCGGATTTAATTCAATTATTTAATTGCCGCCATTGAAAATCCTTTGTTCTGCAATGATCTCTTAGAATCATTTCATGATTGCAGTGTTAAATCCTTTCTTCTGCAACAATGTCTTTTAAATCATTTCTTGATTGCATGCAGCGATAATAAAGTATAGTGTGATTGCTTAGGATAGTTTGTTTGTTATTCCCCTCCATAAGATATTCATGGCCTCAACAAAACTTCATATGCAGCAACAAATTTCTATGAGGTCTAGTGTTTCATTGTTGATGGTTCACTTAGGATACAGTTTTTTTAGGCTGCTCTGTTTTTTCCCATTTCCTTTGCATTTTCTTTGCCCTTAAAGCAGGCAACTAGTTTCTGCCCTTTTAGTGTTCTTATTGGTGCATAAACTTGAACTGTATTTTTATGATGTGCAGAAACCAATGTTAAGATAGCTTCTGTCCCATCAAGTGTTGTGGTGCTTACAGCTGATAACTTTGATGAGATTGTTTTGGCTGAGACTAAAGATGTCTTGGTTGGGTTTTATGCGCCATGGTAAGGATTCTCACTGTTTTCTGCATGACATCTAGAAAGATCATGTTTTTATATGTATCAGCGGTGCTAATTTGCTTGTCTTCCCTTTTTTTCTTTTTCTTTTTTCTAATGTTGTTGGTGTGATGTGTGAGTGAAACAATCTTATTCCGTTGGTTACTCTAGTACCTAATTGACCTTTGTTTAACAGGAGCGGCCATTGCAAGAATCTTGCTCCTGTAAGTGCATTTGCACCTTTTTTTGTTACGCTGGCCAAGATACCTGAACTTTACAACATAAGTACCAAATTTGGTTTTTCCCAAGCCGCAGCTTTTAAATCAGAGCAAGATGTAGTAAGTAATAGCCAACCTGATGCTGACAAATACAAGGACTTGGCTGAAAAGTGTTTAATCTGAAAATAAAGATGATGAGGAAAACATTTTTGAAAAGTACTTGCCAGAGAGTCTGTTTCCTATTTGTTATCTGGATGAAGTATCATACGATGCTGATGTGCTTGTACAGGTATGGTGTGAGTGGTTATCCCGCACTGAAATTCTTCCCCAGTAACAACAAGACTGGTGAAGAGTATGATGCTGGGAGAGATCTTGATGACTTTGTGAATTTCATCAATGAAAAGTGCGGAACTAATCGTGATGGAAAAGGACTGCTAACTTCAAACGTTAGTGCCCTGCTAATTGAGCCCTGGGTTTTGCTTGTGATCCTTATCAAACATTCACTTCTTATATATGCTATGATTATTGAGAGTTTGGATGCAATGGTCAAGGAGTTTGCAAGTGCCAGCAGTGATGAAAAGAAGGCAGCTGTCAGCAAGATAGAAGACGAAGTTGAAAAGTTCAAACGTGCTTCTGCGAGGTAATTTTCTAAATTAATCTTCACATCTTTGGTTATTGCTTATTTCTTTGCACTGATCTCCAATGTCAAGAAAGCCAAAACGTTTGAAGGTGCGCTACTTTCCTCATGATGGGTTGGGTCCTGTTTCTAAGTGATTGTGATGCATGCCGGGGCCTTCCTTTCAGATAAGGGAAGATATATCTGAAAGCTCCTAAGAGCTCTACGGAGAACGGCGGTGACTATGCAAAGAATGAAATTAGTAGGCTACAGCGCTTGCTTGAGAAGCTAAAACTTATACCATGTTGCACTTTGATACCAAGACTAGAGAATATTGCACTTTATCCATCCCTACAGCGCCCAAAATTAAGTTGGATGAACGAGAGCCGAAGCTTTCTCACGTATGCACTGAGTAAATTCTTTTGGATTGAGTGATCAGACACTTTATCTTTTTAATCAAAGATCTCAAGTTTGAATCTGAGAATGAAGAAAAAGGATCTAAAAGAGTCAATCCCTTAATAAGCCCCACAGCACTTGAACCAAATTACTTGAACGAAATTAGTCAAACGAAACTCAAAAATCGGTTGGTTCAATACCAAAAAAAAAAAAAAATCAGACAGCCCTTAAAAATTATTTACCATTCTAAGTAAAGAATGAACCGAATTTCACATTTTCCTGGTTGCACTAATTATAATGGCGAATCTGATTTATATTTTCGTTTAGGTCATGACTTTCATTGTTCTTGATTGGGGCAGTCTATCGGGGCGTCAAAGGTAGATGAGTTCATCTTAAATAAAATATATATTGAAATTTTGCATTTTTTTATTTTTTATTTAAAAAAAAAAACTTATCTTTTCTCATTGGATATTAAACTTTCATCTATTTAATATTTTAATGATTTTAGTGTTATTGATATTTTTAAAGTCCGTAAGTTGAAGTCAAACTGTCTTCTTATTTGTTTTTTTTTTCTTGGATTTTACCAAGATTTAAACTTGGAGGTTGAGGGAGAAGTCAAACTGTGTCTCGTATTATGGAAACCTGAAATTTCCATGTTCATTTCTAAGCATCCCATCCTCAGTTTCATGTCCACAAACAACTGCAGCTTGGGTACATCTGTTTTTCTCACACAGAATGTGGTCTTTTGCTACCCAATTCTTGCTTAAGCTGCCATTATTTCCTTTAACATTTTTCTTTTTCATTTTGTTATTTGTCTGATGTGCCATCTGCAGCCTAATTGCATTATACTAGGTCTTCCTCCCGCCGATCAGGATACAGCAGCATCATATGCTATAAAACTTACCAAGGAGGTAGATCCCTCAGATAAAAGAAATAGCCATATTGCCCAATGATTATTTAAGATGCTTAGCAGAATTTGCATCAACCATATTGCAGAATTCCACTGCCTTTCTCAGAGTTGGCAAAAGCAAGAGTATTATTTACATAAACATATCAAGCGCTCTTCAAGTTACTAGTTAGTTGATCAAAATCAAGAAGTCTCTCGCAACTCTATCTGGAAAATGAAATAAATTTCCAGGCATGATAGCTGGTCATTGAGAACTTCTCTCTAGTCTCCAGGAACTGGATCCTTTAAATCCATATTTAACGCCCTAGAAGACTTTCCTGGGGGGTTAAATTCTCGGGAAGGGATGCCCATTGAAAGGCATTCTTCAATCTGATACTCTCTTTCATCTTCCATAGACTTAAAGCAGGAGAACGGACGTTCTTCAGGCTCTAAATTATGTGCAGGTTCTTGCCCTGGGCCAAATGGCAATTCAAAGGGCGGTGGACCTGAAGGCTGCGTTCTCATCTGCACAGAACGTAAAAGAGCTGCCCTCCTCAAGTCTGCCGAGTGGCATATATCACTAGGGGATGATGGAAACCTACCTTCTGAATCTGAGCCTCGCGGGCGAGGTTGTGTGCATGCAACTCCAGCAACAGCACAGCCAGGTGATGCATATGAATTGCTGGGGGAGGCAGAAGATAATGCAGAAAATGGTTTTTGATATCTATAAGGTGAAACTGGACTAGTGGGCAGACTTTCAGGTTGTGGTGAACAACCATGTGTGGGGTTTTCACAATACCGAGTGTCGTCAGAGTCTTCTGACATTGGTGAATATTGTAATGACATTTCATCCCTGAAATTGGAAACATTAATCAAAATTAGAGAAGAACAATAGAGTTTGCATGGCTATGTATCCACATTCACGAGCCAACAAAAGAAACCACATACTAGTCTACAAAGTGCAGTCTGCAATCAAGAAGGCAAAAATGAACTCCAACCATGCAAATACACAAACTGGAATTCTCACTCCAGAATTTTTTTTTTCTTTTTCCCCATAAATTTTTCCTTTAAAGTTGACTCTAAAGACCATAAATATATAGACTTAATATGCTAACACACTACACAAAAAAGATCACATTGGTACCAGCAAATTCTTGGAATATTAGATCTAAACAGCAAATCAAAAAGAGAAAGGTAGAGGGGATGGGAATGAGGGCTTCCATTCCACTTGCATGGTAGGACACTTGCACATGATTATTCAAATTTTAAGTGCCACTAAGGCTGATTGAAGGAAATAGAAGTGAACGGGAATGTTTTTAGAAAGAAGGAAAAAGCCCAATCCCTCCATTTTATAAAGAAAGGAAAAATGGTAGGAAGGAAACGATGGTTTTATTCCTTTCATTTTTCCTTTCTACCAAACAAAAGAACAAGGCGTTTCCTCCCCATTTCGCCATCCTTCTTCCCCATGTTTCTTTCAAAAACAAGCTGAACCTAAATTCTATTCTAAAAGCCCGTGAAGCTCTCCAAATTGCTTTAAACAGTAGTATACAATGAACACTCAAACCAATACACCATATAACAACAGCTTATTACTCAAGGACCAATTAACTATACACATGTTACTAGGCGATGCAATTATCTAGCTGCTAGGTTTAGCCAAAATGGATCCTCAGTTTCTGGGAAACAGCATCTGGGTTTATCATTCATTTTTCAAGTAGAATTTGGGAGCTCCCATGTTGAGGCACCTCCAAGGAGTGCCTTCATGTAGATTTTAATAAGAGCAGATGATTTTATTTATCAAAAAAAAAAATTACAGACTGTAATTTCACATTTATTATCATTATATTTTTATTATTGTTAAAGAAGGGCGAAAACTCTTACCTGGGATAGAACATGGTCTCGGACCTAGCAGGAGAGTCCATAAGATTATCAGGAAGTGGATCTCCCACTGTCAATCCATTCAAACTTGATGCCATCATCTGCATCCACATTTTTTTTTTTTTGATTAAAATTATGACCCAGAAAATGCAAATGTTTTTACAACATTTTAAAGATAATTTAAAGAAAATCCCCATATAGCTAGAAGCTAATTTATACCCATAAAACCTAAAATCGAAGCCAAGCCCTTTTTTCGTTAAACCTAAATTAAAAATTTTAGCGTTTTAAATAAGGAAAAGCCCATAGACCGTGAACGAAATTTCTAGAAATTGAATAAGTATTTGGTTTTTTAAATTTATATTATAAAATAATCATACTCGTCTCTTCCAAAAAAAAAAATCAAATTCAACATCGAGAGAGAGAGAGAGAGTGAGAGATCCAAGAAATTGAAGAAAGATTTCGTTTTTTTCTGTTTTTATTATCAAATACTGCATACCCATTTCTCCCAAAAAAACAAATCAAAATCAAAAATTGGGAGAGAGAGAGAGAGAGAGAGAGAGAGAGAGAGAGACCTCGCTGAGATAGCGTTTGTGAGAGTGAAGATTGTCAACATAAACTTCATCCTCGGGATCTCTGCTCCGCTTTGCACTACTCGGAGAAGGTGAGTTCGTCTCTGAACCCATTTGTTTGTTTCGATCTAAAGATTTTCGGAATGTTTAATTCGAAGAATCTATCAAAAGATTTCTGGATTTAACGAAGAGGTTTGACGTTTGATGATGGGAACCTTTTTCAAGAGGGTGACAGGACAATGACAGTGCGGTAACACCTGAACCACGAATATCTCCCAATACTTTAAATTCTCTTAACAAAATTCATCGGTTCCCATTTTCGTTCCAAGGAAGTCCTTTAGTATGCGGTCTAATCGGGGCTGTTTAAGTTTTTCACAGTGGCCCAATTAATTTCTCCTGCTGAATCCATATACAAACCTGGCTGGACTCAAGCCCATCTGTTAGAAGCCTAGACCTGACTTCTTTTTTTTTTTTTTTTTTTGGTAGGAAGAGATGGAAAACAAAACAGTAAAAGAAAAGGAGACCCCGAAGGAAAAAAACCCAAAGGCCTCCTAGCCCAAACTACTAGATACTCCCATTCCTACGGCGGACCAATCTGCTATGCTCTACTCCCTGCATGTCATCTAACATCAAGGAGGAAAGAGATCTCGGAGGAGCTTCCAGGTTGGTTAGACCTCGCTGACTGAGTTTTCTCAAAGCGGCAAGATGATCCGCACACTTGTTGGCTTCCCTATAAATGTGTCGCACTTCAGCAACTCTCAGCTCACTCAGAAGATCTCTGCAATCCCATATTTAAGGGGATGAGATTCATCAGCTCATAAAAGTCCCTGAATGATTTTTTTTTTCATCACAGGTATCCGGAATTTTTTTTATTAATCTGGTTCAAACACTCTAAAGTCCATTTTAGGGTTAACTTTCTCAAATTTTTTTTTGTCATTTTCAGAACTTAAATTCGAGATCTTTGATTAAGAGGGTAAAATGTCTGATCACATCTCAAAAGAGTTTGGACCCTATATGATTATGGTCTCATAACTTTTGTGAGTTATACTAACTTCCTCGGTATAATTAGTAATAGAATATTATATTTTATTAATTATAAATCTCAAATTCGAGTTATGAAAATGAAAAATGAAATTTAAAAGAATCAATCCCTTAATAGGTTTCACAGTACTCGAATCAGATTAATTAAGTGAAACTTGGAGACCAATCGGATAAGACTTTGCTTAAAAATAAAAAACACTTTTCTGAGTTATATTTGGGCCTTTTCAATTCCACGTGAAAAATAAATATTCTAAAAATTTACCAAATATTGATACCAAACATATGATATCACTCACACAAAAGATTAAGATTTTAAATCATCATTTTAATTTTAAATTCCAATTAAGATTTTATTTTATTTTTTAATGCCCCATAAGACACATAAGAGCAAAACAAAACCATTTTTTGGATTGGTCTAAACAAAAGATCTATTTTTTTTTTGGTGAACAAACAAAAGACCTATAAGCAACGAAGAAGGTGTTGATCTTAAATGAGTACTGAAGGGTATGTCTAAACCGTAAGGGTATGCTTGGAGTTATTATGTAATAGATTTAAACCGTCTAAAAGATTTTATTTAAATAAATATTTTAAATTATAAATTAAATTAAAAAAAAAACTACCAAAATTGGCAACTTAGATGTAGCGGAAAAACGAAACCACCTTTTGGATTCATCCGATGAACAAGGTATTGATGTGATGGGTATGTTTACAACCCTTGCTTCGTTTGACAAACCATGTCCTATCCTAACTGATAAACTACGTCAGGCAACTTTGCTTAAACTGCTAGAACCACCTCACTTTTTTGCGTCCATGCATCTCATGCCACAAAACACGAAGTAAGCTACTTGCACTCAGTTGCTTGAGATGCATATTGTTTCACATGAGTAAAAACACCTGCCAGAGTTCTAATTCAATACAGAATATGCCATCAATCTCAAGATAGTCCAAGGGTATATTAGGCCGTATGGCTCCATAAATTAACATAAAATAAGTAAATTATAAATGACTGATCGAACTCGGGCCACAAAACGCCCTGCTTGCTTCTTTTCTGACCACTTCAGGTTTCTACCTCAAAAAATGACTTACTCCTACAAACGATTACAAAACTTGCTCATTTTTGTGCTCTTCTCATGGACATTACAAAATTTTCTACACTAGAATTTTAAAACAAATTCTGGAAGGCCAGGGAGTCATATTCAAAACTTGCTATTTGCTTTTTTGTGATTTCTTGGAGGATTTGCTCCCTCTCCCTTTATTCTTCTTTGTTGATTTGTTCTGACCCTGCTTGTTTTCAACAGCTCTTTCATGAGGATTCACCTCCTCAAATTTGATAGGTTTGATTATAATACCTGATTTCTTCACCACCTGAATGAAATTACCACCGAGATGTAAGAGTTAATTGTCAAAAGGATTTCAAACATCAGCATCACAACCATATTTTAGCGAGTATAAAAGATGATGAAGCGGCAAATTCTCAAATATGTTTGTGTCAATATCCAGTTTTCATGTTCAGCAGCATATTACAAATGCAATCCATTTTAACAAAGGATCACTTACTTCTGGTCGATTGAGAGCCCCAACTGCTGTTGCTGGGTTAAACTCAGGTCCAATAGGCATTCGGATGCTTTGCTCAAAAACTTCTTCGGATGTGTAGGGGAAGGGCAGTGTCCTCGTGTGTAGTTTCTCAGCCTGCAATTCCAAATTACACAAAGGAATCAACAAGCAAATGCATGCAGCCTCCAATTGCTCACTGGATTAAGAAATGCATTTTAGTTAATCAAACCATGAGCCACATCGGAAACAATAGCCACCAAGTACTAGAGAAACCATATTTGGAGAATCACCAAGACTCTCATATGGACAACAACCAATCGCATTTTAGATTATTAACCTTTTTTAAGGATTTTGACTTTCAATTCACAAGACAGAAGGCAAGTTGAAATAGGAAACTGCATATATGCAATTATTAACTTACTCCTCATAGAAAGCAAGACTCTGTGGGTATCTTTATCCTGCTGATAATTTACCCAAATTTCATGCAAATGGCTGCAACAGCCTCAAATGATGTTAACAAACAAAGAATTAAAGTTTATAATAAACAGTCCAGCTCTGAAACCAATAGATTATGGCCTTTCTAGGCCCATTAAACCAAACTGATTGCACCTTCTATGTTTCACTGCCCAAATTATCCAGGTTAAAAAAACTTTCCCCTGCAGATATAAATTATTAGAAGCCAAAGGAAATCTTATGGCCAGGTCCCAGATGCACAGTAAGTTCCCAGAAGGCCACTAACCTTTTTGTCCAACCTCTCGGAGATTATCACATTTTTAAGGTTCGCATCTTTCCTCTTCTTAAGTGCCTCCTCTCTCTTCTTCTTGGCACTTTCATGTTCTCTAAGCATCCAAGAAGGTAAACCCTTCTTTCGTTGTATATGAGTCCATTGGCCCCAGCCGGGAAGCAAAACAGGCTTTTCAGGTTCAGGATTTTCCTCATTCAGTACTTCCTCTTTATCTTTCTCAAACTCTTCCTCTACATCATCTCCAGCAAAAGCCTGGTGTATCAGGTCAGCTTGAGATGGAAGTTCATAAGTTGATTTTGTTCCAGCTGACAAGATCCCATCCACCATCTCTTCTTCACTCTCAGTATCAGAACCGTAATCCAACTCTTGATCCTGATGCTGTAGGGCAGATTCGGCAACCTTTGGAGATGTTTTTGTTTCAGCATCTACCTCATTTTCACTCGTCATCTGGCATTTTTATATAAGTTACTATAGAAAGAAGAGGATAAAATTGACAATGAAAAAACAATAAAAGGAAACATAGAAAAAATAAAGAATAAACAGAAAGAGCGTTGGTACCTTTTTCCACGAGCCTGATGCAAATAAAGCAACTTCATATGTTGTCTTGGGCCTTGCGGCTCCAATGTCATCATAATTCTGTCAACCATGCAAATGCATTCAGATCTAACTACAGAGAGAATGACTCACCAATCAAAGAAAGAGATGAAACAGAATTAAAGCACCTCCAAACCAGGAGCTTGACAGCCTTCAGACACTTCACGGAGTGCAACCGGATCATGTTTTACAACCTTCTGCAAATCACTGCCTTCATCACAGTCGACTTCATTACTTTCAAGGGACTTGAAGTCATCTTCACTATCACTTGTGCCATAATCAATGTCTCTATTGATCCTTTTAGCTGGCTCTGCAGCTTGCTTCTTAGCCACACCAAACACACGTCTACCACTTGCAGTACCTATTTTTGCATTATCTGGTTCAATCGTATCATCAAGCTGCTTTAACGACGTTTCATACTCCTCTAGAGCAAGCTTAGCTTCTTCATAGGCTGCCTCCTTTTTCTTTTTCAACCCCCGGACCTATTGAAAAACAGATAAAACATTTTTAGGAACAAGGACAAATGAATATATAAATAAGATAAGAACAACCTTGCTTCAAGATTTTGACATAAGCTAGAAGATTTCTCCTCCATGCAACATTGCCACTCCAAGTAGGCACTTCTCCTATCAGAATAATTTGCAAGACACAATATTGATAATTGGCAATGGAACCATCATGTTAATCTTGAACTAAAAATGTGTTCATTTCACATGAAAAAACTCCTAAGAAGGTAACCCAATTGCACAGAAATTCTTCGGAAGATTAATCACTTGGAGAAAAACCAGAATTTGGTGGGCAATTTTTAATGAAAAAGAGAGAGAAAGGTAGTTTTACAAGAGACAGTAAAGAGAGAAATGACAAGAGATGTGCAAGGTTAGATAAAATGTACTAAAACTTGGAATTTATATTAAATATGTGTGCATTGTCAATTTCATCCTTCATATGAGAACCGAATTAAAAATCAGAAAAAGAAAAACTAAAGGGGCAGTTTTGGCATATTAAATCTGTGACTGGTTATTGCTGACACTTGAAATTATTTTAAATTTGCGCAAATCATTAATTTTATCCTTTAAATAAGAGCCTATTTAAAAATGAGAAGATAAAGAGGCAATTTTGTCAAAGTAACTATGTGACTGAGCTTCAAATCATAATCGTAAGATAAAAGATGTAATGACTTTAGTGCATAAGAAAACAAATGAGGAAAAAAAGGAGTTAATGTATTAATGCTAAATGATGGCTTTGGAAGGCCTTCAACAAGATGAAACAACAATCCAAGATAAAGCTTGAATGAGAGCCAATAATTTTGCTACGAAAAGTTATCATATTTGACAGCATCTAATTTTGGATAAGATATATTCATTAGCAAATTAAGTACAAAAAGACAAAGCTAGCTTTTAAAAGACCTTCAAGAATACAGAAATATTTACCATAAAAGGCAGAGAAAGCACTCCAGATTTAAGCGTCTCATCATCATCATCATCATCCATAGCTTTTAATGTCTTCTCTTTGGCTTTTTCCAACAATTTAGATGTTCCATCTTGATCTGATCCTGCTGCAATCTCATCATCATCGTCATCACTCGTGTCATCGCTGCTGCTAGAGCTGTCCTTCATAGAGTTCATTTTTCTAGTTAGACGAGCATGTTGATGGAGCTGTTCAGTTATTGCAGCTCGAGTTCCTTCATCTTGAGCATTCAAGCCTCGCTTCAAAATGCGCTTAGCCCACTTGGATGTGTTTTTGTGCTTCAGCGTCATGCGCTCCTGTACAAATCACAACAGGCAAAGAATATATCAGTAGCTAAATTTTGGAGAAGCATGCAAATGAACAGTTGAGCTTGAGTTGTAAATTACTTCTGCACGCTTAAATTCTTGCTTCATTGCTTGCTCTTTAGCAGTTTCTGGATCCATTAGCATCTCAGCAGATGCTGATTTCATTCTATCTTTCTTCAATAACCGATGATATGTCTTGGACTTGATTTTCTTTACGTGTTTTGCTTTCATCTCATGACGAAAAAGTAGACTACGCATTTTGGCAAGGCGATTTTGCCGATCTTTCACATCTTCAACAGATACCTGCCAAGCATGATTTGCAGCAAAAGCGAGAAAATTACAATCAAATGTAACTTTATAAGTTGATTTAGGTGGTAATTAATACATGCATCAAAAGACAGTAGTATGTTTATTCCAGGAGTGAAGGTTAATCTCATCAAAGAACAATGAGTCAAAACCAACCGAATATATAAAAAAAATTATAATTCACAAACGCAGCACCAACTCCAGAAAATATCCTTTAAAAAAATTTTTTTTTTTAAAAAAAGACAAGCACATCCAATATACACAATAATAGTCTCTTTCCCTATTCAAGGGCTAACCACTCCACATCCAGAGCTTTGCCACTAGCTTCCTGACAAGCATCATTATTTCAACTCAACCATCACCCAAAATGAAAAACAAAGAAAAACAAAACAAACAGGAGAGGGAGAGAGAGAGAGAGTATAACAACAACAAATTGAATCTTAATCCTAAATTTTGGGGTTACTCGTTTAAGAGATCAATTCAGGAGAGAGAAAAAAAATATAAAATGAAAAATTGAAAGCAAAAATAGAGAAAATGAAACTAAAAGAATAAAAATAAAATTAATGAAAAGAAAGAAGTAAATATAAAAAATTAAAAAAATTAAATAATAATAATAATAATAATAATTCTTCAACTAGTTTGGATTCTCTTACACCATTTATTTCTATCTGAAATCATCTCCTTAACTAAACACTTGACACTCATATCTTTATGGATAACTTTCATCCAAATTTTCAACGGTATATCTTGATATTTGACTAAATCTCTTGCATTTAAGGTCTCATTCCTCCTAACTATGTTTTTGGATTTCGTTGTATATGTCCAAACCATCTTAGACGATACTATCTCATCTTATCCACAATTGAACTACTCTCAACTTTACACGTATCTCTTCGTTTCTAATCCTATCTGTTCTATTCTTATCACACATCTATCTAAGCATTCTTATTTTCTCTACAACCATTACTTTTGTTGTTATTTAATGACCAACACTTAGTGCCATAAATAATGCAAGCATTACAACGATTCTATAAAACTTTTCCTTCAACTACAACGGCATCGTGCGCAAATAATTGCAAACGTTAAACAAAAACAAATAATTGCAAGCCCATTATACATGTTAGGTTTCCCTTAAAAAAAGGGGGGAAAAAAACTGATCTCACAAAAACCTTTCGGCAAATATTTGCAACAAATTAGACCACAAACTGTGAACCTTCTTTTTCTTTTGAAATTTATAGAAAGATGAAATAAAGTTTTCCCTCTTGAATATTTGTAAAATATTTTTTAGATAGAAAAAGAAAATAACTGAACATGAAAGTAGGAGCATTGAGTGCACAAAAAGGTCAAATGCAAGCACAAAAATGCTCCTCACTTCAGTTTCAGCAACGAAAAGGACTGAATATACTACAAAAGCAAGCGCATCAGTGCTGCTGAATTATTGCCTTCCTTATTTTTTTTTAACACAAAATACAAATCTAAAAACAACCAAACATCTCTCTCCAAACCTGCCCATACAATAAAGAACAAAAAAGGGGGCAAAGAATGAGAGAGCTTATAATATTAGTAAACGATGCACACATCACTATGAAATTCTTTGCCTTTGATTGAATTTAATGTATTGCCAATGTCAAAAAACTGGGTTACGGAACCACAAGAAAAAGCAAATAAATTACAAACGTCTCATCTTAATCTATTCAACTCTTCTCCGAGTAGTACAGCAAAAATCAAAGATAAAAATAACAAAAACATTGCATGAAATTTTAGGTATCAAGCAGAGGTGCTCCATTAATCTGGTATGCATATTCTCTCCTCCAGCTTGCATATGTGCAAGTATTAGACTTGAAAATAATGCCAATAGACAGAGCAAACTTTCTTGCCTTCCATCGGTGCATGCATGGGGAAATATCAATCATTTTCAAGTAGTAGTACCAAGTTCCAACAATGTAGGAAATGTTACGACTCATTACATAACAAGAACATTAAAAGCATGGAATACAAGCCATATCTTTTACACAGTTAGAATCATGTCAGGGATTCACAGGTAGTACGCCTCCACATTTGGTAGAATTCCAAGTTTGATCCAAGTTACTTCCCCCTCACTCCTCCATTTTCTCTTTTTTTTGGGGGGGGGGGGTCAACCATAGCTAAACTTTCATTGCATAAGCAAGGACAAAAGAGCCAGGAGTACAATGTCAATCTAGTTATAGGTTTTCCTTCTCACAGTCAAGTGGAATAGCAATTTTGCAATCAATCATAATCCAGTTGTCCTTTTTGTTTCTGTCACTGGCATTTGGCAGTTACAGTTATATATTGAAGAAAATATAACAACACCAGGAGAAGAACATTTAACAGAATGTGTGCAGAAACACCATACCTTGTTCAATTCAAGAAGCTTGGCACCATCATTTTTGTGAGCTTCCAAAACCTTGTCATTTTGAACCAAAGAAGCCATTTTCTTCTCAAAATCAGTTCTAGGCTCAAATTCAGCAGCTAGTGCCCCAACTGTAGAAAAACCCAAGTCTACATCTTCATTAAAATAAATGGTAGGTGCCTCTCTATTCCTCTTCACTAATGGCTCCCATTTAGTGATATCCTTTTTAGTTTTTTCATACACAACCTTTCTCTCCACCTTTTCCTGTTCTGGCTTGCGAAGGGGAGCCTGAACAGCGATGGAGTTCTTCTCCAAATGTTGCATTCTCTTCCTGAGTTTACTATAACCAGGCTTCCCATGTAGAGGGTCCAAAAGGTCCTGCATGGTGATGCGGCCATCACCAGCAAGTACATCACTACTAGGATTATACTCGGATTCAGGATATGCTTCAGATATCACAAAGTTGCTCTTCCTCTTATTACCTAACAATGCACCAAAATTTTTCAGTCATATTTCAAGCAATCATAACTTTGATAAAGAACACCTGCTCGGAACCAAATGAATGACACAAAAAAAACAGAGTTTAATTCTGATTCGAGTTGCTTGGAAGCCAAAAAACAATGTGAAATTCAATTATTATCCCTTAGAAAGTCTGGATGTGTTAATCATTTAAAAAACAAAAACGGGATTTGCAATGAACCCTAAAGAGCTCCTATATCCCACATAGTACTAACACAAAAATAAATAAATAAATAAATAAAACCACTAGAATTGCACTTGAATGTTGTTTTGGAGTTTCAAGTAGAGTAAATCAATTGAAATCCACTTGGGTTCAAGAAAAAGATTTAATTTATAAATGAAGTCAATTTTTAAAAAATAAACTCAAATGAACTACATTTTTTTTGTCGTCTGAATCCAAACATAGCTGAAAAAACTCAAACAAATATTTAGCCAAAGAATATGGTAGATAAATTTCACCTTCGAAAGCCTCTTTTGGCATTCCAGTGATTCCATGCAATAACCTTGCATGCCTTCCATCATCTTCTTCTTCATCATGTACATCTTCCTCATCCGAAGGCACATTCTCATCCTGCACAATAACATCATACATATATTAGCCATCATATACTCCTCTAAGCCAAGCTTTAGTTCCAAATAAGGCCATGTCAGTCGTCTAAATAGAAGTCATAACATGTAATTAAACCCCGTATCAATTACAGCTTGCTTTCATGCACAAATTGAACACTGAAAACAGTCTAAACCCTGCAATTAAACCCTAATCAAACAGAATAAGATCGTAAGTTGCTTCTTTCATGAACAATTATCACTGAAAACACTTCTCAGACACCGCAAATAAAACAGGAAACATCAAATTTAACATGAAAGATCATAGACAGACCTCGAATTGATCAGGAAGCTCGTACTCGAAGTTCTCAACAGGATCGTATCGGCGATTTTTCTTCGACTCCTCTTCCGGCAATCCCTCTTCGTACTCGTACAAGTTACCGCGATGAATCTCATCTTCGTCCGAATCAATCTCTTCTTCTTCGTCGCTGTTTGATGGATTTGAATTCAAGAGATCTATCCCTTTTCGCATCTTCGTCGGTAAACGAGGGCCTTTCGTCCTTCTCCTAATGTTCTTAGTTCTGCCGTTTTCGGAAATTAGGATTTCGGTATTCGAAGTTTTGATCCTCTTCTTGTTCTTGCCCCTTTCTCTGTTTCCGGCTCTCTCTCTTCTCTTCTTTTCCGCCATATTAAACACCTAATATGAATAATCTGAAAGTTCTTTTGTGGTGTGCTTTAGCACTTCGGAGCTCAGCTTTAATGGTGGTCAGAGTCGGAACCGTCGCCCGCATAAACGAGAGAGAGACAGAGAGAGAGAAAGAGAGCGAGCGAGCGAGCATAAACCGGGGGGAAATATGGCGCAGGACGATTTTTCCCATCCTAAACGCAGGGTTTCATCGAAAATTGAAAAGGAAGTCCATTTGCCCTAATGCTTAATTTTAAAGTCTTTTCTCATAAAAAAGTAATCAATAATATTAAAAAAAAAAAAAAAAAAAGAAAACATTTGCTTAGTAATAATTGCCGGTTCAGGTTGTAAGTGCAATCCTATAGACGAGATAAAATTTAGTATTTATTTAATTATTAATTTAAATTAAATATTTCATAACTTATTTATTTAAATACTGGTAAATAGATTAGCTATGAATGATTTTAAGTTCTGACAATATAAATTACTTATTCCTCTTTTTATATAACGAAACCGACATAAATTTATTTTTAATTAATTTATGAGTAAGCAATACAGATTTTGTATATTAAATACTGGAATAATAAATTTTATTTTAGTATTTGTTTAGAAAAATAAATAAATAAAACCCACAAAAACCCTAGCGGAGCACCCTCACAAACTCTCCAACGTAAGTCTCCTCCTTTCCCATTCTCACTCTGTCCTTTTCGTTGATTTTTATGATTTCATTGTTCAGCCCTCATTTGTTTTATGTTTTTGGGTTGCCCAAATAATTTGTATACGATTAAAAGCTTTTTTTTTTTAATTTTATTTTTTCTCTGTATGTTTAAGTGTTGAAGATATGTTCTGATTTCATATTTATGTTATTTAATTATCTAGTTTTGTCTGTAATTTGTCATCTTGTTAATCTTCATGTAGGAACCCACTACTCTTTCCTCTGTCACCAAGAGCATAGCGTTGGGAGCAACAGTAGGATCATCTGGATGTGCCTTGGCTAGATCCTCTACCGAGAATTACTCAAGAACGCACACTTTTTTCAGCCAACCCATATTCAGGTGCTTGCCTTGGAGGCTTCAAGTTTGTCGTCTGTTCTCTATCTCCAACAATCGTATGGCTGAAGGCGTAGGCGAGACTGGAGATTTAACATACAAGGATGCTGGTGTTGACATAGATGCTGGTTCCGAGCTTGTTAGGAGGATTGCAAAGATGGCACCTGGAATTGGAGGCTTCGGTGGTCTTTTCCCACTTGTTATGGTTCTCGTCTTAACCTTGATTTTATGTTGTTTTGTTAGCTTTGGCATTTATATGCTTCCGTTTGTGTATTTTGTGTTAAAAGTTGCCAAATGATCATCATAAATCCTAAAACCCTGTTCTTTTGTTCCTTTTAGGATTAAGGGGAAAAAATGCGCTTTTCTCAGTTTCCCAATGAACCTTAGTGAAGGTTTTAAATCAAACCAACAAACATTTTTCAAGCCAAAAATTCCAGGATCCAAATTGGGTTATAATCGTCTACCTCTTTCCGATGGTTGGGTATTCTATGTCGAATTATCCTCTATTGATCACAATCCAAATGTGTTTGATGCAGATGATGATCAACTTTCACCAAGCCCTTTCTTGATTTTCAAAAAAATATGAGAAAATCTCTCTTGTTTTCTCACTCACAAAAAATGCTCTCGTGTTTTTCTTCCTTCTTGTTCCATGACATTGGGAGGAACCAAACTCATGCATGAAGTTCATTTCTCCTAAAGAGAGTCGGAGAGAGAGAGAGAGAGAGAGGGAGGGAGTTGAGGGAGTTGAGAGGGGGTGGTTTTTACAAATAACCACTCCTCCCTCTTCACTTCTCTCTCATTCAAATTTGTGGGTCGCGGGTCGTGGGTCTGCCCTCATGGGTGGACCTGGGCCTTATTTTCCAACATTTAGGATATACGCTTACATGCGCCTGCCACGTATTAGTTGACATTAGACCAACCCAAGTTGAAGTGATATTGTTTAAGATATTAAATACGACGTTGTGTCACTTTAAGGTCTGTGAGATGGATATTGGCTACGATGTTGTCTCACTTTAAGGTCCGTGAGATGTGATTTTCCATAAACTTTGTTGTTTCTGGTTGCCTAGGAATTTGTCATGAAATGGTGACCAACATTTTCTTAGCTGCTTTGTGTAAAATCAGCAAGCACTTTGTGATTACGAAGTACAACTTTTATTTTCTCTCATTGCTACTTATTTTGGTTTTGAATACGTTGGGCAACACATGATCATCTGGTTATTCATTTTGGACTATTTTAGTTTTAAAGGATCTCTGTTTCAAGTTGAACAGATAATTGCAGCCCTATCGTTTTTCAGCTTCCTTACCAAGTTGCTATGTACAGGGGATTCATATCTTGTTGCTGGAGCAGATGGTGTAGGAACTAAATTAAAGCTTGCCTTTGAAACTGGAATTCATGTCACTATTGGCATTGACTTGGTATTTTTCAAAAAAAAAAAAAAAATTGTTTGGTATGTGATCTTCCATCTGATTAGCATCCTTACATTATTCTGCTTTAGGTTGCTATGAGTGTAAATGATATTGTTACATCTGGAGCAAAGCCATTATTTTTTCTTGACTATTTTGCTACCAGCCACCTTGATGTTGACCTTGCTGAAAAGGTATGGGTCATTTTTGCACAAATTTTATTATTTGTTGGAATCTTTCTTCCTTTTCAGTGTTTTTCATTTCATTCCTCAATTTCCTTTTCTTGTTCAGGTTATAAAGGGCATTGTTGATGGTTGCAAACAATCTGATTGTGCTCTTTTGGGTGGAGAGGTATTTTGAAATCAGTAGATGCTTTTTAGCTGTTGATTTTAGTTGAGCTTTATCAAACTCTGTATATCAGTAGTACTGGAACAGATTAAAAGAGATGAATACTTGTAATTACTGGGGTTGATAATCTAGCTTTTTTATTTTTTATTTTTATTTTTTTGTTTTTGTCCCTTTTCCCTATTTTCCACCTAGAAGTTTGTAAGCTGGTTTTCATCACATTGTTAGCTGTGGAACATAATTTGGCTGTAATTTACTTGGCATTATTTTATGATGTGGCTTCGCAATCATACAATTTGACTACACAGTGATTATGGAAATTTTCAATCTTTGTGCATTTAATTTGAATCTTCTTCTAAATCATGGGAGGTTGAAAAGTTAAGTGTTTTAACTGCTACTCATTCGCAGTGTTTTTGGGCCTGGCTTGTAGACTGCAGAGATGCCAGATTTCTATGCTGATGGGGAGTATGATCTTTGTGGTTTTGCTGTTGGAATTGTAAAAAAGGATGATGTAATTGATGGGAAAACATTGTGCCCGGAGATGTTCTCATTGGACTATCATCTACCGGAGTTCATTCCAATGGTTTCTCTCTCGTTAGAAGGTTGGAATTGCTTTGAGAAAAAATTTCCCAGTTTTATTTAACAAGAGGAATGCTGAGATTTTCATTCTATACTAGGAGGATATATTCAAATGTCCTCACTATTTGGAGTTGTTTATTTTCTCATGTGTACTTGCTCAAAGTGGCCTCTCTCTGAAGGACCAACTTCCTGGTGGAGATGTGACGCTGGGTGAAGCTTTAATGGCCCCAACTGCCATTTATGTGAAGCGGGTATCCTATTCCTTTCCTTTGAATTCGTATGCCAGAGCTTAATGCATTTTTGGCTGCTAGAAACAGAACATTCTTTTTTTTTTTGTTTTCCTGTTATTAAGGTTCTCGACGTCATTAGCAAGGGAGGCGTTAAAGGAATAGCACACATCACAGGAGGTGGTTTTACAGATAATATACCTAGAGTGATTCCCAAAGGCCTGGGAGCTGTTATTTATGAGGGTTCTTGGCCAGTTCCTCCTGTGTTCAAATGGATCCAAAAGGTAATATGACACTCCCGTTTGAACTCAGTATTAATATAGAAGAATCTCCAGAGCTGTACTTGCATGGGAATAACATACTAGGAATAAGGGGCAAGTCCCACTTATGGCTAAATATAGGAGATGGGAGATCATATTTGTGGCAGTTCACGTAATTATTTTTTGTTGCCTTTAGAACAAAACCACTAAATGAAGTCTGTTGTCTTTTTTTTTTTTCCTTCAGGCTGGGAAGATTCAAGATGCCGAAATGAGGCAGAGTTTTAATATGGGTATTGGCATCGTTTTAATTGTCTCTGAAGAGGCTTCGCACAGGATGCTTGGGAAGGGATTATCTGGGGAATATGGACAGGTCTTTCCAATTGGTAAGGTCATAAATGGTGAAGGAATTACATATAAGTGATACATGTCATAGGTACCCAAGTGTGGTGACTGGTGACTTGACATTTGCTTATATAGCATCCCCTCTCCTGTGTTAGTGTTATATCAGTTGAGGCATTTCCTTTGTACCTTTATTATAAACTCCTCAATTGTGGTGAGATCAAAGTGAATGAGCAGCTTTTGTTGGAATTTAAAATTTTAATCATGTGATAAATCGTGACGTTTTTGTCACGTTGTTAGCAGAGAATCGGTTTATACACTTTTTGGTGGCTTTCACAGTGCATTATTTGACCTGCTTCTGCAGTGCCACACATTGTGGAGAGATACCAGCAGTATCAGATGAGTGCAGAGAACTCTGGCGTTCCCCATTTATAAACCTGCTTGATTTCTCATTTTCCTTGAATTTTATTTGTTTGGCTTGATCTCCTCGAGGCTAATTAGGAACCAAAACCATTGATAAACTTACAATAAGAAAGCTTTGAAACATCAGGCAATTAGACATTTGTTTGACATGAGATGTTATATGCAGAATTTTTGTGATAAACAATAGCATTTTCTCTGTGCCTTCGAGCAAAAATTTAAAAAATCACATTATCAAATTGCTTCTCTTCTGTTGATATTTGCAATGAAGCGGTCCATGCTTTAACCCTCTTCTCCTGTAATTCCCACCAAGACGTGTCCTGTTCACCTTCGTGCTCCTGCCCACATCTGGTCTACAGTCTGTTACAGCATCAACTCGATCAACCATGATGTCACTGTCACGGCTAATTGTCTGCCGTGGAGGCTTTTCTGTTCTTGTGATGCAAGTGTTCTGATAACCTGTCCTGCCCCAAGTTTGAATTCTCAATGCTTAACTGGCTTTGCGGCTTTGCGTGTCTTCATAAGACATAAAACTCATGAAGCTATCCTCATCTCCTTCATAGTTTTCAAGGTCATGGTGTCTATTATTTTGTCCTTTCCCCTGCTTGTGCTCAAGGGATTTCCTTCCTTTTTTATTTTTTATTTTTGGTTATATTGAGATTTGAATGTTGAATCTTCAGGTTAGGAGAGAGGACGGCTGTCCCCTCGGGAATTTGACCACCTAATGAAGTCTGTATATGCTGCTGCTGTTCTGTTTCTGTCTTCATTTACTGCCTCCGCCGTCTTCGCCAAGAACTTCACATCGGAATTTGGCCAATTGTTCTCAAAGATGCCGTACTTGTGCTGATCTCCTCTTCGCTGATAGCCATTACGTTTGTTGTGACCAAGTTCGATGTTCTGGAAGAGCCCAGCCTCGGATTCACAGAAAATGTTCTTTTTCTCAAATCCAATCTGATCCTTATATGGATTGTTGTAAGCTTCATATTCATAAAGAGATTTCTCTTTTTCATGCCCAATGTGATTCTCAAACCTATATGGGTTGTAAGATCCGGCAACAGTTCCATATAGACCAACAACATTTTTTTGGAGGGTATTTTAGTGGAGGTCCAAATATGACCAGAAGATTCTGGGTTGTTTGGAGAATCCGAGGAATTGGGTTTCTCTGGAAATCTATTTAGAGGAATCAACTGTTTTCTCTTCATGGCCTCTCTAGGAATGGTGTCTCTCGGTGTGAGTACCTTTTCTCTCTGGCTCTCACGACTGCAATCATTCATCAAATTTTGGAATATATGTAGGAATTATCCAAAAACATGAATCATGATTTAAAACAACATTTTTTTTCCCTCAAATATGTGCGGTAAATTCATGGGAATTGAAAAAAAAAAGAAAAGAAAAGTAAAATGCCGAGTGCAGCTTTCTTGAAGATCATGGTCGAGTTTTCTCCGGTCAATTCCCTTTTCCTCGAGGACAATTTCTGGGTCTTGCCGACCCAAATGGGCTCCGTTTCTGTTTTTGATTGGACTGAGCTCGGACCCTCTCTTCTGCCGCTTCTCTCTCCACTTCATCTGCCCATGATAATGTTGACGAAGCTGAACATGACTTCTTTTGCTCATCTCCTCCTATCATTCCTCTCTCTCTCTCTCCGGCTATAGTTTCATTCAACGAGCGCTTTGATTTAAATTTCAAAATTCAAATGTCTCGACTGTTGAGCCTCGACTTCTTGGAGAGAGTCATGTACCGATATATACAAAAAAAAAATTCAAACAATTCTCAATAGAAATTAATTATGTTTCAAATCCTTATATGTCGTGGGTTCAATTCGTGACATTTTATGTCGTATGTTGAACCTGCGACATGGATTCCCCTTGTCGTCCACAACGCTCCTCCACCTGAGACTCTCCCTCCCTCCCCCGCCCGCGACTCTCCCTCCCTCCCCCGCCCGCGACTCTCTCTCTCTCTATCTCCTCCACTGCCGCTCGTGGCGCTCTTCTCTCCCTCCCTCCCCAGCCCGCGCCACTCTCTTTCTCTCTCCCCCACCGCCCATGGCTCTCTTCTCTCCCTCCCTCCCCAGCCCGCTGCTCTCTCTCTCCCCCCTCGACAATCCACCCTCCCTCTCTCCCCCCCGCGGCTCTCTCTCTCCCCCCTGTGGTAGTCCTCCCCCTCCGCGGCTCGCAGCCTCCCTCCCTCCCCCCGCGACACTCGTCTCTCTCTCTCCCCCCACGGCACTCCTCCCCCTCCACCATTGAGTGTCGCGGGAGTGAGAGGAGCGCCGCAAAAGAAGGATGTCGCATTTTGGAGACGCAAAATCCTGTGTCGCGTCTCGGAGACGCGACTCGTTGTGCTCTCTGTCATGACGACACAACACCATGTCACAAGTTCTATCCGCGATAAATAGGGGTTGCTTTCGGAATTATTTTACCTCAGAGATCATTTAAATTTTTTTTTTGTTCAAATTGGTACATGTTTCCCTCGGGGACTTGCAAGGCTTTTTTCTTTTTTTTTTTGCATTTTCTGCGGAGATGTGATAAGAAGAGTAGATATGCAAGCAAGACTCGCAATTGCCAGCCGCAAATTGTAACAGTCTCCACTAGGGAGAGTTTCCTAATTACATTTTTTTTTTGGTTTTGCCCATGTTGTAAACTTTTAATTAAGGGTTTTAAATTTTTATTTGAGTAATATTAGATGAATGAATAATTGATGAATCAAATGTGTCATTATATGAACACTTGGTAAAGAGTTTTTGTTCAAATATTATACATTTTTATAATTTTCATGATATTTATATAATAAAAAAATGAGTCAAATGTAATTAGTTTTACATAAAGATTCATTTTAAAGTGTTTTGATCAATTTTAATTAAATATTTTTCAAATTAATTGAAATATACCGATAATTTTATTGATCATTAAAATTAATAAATATTGATTTTGAAAGGCATATATTATTTAGTTCATAATTTATTTGATTCATATAATATTTTTTATTTTATTTTATTTTACTTATAATAATATTCGATTAAAATAAAAGTTATTTAATATATAGAATTTTATAAGTAAAAATATTTTTTAATTAATAATAAATTTTTATATAAAACCCCATTTAATATCTCTTTTACTCAACATATACTTTTCCAAATAGCATCGAACGACTTGATGCTAAATCAGATATATATATATATATATATATATATATATATATATATATATATATAAATGTGGATTTCTTGAACTAAATGTATTAGAAAAGGGAAAAATTCAAGTGGCAAAACCAGGACCACATAAACAAAAATTCATACTAATGGGTAAAAATAAGAGGGACTTAAAATGAACTAATTGATTTATTTATAAAAAATGGGACTCGATACGTAATATGTTTTGTTTTAAAGAGTTCATTTGATTTGATTCTGTAATTATAAATTATTTAACAAAACAAATCTACTATATGAAAATAGAACATTTTTTATTTTGACTCATGGTGTGTGGTCCTTTTCTATGGCCAGGCATTAAACAAAGCTCCTGTCAATTAGAAAAAGAATCTGAGCTACTTGTAAGGATATTCAAATGAGAAAATATTTTTATTCAAGTATTTTTTTTTAAAAAAAGATTTAACATTCGAATCTTTATAAACATATATACTTTTATAATTTTTATGATATTTATAAAACATTAAAAAAGAGAAATCAAGACGTAGAAAATAAACTAAAAAGGGCATATGCTTAGTACAATCCTTCTTTAGGAAACCCAAAAGGGTATTCATTATTTAAAATATGCTCTCCTGTAGGACCCCACCAAATTGCCTCAAATTATTGCCCATCGCAATTTGTAAACAAAATTATTTCATTGCTCGTTCCATTTGTATTCTTTATCATAATTAATATCATAAAAAAGAAAAATAATCATTCAAATAAAAAGTATAAGCAAAATAGTTATACAAAAGAATTACTCTTCATTGTATAGTTCAGAATATATAAATCTCTTATTAAATAAAAAAATATAAATAAAATATCGATAATATTAAAATTTTAAAATTTGATTTGAAATATGACATAAAATTTAGTACATTCAACATACATATGCCATGTTGCTTTAATTCTAAATTTATTAATTTAAATTAAAATTAATGATCAAGATTCTTATTATTATTGATAAAAAAGACCATAATTAAACACCCAGTAAAGGGGAAAAAAAAACAATGGAACTAGTAAAGAAATCACATTAAAAATTGGAAAAAAAAAAAATAGTAATGTAACTATGGGATGTTGCCGCTATCATGATATATAAAACGAGCGCGTGATGAAAGTCCGTTTAAACTGGGGAAGGTTTAGAAGGCGATTTCGCGGTCCAGGTGTTTCGTTCTCTTCTCTTCCTTTCAACGTTTTCCGCTCAGACATAAATTCAAGCACTTGGCCTACATTCACACACTCGACTCGAGCGGGGAGAAAGAGAGAGAGAGAGAGAGAGAGAGAGAGAGAGAGGCGAGAGAACATGAAATACGTGCTAGTGACCGGAGGAGTAGTGAGTGGTCTCGGCAAAGGTGTGACTGCTAGCAGTGTTGGTGTTGTTCTCAAAGCATGTGGTCTCCGCGTTACTTCCATCAAAATAGGTTTAATCAATTCTCTCTCTCGCTCTATAATTTGATTTTTAATGTAACAAATCATTCGTGGGTTCACTGTTTTGCGTACCAAATGCTTTTGTTTAAACATCTATAATGCTTTGTGTTATCAGGATTCTATGATTTTGTTGAAATTATTCCAAATTTAAGTTTGGGGATTACTATTTGTTACAAGGTGTTTGTGATCTAGTTCATTTTTTCTCTGTTTGTAATCTGTGCAAATGTAATCGCTAAATTTTTGCTGAATCTCATGGTTATAGACTGCCCAACTTTGATTTTCTGGTCCTCTTGGATCTGAATTGTGTGTTCTGAATTGTGCGTCCCATTTTATTGGTTTTGCGTTTTGATGCCTAGAACATGTACGAAGTCTAATTGTTGTCATCTTTTTGGATTATTGTTTTATGTAATTGTAGATCCATACTTGAACATGGATGCTGGTACAATGTCTCCTTTTGAACATGGAGAGGTTTTTGTTCTCGATGATGGTGGAGAGGTAAATGCAATAGCCTGTGATTTAATATGCATTACATTAAATTGATGACTTGTTTTATTATTATGCTGCAACAAAATTTATGTGAACTCTTGCTGGGTTTGCCAAAAATTTAGAACTTCGAGTGTGTGTACATAACCATAACTATTGACTTTGATGATTTAACTCAATGTGATTGGAGTTCCTGGAAATGATATGCCTATAGGTAATCACAACGTATGACATATGCAACTTGGTTCCTTGTTATGCTTTGATTATATCATATGACCTTGACTTAATTGGTGGTTGTACTCCCTCCAAACTTATTTTTGCTTGTCTGGTTTGACTTTGGACATATTTTCATGTGAATATTAACACAAGTGATTTTTCGCCCCTCCAAGTACAAACATGTCTTATAAATATACTTCATTTAAGTAAGAGCACATTGGGCATCACTTTTATAAGCATGTTAAAGACAAAGTGGATTGGTATCTTGGGACATCTAAAAAGGGACATATGAAATATGACTTGGAGAAGGAAGGATAGTGTTACAATTCCCATTTGTATATGTTGGTAATATAATTTCACAATAGCCTTGTTTGATTTAGTTGCTTAATACTGTTTACTGTTTAGGTTGTTTATTCTTGGCAAGATTCTGCAAAGCTGCAGGATGTTCCTTTACCAAAAAAAAGAAAAAAAATGTAGTAGATACATATATTTTCACCTCACTGTGTCTTCTGAAACATATGTCAATAATCTGACTACTAGTTTTACTCCTTGTAGGTTGATTTGGATCTGGGTAACTATGAGAGATTCCTTGACGTGACTCTTACTAGAGATAACAACATCACGACAGGAAAGATATACCAGGTGCTTAACTTAGTTTTTGATGTGCAAGTGGATTGCTTAATTTAGATATAAAGTTGTTTAACCTAGGCTCTCTTGTTTTCTTTTATCAGTCTGTTCTTGAGAAGGAAAGAAAGGGGGATTATCTTGGAAAAACTGTCCAGGTGGCTACTTTAGTAATTTAATTCCTAAAATTCCTGTCCTGACCTTCAATTCTTTAAAGGTTCTTATTGCAATGCTGGTATCCTTCTGGGATTCTAGGTAGTTCCACACATTACAGATGCCATTAGAGATTGGATTGAATCTGTTGCTGCCATTCCTGTCGATGGAAAAGAGGGCCCAGCTGATGTTTGTGTGATTGAGTTGGGTGGAACAGTGGGTAAGAACTATTCTGAACTTGGTCATGTGACATGAGTATTCACAACTATATGGATCTTTTAAATAATAAAGTGATGAAATAGAGATTGTTCCCACGGGGACTCTATGTTATTACTGACATAGCCAACTACTTTTAAATATTTAGAAGATGACATTGATAAGAGATATATCTAACCAAAATCCTCTAAACCTAAGTATGATGAGTGATTTGATAAGGATAAATTCAATATGATTAAATATGACCATGACATCCAATTGTATTTACTATGTTGTTTGTTTTCCAAAGATTTAGGTGTTCCGATGCTCTTCTGCAATCAGAAACCTTAAATACCTAGTTTACTTTCTTAAGTTAAACTAAGTTTATTGTTCTATAATAGTTCTATTTTTAGGATGAATTTTATTACAAAACAATACATTAAAAAGAAATTTCCTAAGCGATTGTATATGTCATGTAAAAAATCCCTTTTATGCATTCAATGTACATTGATTATCATTAAACCTCATTCATAATAATTTGTCTTGATCATATTATGAATATCAAAACAATCTAAAGATCACCTGTCAATTAGAAGTAATATGAACAATGGCAATCAAACAATTCTTTTGGGGGGGGGGGCATCAACAACTATTGCATTAAACACTCAAGCCATCATAGTTTTCTCCTTGTGGAATGAAGCTTTGCTACTCATGGAATGAAACAAACCACCCAAATTGAAAGAAAACATTGAAGTAAAGAAGAGTAGAAAACCCTATAGTGAAAAAGTTTCCCTCAAGAATGTCCAAAAGGTGCTGTTCATTTCTTTCTCTACATATTTATGGCCCCTTTCTCAAGATTAGGAAGTTATGTTACAAGGGAATATACAAATTAATAAATAATCTCTCACACAAAGCTTCAAAGAATAAATTACCCGATGGTGTTCCCAAATTGTTCTTTGAGAGATTAGAAAAGGTGTCACTTCCGTGTAGGTGCAAATGCAGGTATATAGTGCAGGTGTGGCCAGCATTAGGATTCTTTCTTCTGGTGCAGGTGCATTTAATGATCGCAAGTGCGCTTATATACTGCAGGTGCACCATGCTTCTCTCCTAGTATGAACTTTTTGCATGAGTAATCCTTCTCCAAGCCTTCGATCTATGCTTGGATATCTGTAAGTCCCTTCTACAAACAAATAAATGAAAACAAAATGTAATGATTGGAAGATATTACAAAATTGAATCAAAATCTAAGTAAATAAAAGGCACAAATAAATACGAATCACATGCATATCATCATGCATCCTCCCACTTACCCCTCCCCGGTTTGTTTCATGGCCATATAAGTTGAAGATGGTCTTTTATTTTTATTCATCTATTCATCAAGTTTTTGGGGCTTCCTTCCTTAGGCGACATCGAATCAATGCCATTCATTGAAGCTTTACGACAATTATCCTTTTCAGTTGGTAAGTTCTATCTTCTTTGAGTTGTCATTATGCTGTTACTGGTTGTGGCGGCTGCTGCACCACTATCATTAATTTTTTCTTAGCCTGGGCTTCATCATGTTCAACACTTGTAGATGCAAGATCTATGTGCTTGTTTGATTAACAAGAAACTCATAACTTATAAACGTGTGCATGGAATGTGATAATATAACAGGTTATATTATTCCTTTAAAGTGAAATTGATTTCTTTCTTTCTTTCTTTCTCTCTCTCTCTCTCTTCTCTCTCTCTCTTTTGGGCAAAAGAAAGGACTATGACTAAATGCACCAGGGTGCAAAACAAAAACAAAAGGTAAGCACAAGCAATGGACTTAATAGATGTAAATGTCAACAGCAAACACAAAAAACGCTATTTGTCATTCTAAACTTAGTGACATTAACCTAAAACTCAGGGGGCTATAATTTTAGGAATTGCCCTCCTTTTATGGAATTAGAGGTTTCTCTTTCTCTATATGAACCAAAACTAAAAAAGCTTAAATTTAACTTCCCCTATTAGCAAGCATTTAAATTTTCATCAACTCCAGTATCACTGGACACAGGCCAAATGAGTACCTCATAATCATGATTTGATTTTATTGTTTTCTCTATTTTTACACTTTTGGACAACATTTTTTGCACTTGATGGAAATTCTGTCTCTGGGGTTGTTGCTTTCAAATTATTATATTGATCTAATTGTTTTCGTTGGTAGTAAGGGTTTCCTTATGGTGCCTATACATTTTTTGTTTTCCTTCTTCAATTGATCCCCTATTGATATTGTTTTTTGGTACAGTTATTAGATAACACTGATACTGATGGTAATTTCTTGTGAATTAACTATGGTGAGATCTTAAATTAGGTGACTTATGTTTTGACCCTGAAAGCATGTTTGGATTAGAACTTTGTTTGCTCAATAATTGTGCTTTGTCAACCCACAGTTTTCTAGTAAGCTCCAGTGCAGTAAATTGATTTGGATATAAATGTGTATTGTGGTTGCTCTTCCTGGGCTAGAACTCAATCGGATTTACCTTTCATGTCTCATTCTCACATATGTGGATATGGTAATGTCCATAGTCATTAGCTTTTAATTAGAATTGCTGTTATTTTTCTTGCCAGGAAAAGATAACTTTTGCCTTATTCATGTGAGCCTTATACCTGTACTTGGTGTGGTGGGAGAGCAGGTATGTCTTTTTATTAATGCTCTCATTTATCTTGTTAATTAGATGCTAGGTACTTTAAACGTATGGGATGTTGCTTGTGAGCTATTTGAATGCTTATTATGCTCTCTCTCTCTCTCTCTCTTCCCCCCTCCCTTCCTCCCCCAGAAAACAAAACCGACACAACATAGTGTCAGAGAATTAAGAGCGTTAGGCTTAACTCCTCATCTCTTGGCATGTCGTTCTGCTCAGGTATGTTATATCACTTGCCTGCTGCCTATATTCTTTCATATCCGAACTTTGGCTTTAAGAATTCTTTTGAAGGTTACATTCATTGCTTGCACTTTTTCTAATAGATGAGATTCTGTGTATCTCATTCTGATATTAGCATCTTACTGTATCTTAGGAAGAACTAATGTGGTATTAGTGGTACTAAAGTTTGCTTAGGCATGGCCGTGTTTTTAGTTACGGTCGTTTAGATGCATCAGTTATTGTTTCCCCATGATGTGAATGTCAACCTAAGCATAGTTGCTTGTTTAAGGAATTGAGCATGGCATGGACAGCTCATGAAAAATTGTGGTACGATAACAACATTTAGTTGGATACTAGAATGGTTATGGTGGGAAAAACATTAATTAACTTTGGAAGCAATTTTGTACTTTTCTTAATTGACGAAGCCTAATTTTAAAACAACTGATGAAAATCTGATGTCACAAACTTTATTCTCCTTTATACACATGTCTGTCTGAGTCTATGCATATGTGTATATCTAATTTGATATATAAAACTAGTAGTACCTGTTCATTTTCTTCTATACTTTCAAAATGGAGATGAATGTAAAGAAGCTTCTTCCTGCTTCTATAGGTGGTGTGTAGAAATGGAAGGTTGCTTGATGATTAATGTTGTTTGGTCAGATGGTCAATTCAATAGCATAATTTTTTATTGTTTTGCCCTCCCACCATGTACAACACAGGAATAGATGTGTCTGCGGGTAGTTTTAATAAAAGGCTATTATTCTGACACCCATTGGTGATGTAACCATGTACTGGTTTCTTATCCATCATTTATATAGTTATGCTATTTATCGCACGTGAAAAGTGAATTCCATTAAGTTTCAACAATTGTGCGTTGTGATTTCTATACTATTTTGCATGTTTGATTTGCCTTTTAATTTTCTGGCAGCCTTTATTGGAGAATACAAAAGAGAAACTTTCACGGTTTTGCCATGTCCCAGTAAGTTCTTTTAGATGTTTGAAGTTGAACATTGAAGTTCTTTTAGAGGTTTGAAGATTGAATTGTTGCTTTTCTGTTGATTAACTCTCTCTTTGTTGCCTTACAGTTGGGAAACATACTTAATATCCATGATGTTCCCAATATTTGGCATATTCCTCTTTTACTACAGGTGAGGTTCTATTTGTCAGGGCTTTGGAGGCTTCTAGCCAACTTCCCTCCCCACCCAAAAAAAAAAAAAAAAGAAAAAAGAAAAAAGAAAAAATTAGTGTCTAGATATCCTTTGATCAAATTCATGAAATGCGTTTGTCTTTCAGAGTCAAAATGCTCACTATGCAATATTGAAGCAGCTAAACTGTCTCAGGCGAGTCTTAGTTTTGACTATTCAATCTTCACTTGGATTTTTACACCAACGGACTTGTCAGCCTCAGCCTATCCTGATTCTTTTAAGTGTATGATGTGTTGAGCATGGGGCAGGTTTCATTTCCCGCTGGTGCTGACTTAGGCCATTTTAGTTGACATTTCACAATATTTTCTCTCATAATAATTGTTGTGTTGCACATTGATCACATGAAGCGAGTATTGTTCCAGTTATCTAGTTCGATATCATGCCAATGTTAACCATTAAAGTTGCCTAAGACGTCGAATGTTGAAAGATTACTGCTTTTTATCATCTCCAGCATAGCTACTCCTCCAGCTTTGGAAGAATGGACCAAGAGGGCAGAAACTTTTGACAATCTAACAAATTCTGTTAGTACTGTTTGGATCTAATTTGCTACTTCCCTTCTTTCTGGCCTTTCTATCTGGTTAGTGACACTGGTTACTGCTGACTTATGCAGGTGAGAATTGCCATGGTTGGGAAATATGTTGGCCTATCTGATTCATATCTGTCCGTTGTGAAGGTGGGTAGTTGTTTTAAACCCCATGATTTATGGTGCTTGTACTATTCATATTATTTTTTAGAGCCTGCTAAAGCACAGTTATTCAGAAAGAGGAGCAGAGGAGAAGCAGGGAAAGGAATGTCATGTACGTGCACTAAATTCAAACAGGGAGATTGTAACATAAGCCAAAACTCCACTTCATTATCCAATTTTTTTTCTTTCCACCAAATGGCAAACCATTTCAGTTATATTGGCTCATGAGAAAGTGGTTTTAGCTATATGCATCACACCTTATTGTCTAATCTCTTGTGTGCCATTAGAAATTAACTTTTCCATAGGCATATCGTTAGAAAATGAAAACCGCTTCAGCTTTAGCTCTTGATTCGGCCACCGACTTTGGTACTTTTTAACTTAGGTTTGATAGGTAGAAATAAATCTCCTATTTCGGTATTTTCTGGCCAAATCTTCATCTTGAAAATCCTATCACATCAAACATTCAAAGCCCTAAATGAGAATACTGGAGGAGAATGAATGTCAGCCATGGAGGCAACATTGTTAAAGGTATTTTGAGCTCCTGAGGCACTAAGCTATTGCCTAACCGGGTCTTAGATGAGGCACCTGAAATGCAAGCAGGCTTGCTCTTAGTGTTCTATGCTTAGGCATCAAGGCACTTGGCAAGTGCCTTGTAAAATTTTAAGCTGATTGATAATGCTTTTGATTGTTTTCTGTTTGTATTCTTTTTGTACTGTTGGTCTAGATATGATTTTCTTTTTTTTTTTTTGATGATCTCTCTCTCTCTCTCTCTCTCTCTCTCTCCCCCCTCACTTCCATGTCATGTTTCTCATGTTTCATCATACTAATGTATTGCATTCTTGATATTTTTGAGTAGATTAAGATATATAATTTATGTTAATGTCTTCTAATACAAAGCTGGAATGATATTATTACAATTACTTGGAATGTTTACAGGGAAATTATATATATATTATATATATATAGCCATTAAGTTTTAATTGAATTTATTTTTCCAAAAATAATTTTGTTATTCTTAAATGAGCACTTCATGTCCCTCAGGTGAGTGCCTAGCACATCAAGAAATAGGACCTAGTGCCTTCAACAAATCTTTATAGAGACAAGTTCAATAGGCTCGCTATTGTTTAAATGGTAGTACTGCGGGTAATGCAAATACACTTTTGCCATTGTTTACTAATGGCTCATTTTACTAGTCTGAACATAATACCAATTTTATTTTGCAATTTTTTCAACAATAACACCAATATCGTGGTCTAGATTCAGGGACAACTCTGAAGTAGTTGGGCTCTCTAAACATGTATTGGTGGCAAAATTATTTTGTACTCTCACTTTGGAAGGGGGATCAAACATCTTTCATCAAATAGGATGTGCATCTAAATTATGTAGGCTAGTCTAAATGGGCAACAATGTGGTTGAGGTGAAGATTTTTCATGCTTATGCTAATTTGTGCTACTGCTTTATTGTGTCTCTGTCTTCAACAAGTTGTTCGACCTCTCCCTCACACTTGACCTGAAATAAGGAAATTTATGACTTTGCCTTTGAGCCCAATGTAAGTTGAGGACAGCTGTAGACTTCAATAGACAAACATGAGATCCTCTTCCTCCTTTGATCTGGATAATCCCTATGAGGAGGAACAATCTGCCTCTTTCTTTTAAACTGATAGTGATCAAGTCTTGTAACCTGCTAGTGATCAAAATAGTTTCTTACATTGCCTCCTCGCTATGGAAGGAAACTTTGTTAAGAGCCTCATGCACCCAACAGCTATTTGATATCTTAAATAAGACTGATATATGTTGATAAGTCTCTTGCTTAGAATTCTAGTGAAGATTTATAAAGAAACTTCAGCAAGATGCATGCCGAGCTTGATAAATGCCTTAACCTTGCCTGTGGTTTATGTTGGGTGGGGAGTTGTTTTGGAGCCATATAGTTATGTGAGGAGTTACGAATCTCATATTATGAGACAGTATGCATTAGCATGGCATGGTACTGTTTGTCCTCGTAGAATTGGTATTTATTGATTTGGTTGCTTTTAAGTGTGGATTAGGAATATCCTTAACATGGTTAATGAATTGACATGCAGGCCCTTCTGCATGCTTGCATTGCATGTTCTTTGAAACCAACAGTTGAT
Source organism: Dillenia suffruticosa (assembly GCA_033439265.1). NCBI lineage: Eukaryota > Viridiplantae > Streptophyta > Magnoliopsida > Dilleniales > Dilleniaceae > Dillenia > Dillenia suffruticosa. Next base: position 24,907,977 of record JAVTVX010000020.1, on the reverse strand, counting down.
TGGATTGCTGCTTCTGACCTTGAAGATGATAGCATGGAATTGGTAATACATCTTCCAGATAAATTTCTTAAAATTTCCGATACCATGACAGTCTTCTTTTTATGCTTTGTTCCTTATGCAGACTCCAGAGGCTCATGCTAAAGCCTGGGCAACCCTTAGGGTATGTCTTAATTTTGTTTTCTTTCTAGTCCTCAGCTCTTTCAACCTGTTTTTCTTGTTGTTTTTTCAAAAATGGAATGCTTATTAGTTGTGACCAGTTATACTTTGGTTAAGCTTTGAGTTTATTTGCATTTTTATGCACAACACCCTTCTGGAGAATCTTTTGGTTGGGAGGGATGGATGGTTTAAGTCCACAATTTTGTCAACTTTGTTTCGAAGAACTGTTTTGAAGAAATTTCCTATTGTTATGGCTTATGAGTCCATGTCTTCCTTTTTCCTGGGAAAATGATGCTTGCTTCCGGGGTTTTTGAAGCATATTCTCCGTTTATGTTACTGTATTAATTTGACCATTTTCAGTACTTTTTGGTTGTTTGTTTAGTGAGGAGGGAAGGTGTGTAAGCTTCACCAGGCTCCTACTGCCCCTGAATCTTATTCTTGAGGTTGGGAGGTTAGGGAATGACGAGTGGGATTTTTTTTTTTTTTTTTTTTTTTGGGGGTGGGGAAGAGAATCTATTTTCTACCTTGGGCAGTTAGCTTCATATGTTGACTTTCTTGATCTATTCTATGCCTTTTGTCCTGCTACACCTCTGATTGACTCTGTAAATTTGTTTATTTGGCCTAGTTATCTTTGTACCTCGGTTTGTGCCCCTTGGTGCTGTTGAGATGGGTGTAAGTTTGATTCTTTGTGTGCTTTTGGTTTTTTGTTAAACTGTGTCTTTATCTTTATCCTTTTTTTCCTGAACAAAAAAGGCCTGATTTTTATTTTCTTATTCACATTTGTAGTTATGAAACGGCAGTTTCTATTTTAAGTTTCTTAAAGAGAGCTTAAACAGCGGTGGTCTGTATTTCTGTGTTAACTGTAGAGCTATTTTGGCACATATATGAGATGGAAAACCTTCATATTTATTTTGAAGCTAATAGAACTCGATCCCTGATTGAAGTTGGGGTCTCAAGATTTTCATACCCCCTTGACTGCTAGCCTCCTGCATAACCAAAAGGAAAAAACAAAAGAATTGGACTGGGAGGGGGTGAGGCAAAGCTTTGTGGAAATGAATTCAATGCATTGGACATGGTTACTTGAGTTGGGCGGCCGTTTCCGGAAAGGTTCGCTAGCTAGTTGCCAAGAAACTCCTAAGACCCATCTTGCTTGGATACTCTTATTGTGCTGATCTTAACAAAATCTGATCATTACTGATGGAAACTTACATTTGCAGAATGCAGATTGTGTCTTGGTTCCTGGTGGATTTGGGGACCGTGGGGTTCGAGGAATGTTATTAGCTGCAAAGTATGCCAGGGAGAGTAATGTTCCATACCTAGGAATATGCTTGGGCATGCAGATCTCTGTGATTGAATTTGCTAGATCTGTAAGGATATTTCTTCCCTCTGAAAATGAGACCATATGTTGATTCTAATGCTTTGATCATTGTTTAGTTTTTGGGTTTGGAAAGAGCGAATAGTACAGAATTTGATGCTCAGACGCCCAACCCTGTAGTGATTTTTATGCCGGAGGTATATAAGCAGATTATACATGTTTATCATCTTGCCTGCTGGTTCAATCTATTGTATCCATATGCAGGGATCAAGGACTCACATGGGAAGCACTATGCGTCTAGGATCCCGAAGAACACTGTTCCACAATCCTGATTCCATTACATCCAAGCTGTATGAGATAAGCTATTACTAACTTGATTCATGAAGATACAAATAATCCAAAATATCTGGAAATTTTTCCTGCACACACCTCTTGTGTGTTCAACATATATATTCACCAGATCATATTGGCCAATATCCCCCAGTGTTAGTAATTAGGAGAGCATTAACCTGGTGTTCATATATAGTGATGCTGTTTGTGTAGTGCTTCTTTCGGATTTGTTGAATGAGTATTTGTTGCCTCACTGTTTACTCATTTTTTGTTGATTGTTGAAACTCTTGTAGGTATCAAAATTCAGAATATGTGGATGAAAGACATCGGCACAGATACGAGGTTTGTAATGGCTGTACATTGAGCATAAATATATCCTACATTTGTGTTACTATTACCTAAAATAATGTGGTATTCTCATAGACATGGAATGTGTTATGTAGGTGAATCCGGAGGTAATTGACACCCTAGAAGATGCTGGTCTGAAATTTGTTGGGAGGGATGAAAGTGGACGGCGTATGGAGGTCAGTTGGCTATTGTATTGGCCATAGGGACTTAAGTCCCTGTGTTTGAAGAACACAATGAATGATACGCACTTTGCTACCCCTTTCGCTTTGATGCTTGCTTTTTTGCGTGTATTACCTTTTTTTGAGGGGGTTAAAGAGACACTTGGTTGTTTAATTTTCTGTTTATCAGCACATTTGAAGGTAAATTTCCTTTCTTTTATACAGATCTTGGAAATTCCAAGTCACCCATTCTATATTGGGGTGCAGTTTCATCCAGAATTTAAATCACGGCCAGGGAGGCCTTCAGCACTATTTTTAGGTAAGATGCCCTTCTATATTGTCATTTCAGCATCACTACAATCTGTCTTGAAAAGATTTGTGAGTTTGAGAATGATTCAAAGACATATTTACCACATCCAATTATCTATTTAAAACAGTACATACACATGTCCGTAATGTAGCCTACTTACCTTCCATACATATAACACACTATGTACTTGAAACTGGGCTAATAGACATCGATGTAAGTAATAAGCTGTTTTGATTAGATGAAATCGAACATTATTTTGCAGTCATATAGCATAGCAGTCTAGGATGTTTCACCTATAATAACCTTGTATGTGAGTCTTATTTGAGCAACATTGTTTTTGTAGGTCTTATATTAGCAGCAACAGGGCAGTTGACAACATATCTTAGCAAGCATCAGAATGGGAGTTGAAAATGCAATTTCCATTTTTCTAGGTCCAGCAATTATTCCTTCACATATAACTGCCTCACAAGAAAATAGGTACAGGGAATCTTCAGATTGGAGAACAGAATTATATCTGCTTTCTTTATCAAACATACATCCACCGGAATTCTTATTTTTATTTATTTATTTATTTCAGAACACATGAATCGGATATATGGCCTTAACTTTAAAAGACAAAAGTAAGTGCACAAACTTATAGTTGATATGCCAATGAATTCTTTGTAGAAGTGCTCTATATTGCCCCCAAGTAATGACAAGTGTCGTGCGAGACTATTTATGGGCTGGTTACATTTTGTCTTTCTCCATCTGTAAAATACTTGTGCTGCCATAAATTACAGTGGTGCTGAGATCTGCGGTTGATTTAGGTCCTAGGAGATTTGTTCAGCCTTAAGGATGCAACAGTCAAATGTTGTTGCTGTTTTAGCTTTGCTTATCAATTTTCCCTAGAATATCAGCTCCGTTAAAGATACAATTTTAAGGTTTATTCTATGTGGAAACAAAGATTGATCATTTAAGGTGAAAAACATGAACACCCATTGTGTGGATTCTTATGTCGCATTGACATGTATGATTTTGTCTAAGATGCTCATTATTTCAAGGCTGTGGAGCCTTAAGTTGCTGTTCATTGGAAGTTGCTCAATTGACTAGCTTCTGCAATAGTTTATTATTTAGTATTTAAGCAAAATAAACAACTGTTATGTTTAAGAATTTATGTACTCTCATTGTCATTGCCAATCATTTGCCAGCATCTTTTTTGTCTAAACCATAGATTATGCTCCATGACTTTGTTTTTTCAAATCAAATTTTATTGCTGCGTTTTCGCAGGCAGATATTTGCTGAGAAACTGATTTACAGGGGCATTTTTAGCTTACTCAAAATTTCCGATGGATGCCATTATTTTTCAAAATACATAAAAACACTCGGAAAATAAATATTCGAAGCCTCCATGCCTCTTTTACAAAATCCCAAAAGAAAAAAAAAAAAAGACAGGAATTCATCAAACAAATTCATACTTGCAGATCCAACATAGGAGCTACAAAAAAATCATTATACTTATGCGTGTATGTGTAGAAAGAACGTAAGATTATGCATATCTGCCCCTTTTTTTTTTGTATCTTTATCTTGTCCCACGATTTAGCATCTCATTGTACTCCAAATAAGAAATCTGTCTCTGCAATTTTATTTGCTCATAGAACTTAGCTATGAACTCCTCAGCCTTCAAATCAATCCCTTCATCTTCAACTATATTCACATCTTCACAGTCCTGGTACACTTCTTCCTCATCTCCACCTTTCAGAAAACTCTTCCTTGTATTCTCATTCTTGTCAAAAACAACATCGTTATGATCATTGACATGGAAATCAAAATCGTAGTCGAAATCCACGGGTGGGTTTATGCAGGGAATGTTAGGCAGTTTGAATCGCAGAGATGCTGGTCTGTGCATTCTGACATGAATGACTGGAGTGGAATCGAAGGAGAGCTCTCTCTCTCCATAACCAATCCAATCGCGAGAATGGTCATGTTTGAGACTCTTGAGGAAGCTTGGGACCAAATGTAGGTCCATCATGAGTCTTCTTCTGAATGCGCCTCCTTTTCTTGCCCATAATAGAGCCATACGCAGGATGTTCCATGCTCTTCGTCCGATGTTGTTGTTCTTCTTTGCCATTGTTGTTGATTGTTTTGCGTTTGTTGCTTGTGATTCAATTCAGTAAAAAGAACTGGAGAAATCAGTGTCCTTTTTCGAGAGATGTTTTGATGACTTTGAGATGGTGAGACTAGGAGATTATGAAGGCTTATATAAGAAGTCGATTTCTTATCATACGCGGTGTGTTAGAGAGAGAGAGAGAGAGAGAGAGAGAGAGGGAAGACTAATGCGGCTGGTGGGAGACACGGCTGTACGCGGGCGGGCTAGTGAGCTGGGGTCCTTTCTGTTTCCTAGTCTGCCCCTTTTGATCGTTATAACTAACCCCTACTTTTAAACGATTTTCACACTACTATGCTTTATTAAGTTCTCTTTAATAAGAAAGAAAAAGCATCTTGTCTTTATTAAATCCACTACTATCTAACTTTCCAGTGTTTTGAGTTCTACAATATTTTTGAATCTTGGGTTCGAAATTTCTAATTACTTATTCTTTTCGATTTGAATCATAGTATATTTGTAATTCAATTGTTTTAAATTTACGGATAATTGTGATTTTGATACTAATTATTTATTGAACTTGAAAATTTTGGTCTATATAGGCACCCTTGTATCATGGTAAGAGAAGATCAGAAAAAGAAATTGATAGAAAAATAAGAATTTGATTTTTCGATCTTTATTGATAATTATAATTTCAAATTTAGAAAAATAAGAATTTGGTTTTTTGATTTTTATCGATAATTGTAATTTCAAATTTAAGAAAATATCACAATTAGAGATTCATAGAAAAACAAAAATAGAAGCAAGTAGTTAACAAGATTTGTGGATCATTAGTTCGAACTATTTATATATCTAACTGGATTTGAATTTTGAATTAGGTAAGGTCATAATGGTAATGCTAGATGTAGAGAGGGACCCCACGCGTTAAATGAAAATCAGCATTGTTTTGTTTGTTTTTGGTGGGGGGAGTTGCTTTGCGTTCTTCTGTTTTTTTTCTTTCTATTGCTCAAGAAATCCCCCCGCAAAATCCATGATTATTTCTTTCAACTAGACCTTTCCCTCTTTCAATTCTTTAATTATTTGTGAGAGAGAGAGAGAGAGAGAGAGAGAGAGAGAGAGAGATTTTGTTTATTTGAATGATTAGAATAAGGTTAATTGCTTCTGCACTTAAAGCCGCATTTTGGGAGTGGTTTCAATAATTAATATTCAACAATATTTGCAATTCACATTCCAGACTAGGAAATTAAAATTAACATAACATATACATTTTCCTGCCATTTTTTATTGTATAATTAATTCAAGACTAGGAAAGAGTTGGTGGAAACAGAGGGCAATAAGTGTGCTAACCACCTTGCGGCTCTCGGTCATAGCTGCTCTCCATGTCTGCACGAATTCGCTCCTCCTCCGCCTTCTTTGTTAAGGCTGCTTCAAGATGACAGATTAGATTAGGAGCTAAGTTTCTAAGGCTGAAGCGTTGGCCCGCTTTTGTAAAGCCCAGAGACTTGGGCTTGGGTTTATAATTTCTCTATCTCACCAAAAAAAAAAAGAAACAAAGAACCTTTGAAAGAGTCTTATTTTACTAATTTTTCTGGTTTAAGGAAAGCAAATGAAGAGTTGCATGATCTGACTTGGATGCCATTCAGACTTGTTACTCATTCATGTTCATTAACAATAAGGTGCCTCTTTATTCAAACCCTTCACCATCAAGCCATTCTGGCCTTGGTCAAGGTCTAATAGGGCATCTTACAGCAATGCTAGGTGGAGCCTAGAAACATATAATCATGATGCGTCTTACACCAGCAACCAAGAAAAATTTGACATAAGGTTTAGAGATTTAATAGGCAACAATTCAAACAGCCAAAATATTTTATCGTAAGTTAAACAATTATGTCCAACGGTATATGGCTGAAAACCCATTAACAAAAAGCAAAAAGATCAGAATTTTATTATAAGCCTATTGAAAGATGGTATATTTTCAAAAGATTTTTGTTCATGGCTCCTATTATATTAGGAGATTTCTAATGATCTCTTTATATGAAAACTAAGGTTTCAACATTCATAATACCTTACATAACTCTCCAAGCAAGGACCATGAATATATAATCACAATATTGGCCACTTCCAAGGTAAGTTCTCGAGGTATCTTACATATCCAACACATCGACAATGCAGAGTCGAGACACATTTCTTCTCGATCTATTTTATTATTTCATAACCTGTTTTGTCTGACGTAAGTGTTAGAGTCTCTCATGCCGAAACACTCTCCAACAGTATTTACAGATTTCACTCCTTATGAAACTTCAGTTCAGACTCCCACTCAGACAGACAGAGTTGGTATTTGGGACTCCATCAATGTCTATTTTATTTTATTAGAATCAGTTGTATATCTTATACTAACTATTTCAAAATATAAAATAAAATAAAATAAATTTCATTTTGTACAAAATTTCATAACATCTCGAATTTTTTTTGCCAAAATAAAAATTTTCAATTTTAACTCCTCTATTTTTCTTTTTTAATTATCCAAAATTTGAATATTAAATCACGAAATCGGAAAGAGAATTGTGATCATTTGGCTGTTCTCTTAAGACATTTTAATCCCTGTATTGTGAATAAAAGTAAGTCGACAAAATGGACGTATAATTTATGTTAGAGTTCTCTTAACTATTTGAGAATTATCTTCAAATTTAAAATAGATATTTTGTATTATATATATTTATATTGGTATATGACTCAAAATAGAATAATGCATCGAAATATATCATAGTAATAAGATAATAAAAAAACAACCGGAAGGACAAGTTTATTTCTTCATACTTTTAATAAGAAAAAAATATTAATTAGTATTTAATTGTAATTGTGGGTAGCAATTCAAATTTCAAATTAGGAGAGCTTAAAAAGAGGATGGTCGTTGTGTGGTGGGTCCTTTGCTCGAACCAAAAATCCTGTGACCACAAACGGGGGGAAATAAAACAAATGTGAGTTAATGACAACTGTGTGGTGCCCTCACGCCAGAAAATACTCTTGCTTGTTTTTCTTGAGGGAAGAAAAGAAAGTTCTAATTATTTCAAATCTCTCCTCTTTTGAAATCCGAAGTCTCCATGGGCCTGTGTAAGCAATCCGGATTCAAAAAATGTGAAACAACTTGCTCACAGCTACAACAGGGAATCAAACTTTACGGGATAGTGATAGTATGGTGTATTCTCTTAATCATAAATTTATGTTCGAATTATGAGATTGAAGAAATAAAATTTAAAAGAGTCAATCTCTTTTACAGTATTTAAATCAAATTAATCAGATAAAATTTAAATATCAATCGATAAAAATAAAGAAGATAGAGAGAGTTACGCTAACATATAGTCGACCTAACAAGTAAGACCGACCCAACAATCGGTTAATATACATGATAAGTAAGCTCTTAAGAAGTCAATTTGGAAATTAAACTCAAACTTGCATCCTTTTGCTCATAAACCATAATGAATTGGAAGTTTAAATAAGATTACTAGCATTATTAAAAAGACTAAAGGTAGAAATACAGCCCACGCTGCCGCCTTAACTATTAAATTAATGTTAGTATTTTCACTCGTTTAGGAATACATATTTGAGTATAATTATTATTATTCATCATATTTGTACAAAATATTAAATAAATCCTATATTTTTCTTATTTTTAATATTTTAAAGTATTTTTTAATTAATAAGTTTTATTGATCAAATTCATTTAAAAAACTCATATTTATAAAATTATGTATTGGAACCAAATTTAACAACCATATCAACGGTATTAAAGTTATATCATATGATAATTTTTATCTTTTTCTTTTTTGGTCTTGACCAATAGGTATTCGGTGACTCGATTAATCCAATTTGAGTATTGTAGGGTTTAATTTAGTGTTGGCTCTCTTCGTATTTGTTTTTTAATATTTAAAATTTTGATCGAGAGAATTTAATATTTTATTATTAAACTTATAAAACGTTGATTAATTTTTAAAATCATGTGACGTTATTGATTTTTGTCATATTAATGCTTAGAATGACCATCGGATTAATATTTGAAAACAATTAATTTTTTTTATTTTATTAAAAAAAATAATTATTAAATAAAAGGCATAATTTTATGAGTTTCGATTAAAAAAAAATCCCTCGTGTTACTTGTTACAGGTTGTGCTTCTGTCATTTCATAGGTCCGTAATTTTCAGGCTCAGGTGTGTGGAGTTGGAGAATGAATGCGCGTACGGGAGTACGGATCAGCTGAATGATGTGATCTGAAGTAGAGAGTGGAGAGAGAGAGAGAGAGAGAGAATACCATATTACATGTGGGACCCCTTTACCAACTGCTAACAGAGAAACGCCGGAAAATAGGTGTGGGAAAAGGCCAACGGGCCCCATAAACACCACAGCGCCAGCCCAGACCGGTCCGATGTCCCGATTCATGGATGCATGTTTTCCGGTCGTGAAGGTCTATATTATATTGTTAGTTTATAATGTCTTCATAATTTTTTTTGACCGTTATTTAAATTATTCAAAATTAATTTGATACAAATATATAAAATTAAATTTAAAAATTATTACCAAGTATCTATTTTCATGTTATACTTGTATTTGATTCCAATATCTAAATACCATGAAAATTCTTCTTTCAATACAAAGGGCATTATTACACTAACAGATACTTCTCCTTTTTCCTTTTTCCCCACTTCAAAGGGTGCAAGAGGTCAGGTGTATGAGAAGAGATAAATATTACATAATTACAAACATGAGATGTAGAATACAAATTTTCAAACCCTCCCTCGGGGGAAAGGGCAAGAAACCAGCACCCCTTGCCAAATGGTTTTGGTAACAGATACCATTTTTACTAATAAAATATGACACATGCGAAGCTAAGGCAAAGATCTGCCACCCCTTTTTTTTTTTTTTCAAATTATAAATATATAATCTTAAAAATTAACCCCAATATTTGCTCCCTAAAAATTCTGATCCTCTTAAACTATAATTATAGACATATATTAAAATTGATTCCTCTTTTAATTTACAACTTTACCCTTAAATCTAGGAAATAGTTGTGATGGCAAGCATTCGACGATTGCGTAGACATATGATCACATCACTCGAAACAGGAACATGCAAATCGGAGACTGTGACTTTATATGTTTCCCATCAAATTTCTTTACGATCGCGAGAGACTAAAGGCACCCAAATCAACGGCAGCCGTCTGAACACCTCTCACCAACCGAATCATCAGCCTCAAACCCCGGTTTCCACACCCACAAAGTAAGACAGTGGAGACTGATTGGACAAAAATTTTGAAAATACACGAAGGAAAATTTACAAAAAAAAAAAAATATATTGAACTTGTATCTTTGTCTCCTTCTGTCAAATGAGGTATAAAAATTTTACAAACCAAGCATGATATTTTAGTTTTAGTAACTTTCGATTTTAGGCCGAGGGCAAGTGTAACCGCACCTGATACTCTTTCTCATGTCTGCATTTTTTAATCAAAACATCTTTGCATGGTTAAACAATATTTGTAGGAGAGAAAGTGTAAAGGGGTAAGTTGAATATTTTAAATATATGGTAGTCTTTGTCCAGAATTCTGTGATCATCATTCTTTTCTTTCTTGAGTTCAGTAACTTTCCATTCTATTTTTGTATTTTCTTTTGTCTTGATTTCTTGCACACAGGTATATACCTTAGTTTTTATGGTTAAAACAACCCTAATTTTATAGTTCATGTTTCAAGAATTTCATAAAAAAAAAAGAAAAAAAAAACTGAGTTTCTGTTACTAATTTGTTGCAAGTACCTAACAAAAGGAACTATTTTAGTCCGTGAGCATATACCTGAGAAGTTCGCATGAACAACTTGAAGTTGAAGGTACCATATGCGGCAATTAGGTTAAATTGTCCTTAAATTCGTTGTTCAATTCAATTCCCATTACAGGGAGGTTACACTTTATAGAGCCTCCCCTTCTAAATTTGTACGTACTTTGGTCAATTTTTTGAAACTACCCCCCCAAGTTTTGAACAACCCTCAGAATATTCCATGTCCTAAAAATACACAAATCACAACCCAGCTCCTTAAACTCATTCATTCGACAATTCAAATTTAGCTGTCCATATAAACACTCGCCCACCTCTCCCCTCTTTCCAGGGCAAGTTTTCTCACATCTCCCATCTCACCTTGCTTCGCGCAGGGCGGGGAAAAGGAATATAAAAGCCTATACCACGAAAAAAAACCTCACCCTAGAAACACATTTTTTTCTCATGGAAGCACAACAAAATGGTGCAATTGTTCCTATGAACGATAATGCCATTGCTCCTGCTGCGAAACCGCCTCGAGATGTGACTAAGGCGAAGAAGAAGAGCGGAGGCGCTCTCCGAATGTTAAGGGTTGCCTTGTTCATGCTACGCAAGAGATCCAAGGGCAAAAAGATTGAATCCCTTCAGCTTGAGGTTGCTTCTACTGGAATATTGAAGGACCTTGTTGGTTCAATGCGCCCTTTGCATTTGCAAACCCCTAATTCTCCTCCGCCAGCGTTGATTGAATCCGGTAAAGCCATTGTTGTCGAAGAGAACTATCAGGATGTTATCGCCCCACCGTTTTCTCCCTCTGCAGCATCGTCGTCCTCCAGCTCCGGGACAATTAGTCGATATGCATCGGCTCAGAGTCTGCAGGATCTGGATCGTGATGAGACTGTGCAGTTGGACGAGGATGGTGGGGATTTGAAGATTGATGCTAAGGCCGAGGAATTCATCTCTCAATTCTATGAATCTATGAGGCTTCAACGTTTGGATTCGTTCAATCGTTACAATGAAATGCTTGCAAGGTCGACCCGTTGAAGATGTTTGTGGGATTATGTGGTTCTTGCATGCATGCATTGAAGTACTTACGTCTGTTGTGGTTTAGTCGAGCATTATTTCCTCTTTATTGCTTTGTATTCTTGTTCATATTTTGAATTATGGTAAATGTTTTTGTATGCCCGTGGGTGTGAAGAATAAATAAGTGAATAAAAAAATTTGTGGGGATAGCCAAGAGAGAAGAGAGAGAGAGAGGGGAGGGGGTTTAAAAGGAGTCTAGTGGGGTTGCTTTTTTATGGTAATTAAGTATTATTTTTGATGTTTTGTGTACATATATTTTTTTTTTCTTTTGAATTGTTAATTGATGTCTTCTTGCATTGCAAAAGTGTTCGTTAATTTCTAGGTTTTTTTTTTTTTTCTTTTTCTCTTCTTCTTCTAAAATATCGTTGCCTTTAATGCTCTTCCCTCTAAGTACATGTTCTTTGCTGTTTATCGAAACCAGAAAGTTATTAACTGCTTATATTGTTAAGAAAAATAATATGAGAACAAATCTTCAACAGAAGCTCCCAAGCATTTTGAATTCCCCAGCTCAGCTTTTGGGATTTTTTTTTTCTTTCTTTTCCAATCATTTTCCTCAGTTTTTTGGGAGCTAGGAAAAGAGAAAATGTTGCTTTAAATTTGGGAATCATCAGCTCATGACTGTTTTTCATAAAGAACACATTATTTTTTTTTTTGTTACAAAGATTTGAATTCTGAATCATGGGATTGATGGAGAGGTGTGATCACTAAACTGTTTTCTTAAAAAATATTTTTTATTTTATTAATTTTTTGATTTCTTCGTGCATTCTTGTGAGATGTTTGACGGTAAACTATTCTAATTTAGTCTTATATTATTTGTTGTGCAGTAAAAAAAAAACAACCAAGAATTAAATACAGCCGGTAGAAAATAGACCAGAAGATTCAAGAACAAACACTTGAGCTGGGCCGGCCCGCCGGGCCCAAGGTTAAGGCTAAGGCTCCCCCCCAGCTGAACCTTCCTGAACTTCCGATGTTGAGATCCTTAACTTGAACATTAGGGACAATTTAAGTTTAAGGGACCTTACGGAAAATTCAAGATTAAGGGCCAATGAGGTTTAGTTCAAATGACACCAATCCTTTCCTCCTCGTAATAGATTTGGATTCAAGTCTCAATGTCATCCAAAAAAAAAATTCAAAATTAAGGGGCAAAGACATGAGTCATCAAGCTGGCCGTTTCAGGGCCGGGTTTAACTAGATTTACCATAAAAATAAGCATTTTGTCCTTAAGAAGACAGTCTAATGGTCATAATTCTCCTCTCCTAATCTTAAAATTTAGAATTCGAATTTTTGTGTAACAAAAAAAAAAAAAAAAAAAGCATTTTCATCCCATTTGATTGTTTTCTGTTCCGAGTTCTTCAACGTCTTTTGGGCTATTTCCACCCAAAAAAAAAGGGTCTTTTGGGCTACGGGATGGGCATCTGGTTGTGTAGGTTTCGTCTGCGGGCTATGAGCCTGTTGGTCCCCGTGGCAACCAAAACACGGATTGAACCGGTCACCTTTGATTGATTTTTAAAAATTTTAATATAAGATCACTTAAATCTAAAATAATCCTGTAATCATTCTAAATAAATATAACAAAAAATAAAAATAAAGATAAAGAGACAAATCTAATTTTATAATGGTTCACACTTGTACCTACGTTCACTCTTCCGATCAACAATCCAAAATCTAACAACATGTTACTTTTATATTATAATGAAGAATTACAAAATACAATCCAAACTATTAATTTCTTATTTTCTTGTAGTAAAATATCAACTCTCATCAAAACTATTTAACAAAATTTAATACATACGACCCAAACTATTGACTTATGAGCTTCTCGTGATAGAATGTCAACACTCACCGAACTATCTTACAAAACTTAATATAAGACTCAACACAAAAGAAGATAAATAACGGCCGAAAATTTTCATATCATAGCAAACTATTATCGAGTAGCATTCTTCATTTTGCAAAGTTTTTTTGTGTGTTACCTGCCTATGTATTTGTCTCTATAATCTAATGTACCTACTCCTTTGATCTTGAATTTTTTGGACTTCAAAACATGTAGTAACAATCCAAATTTATCGGCATAAAGAGTAATTTTTTTGAGAAAACTTATGAGATTTTGGTATTGAAATTTCTCTTGATATCTTGAGATAAAACTAATTATAAAAAAATTAAATTTGAAGTTTAAATATCTCACTTGATAATTGCACAAACTGATTTGAATTTATCCAGATGATAAGTTTGGCTAAAAATTTGAAAACTCTCCAAAAACATAGCTTCTAAATGGTATTTCTGTTCTGAAAAAATTGAATGAGCAACTAATTTTTTTTGATTGTATAAAAATGAGAGATTTGTACCATTAAACTGTCCCCTTAGAACAATAAACAACTAATTTCACTCATATTTTTCTCTACCTTATTCTTAAGATTTTAACACTATAAATATTTGAATTTATAGTCATTTATCCTTTATTTAATGTGTAACGTTCGAATTTGAAAATGTTTAATCACCTAAGGAGATATGTGGATTAAATATATGCAAATGATCACGTCTCCCTTCCTGAAAAATTACTATCTCTTTGAAATTTGAAATTTGAAATTTGAAATTCAGTAATTTTGATATTCAGTTATTAAACAATTAATGTATGTATATGAACATATTTTTAAGTTAAGTAAGCCCAAATGACACTTACGGATTGGATTTTCAATTAAAAATCTATCTCTATAGTTTAAAATAATTTACCTCTATAGCAGCCCCTATGGACCCTCTACCATGCTTTTTGCCTTGCAATAAATTGTATTTTTCTACGATATATTCTGATCTATCTCTGTGACAATTTTTATAACATCTTTAAGTTAACACACCTTTGACTTTCACATTGAAAATTAGTTAGCTTCTATATGCTTCTATAATAACTCCTATATTTAATTTTGTGAAAATTTTCAATTAAAATTTAATCCGCACTAAATGTTAGAACAATATTTTTTTTCCCTGACCCGATATCTGGAGTTTCACTCTGACTAATTCAGGTTGACCTGACTGTCGGGCCTCCTATAGAGGGGGAGGTCTTCCAAAGTAGTTTTTTTCATTCCCAAGAAGATTCAAACCCGAACACTTGATTAAAGGAGGTAAAATCCTTTACACTATGTCAACCAACTTTTGGTAAATATTAGAACAACATGAGATGTTTTGTTAAAACCCAAGGAGATAACAATTTTCCGAGCCCAACGGGTCATTATGCAAACATGTACATCCCACTTTGTCCAATTCGAACCCAATTACCAAAACCCATTCGAGAAATTCCACGTCAGGTAATCAAAATCTACCTGAACAAATAAAATACTCATCACATCCCAATTCTAAGCCATGCTCCGATCTTTCTTTTTTCTTTAAGAGAAAAAAAAAAAAAGTTCTAATCAAAGCCTCAAGCTTAATTTTCCATTTTTTGTGGGTAAAATTGAAAATGAAATAGCTGCAGACTGCAGAGATTGAAGGACACAAAAAAAACCTCGACGCTTCGCTTAAACCAGAAAACTTCCAAATTTTCAAGGGTAACTCAAAATTGAATCAGCAGTAATCAAATTTCACAGCTCAAATGATTCTTTCCAAATACCCCTGTACATTTCATCTCAATCCAGCCAAAAAAAGAAACAAAAATTAGGAAATAGGGAAAAAAGGAAACATTTCCAATATTAGAATAAAGAACATTACAGGCCATGGACGATTTGAGAGCACTTGTTTTTGAACCAACGAAGTCCTCTTCTCAGCGAAGCCTTCACTCTGCCTTCGACAGCGTACACCTTGTACTTGGCCACTCTCTTTTTCCTCTTCATTTCCGGATCGTTGAAGCTCCATGGCAAAGACGACGTCGTTTCGTGACTCGTCCGCTGATTCATACGAGGTGGTGGAATTGGAGGCAAATCCGGTGAACGAGGTCTAGTCATGTAGATTTGGTTAGCCACTGATGAAGATGATGATGTTCTTCCGCTCACTACTATTTCCATCCTCCGATCTCCACCGTAGGATTTGGAGGAGAACTCACTCATCTCTCTCTAGGGTTCCTGGTTTCTGTTTTGGGGGATCTCACCCTAGTGTTTTTTTGTGGAGCTTAAGGGTGGGTACAAATGGGAAGGGAGTTGCTGTTGGGGGAAGGGGGGATACAATAAAAAAAAAAAAAAAAAATGCAGGTGACGGAAAGAAGAGCCATGGATTTTTTTTTTTTTTTGGTGGGGGCGGGGGGGAATATTCCTTTTCTTGCTAAGTTATTTTAAGGAAAAACTAGGCCACATGGTTTGTATTAATTTTATAAACATTCTTAATATTTGTGAATATAACAACATTGTTAGATATTTATAATTTAATAACAAATTAATTTTAAAATTTTTTCTTCACATTTTTATTCTAATTCATATAAATAAAAATTCCAAATATATCAAATTTATAATATAAACATAAAACAAATATAATTTATTTATTATTTTATTTAGAACTTGTCATTGACATCGAAATTCAAAACTATTATTTTATATAATACATTCTTTATCAAGCATAGAGATAAAATATAATTTAAATTATATTTATCTCTATTTTATTTTTTAATTTTAACACCATAACAATTTTGTAAAAGTACAATTATTACGGAAATACTAAGATATAAAAAAAATTTTGTAAATATATCCGTTACTAAATTATATTTCAAAAATATCAAGCAAATTCGGACCAAAATGCTAAAAAGTTTTTTTTCTTATTCCAATTTATATATATATATATGTATGTATGTATGTATTTTTATAGTTTATGGGTAGGGATGGTTGGCCAAACAAAGCTTTAAAATATTTAAACATAATTAGATTTTAAAAAAAAAAAAAAATTTGCTCGGCTAGGAAAAGTGTAGTTGGTGAATGCTGACATGATTGTTTCCTGATTCCTGCGTTGGTGCTGGTGGTTCGGGACTCGATGGTCCTTTACTTTACTTTTTCTTTTTCTTCATATTTTGGCATTCTTTTTTGTCCTTCTTTGTTCGGCTATTAACTTTTAGGCTGACGAACGACTATTTTTTTGTAATAAATAATCATGATAAAATCAATCAAATTTATTTCAAATTACATCCTTAAAAAATAAATTTTTTTCAAAATTTACTTTCATCGGACATAAATCCAAAATTTTACTTAAATCGATCACTAACTAATTAAGTATTGATATGAAAAATTTTTCAATATTAATGTTTTTATTTTTTAAAATATTTTACGTTTATAAAATATTTCGACAAGTAAAATTAATTAATATTTATTTAAAAATTCTTATTTTTTATATTTATATATTTTCTAAATTTAATAAATTATTTATTTATTTATAATTTTTATTTTTATGCTATTTATAATAATTATGTATTTGATTATTTTATATTTTAATTATAAAAGATACTTATTTTATTATTTTTATAAAATAATAAATATTTCTATAAAAATTTTTATATTTTTTATATTTTTTATATTTATATGTTTGTTTATGTTTTATTTTTTATATTTTTATAAAATATCATTATTTTGTATTGTTTACGTATTCATTTTCGTTTTTCTTACAAAGTCAAAAAGATAAATATTAAAAAAAAAAAGGAAAGAAGCTGAGCTGGGTTTGAGATTAATCTTCTTTATAAGTACGCTTTAACTATTTTTGATCATGGGGTAATTATTTTTTCGAGGCAAATAAGGTTTATTAGCTATCAAATGACTTGTTCTGGAACTCCTAAGAAGCTTTTATTAAGATTCTTTTTTTCTTTGAATTTCTTTTCTCCATGTTTGTTATGTATAGATTTTTCAAAGCCATCAACTAAGACTTGTTCATTTGTTTGTCATCAAATTCTCCAAAATTTGGCCAGCATTTCCTCAATCATACTAATCCACCAAAACTAAGCCCATCACAAAGACCAAATGAGTTTACTAGTAAAAGGAATTACTTGGCAGTTTATTATAATATTTTTTTCTTTATTAAAAGTATTTTAATTAATTTAAAATTTTAATTCTTTTATCTATATAAATTATCATGTAAAATTTAATTTATTAAATATCTGATTGTTTTGATCAATATAACTCTATTATTTTTTAAAAATTGTCCATACCCAAAATGTAAATTAATTAAAAATAATAATGCTAATGGGGGGATTTCAAATGTTCCTTCTTCCATATCAAGAATCCAAAAAAAGGGGAAAACATTGTATGGTTTCACTTGATAATTCCAAAATATCAGTAGTTTTGAGTTTGAGATTTAACGTGGTAACTATGTAGTACTAGAGCAAATTCTCCTTAGTGGGACTAAGATTTATTTTAAGCCCCTTTATTTACTCTCGGAAGAAGTTTACAATTCTTTCATGAATCATCTGCTTTCGATTCACTCATTTGTCTAAAATGATCGACTCCCTAAAAATTGGGGTCACATAACTAGCTGACAGAAAAAAAAAAAAAAAAAATCTCTTTGGTTGCCAAAGCTTGAGTCCATTATGATTACCTTTGGTTTTTATTTTTTTATCTTTTACGTTGTAAATGAAGTCTTGGGTTTGTGGCACAGAACACTAGCTTCGAACAAGAAGGCTGCAAAATATATATATGATTTCTATTCTTTAAGAACATTTAGAGGGTCCATGAAAACCATCCCTCCCATAAAAAGTTGGAGAGACACTTGTGACATTGTTTTGCGTGAGGATCTCTTGAATATATAAGACTAGATATTGGCCAAGAACCTCTTTTCTTGAGGTAAATTTTGGAGATAATCCTAACTTTATATGGAAAAAGTATTCTACCTTCACAAAATTGTATGCGTTTGGCTTGTCCGATGAGGGTAGGAGATGTAGTGGAATCCATGTATGTAGAACCCTACAATACCTAGTATGGATAATCCTTTTATGACAAATTTGGCAAATGAATCACTGGGGAAGGGGGAGCAAGATGGAATCAGGACCATGCGAAGGCACAGTTAAATGAAAGAGACCGTACTCTTGTTCTTAGTCTTCCTATGAGTAGATGACGAACCTCTGACTTATGGTATTGGATTTTTGAAAGAAAGGTGTGTATTCAGTAAGAAGCGTCTCCCACCAATTGATAAGGAATAATGTTGCTGCTAGTAAGGAACGACTATGGAAAATGGTCTGGTCCTTACAAGTTCTAAGGTAAAAAACTTTAGGCGAGCATGTAAGAATTACCTCCCTACTACGGATAATTTGATCAAAAAGCATGTTGATGCTGACCCGACTTGCTTAGAAAGGACACAGAAGAGTCTGCAGCCCATGTTCTGATTAATTGTCGAATAGCACAAGTCTGCTGGCACAAATCTTAGTGGGTTTGGCGAGGCAATCTGGTTCAAAGCTTTACGGATTGGTGTTGTCAATTGATGAGTATAGTAAGTAAATTGTTTCACAATGAAATTGCCATGGTGGCCTGGGTCTGTGGTCTAGTAGAAATCGAATTTTATAGGATTAAAAGGCTTTAGACAGCTGATTTTATATGGCAGACTACTAGCTCTTTCTTTTAGCAATGGCTGTAAGCTTAGTCTAAGGGAAGCAGTCAACGTGATTAAGATTTTTCAGCAGTTCTTTAAAAATGGCAGAAACCACCTTTGGGTTGAATGGAATGCAATTTTGATGCGGCTATATCCAATGAATCTAAGAGAGTGGGTTATGATTTACTCATCAGAAATAGCAAAGGAATTTTGCTAGTAAGTTGTGCAAAGTCAGTGCATTAGGCAGCTCATTGCCTTGCAAGAGCCTTCTTGTTAGCTTCTGAACATCGTATGTGGGTTGAAACTCTGCCTACTTCTCTTTGTAATGTGTTTTTCTCTTGTATGCAATAAAACTACTACTTTTGGTGTCAAAAAAGGTATCTTCTGTTGCATGAACGAATATTTAAGACAAAAATCCCTTCTTTCTTGGGAGTAAACTCGGACCGGGCCTTTATTACCTGCAAGAATTTGAAGTCCATCCATAAACTCTTTGTGATCCGTGTCTTTCAACTCATAGACCCATAATTTGTCTCCCATAATTATGATCAAAACTGAAATTACACAAAATATTACAAGAGAAAAGAAAAGAACAATAACAAACCTGTGATAATTTGCAGGAAAATAAAGGAAAAAGTAAACGAAAGAAAGGCAGGATTGATATTGTCTTCACACGGCTCAATCAGATGGAGAAATTTTTAGATGAAGATCAACACTTGCATGATCTCCTTCTGGCTTTTCTTTGGGAATTAAACTACTTGAGCTCGAAGCATTGACAGCACTGACAGCAAACTGCATAGGCAATGGTTGTCCAACACAAAACTGATGACGAGAAAATGGAGAGAGAAACAACGGGTTGGCAGAATTATGACATTTAGGCTGCAATGACTCAAATCGAGCAGCTGCTGCACTAGTGCTTGTGACTCTACTTGATGAAGAACAAAAGAAGGGTTTTGTCGGCTTTGCTGCATGAGAGCTTAGAATAGCTGCAGTGGCAGGCATTAGGCATCGGTTGCTATGAAATTGAGCTCTCTTACCTTTCTGACGCTCGCGTTTATGCGCATTCTGATGACCGCCTAATGCTTGAGAGTTTGCAAACACTCTACTACAAAATTGACACTCAAATTTCCTATTCTCTAAGCATGTTTCAGCCTTACTTGAACCCTGGCTTCTCTGATCTGTCAATGAAAAGCCAAAGAGTTTTAACTCTGACCCAGGACTCTGTTGGGTCAGATTGTTTGCAAATGAATTCTCTTCCATGAAAGAGAGAGTGAGATGTGGTAACTTAGGAGGGTATTACACTGAATATATAGGACTAAAGGCAATAGGTTTTATTGGAAGGGAATCAAAATGTATTATCCATCTTACTATTTTTGTTATAGCACGACAATATGATGTAGATTTTTAGGTGCATGCGTGCAAAAGGAAAATCATATGCCTGTTCATCTTAGTTGTCCGAGGCCCCTCAATCATGCCAAAGCCAAAGTTTTACTTGTATGCATCAATATATACAACAGTAAAAAGCAACCCTAAAAGCCAATAATTTGTAACTTCAATTGAGGCACTAATGTTCATGTTTTGTCAAATTAGGAAAAGCAAATGCCGAAATGGGAAGAATAATATCAGAAATTTTGCCATAATTGCCAACAAGTTAAAGAAAAGATTTGGAAGAACATGTAGCATTAGTTCTTCGCCTAGCCTTCAAGAAAAAATTATATCATGTTCTTGTACTTAGCCAAAAGATGGTCACTATCACCAAGGTTCTACACCTGAAAAAGGATAGTTCATTCGCCACGCATCATCTTGATATATAGTGTCTGTCTGCCACTAGTGTTTCTCCATGACAGATTTGTAGAAGCCTTTCAAAAAATGAAGGGGTTTGCAAGACTTGTTGTCTCCCATAATCCAAGCTTTGATTGACATATATTTTGGCCAAAGCCTCGCAACTTTAATGACAAACCGTTCAAAGTGTCTCCGAATATCTTTTTAAGATCATGGTAGGTCTTTATGCAATTACATATATGGGCACAATAATAATCCTCTGCTATGTCAGCTATTGTGAGTATTAGGACTCTTTTGTTAAGCATATTTAGGTTTGTGTGTAAGGGTGGGACATTTAGTGCATATATATAAATATATATATATGTCTTTTGTTGTCCCCATGTGACCCTCTTATTTCACTCCCATTAGTGCTTTTGTTAGCAAACAATCCACATGTCTTGTTAAAAATACTTGACCCTTGTCTAACAGCATCAGAGCAAATAGTTTTTGCTTTCATTTCTAGGGTCCAAAGAAGAATGGTTGTGCAATTAACTGGATCTACCAAGCCTTACCTGGATTATGCTGTTTATGTTTTTCCTTTTTCTTGAAAGAAATGAAACAGAACACAACAAAAGCAATGACAATTTCTTCAATCGCATCAATCTAATTCAACATAGTTAAAAATGTCAACACCCTCTATGATCTTAAACCTCTTGGTCATTCACCCATAGAGCTATCACGGGTAACTCAACTCATTTTGGATCTGATTAATCCCATTAAACTCACGACCTAGTAAAAATTTCTAACTAAAAGGACTCCATCAAGGCCCAAGTGGCTAGGTCCAGCCTTTAAAAAGATACCTTGGTTGAGGGTCCTAGAATAGTAGGCTCTTTCACCATGCTAATTGAGCAGAAGTCTGTAGCTCATTGCTTTATCAGCATTATTTATACATATATATATATTTTTTCTCCTAGTAGAAATGTACTTGCACAACAATGTCTTGGTATGCCTATGACAGAAGTGAATGGTAGAGAAGTGACAATTCAGGGGACATATTCTTGTGATTGCCCTATAGAATCTCACAACAAATAAAGTAGTTGTGCGTAATGTCCCACCCTGACATATTCTTCAAAGCTTGTAGCAGACACTTTTATTGTTCTCTGAAACTATGAACTTGTCATGGCTATAGCTTTTCCTGTTTCAACTTTGGAGATGGATCTGGATAAGGATTCTTAGAAATACACGTGATTGATACTAAATGCTCATGTATGCCATTCCCTACTTTTTGTTGGGTTCTTGTTCAATAATTCGCAGGTGTATGTTGTTCACCTGAATCTTCCAACTCAACTGGCTCGTGATGAATAATATTACAAAACTGCAAACAAATGACTTAAATTAGCAAAATCTTATGTGACGTGACTTTTCTTATATGATAAATTTACAATTTTTATCGATTTGAGTTGATCACTTTTCTGCTTTCAATAGCATTTCCCTTGCCATAATATGATCAGATGCAACTAGACAAGATACAGATGGGTGGGGGGGCATATGAGACTCAACGGACAATGAGCTGGAGCAATAGGCAAAACAGATTTGTCTAACCCCAAACACTTACCAAGGATAGAATGCAATCTCCATAGGTACCAACCCCGATGGGAAAAAGGTAAATCTAGAAAGCATCCATGCATTCACCTCTCAGATTCCCTTATTTTGAGCAAGTTTTAAAAGCAATGCTTTATCTCCCATATGGATTTGAGCAACTAAAGTAGATTAACAGGTAAATCTATTGGATAACATCAAGAGTAATCTGTTGGGATTGACCCACCACTAGGATTTCTAGTCATTGTCAGAGGTGGCAACTTATGAACTTGTAGTAATGCATCGCCATAGGATATGGATTCATTGCTTAATGGTTATTGTCATCCTCATACAATAGTAATTGCTTGTTGTCTCAAACATCACACCAATAAATTTGTGGTTTGTTTAAGATCATACATCTTTATTATCTGTTTATGATTGAAACTGACGTATCACACCAATCACCCAAAAAAAAAAGATCTATAATATTATCTATTTTATGAGTGACAAGCGTATTATGCCATTCACGCAAAGAAAAATATGTTTAGATTTACAATACAAATTAGAAAGTCATGTAATGGAGAATCACCGACAGAGAAGAAGTACTATCCTAGTTTTGATACATGAGAAAGCGAAGTGATAGGACTATTCTTCTAGGCAATCTTAGGAGCTACTCTTAAGGGTTGAAATAGCTCAAATGAGATATCCTAAAGTCGTCTCATTTTCAGTAAAGAAAGGAAATATTTTCTATATCAATAATCGACCATAATATATTATAATTAACCCCCTCATAAAGATTTCAAATCTCTGTTTCTCTCTCAGTCAGGTCATTTTTATGGAGACGTACTCAAATTGAAGGCGGGTTCACGCGAACATGTACGAATCTAAGTTTGTAAAATCCTCCCCTTCTGGGTCTTCTAAATGTGGCTTCACCTGTGATGCAATAGCCCAAATATGTACAGGACAAGCAAGAATCCCCACAGATCGTGTCCCTTAGGACATGGAGGGTAGTATGACAGGTCAGACTTGGGCCCTTTGTCGCCTTATTCTGTTGCTTGATGACAATATATTGGTTTTTAAAGTCCTACAAGAAATTTCTTTTCTATAGATGAATTAAAAAAATGAAACGATAGATTTTTTAATCAAATCTTAATTTTCAAATTCAGATATAGAAAAAATTTATATTAAGAGAATCGTCTCTTAAATAGGGTTTTACGGATATTTGAATTGAATTAATTAAAAAATGATTTTAAATATGATTGATAGAAAAAAAATTTTCTGTTTGCCATGTAGCAGTAATGACCAATGAATCTGCTAGATTGGATGAGGACAAAGCCACATTGCTTTCAAAAGTAGAGAGAGGCACTAGGGATAGTGTTTGCTAACTTGGAGTGGGATGAGACATATATCATGGCCCACAGTTGGCCCCCTACGCATTCTCCATAGTGGAGGGAGTGATGTAATAATGCTATTTGAACAAACTTTATAGGTCACATTCGAAGAAGTAAATAGTAAAATTACAAACTAATAGATAACTCTATTTGACCTGCATTATAAGCCTTTTGATTTTCATACACCAAAGGAAATTATATCAGAGTTGATCAAGAGGTATATAATTTGATTTGATAAATTTGAGAATTTAGTTGCATCTCGTGGGGGGGGGGGGATTATTAAAAAAATGTTATTCATCATAATCGTTGTCCTAATTTTTTAAAAACCCGCATATAATATATTTTAATTGATCAAATAATTGTATAAAAGAATATAAAATACAGATTTGGTCGATTAAAATTTGATATGTTAATCCTAATACACGTCGACCCGAATGAATACATAAATCATCGTTAAATCCTAATTGTTTATTTCTTGATTTAGAAAATTTATAATAAAAATTAATAATTAAAATAATCTAATATTAAATCCGACGATATTGTTGGTGTAATAACTCTCTATCTTAAAAAGAGGTTCGCAACTCTTTTCACCCTTTTCCTGTGTATGAATTTTTTTTTTTAAATAAAGTTTTTTTTTATGAATTTTCTTAAAATTTTTAAGCTATTTTTGGATCTTAAAAATTTATAATGAGAAATTTACAAATTATTTTAATAAAAATTTATTTCTTAATCCTCTATGCCCTAGAATCACTTTAAAATTAAAATCATAAATTTGGAAGTATATTTTACATAATATTCATTTATTTAGTTTCTAAGAAATAATAATAATACTATATAATTTCCTAATTTAAAAATAAAAATATATATTTTAAGGTTTTAAAAGTTTTGTTAGGTTTAAAATGAATTTTAGAAAATTATTGAGAATTTTAGAACAAATTATTTGGAGGTTTTAATAGATTTATCTTAATTTTAAATAAAATTAATCACTCTTAATTCGAGAATTGATCAGGTCTTTGATTCTTGATAAAGGTTCATCTTCACCACTCGTCCAAACTTTTAATTTCAGCCGTCTATTCCTATTCGAATCCCAACCATTGATCCCCTTTATAAGTACTTCAGTGCAGGGAGAGAGAGAGAGAGAGAGATTTCTCTCAAACGCGCATGGAGGCCATGCGCCGGCCACTACCACCATCACCTCATACTTCCCCTGGGCAGCGGCTGCAACTCCCTTCTCTCTCTCAAATTCCCAATGTCACCACGAAACCATGTCGATCACCAATTTCATTTTCTACGGACGAAATTTTCTTTTTTGTCGTATGACAACCAGAACATTTAAAAATATAAATAATATTAATATGATCAGACATCTCAGAATTGTCCGAATCTGGTAATCGTTGTGCTGATATTTTAGTTAAGTTGGGACACTCGATTCCACCGGGAACTTATGATCTTGTTTCTCCTCCATCGGGGGTTTATCAACCTTCATCCAACGATGTTAAGGGAATAGACTTTTTTAAAAGCTAAATCTTCTCCCTTATAACTAAAAGAATAATATTAATTTAATAATTTAATTTTTTTAAAATATTTATGAAAACTCTAATTAATATTTTGAAAAGAAAAGCTTGTTTTCAATTTTTTTAAAATATAAATAATTTTAATATTAATTCTAGATTTAAAAATTATAATCCCTTCTATAAAATTATAACTAAAACATAAAATATAAATTTCTGCTACTCCTGTCCCAGTAGTTCAAATGTCTTGAAGAACGTAAACCCATTAAATAAAAAGCATATATCCCCACCGCAAGAATACGCCCAAAGCCCTCCATCACAACCAACTCTAAAAGGTAATAAAAAGAGATAAAAGAGAGAGAAAGAGATAGAGGGAGAAAAAATACTAAGAGAGATAAGAATTCCATTCAATATTATTACATATCCTGATAATCACTATTTTTATAAACTATTTAAACATTCCATCTTACTATTAATCAATTTATTAATTACTAACTAATTTTATTATCTACTGATTAATATTTCTAATTATAATTAACTATTAACTATAATTGTTACAATATTTCTCTTTAAGATTATCAATGAAAAATCAAGAATTCAGACTTTGAATTTATGAATCTCGAATCAAAATTTATATTTATATTGAAAGATAAGATAAATGAGATGAACAATTGATATGATTTGAGTAGCATGAAGAGTGGTAGAAGAAAAATAGAGATGAGAGAGTTTGTGATAAACATTTATTGAATTTCTTTTTTTCGAAGGATTTTGCCGAATAAACAATAAAAATTAAATTTTTGGAGAATTTGATAAAAACTCACTATTAACAATTTTTTCTTTTTAGGACAATTGAAATCTTGCTTCTGACGAAGTATCTATCCTGGGAATTTAATCTTTGAAGAGTTTTCCAAGAATTCGCCATTAGTAAATTTCTTTTTGGACATTTGTTGATATTTTTCTATCTTCAATTTATGTTCGTTAAGAGTATGTAAAATAGAAATTTCATAAAATGTATTAATATCTTATTTTTAGGGTTTTTCTTTATTCAATATTTTCATGATGATATTAAATTTATCGTCAATTCTAGTCATAAAAGTATCTAACTTTTGATTATATTTATCAATCGTCTGGTTGAATTCTTTTATTTTTCGTATTAAATGAAAATGATTTTCTTTGATCCAAGTCATGGTTTCATACTAGGTTTCGTTTGCCATTTTATTAAGATTTACCAAAGAATGTTGGATCTGATACCAATTTGTTACAATCTTATCCTAAAGGGTGGTTGAAAGATGGAAAGAAAGATATAGAGAGAAAGACCAGAGAATGTGAGAAAATACCAAGTGGGAGAATGAAAAATTCCATTATCATTCCATTTAATGTTATTACACGTCTTAAAAATTATTATTTATAATATTTTTACTAATTATTTAATTATTTCATCCTACTACTAATAAATTTATTAACTATTAATTTTTCTAATCAAAATTAATTATTAATTATAGTTGTTGCAC
Source organism: Dillenia suffruticosa (assembly GCA_033439265.1). Classification (NCBI taxonomy): domain Eukaryota; kingdom Viridiplantae; phylum Streptophyta; class Magnoliopsida; order Dilleniales; family Dilleniaceae; genus Dillenia; species Dillenia suffruticosa. The sequence continues at coordinate 24,881,178 of JAVTVX010000020.1, read as the reverse complement.
GCTCTCAGATCCAACGGCGAACAACAAAGTATGCGCTCGATAAGATTGTGAATCAACCAGCGCATGATAGCAACTCCTCCACCATAAATTCTATCTTCCTCCTGTGGATGCGCTTTACTCCCCCCTTTTCATTTCTCCGATCTCCGTTCTCAGTTCGTGTCTCCACAAAATTTCCCTCTCATCGCATTTGTCGGTTCGCGATCATCTCTCTCTCTCTCTCTGGGGTAAGTAATTCACTTTTTTCAATTTTACAGAAATTAGGTTAAATTTCACTTCGTGATCGATTGCCGTTTGGATCTTTTTAATTTAATTTGCATTTATGATTTTGCATTTTAAGGTGATGATCTATATGAGGCATCAGAATTTCTAGGGTTCCATGGTTTACTACTAGATTGATTGTGTTTGTTTGATTTCATGTAGTCATTAGCTCGCAATTGCATGTTTGGGTTTTTAGATGCAGATATTCATTCAATTTGGTTGTATACAGTAGTAAATTAACTTGTGGAATCTGAGAGTTGTGTCGAGAGTGAAGAAATCCTTCTTGAGTTGCCTGGGTTTTATGCTTGGCGATAGATTAGATTAGTTTTGATTGATTGAATGCTATGTTTTGTAGATCAACTTGCGATCATGGGATCAAAATGCTTGTTAAGGCTTTGGAAGCAACATTCATGAAATTTAGGAGTATGAAGTAGTGAAGAACAACTGCTCCGCATGTGTACAGTCTGACAGCTGTTACTGAATCTTGTTTAGATCAGGTTGATTATATCAAAATCTCTATTGATTTGCTTCATATAGAGCCCTATACGTGATATTAGAACATTCTGTGGTTCCATGTGATGCTTTAAGTATCAAAATGCTAATGTTGTCATGGGATTACGATTGCCTGATAGAAGCATAGAGGTAACATTCCGGAAATAGTTGTATATCAATATAAAGTTTTTAACAGCACCTGCTAGAGATGTATGGAATCTAAGAGTTGTAATTGAATTGTGTGGAGTCCTAACCCTAGAAGTTCTAGGGTTTCATACTTAACTATCAATTGGATTATTTTTGATTTTTTTTTCTGAAAACTAAGTTGTTTTGATTCATCCGCTATGATGTTTTCTGTTATAACAGGATATCCTTGGATTTGAATTTCACGTCAAGGTTTCAGATGCAATGTTCATGCATTTTTGTAGCATATGCTATAAAGTAATGAACACCTGCTTTGCATCTAAAAAGTTTTGGTAACTCAGAGTTGCACCACATGTGAAATGAAAGAATTTAGTTGGGACTGGTGTATGTGAGATAATTTCCTCTAGCTCCCAAAAAAGACATTATATGGACTGGTGAAGTGCTTGTTTCCTTAAGATTTTTTTTTTTTGGTGGTTTTGGGGTTTGTGGAATATTAATCAAGGAACTAGCTTGTCTTGTCAGAGTATTGAGCCAAGATGTCTTTTGAACAATTTTAAGCTGTTGTTATATTGATTTCTAAGGCTTTTAATTGCATGCGCAGAGTATATCTGAGATGAGTTATTTCCATGGTAGAGAAGAATCCTGAGCCCATATATGATATGTGTGGAAGTATCATCACATCCTTTGTACATCAGTATCACGATGCAGACACACGCACTGTGATTTGTTAAAGTGAGGCTTGTACTCATCAGCTATGATCTCCGGAGTATGGTTTATTAATGTTGCTGTATGTAAAGCTTTTGTCTGGATTTGATTATTGTTATCTATTGATTGGGCAGCCAAATTGAGAAAGTGTTGTCAGTGCTGGAGTTGCAGAATTTTCAAGGCACAGCCTTCATTAGTTTCAAGTTAGGCAACTAAAGTCAGCGACATGATGGTAATGGCCGCAAGGTAACAATTGATTGAAACGATTGAGTTTCTTCTCCTTTTATTTTTTTTCAAAACTCCACTTTCATATTATAGGATCTTTTGTTCAATGTTTTAGTGTTTTTCTGTGCACTTGAAGAATGATTTCTCTTTCTTAGCAATGTAAATTGTCCCACTATTTCTACCAGCTAATTGTGCTCTTTCTCACCAATTTTTCATTTTGTTCTGGTAGACAGTATTTTGATTTGTCAGTGAACTTTACTGCTTATAGCATGTTTTGATTGGCTTGGGAGGAAAGAAAAGCCTGTTGGTTTGAAGGGGACCCGCTAAAAGGATATTTGAGGAGTTGAGATGCCTCTCTCTATCTCTATCTCTATCTCTCTCTCTCACTGTCCCCCCCTTCCCTCCCTCCCTCCTCATTTTTCTGGATAATTTCTTGAAGCACCTTAGTTTTTGGTCTACTTTTAAGTCTTTCCTGTCATTTGCAGATCTTGTTGATTTGTTGCTCGTCTTGTAAGCCACTGATTGGCAACTCCTTGGTGCCCTCTGGTGTCATTTGTTTTATTAAAATGTTATATGGAATTCAAAAAGATCAAATAGGAAATGATACTCTGAATCATAGAACTATAATGAAATATATGATCAACCAACATTTATCGAATTATAAAAAGAGTCAGAAGAAATAGTTTGATCCTCTTATTTTTCTTTCTCGAATTGAGGATCCATGAATCGGGATCCTGATGCATATAGATACAAATGGTGCAATGAGAACAAGAATTTTCAGGAACATTTGGTTTCTGAGTAGAAAAGTCATTTTCAAGTAGTATTCGATCAATTACGTATTAATCAATATTCGATTGATTGGTCTAAGCTTATTGACAAAAAAGATATGTCTAAGTCACTTCGTTTCTTTTTGCCCAAGTTGCTTCTCTTTTTGTCTAACTCACTACCTTTTTTCTTTGTGAGTTTCAGTCCGAGTGTGTTTGTAAGGATACAAATAGAATTTTCACTGCTAGGTTATTATGACTTTCATGCTGGGACATTTCTTTTCTTTTTTATTTGAAATTCTTTAAATTAACTACAGGTACCATATTCATGGCTTCACCAATCTATGGTAGAAACAATGTCAGAATTAAGTAGCATAGTTAAAGAAACATCTGACAATGGGACGGATTTGTCTCCTGATGATATTGGCACCATTGAAGAAATGCCAGAGGACACAATATTGTCTCGACAAACTTCTGTGAACCTTGTTCCATTTATTGGCCAACGATTTGTTTCACAGGATGCAGCATATGAATTTTATTGCAGCTTTGCAAAGCAGTGTGGTTTCTCAATAAGACGTCATCGAACTAGAGGGAAAGATGGGGTCGGTAAGGGAATCACAAGAAGGGATTTCACCTGCCATCGTGGTGGCTACCCACAATTAAAACCATCTGATGATGGAAAAATGCAAAGAAATAGAAAATCATCTCGTTGCGGATGTCAAGCGTACATGCGAATTGTTAAAAGAGCAGATTTTGATGTCCCAGAATGGCGAATCACTGGCTTTAGTAACATCCATAATCATGAACTCTTAAAATCCCATGATGCGCAGCTGCTTCCTGCCTATTGCACCATATCAGCAGATGACAAAAGTCGAATTTGCATGTTTGCTAAAGCTGGGATGTCAGTGAGACAGATGCTAAGATTGATGGAACTTGAAAAGGGTGTTAAACTTGGGTGTTTACCCTTTACAGAAATAGATATTAGAAATCTGTTGCAGTCTTTCAGGAATGTGGACAGAGATAATGATTCCATGGACCTTCTTGCTATGTGCAAGGACAAAAAGGATAAAGATCCCAACTTTAAATACCACTTTGAGATAGACTCACACAACAGGTTGGAGTCTATTGCTTGGTCATATGCTTCATCTATTAGATCTTATGAGCTATTTGGTGATTCCATTATATTTGACACAACACATCGTCTGGATGCTTATGATATGCTTCTGGGTATTTGGGTTGGGGTGGATAATCATGGAATGAACTGCTTTTTTGGTTGTGCGCTTTTGCGGGATGAAAATGTTCAATCATTTTCCTGGGCATTGAAGGTAAGAAGCTATTTGTGCTTTGTGTGGGATCTCACTGTGATAAACATAGCAACTTGGATTCTAATTTGTGAAGAGAAATCTTTTTAACTGGAAAGAACCGGAAGTTGTAGTCCCTCTGTTGCTGATCTATTTAGTGGACCATTTGCTCTTAATAATACATGTTAATATGTATTGTTCATGTCCCTTGAAAGCTGCTTATTATAGCCCTACCATGTCCCCTGAAAGCTGCTTGTTATAGACCTACCACAAATATTTTTGTCATCTTTCATCTGTGGTTCATGTCATTATTCCAGTTTTAATTTTACCCAGAATTTTTTATTTACTTCTGATTCTTTTCCCTCGACTGTCTGCAATAGATATTTTTGGGCTTCATGAATGGAAAGGCTCCGGAAACAATTTTGACAGACCAAAATATGTGGCTTAAAGAAGCTATTGCAAAGGAGATGCCAAGGACCAAGCACGCCTTCTGCATTTGGCATATAATTGCAAAGTTCTCGGATTGGTTTTCTGTACTTCTTGGATCAGAATATGATAAATGGAAAGCCGAGTTCCATCGGCTCTATAACTTAAATACTGTGGAGGATTTTGAAGTAGGATGGAGGGAGATGGTTGATACATATGGACTTCATGGGAACAAACACACGGTGAGCTTATATGCACTCCGGACATTTTGGGCGCTACCATTTTTGAGATGTTACTTCTTTGCAGGAATGACGAGTACATTTCAATCAGAGTTGATAAATGCCTACATACAAGGGTTTTTGAGTGCACAAGCTCTACTTGATAATTTCATTGAGCAGGTAGGAGCAACTGCTTAGTCTTTTGTTATTTGTTCATTTCTGAAGACTGAATGTGTTACATGCTTTCTAGGTAGCTGCTGTTACTGATTTAAAAGATCTGGCAGGAGGTAAACAAAAGATGCGACGAAGGGTATACAAGGTCTTCCTGAAAACGGGGTCACCAATTGAGTCTCATGCTGCCTCTGTACTTACACCATATGCTTTTTGCAAACTACAAGATGAACTTGTTATGGCCCCACAATATGCATCCCTTATGGTGGATGAGAATTACTTCATTGTAAGGCACCATACTGAGCTGGATGGAGGTCACAAGGTGCTTTGGATACCTCATGAAGAGTTTATTGACTGTAGTTGTCATCAGTTTGAATTTTCGGGGATCCTTTGTAGACACGTGCTCCGGGTTCTATCCACAAATAACTGTTTCCATATTCCAGACCAGTATTTGCCCCTTCGTTGGCGTGATGTTGGTTCATCTGTATCAAAAACCTTCCAGAGTCCTACATCTGGGGACCGGGCTGGGAAAGTGCAGGTGTTACATTCCATGATTTCAACATTGATGTCAGAGTCGACTGAGACAGAGGAGCGCCTTGATATAGCTTGTGATCAGATTGCTATGGTGTTATCTCGTATTAAAGAGCTTCCTGGGCCAGCCCATGGCCCTAATGACTATTATCTACAATAGTCGATCTGATCCATTGATTCTTCCAGAGGATGAAGATTCTGATGGTATTGTAATAAGCTTTAGTGCTGGTAACCCTCATGAATCTATAGCTTTGGGGAAGCTGAAAGAAAGAAGACAGAGATATGGCTTGGATATATTTAGAAAACCTAGGCGTTGTTCTGTGCCATGCTGTGGGCAGTTTGGAGATGATGCAGCTGATTGTCCAATGATGGGTGCTGACGAATTGGGATGGACTGGGTTTCCTTTAGGCAGAAATTCTGGATACTTCTAATGTGCATAGTCCTAGTAAGGTAGCAAGTGTCCATGCACCACACTCTCTTGTGAAATCGTAGTAGTATCTTTTGCAGGTAACCTTGTCCTATTTCACAAGATCCTGTTAGAACTGTAGTTCACGGCATGATACCTAGTGTAATACACTGTTACATTTGACCTCTTAATAGATTATAGAACCGGAGGAGGCAGTTGCCACTCTTGCATATTTTCATCTTTTGTCAAGTTCTGAGTAGGTTTTATTAATTATTGAATTCATGGATTCATTTATGTGATTAAAAAACTGAGTAATGATAATAAATTAGATACTGTACTTCTCTTCTCTTGTTCAGTACTATGACATGTGCATGCTGATTACTTATCACTGTTTAACTTGTCTCTTTTCATACATTTTGAGCCAGCATTTCTCATTGCTACAGGTATTATTAATTCTTTCTATTATATTTGCTTTGAAGTTTTCTCATTTAGTGAACAAGGCACTGTTAATGTATAGAATGTCATAGATTTAACACCTTGTTTAGTGCAGAATGGCCACTTGGTGGAACACATTAAACCTGCATTGGGTGATCTTCTAGTTGAGGCATTCATTTCTTCATAGCTGATGATGCTGACACCAAGCTCAAGGAGCTCAATGCAATTGAAACACCTTCAGGTACATTTCTTTTATACAATTATACTTCGTCTTGGACTAGATTTTGTTGCATCAACTGTTGATCTTGTATTAGTATTGACTTAGTCCTGTGAGAGAGTGTTGTATTAATTCCTGATATTATGGCCTTTTGAGTTTGCATGGCCATCTAGCAAATAGGTAACAATCAACAATTAGATGCTTTCTCAGTTTTGCTTTTTGTTATTTTAGTACTCCTGAATATATTTTGTCCCACTGCTAGACAGTTTTAGAGATAAAGGAAGCGCAAAACAATTTAGGAGAATTTTTTTTAGTTCCTGATGCACGGCTTGAGAATTCAGGACTGTTCAAATATTAGATATGCCATTACATTTCTCATTTAATAAAATTATGGGAGACTACTGTGTGCTGGAATATTTGATCTCTTACTTTGAAGAGTGCATGGATATTGGGAGCAGCCCCCCCAGCCACATCATCCAAAGATCATGGGAGCAGTCGGACTTGTACTGGTTAACACACACTTATCTACCAACTGTTAAATTAACTGAGGGGCTGTTTGGTTGAAAGGTATGGGTTTCGGGAATTGGAATGAAACCCATAAAAGTTGTTTGGATCAATGGAATGAGAATGAAACCCCTAAGCTATGGGTTTCGTGAAACCCAAGTACATCTATGGGTTTCGGTGGAAACCTATGTTTGAAACCCAACCCCTAGCCATTTCCCTTCTAACCCCTCATTTTTTTTCCTAAAAACCTCAAATCTCTCTCCCCTCCGCCTTGATTCACCCTTCATCTTTGATCTTCATCGCCAGTCACCGCCAGTTCAATCACCACCTCAATCTCCGCCTCAATTCATCTTCTCAATCATGTCTGACTCGATTCGTTAGTCAATCTCCGTTGTTCGAAGTTGCCATCGTCTAATCTATCAACCTGTCCTTTCGATCTCATCATCTTCACTTGTGCTTCTCTTTCTCAGCCATCTCTGCCCATCGCTGTTCAAGTTCCAGCCTTCAGTCACCATCTTCGAATCAACGCCATGAGTTTCTGTCACCGTCTGCAGTCACGATCGCCGATCACCATTCGCCTAGAGTACATTATCCTCTTTGTTGTTTGCCTATCACGATCGCCGTTCGCCTCGAGTTCATCTTCTCTTGATTTATAAGGATTATTTTTATATAATTTTAGTATTAATATTTTTTAATTTTTATTTTATAATTTAAATTAAAATTTATTTTTATGTTTTTATCTAATTATATATAATAAATTTATTATCTAGTCATTTAAATGATTTTTTACTAGGTTTAATATTATAAATTAATTAAATCACTTTAAGTACTTAGAATAAATAAGAATTATTTTAAAATTTTGATTAAAAAATAAAATAGATGAAATTATGTTTTAATTTAAGAAAATAAAATAAAATTTTGAAAATATTTTTTTTCAGAGCAAAATTGATAATTAAATGATTCTCATTCTGAAATATATATAAACCAAATATCAATAATAGTAATTATATCCATTTCAGAATTTAAACCAAATAACTAATATCAGAATTCAATTCCGATTTTGATTTTTAAGGTTTTTTATTTCGATTTTGATTTCGATTCTTGAATGCGAACTAAACACCACTTGAAGTGTGTAATACATCCTCTTCCCACTTTTTATCACGAAGTTTAACTTGACTTGTCATTCGATGCCATCTAATTGTTCATGATAGCTGTCCAGTCTTACACTCTAAAAACTCTTTAAGGGGGTGCTTGGTTAGCACTTGAGAATCGGAATCGGAATCGGGATCGGAATAAAAAACTTTAGGAATCGGAATCGAAATCGAAATCTGATGCCCTTGATTTGGTTCAAATTCTGGAATGAATATGATCATCACTGTTGATATTTGATTTGTATATCTTTCGAAATGAGAATAATATAATTGTTAATTTTGATCTTAATAAAAAATATTTTTAGTGAATTTTAATGTTAAGTCTATTAATAATCAAATAAACAAATTAAATAATAAATAAATTAAATCTAACCAAATAATAATTTCTAAAAATAATTTATAACGTAAGTTATAAAATAAAAAAAGATTAAAAATTAAAAATTGCCAATTTATAACCCAAACAAGAATATATAAAATAATTCTAAAATGCTAACAAGGGCTAAATTAATATTATATATTAATTTAATAAATGGTGAGTTTGGGAAATTGTTACAATATATGGTGAACTTGATTGCCAAATTCAGAATTTGAAACAATCGATGGTGACCGAGGCTTCCAATTTCATGAATGAAATTCAGGAATGGGATTGGGAAATTAGAAAATTGGGAAGTCGAATCACGGGTAGATGGCTTCCAATTTCAGTCGATGGTAGGGCATGGTGACTCGCCCGAGGTTGATGGGAACAAGCAATGGCGGTGGTGAATTTGGATGACTGCAGCAGACAGTGACAACAGATGGCGAAGTCAAATCGAGGGAAGGTGGAGATGTCGACGGTAGAGAAGGCGATGATGAACACAGAGAAGTCGATGGAATTGATGGCGGTTGAAGGTGATATAGTCGACGGCGAACGGCGAAGGGCGAAGGGCGAAGGGCGAAGGGCGAAGCAACCAATGAAGATGGAATCGAACACCACCTAAGTTACCTAATTTGCTGTTCCTTGCTCAGTTTTGGAGGATGTAGTCTATTTACGAATTGTGCCATTTGTGATGCTTCTGCTTGTTTATATTGTTGCATGGAAGCAAGGGTCTTAAAATTTTATATTATGCGATGCTACAATATATTGAATGAAGTTTAAATACATATAAGAGCTCACATAAATTTATACGATGTAATCTGTTTCATCAGTGTTCAGCTGGATATTTAGTACACAGTTATGAGAAAATGAACACTTTGTTCCTCTAATTTTGTCTCATCAGCTAAAGAAACCTTGCTTAGCCTACTTGGCAGTGTTCTTATGCCATAATTCCTTATCTTTGCCTCCTTGTGGCGGCGATTGGATCCAAAAAGTGCTTTATATGCAAGTTGTCTTCCCATATTGGGATAGCCTCCCTGGGTGCTGTTCGGTTGTCTTTCAGAGCTGAACTGGTTGTCATCACTATAGGTTTTTGAAGCTTTTGCACTTACTTTCTCCGAAGCCATAGTTTCCATCGGGAAGGAATGAGTTTTATGTGCTGAAAGTATAAAGGATGCGGGATAGATTGCTAGTGATTGTTATGTATATCTTTTTTAAAAAAGAGAAGGTGGGCATAACTTTTATGAGAAGCTACATCACGGAGTGATGGTGGAGCACTGTGGTGGATGAGAGAAACCTTTGAGGCAAAGTTAGGAAATTGGCCGAAAGAAAAATCCCGTAGATATATGTATCAACCAAGATTTTTGATAAGAAGAAACTAGATATTCTAAACCAGCGGTACCTTGATTTGATGGGTGCCCCCTTGTATGTGTTCATGAAAATTTATAGGTTTATTTTGGATGCCCCTCTACCATTAATCGCTAACAGGTCTCCTATGGTTTATTTGGTAGGTTTTGCACCTAAAGGTGAACATTTCAGTTTTTAAGGAAAAAAAGGCAGTGCCATGACAGTGGTGGGAGAACAGAGTCTGATTATGCAAGGAAACTTGCAATTCGGAGTTTGTATAGTTTAATCTTGTTCTCTTGCCCCATCTATTGGGGAATGGGGTTATGACCGTTAGGTTGTCCCCTTGGGGACACGAGAGGAGAGGGTGACGGGTCTATATGTGTGGAAAAAATGTCACCTGCACATGGACAGATATTCGTCCTGTTTCCCAGTCTTTTATGTATTTAAGTTATTACTTTTCGCATGGCAGCTTATTTTGGTTCAAAGCTTCGGCTGAGAGGTTGGGGCAGATCGTGTTTCTTCTGACTGGGTATTGGCTATGTAATGATGTAAAACAGAACCTAATACGCTCGAGCCAGGTTAAGTTTTAGGCGTTTTGGACCTTGCAATTGCAGAAACGGGCCGAAAACATTTTAGCGTTCTAGTTTAGAATTTAATGCAGCAAGTAGATTTGTATACCTCTTAATAATTAAGATCACGAATTTGATTCGCTACTTGTGTATGAAATTGACTACATTGAGATTCCTACCCCTCGAGTGAGTGTGAAATTGACTACATTGAGATTCCTACCCCTCGAGTGAGTGATTTCCTGTCGGGTCAATATGAATTAATCGAGACGAACTTTCGGGTACAAGTGTTGAACCAAATTTATTTTGGGCCAGTGCAAAAAATGGGCCAATCTGGACCTAATTTATTGTAGGGAACCTTTTAAGTTGAAAAGCGCCCTTACCCTTTTGGGCCTGTATTTAGAGAATCGGGTCAAGCAGGACGACTTGGCAAACTTGTGGACCTCACGTTAGTTAGGCAGTAGGCCCAAAACATTTTACCTGGTCCCCTGAGTCCAGCTCATTGGGCCTTTTTACTAAGAAAGTCCTATTGGCCCGGATAACTGGAAAAATGGTCGGACCGGAAAAACTTAAGCCTGCAATAATGTTATGATCACAGTATTTTAAAGCCCATAAACGATACAAACCTTCTGAATTCCTTCTGAATTTCAGACTAATAATACAAAAATATACATTTCTACAACACTACAGCTTGATGTATATTCCCTTCACGTGGAGATAGCCGGCAACAAGACCCCAGAATAAAATCTCAACTATAACAAACGTTAGGGTACCCCATCTTTTTGAATGAAGCATGGCCTGCAATAATGATTCTGTGCCGTCCACCTGAACAAAGGATTTTAGGCACGTAATAAGTAAATAACTCACTCAACTTCAACGGGCTATTGACCTCTCTCTTAGACCAATCAAATTCTGCAACAGTTAAGAACCATCTGTCCAAGCAAGCCTATAAATCTGGTTCCCAAGCTTTAAAGTGCACAGTGTACCCAGCGGTATAGTGGGACCCCCCTCCACTTAAATCAAGTTGCTAAATCAAGATATTCATCATGAACACGTAGTTACAAAGTCGAACAATGTATCTCGAGAAAATCCTAAAATATGAATTCCTAGCTACCAACCGTGTATGATTTATGTATGATAACAAATCCACATTAAATTGAAATTTTATGGGTAAGTCATTCCAATATACTGTAATCAATGCCTAAAGGGAAAGAGATTTTAGCAATGATTTATGTAAAATAACATATCCACATTAAATTGAAATTTTATGGGTAAGTTATTCCAATATACTGCAATCAATGCCAAAAGGGAAAGAGATTTTACCAAGTTATATTCTGGAGAACGCCAATAAAAACCTTGCAGAGCCACAGGTAAGAGTTCACAGGCAGCCAATGCATAAATCAGGAGGGCATTCATTCCCATCCATTGGAGTAACATCGTTGGCTTTCTCAAATGTTTTACATCAACCTGTGAACAAAGATGAGCTGTTCAATGGTTGTTGCACAAAGACACCACCGAGACAAGCTAATAGAAGGCCAACAATTATCTATTTTCCCCCAAACAGAAGAAATAACATTTGACTTTTCGCAAATACAAAAACCTCATGCATAAGTTTCAACCAAAACTTTGCATGGCCTTCGTGTGAGGATCATGAGAAACTTTCAAGGTGAAAGAAAGTCACATAAACCAGAAGAATGATACATCATATATCTCATGATACATGCTGTAATAAAACAGAAAACCCAACCCCTTGGATTGCAGTTAGGTGAAATTATTTTCCATTTACTCAATGATCAGCCTAAACCTCATTGATTGGAGAAAGCAATTGCATACATAAGAAAGGTACTCACAATGTAAAAAATAATGGTCAATAGGAAGCCTGATGCACCTGCTGTGATGCACAGATAGCTCAATGTATATAGAGGTTTACAAAAAGGAATACCTGTAAGAACAGCACAAAGGCCAATGTTAAGTTAAGGGCAATAAGAGAGACCCATTAGATGCTATGAGTGCGAAACAGATTCTTACAGATGACACTGTACCTAACACATTCAAAACATATCCTGAAATTAGTACAGGAAAGAAAGAAACAGACCACATAATTACCCTCTGCCTATAGTCCTGCCACAAAAAAGATAAAAATGAGAAGCAAGTCTCCAGCAGCAGCATTCATAATATTCCAAAGAAATCCATACTGCAGAATAACGCAACCATGCAAGTCGGTGTGGTTGATTTCGAAGAAAAGATACTGTTTCTTACCTTATAATGTACAATTATGTGCCCAAAATGTAGTCCAAGAGAACATGTGATGGCAGCCATGAATGAACTATCAAAAGCTGAAAGTGCATCAGCACAAGTACCAAACGTAAACATAAAAACAAAGAAAGGCACAAAGGAAAAAGGAAATCCACTCCGCAGTCGACCTAAAATGAAAAAGTAATAACAATACTACTGATAATAGTGACAGCTGAGGAAGTTATAAACGCAATCCCAGTTTACAAGTAGTATATACAAACTTGAGGGTCAGCTAATTTAAAAGGGGATAGACACAGGCGACAGCTGTCACCCCACTCCATCCAACAAAGGTCAATTTGTTCCAAATTACCTTTTTATTCCTTTTCTTTTACCTCCCATTCACATTTCCCATTTGAGTCCCGTATGGGACATTTTGAAGAAACTGCAGCAGGCTTTAATTGTCTGCAATTTGGTTTGTAAAGCCCCATTAAGGCAAAGGCTAAAAGAAGAGTCCGATTCCTCTGTCCTACTAGTTTTCATCTATATAATTTTGCTTAAGGGGGGACATGCAATATCACACATTTAAAGTTCCTTCTCTCAGATATGAACCATTTCATGCTGTCCATGACTCCTTTAAGAGTAAAACCACGGTGCCTAAAGTGGGACATATTCAAGGTTCTTCAAAGAGTTCTTGAGAATACATTGGCAATAGCAGATTCACAATGATCACACAGTGATCAATTCTGGAAACAAGAAACAGGTTCACTTTCCACAAATTTAAAGAGAAAAATCCAACTGCAACTAGATCTACTCATATCAAGTAATATGATTTTACTAATGCTATGCAATTTTCATGCTTCGGAATAGCTCCACAATGTCCAAAACAATAACTCTAGAGCTGAAAAAGAAACAGGTTTCCGGAAAAGTAACCTAAGGATGCCCTCAGGATCAAATGGAGCAAGGCACCAGCCAGGTGAATTTGGTGGCAAAGGTCCATAGTCAGGAGAATTAATGCTGCATTCCTATGAAAAGCAGAGGATAGTTACTCTCTCATGAGAGCAGAAGACTTCAAGCCATATAGTCACGTAGCTGAAGATTTCAAAACTCATGCAAAGACAAAGATACTTGCATGAGAAAAGCTAATGATTACCTCTGTTCTTCTGTACACAGGATGCTGATAAAGATGATGTTGACCAACAAAAAGTCGATCAATTAAGCCAGCTGCATTGCAAGGAGGTTCAAGACTGCCCCTTACTCCACAGTAGACCTACAAATTAAGTATAATGGCACCAGTTATTTAATTGTAGAAAAAGTGTGCAAGCATGAGCATCTTATGATCCAAAGAGACAGATGATGCAACCATCTGATAACATGGTATTGTCATATTGGATTGATTGTGTTTCTAAACCTAGTGTCTTAAATTTTTTTACACACTCCACAAAACAAACTTCAATATCAAATTAAGCAGAGCCTCCAAATTATCTAATGGGCATGGAAGGCACTGATGTATGTGATCATCAATTTCTTTGAAGAAATCATTCTAACATCCTCACTGAGAGAAACATTAAAACCAGAAGACTCTCACCATTTTTTTAGTAATTTTATTGTTCTTTGAACAGTTTTAGTAGCTCCCAAGTTGTTTAGAGGCCATATTTGAACCTTCCCTGAGAGCACAACATATGAAAATTCAAAATAAGAATGTCTCAACTCACAATTTGATTACCAGATGCATAACTTGATGATGACAAGGTTGTGTTAATGCCTGGAATCTCAAATTCCCAGTTAGGGACAAAGACCCCATAGAGCAAGCACATGTAAGAGATGCAAAGTAGCATTGCAACCATCCTGCATAAAAAGGGAATGATGAGCCTTAAAGAAGAATTAAATATGTAAATATTTATCAAGCATCTTATCAATGGAATGTATTTAACAAGATTCTCAATAGCGATTATTGTGTCACCAATCTCTTCAACTAGTGGTTACTTAGGATAACTCTGAAACTAATGTCACACAATGATCAGAAACTTATTTCAGTGCCTTCCTGCCACTGTAACGAGCTTGATTTCATCAAATCAATTAGAAGCCTCTGAATATTAAGAAACAACATCACTTTTGGATTCGGGAACTGATAATAATGATACCATGGAAGGCGAACATGTAAAAACCCACTGGTTGAATAAGTTGCAATCAACTACAGAAGGATAATGACAAAAACTATTTGATAAGAAACTTATGTAAAAGAAGCTTAGGAAAAAATGGATAACCAATGCATCACAAAAGTAATCTGACAGAGTCATACAAATATTGTTTTCTTGTGGAAATATTCATATATATACATATAAATATGCAGATGAGATATGCAAACAACATTAGCTTGATGGAAGTGATGTGTGATCCTAGCATAGAAGACCAACATGCAAAGCATTAAAAAAAATAAAAAATAAATCATTTATAAAATGCATTACAAAGTAAAGTTCTTTTCTTTGCATGCATCATCTTCCATTTGCCAGTGGCACTACCAATATCATTCAATTCAAAAAGAGAAAGATCAAGCATGATTACAACGAATGGCAGTAGTAGAAATAAATATGACAGATTAATAGTAATCCTGAATTTTCCAAAATAAACAACCAACCCTTGAATGTAGTATTTCCTCAGGAATGTTAGTGCGGAGTCAACCACAATGTCTTCAACAAGCCATATCTCTGAAAGCGAAGCTAAACAATATCCAACAGATATCCTCTGCAAATTGATATGTGTCTCAAGTCAAATTACATTTTTACAAACATGCACACACGTTATTTAGAAGATGTCTCCTCTTTAGGAAGGACTGATTGACTGCATACAAGGAAAAGAAATAAAGAAAAAAGAGTCCTTATTATTGATATCTAATTTATACATATGTATCAATAATAAGAACTTTCTTTATTAATAGGACAATGTCAACGCATTCCAGTTCATGCAACATATATGCCAAAATAATTTTATCTGTTTCCAACTGTTTCTCCCCTGGTTTCTCATGCTTAAATTAATTTATGCAAGTGTATTCAGTTAATTTATGCATAACCCTCATTCTCTCCATCTTAATGATTCTTTTTTTTTTTTTTAATTCTAAGATACTTTAGGTATGCTCCTCACTCTGATGCCTAAATCGCATTTTTACTTTAAGTACACTTCTCAGCACTGGGTAGGATCACCTGATGACAAGTTTAACCTCAGAATCTTGCACTTGTTGCAAAGAATTTGGTTACTTTATGTAATTGAAAACAGCTGACTATGGCTAGATCCAGTACAAAAGAAAATTATCTAGCAATAACACATAATATTTATGAGCTACTATTGTTTCAACAGGTTAACAGAAGACTAAGTGCCAGTCGAAGACAAAACTTGATTACTGTGATCTCAACCGCATTATGTCAACCATCAATATAAATCATAAAAAAGATCAACCTTATAGAGATCGGTAGGCACTTTACTGAAATCTCAATTGCAAAATGTCAACCATTAATATAAATTATAAACCAGGTCTTATAGAACTAAGCAGAGATCGGTAGACACTTTACCAAAGAACATTTGAATGGGGGCCTCTTACACACATCTCGTGAAAGCTGGAAAAGATGCTTTTACTGAAGGTCTTAACAGTAAAGCATTTCATTCAGGCATGAGAACTTCATAAATATAACTCAGGATTAGTTAAGGATTAAATTGTCTACAACTCTCTCTCTCTCTCTCTCTCTCTCTCTCTCTCTCTCTCTCACTCACACAACAAAAGAATACAAATTGCAATCATCATGGGTATAAACTGCTTCTGCAAAACAACTTCTTGTCCCATAAATTACCAATTCAGAAGGGCCAGTGACAGGAACCAGAGTTAACAGACAAATATTGGAGACAAGAATGTTACCTGTAGTATGCCCAGCCACCTGATCTTACCCATGTCTACTCCATATGTCAAACTACCACGGCCATGAAAGTAACCACCTAAAAGTATCTCATAGAAAAAGAAAGAATACTGTTAATAAATAGTAGTTCTTACATAGAAGTCAGAGTGCAAATAATCTTTATATCGGACCTACATTTTCTTATTTAGAATTTGGGGGACGTGGTGGGGTGGGGAGGGGAACATGGTGTTTACCATGCCATGCCTTCAGAATAATTGATGATCATACAATTCAAAATACAACATGAGAAAACTAGTTTTGTTGCAGTCAAGGTTGTATTAGAATCAGCAAGCATATAATCGGCACAGTTAAGCAACCATTACCCTAATCATTGGCCAGCAGAATTCAAAGACATGTTCAAATAAGCTTCAAATTTCGGCCAGGTACTACAGCCGTACTAGGTTATATACAAAGTATAGGCATACTTTCCCATCACCCTCATTAATGTGCTTATAAATATATAGAAAGAAAAAGGATATGGCACATTATCACTTGCAATTGCAGTGGCACCCAGACACGCGTGAACTAGGACCCAGGAGAATAAAAAATATATTTATGAGGGGACTAATTGAAAATTCCTTCTCATTTTGGCTCCACTTAAATAAATAAATGCCTTCTGAAGTATCAAACAAGTCATAGACATGCAAAAGGGTCACTCCCGGACTACTTTGCCAGAAAGTTGCACCAGTTCTTCACCTTTTCCATCTTTCTTGATAGGCCACCATATCCTTTTTTTCACCACTCAAATTAGCATCTCTTTGGACCTCAATTTAACTCTTATGGTACATGCCCTTCAACTTATATATAACCACTTATTACATTCTCATCTATCGAACAGACAACTTCTCCTAAAGCTTAAGCTAAGGGAGAGCAATTGTGCTTATTATTATATATCTTTATCTTATCCAAATTTGTGGCAGAGCACATCACTGAACAAATATGTCTCTTTCATTCCATCATCTATTATTAGGATAGGACTCTGCCGTAATCCAAATTTTCCTGCATATCAAAATACAACCTCCAAACAAGCACCAGTGTGATCAATATGGCAACTGCACCATTGTAACCATAACTACTACCATAAACATTTAGTACTGCTCTCTTCCTCAGATTGTTTTTCCACAATCTCCAATGATCAGTTCCACTATATCACCAACAATTGTAAAACCATTACACCCTTGACCACAACCACATTATCATGCCATGTATAGATAAATATTAGAAATTTATTCCTCATCCATAATTGGTTCACAACAATGGTTGTTAAATCTACTGTCTGCATGTCTCCCATCCATGCTTTCTACTCCTTTATTTTCATGCCTATACCTATTACGTTTTTTTATTTTGCTCATCCTTTTTTGACAAAAACACCAACCATACAAGTGCTATCTCTAGGAGAGTGATTTTAGAATCCTAACATCATAAAACACCCAATTTTTGTGGAATCTTTGTTGCCTTCAAGTCTATAATAAGTTGACCAGATTTCCATCATGCCAACAAAAGCAGAGCTAGAAGTTTAATCCGTTTTGGCTTTTACATTTTCTGATTTAGAATGGTCATTTGGGGCAGCTAAGCTTCATACTTCAGATTTGGGAACTTAGTCAACCGTGGTTTAAAATATCCCACATACTGCAAAGTTCTTTCTCACTGGACAAAATCAGTAATGCTGAATTTAATAGAAGTAACTGAAAACTTTGACGCCATGAGTTATTACCTTCGGATGTGGTAATGTTTATTCTTACTTCTAATTTTTAAAGATTTTAAAATCTAAATTGACCACTTGTAACATGCAATTGTGGTGGTATCAAGAGGGAGTAAAAGGACATCTAACTTGAAGAAGCTATCTTCTTGAGCCACTATATATATCAACTTTCTATTCTCATTATTTGACCTTTGTCAAGGCATTGATAGAAATTTACTCATAAAATGATGGACACAACCTCCCCTCCTAAGCAGAAACATTTCTAAAGGAAATGTTAGTTGGGCAGGCGCAAAAACAAATACATGTAACATAAAAAGAGATTGACACCATTCTTTTCAAGCAAAAGATTTCTTTCAAGCTGAAAGTGGGCAATGGTCACTGCCATCCCCTGGCCCCAAATTTCATGCATGGATGCCACTAGAACATAGATAAACATACCTTGCAATGCCACCCCCAAAACAAAGAGCTTTGCTGTCCTTAGTATGACTTTTTTTGTTGCTTTTGGCCTGCTGGATATTTTCTGCATGGTTAAGCAAGGCATGTAACAAAATGAACATGTTCAAAAGTGCCAACAATTCTTGTAATTTGACATTCAGATCTTTAGGTGCACATCTCAAGATTGATCTTCGGATTAGTTAAAATTACAGTTTCAAATTGACTATTGACTCAAATGGAGAATATGTTACAGCCGTCCTACACTGATGGCATCAGTAAAAGTCTCAATTTTTGTCCAATTGGTCAAACTTCGACAATAGAATTAAATAATTTTGATCACCCTCACTGACATGGCAATTTTTAATTGGTCCAAGTCAGACAAGATAAGGAAAAAAAGCAAACAAACAAACCATGCCATAAGTTAAAGATGATATGTCACAAAAAAATATACCACATGTCAAGTATTATATTGGACACGTTTACATGCATTTCAGACCTAAAAGATTTAGTTTTCATTGTGTAGTTTGAACAAAAATGCTGCCATGTGAAAACATCCAAATCATTTGAAGAAACTCCAAAGCTATATGCAAATGATCATTACTTAATTCTCATCAACCCATCATACAAATTAATTTTCCGTCCTTTGTCTATAGTAGGAAACAAAGCTAAAGCAAAGGGCACAAAGTTAAACATGTACTCTGTTGGATTCTCCTCAAAAACTTATAGTCAGCCACCATCCCAAGAAGATTAAACACACAACAGGTACTCTGTCTCCCTTCTCAAATCTCAAACACCAATAGCTAACAAAACCTCCAACTTTTTATTAAATAATCAAACAAGATATTATGCTCAATTAAGAGATAATCATTCGACAAACCATCTATAAACCCCCAACCTAGCGGTCCCAGCATTTTGAAACATTCAAAGAAACAAAAACTATAAGCAGCTTCTCTAGGCCAACATTCCACAGCCTAATATCCCTCAAGGGTCAGCAACCAAAACAGGGTTTTGTTGCTAAATATACCGAAAGAGATCAATTCTTTTCAAGTCAATATGACCAAAATTACAAAATTTCCATGCATTTTCATTCTGTGAATTCTGTGTCTCAAATCACTGACAATATCTATCATAACACAGTATATTTTCTAATATGCTACAACCCACAAAGGAAATAAATAATCAAAAGAACGAACATGTCATTTTAAATTAAAAACACACAACAATGAAGTGAATAAGCAATCAAAGTGATGTAATTAGCAAAAGAAATAACAACAACAATGAGTGAAGATTGTTATCTTAATAAAGCTCACGTAAAATTAAAACCATCCTAAGATTGAAGAAAACATGCATTCTTGCTAAACACCTCTTAATCAAGCCTTCACAAATAAAGTATCCCCAAGTCGAATCTTGACGTCTGAGTTCAAACAATAACCACACAAGAGACATTAACATAGCAATTTTCCCTGAATTGAAGTATGAAGTATGACTTTAAACCATAGCATGCAAGAGGTACTTATGCTATTTTACAGCAGATATGGCACAGAAGTGGATACAGATATCTAGTAAACGACCTAATTGGCAATATTTCCGCAAATATGGGAGCAAAAAATTGCAGTTTCAAATAGTGTGAGCCTTCATTTCTCATACCTTGAAAACCAAACTAATAGAGATGCCGACGCTAAAGAGGAAAAACGGCACAACAAAATCTGCGATCGTGATACCAAACCATGGAGAGTGATTTATCGACGGAAAAGTGCCCCCAGCATCGTCCACCAGAATCATCAACTGTTTCACAAGAAAATTCATCATCACATCATCTTCACCGGATCAAAGAGGTTATCAATAGAACTACTTCATGCAAACACAGAAAGTGCAATAGAGCTTAAAACCCTAAGGAAAATTGAAGAAAGAAGTGTTACCGCGATGGTAAGGCCTCGGAAAACGTCGAGAGAAACAAGCCGTTGACTCTGATTCTGAGTAGAGGAATCAGGACATGATGTATACGGTTCGTTGCAGAGAGAAATTTCTTCATCTTCATGAGGAATTGGAGATGCGGAATTCTCAAGGAGCGGAACTCGTTCCTCTTCAACTATGATCATTGACGACATTCTTCTCTCTCTCTCTCTCTATACAGACTAAAAGTGAGAGAAAAAATGGCGGAGATGTAGATTTTGATCGGAGCTTCTCCGGTTTTTGAAGTTGACCACCGCGTAGAAAAAGAGCTGAACCAGTAACTACCTCCCCACGTCGATGCAACAGCACGAAAGGCATTTAGTCATTTCACTGGCACTTTCAGAAGGCAGAAACGGACACTCGATAAACAAAACCAAGGTGCTTACCTCACGCGTGCTGTGGTATAGGCCCTCGGATACGGTATCATCTGAATATGGGCCTCAGGCCCAGATGCCCCAGTGCTAATTAAACCGGCGATTCCTTGCAGAGAAAGTACCAATTAGGAGGGGGAAGTGAACTAAAATATAATTTTCTGAAATTTTTATTCCCAATTTAAGGAAGGGGTAACATTTTTAAAAGAAAAAAAATAAAAAATAAATAAAATTCTCACCTTTTTTTTATCTTTCGGGTAATAAAATATTATCAAATCTTATCATATTATAGCATCTACCAAATAGGATCAAAAAAACCTACGACTTGGACCAACTCGATTATCTTGAGTTGAGTGATCGGATAGTTTATCTCTTTAATCAAAATTTTTGAATTCGAGTTCTGGGAATAGCAAAAAAGAATTTAGAAGACTCAATCCTTAAAAATGGGTCCCACAATACTCAAACCAAATTAATCATGTAAAATTCAGATACCGACGATAAAAAAAAAAAATAGGATCAAAGAAATCACATGAGACTTTGTAAGAATTAATAATAGTGAATATTAAAATATAAAAATATCCTCCTTTTTTCAACCGAAGTCTTAATAAATTCAAATGCATAACTTTTTGTGCTATGTATTATTTAGATATGACTCTATATTATTAACGCATATCTAATTCATTAAAAAATGAACCCTATTTCAACTTTCTTTGAATTTATAGTATTTAACTCATAATGTAACATTATAATTTTCTAATCGAATATCATTAATCATATACTCTAATTTTTTCTTTTGTCATGGTATATATTTTCCTCGATCATTAGATAAGATAAGTTATATTAACTATATAATGAAAAATTCATATTTTCTTACAGTTCATATGAACGATAACCACAGGTCGTATAAAAAAATGGCAATATCGCATATTATTATTGTCATCGGTAGCTTAATTGTCATTTCAAATTGAAAAAAAAAACCGATTTGTATTGTTATTAAGAATTAGAATGGTGAGTTTCAAAAAATGACTAATTTATATCTAAAATTATGATTCAATTAATTTGATTCGAGTGTTGTAGGATTCAATTTAAGAAGAGATCTCCTAATATAATTTTTTTTATTTTTAAATTTTAAATTCGAAATTTAATTAAAAAATTTAACATATTTACACATTAAATTGATTATCCATCGGTTTTATAACTATAATATGGTATTGTATAAAGTCCTTTTTTCTAATGGCACCACTTCACTATTTTCTTTTATTTTTTTCTTTTTTTTTTGAATTAAAGCAATGAATAACTTTGCCTATTTATTACTTTTTTCTTCTTTTAGATAGTGATAGTTAACTTGAAAAAAAAAAAGCTCATAAAAGTTCTTTTAGACATAGATTTCTATAATTTGATAGTTAACATTTATTTCCCGTGTGTGTGGAATGATCAAATAAAATTTATAAAAAATATTTTTCAAAACTTTTGGTTGAATTCTTTCAATATAATATATATATATACACACTAAATATGTTTTTTTAGAAAATTTATAATATATAATTCTTTAAAACCTTTTTTTTTTTTTTTATAAAAGGATTCCTGGGAAATGAAAATTTTGAGTTTCTATTTGTTGTCAAATCAAAATACTTTTTAAAATTATACACACTTAAATTATAATAAATTATATTTATAAATATTCTATGCCCCAAAACAAAAAACTTCTCAATAAAATCCATAACAATTTAAAAAATAACAAAAAATAATTTTATATAATTTTCTCATTTTGTTTTTGTTACTTTAAGATTTCAAAAAGAGAAAAAGAGAGTAGCAGTTAAAAAAAGTTTTGCTCTGCAAAGCTAGCCACAAAACCACCGCCATCTATAGTATATATATATATATATATTTTAATTATCGATATCTAGATTTTATCTAATTAATTTGATTTGAATACGGTAAAATTTATTTTAAGAATTGACTCTTTTAAATCTTTTTTTACTATTTTTAAATCTCAAACTCGAAAGTTTTGATTAAAAAAATAGAGTGTTTTTAATCATTCAATTAAAAAAATTTGCTATGCTATATATAATATATAATACCATTATGTCAAGAGAAAAACATATTTCATATTCATGATTTGATTGTATTGACTCCTGTAGTACAAGCATGAGATGTGATTGTTGCCTAATGAATGTCTCGGAATCTTTCATGCTTGAATCGTGGTTTGGTTGGCATTGAAACGCATGAGATGTGATTGTTACCTCATGAATTTCTCGGAATACTTCATGCTTGAATCGTGGTTTGGTTGGCATTGAAATGGCTTCGGAGACAGGTCCACCATTCTCCGGGCTTCATCGTGAGTGCACTCCCTCGGCGCGACCGATAAGGGGCCTTGGGATGACCAGCCTTTTGCGGAGAAGGTGAGGTGTGCGGAGCAATAATTATTATTTTTTTTTATATTTTGAGTTGATCATCACTTAATATCCAAAATTTTATTTCGATTAATTTGAATCGACCGTTAGAAGATCCATTTTGAGAGCGGATCTTCCAATATTATTTTTTTCGTACTCAGAAAAAATCGAACTCTCAACCTTGTTAAGGACAAAGATACTCATTCTAATTACGTCAACAAGTGTCGATGCAGAACAATAATTATGATTCATATAGCTATTGAAGATTAACTTTTTTCTACCCAATTCTTTTATTAAAAAAAATAAAAAAGATAAAATTTCTTTAAATGGGCATAAAATAAATTTTAATATTAAGGCAACCTTTGAACTTGCATCCAAACAGCACCCTTACCATGTGATCAATAATTAGGGTTTCCTTGCATTTAAATTGCTTCGTAATTTCAGTAGCAATGAAACTATTCCTTGACATACACATAAAAACGTCATGTGGAGATATCCATCAATTAAACAACCTAAGATGACCGGTGGAATCCACAAGCTCATTCAGTTTTTTCCAAGCAGTAGCCAAAGTCGCATTACTCTTGCAAAAAGCAAACCTGATGTATCTCTCATGATAATCAAGACCAGCCTGATGCAATTTTTCAGAAGGTAGTTTGGAGTGAAAAAAACCACGTCCAGGCACAGCCACCACGCCAGCTTGTTCTATTAGTTCCTTAACAAATTCAACCTGAAAGCATAGGAGACAATATATTTCAGAAAGAAGTGGCTAACTGAGTGCCACAGGGAAAGAAAAATGGGCAAATAAATTGACTAATATATTCAACAACCATAGAACAGTTAATTAGGCAGCATTAAATAATTGAGTGTTCAAAATTTTCATCTTTTTTTTGGGGGGGAGTGGTGGGCGAAGGAGTTGGCCAGAACTGTACCAAAGTCCATTTCATTCAATACATAGAACGGTGAACAAGGGTCAGAAGGAACAAGATAGAATTCGTTTGACCTCCAACATATTACCTGATGACTACTTGAATGACAAGGATCATACTGTTTTCGGCGGGAAGCTGGGGGGTGGGGAGACCGAAAGTAGAAGGAACTTACATCAGAAAGTTTGCAACTCTTGGGCAGCTCCACAAATACAAAGAATGAACCCTGAGGCTTGTACTCAATCTGGAAGCCAAGCCCATCCAACAGCTTGAGCATGTAATCTCTCTTTGATTTGTAATCCTAGGCAGTACAAACATGTAGATTCAATGAATGATTATAAAAACAAAACATTTAATAAAAGATGTACAGAAGCTATTTTATGCCATGGGAGAAGATTTGCTTTTTTATCCTACTGCTCTCAACGTTTCATAGTATTCTGAAGGACTTCTTAGAGCAGTCAAAGCAGCTTCCTGGAAAGGTGCAGGAGCAGAATCTGTAATTCTTATGTGAAAGTTTCTGATTGCAGAGGCAAAATGAGATGCAGCGATTGCCCATCCAATCCTCCAGCCTGTCAAACAGAGCCAATATTGGATGAGTGCATCTTTAGCAGCATAAGCGTTTCCTAGTCATCAAGGTAGTCCCCCCCTTTTTTTGGCTTTCAAAGTGGAAAAGATTTTACAAGAGATAGTCATAAAATGGTGATCAATGAAAATTAGCATCACGATGTTTGCTGCATTGTTGAATGAAAAGAGATAATTGTGGAGAATGTCAAAAGCTTTTACCAGTGACACTATATGTTTTTGATAAGGAAGATGTTATGATAGTTCGCTTTGGCATTCCAGGAAGTGAGGCAAGAGATATATGCTTTTCTTCATCAAATGTTAAATGCTCGTAGACCTGACATAAGAAACTAAAGGATTGAGTATGATCCAAGTGGAAAGCAAAAATATGGCTACAGATAGAGTCTGCAATCCTCAGATCCATACTCATCTCATCTATAGGTATCACTTTCTGTTAGAATAGTACAAGACGTTGCAAGCAGAATTCATTCCTTTGATAAATATTTGAAGATTCTGTGATTGATTTCTTTATTGAGAAAAAGTCCCATTAATAAATCAAAAGGGAGCTGGAAATAACAAATTATGATCTGACCATCCAAGTACCCTAATAAAATAGGATTTTTTTTTTTTTTTGCATTATCAGATTTACTACAGGCATCTTTAAATCATTAATAAACACAGAAGGCAAATCCTACAGGAAATTCAATAAAAATCAAACAGAACCATAAGAGTAAGTACCAGAATACTAGATGGCATTAGCAATAACTAGTAAACAAATGAGTTTAAAGCTAGGAAAGAACTAACCAAAAAATTACCATACTTCATCAGTTATGGCTAGGAAGTCGCTGGTACAGCAAACTTTAGCAATTATCTCAAGTTCAGCCCTTGTAAAAACTTTCCCTGTGGGATTCTGAGGACTGTGGTGAATTCAATCAGTACATATCCTAAATCCTAGGCAAATAGCAATATCTCAAAATTTTCAACAGGCAATCACATATATCCATCTGATAGTCCTGTGTATTAGAAACGGGCAAGAAAAATTACTGTTAGCAAGATAAAGTACTATCACAACAATAATTATAGACAATAAGACAGGATTTAGAATGACATATTGTGGGTGAAGTAACAATGTACCGTAACTGCTGGATTTAAACTAGGATGGAATAAATTATGCAAGCTCTTCTGAATGATTGCATCAGAAGAATTAGAGATGCTAAATAAAAGAAATAGAAAGCGCTTCCTGGTAACTACGGCAACACTTTTATAAAGCATTCTCAAGTGGCTATTTCCTGGACACTAAGGTCCCATTCTGTACAACCTTTTCCTCTTCCTCTTCCTCTTCCTCTTCTCCAATACTACTAATGTGATATTTTCTTATATATTACTCGAAAATTATTCAACTAGCACAATATTAGAGACGCCAAATATATATATAAACTCTATTATATCAAAGAAAATTTGACATTTAACGCAACCTCTACTGCACAGGTTGCATCCAAGCATCACCTCGTGGTAGAAAAGTGTATCAGTGATACAAACAAGTTGACCTGGATAAGGAATGACTTCTGTGAGTCAACTAAGTTCCTTGACTAAGTACTATCACAACAATAATTATAGACAATAAGACAGGATTTAGAATGAAATATTGTGGGTGACGTAACAATGTACTGTAACTGGTGGACTTAAACTAGGATGGAATAAATTATGCAAGCTCTTCTGAATGATTGCATCAGAAGAATTAGAGATGCTAAATAAAAGAAGTAGAAAGTGCTTCCTGGTAACTAAGGCAACACTTTTATAAAGCATTCTCAAGTGGGTATTTCCTGGACACTAAGGTCCCATTATGGACAACCTTTTCCTCTTCCTCTTCCTCTTCCTCTTCTCCAATACTACTAATGTGATATTTTCTTATATATTACTTGAAAATTATTCAACTAGCACAATATTATAGACGCCAAATATATATATAAACTCTATTATATATATAAAAAAAATTGACATTCAACGGACCATCTACTGCACAAGTTGCATCCAAGCATCACCTCGTGGTAGAAAAGTGTATCAGTGATACGAACAAGTTGACCTGGATAAGGAATACCTTCTGTGAGTCAACTAAGTTCCTTGACTAAAGGTTAACTAAGACAACAAATAAAGAATGCCGACAGTAAAATCTATATTATTGTCAAATGGGATGTTATTAGCTCATAGCCACAATAAACAAATTTAAACTCTTTTGGCCCGTGACAATCAAAGTTCTTTTAACAATGTTCCAGAAACTAGTTTGTAACTAGAAAAACATAGTCTGTAGGCTGAATCTCTGGAGCACATGTTTTCCTAGCAATTACCTGAAATGAAAATAGCATTTGGAGGAAAAGAAAAACATACTTTGAAAGAGGCGGAAGACATGCGTGCAGTCAGAAATGAATATACAGTGTGTGAATATTGGTCAGCAAACTTGAGCAAAAATTTTCACAGTAATAAATACTTGCAAGCATTAGAAAACTCTCTGTGGATCTCCCTGACCTATTCACTACTATGGCTTTTGTTTTGGAAGTGCACGAATTGATGAGCCTTTGAGGATCCAAACTCCAGCGAGGTGGATCAAGTGCCACAAATACCTATACAGTCATTCAAAACATCTTCTAGTTGTAAAATGAACAATACAGACAATTAAACATAACCTCACTTGTTTTATTTGACCTAAACAAAAGTAAATAACTTACGGGAACCCCTCCTGCCAAGGTTATGCATCCTTCATAAGTTTCATATGAAGGGTCAAACAGTATAACTTCATCACCAGGATCTATTGCTGTAGAAACAATACAAAAGTTTCACAAAGATGGTCACAGTACAATATCTCGCATGGAAAATTGAAGATTCAATGGCTTTATAAAGAAAACAGCTAGAAAATCCGATTAAAGTACTAGCAAATATGGCTGATGCAAATGCCTCGGTTTGGCCACAGCAAATCACTATATCTGTTTGAGGATCAACATCTAAACCGTGCATTTCTTTCATTTTCCTCGCCAGTAGATCACAAATTCCTTGCACGTGCCTTGAATCAAAATAAAAAAAAATGTGGGTAACAGAGAAAAAGATTATTAAACGGGAAATGCAACATTCTAAAATAAAACATCAACTATGATAACAATTATAACAACATCCTAACCTAGACATTGGACAAAGGACAATGTTATCCCCCCCCCCCGGGGGGTTTCACTTCTCAACCAAAAGATTCTCTTGATTCCCAAAATTTTAGTTGATGACATATAGCATCGTCCTTCTTCCACACCATCTCATAGTAAGGAAGACATGTCTGAACTTATCATCTAATTCTAATATCAACATTTTCCTCATTCTTGAATTTATCATACTGCAAGCCCCCACCATTTTTTATCCCTTTTTCAATAAGCGATCTGATTCGCTTGAAAATCCTAAAATTCGGTACATGATTCCTTTGCAGCTGAATTCACCTCCGTGTAGATATTAGGGTTACATCATACACAAAACAGAGAAAATCAACCACGAAGAATTCAAAGTCGGTATTAAAACACAGAGAGAGAGAGAGAGAGAGAGAGAGAGAGGAACCTGTATTGATTGAAGTCGGAGTTAATGGCGGAGACGGCGGCGTCTTTGATCGGAGAAGGAGCTGGGAAATCGGGGAAGCCTTCGGCGAGGTTGATGGCATTTCGCTTTTGAGCAAGAAAAGAGAGCTCCTGTATAGGTGACGGAGTTAGGGTTTTCGCCACCGTCGATAGCTTCTCCATTTGCTCTCTCAGTTTAACCTTATCATCTTTTGCCGACCATTGATCCCGTCAAGCGACTTCGCGATTTAGATACGCGCTTAGCTCATGCCATTGAAAAGAAATCATTTCCGACCGAAAAAATAAATAAATAAATAAATAACGTAAAGTAATACAAAATGAGTTGTTGAATTCATTTAGTTTGTAACAGTTTAAAGTATTCTCTAAAAATAAATGATTTATATTTCGAAGTTATTAAATAAGTAATAATTATAATTTAAATTAAATATTTTATAATAAATACTTTGTAATTATATATATTAATATCTTTTTCTATTGTCGGTAAAAAAAGAAGCAATACAAAAAATGGGACAAAACAAATTAAATTCTTAATTTCCAAAATTACCCTTTTCAAGTGGATCCAAAATTCGGTGGAAGAATCTAATTAATCTACGTAATGCAGTATTATTGGAAGATTATAAAACAGACAAGACCGTCACATGAATTGTAAAATAATTGAAAAAAAAATGGATGTGACCATTTTTTAGGAGGAAGCTCCCGTGACCTCCAAAGGTCAAGCCATGGTCTTTTCGCATCTCATTTTTGGGATTAAGATGAGTGGCATTTCCGTGAATAATGTGCAAATTAGGCCCTTTTTTCTAATAAGAGGTGGATAAAAACCGCTGAAGTATGATCTTATATGGATCCATTCGAAAAATACGATCCGAGCTTTTCTTCTGCTTTCCGCTCACTCTCTCTGTTAAAATTCTGCTCTCTCTCTCTCTAGGGTTTCATCTTTATCGATCTTTCTCTTTTTATCTCCATCGATTGATCTATCTTACATCGGATTAGGGTTTATTCATTAAATCGATCGACCATGTCTTTAAGGCCAAACGCGAGAACAGAGGTTCGACGGAGCCGATACAAGGTTTCCGTCGATGCGGAAGAAGGTCGGAGAAGAAGAGAAGACAACATGGTCGAGATCCGGAAGAACAAAAGAGAAGAAAGTTTACAGAAGAAGAGACGAGAGGGTCTTCAAGCTCAGCAATTCTCCACTCCAATCACTCCAACATTTGATAACAAAAAGGTACTTCATCGCTTATTGATCTGTTACAATACTTCCGATTCTTCTTACTTTGTTGGTATTTGGAATACATGATCGAATCTGCTTAACTACTTTTAGGGCCTGTTTGCTGAACTGAAAATTTACTTCTAAATTGTATTGAAAATAAATGACTAAAAAAAGATGCAAGAGTGACTAATATAATTGATTAAAAAATGGGTTTAGTAGAATTAGTTTTCAATAAGGCGCGTACACACACAAGATGATTTCAACAATAAATCAATCGTGTTTTTTTTTCTTTGCCGAATAATCAAACGTTAGTTTGAGTATAAATCCTATAATTATCATAGGATATGACATTCGCACTTAAATTTTTGAATTTTGAATTCTTCTTATAGATTCAAATAATGAGTCATGTTGTATTTGGAAGAATTGTACGATTTGTACCACATAGAATTGTCCTGAAGTCGTGCCCTTTATACACAAGCTTAATGATGAAAATTCAACCGCATTGTTAATCTTGCAATTGTTTGTGTATCCTTTTTAGTTTATGAATGTTGTGTATGTTGGTTCGGAAGTATTGGGTTTTCCATTTGTCTGTCCAATGTGATAATGGCTTGTCGTATTGGGTTGCAGTTGGAGAGTCTTCCTTCAATGGTTGCTGGGGTCTGGTCTGAGGATGGAAACTTGCAGCTTGAGGCTACCACCCATTTCCGGAAACTGCTTTCAATAGGTTCTTCATACGTCATCAATATTTTTGTTAGCCTTTATCCCTTATGGTGCATCTCCTGTTAATTTTTTTTCTTGGTCTATTCTGTTTTTTGATACAGAGCGTAGCCCACCGATTGAGGAGGTTGTTCAA
Organism: Dillenia suffruticosa; assembly: GCA_033439265.1. Taxonomy (NCBI): domain Eukaryota; kingdom Viridiplantae; phylum Streptophyta; class Magnoliopsida; order Dilleniales; family Dilleniaceae; genus Dillenia; species Dillenia suffruticosa. Next base: position 24,850,783 of record JAVTVX010000020.1, on the reverse strand, counting down.
GCTGGTGTCGTTCCACGTTTTGTTGAGTTTCTTGCAAGGGATGATTTTCCACAGCTTCAGGTTTAAAATGGACCAATTTTATATTTTACCTCCGATTTGCTTAGTTATGCTTCTATTGAAGTTTATGCCTCTGTTGCTTTCAATGCTGGTTTAGTTTGAGGCAGCTTGGGCTCTTACGAATATTGCGTCTGGAACTTCAGAAAACACAAAAGTTGTGATTGAACACGGCGCTGTTCCAATATTTGTGAAACTTCTCGGTTCTTCAAGTGATGATGTCCGCGAACAGGTATACTTGATTTAGACATACTTTTTTTTCAATCAACTCTGGTTTATGCTTATACATGTGAATGGTGCAATACTGCAAGCAATGACAATGTTATTGATTTTACTATGCCTTTGGGGACTATAGGCTGTTTGGGCATTAGGAAATGTTGCTGGTGATTCACCTAGATGTCGTGACCTTGTTCTTGCCCATGGAGCATTGATGCCGTTGCTGGCTCAGTTCAATGACCAGGCAAAGCTGTCAATGCTAAGAAATGCCACATGGACATTGTCAAACTTCTGCAGGGGCAAACCACAGCCGCCATTTGAGCAGGTTAGGCTTTTAGTTTATGTACTTTGTAGTGTAGTTTTTAAATATATTTACATAGTCTTCTAATGTTTTTATGTCAACCAATCAGACAAGGCCTGCTCTTCCTGCTCTTGAGCGTCTTATACACTCAAATGATGAAGAAGTTCTTACAGATGCATGCTGGGCATTATCTTATCTCTCTGATGGTACAAATGACAAAATCCAAGCTGTTATTGAGGCAGGAGTTTGCCCCCGACTTGTTGAGCTTCTAATGTGAGTATTGACATTGTTGCATAATAATGCGGATTATCATTCTTAAGTCTTTGTCATACTGCACACAATATCTGAATGCTCTAATCCCTTTGTCTTGGCTCTTAGGCATCCAACTCCTTCAGTACTTGTTCCTGCTCTCCGAACAGTTGGAAATATTGTTACGGGAGATGATATCCAGACTCAGGTAATTAACACCCTTACGTATTTATTGAGCCCGAGGATGTTGTAATTCACTTCCTTGTTGCGTGAGTAAAACCATTTGCTCCTGATTACAGTGTGTGATAAACCATCAAGCTCTCCCTTGCCTTTTGAGCCTCTTGATGCATAATCACAAGAAGAGCATCAAGAAAGAGGCTTGCTGGACCATTTCAAATATCACAGCTGGGAATAGGGAACAGATACAGGTAAACAAACACTATCTCTGGTTTTGAATTAATGCTCTAAGCTGCTGTTCATGCTTTCATTCATCTATATATTTGCTTTTGCACGTTTCCTTTTTTGGGCTGTTTGTATTGTAAGTGAAATTTTGTAATAGATACTATTTTGAAATTTATTCAGGCAGTAATTGAGGCTGGTATTTTTGGCCCCCTCATCCGACTGCTTGAGAATGCTGAGTTTGATATCAAGAAAGAGGCTGCTTGGGCTATCTCAAATGCTACATCTGGTGGTACGCATGAGCAGATCAAGTATGATGATGTGTTGATTTTATCAATATTGTTGTCTAAGTAGATATCTTTCAATTGGTTTCTTCGAACTCTAAGCTAGCTATTGGTGGCAGGTGGTTGGTTAACCAAGGGTGCATAAAGCCATTGTGTGATCTCTTAGTTTGTCCAGACCCAAGAATTGTCACTGTCTGTTTAGAGGGGCTCGAGAACATTCTGAAAGTTGGGGAAGCTGAGAAGAACTTGGGAAATACAGGAGATGTAAATCTTTATGCTCAGCTGATTGAGGAAGCTGATGGCCTAGACAAGATTGAAAATCTCCAGAGTCATGACAACACTGAAATTTATGAGAAGGCTGTGAAGATTCTTGAGACATATTGGTTGGAAGAAGATGACGAGACATTGCCTACAGGCGATGCTTCCCAGCCTGGATTCCAATTTGGTGGGAACCAACTCTCTGTACCTTCTGGTGGATTTAATTTTAGTTAAAAGGGTATGTACTTCTGCCTCGTTGATATTATTGTCCAGGCCTGGACAATGATTCCGGATTCATCATGACAGGCTTGATTCATATACTTGGGTCAATTTGAGCCAACAATAGATTTAATCTGCATCAATTTGATAGCCCTTTGTTACCACCCCTTTTGGAGTGCACCTTTTGCTATTATTACCATTTCCATTGTCCCTTGGTGATGTCTGTTTGAGTGTCTCAACATTTTCCAAACCGCTAGTTTTCTTGACCTTGTCCTTATGACCCAATGAACACTTCCCCTTGTGAAGTGGCCATATTCATGTCCATAGTTGACACCTCGTTCAACATGACAATGAAGATGTGAATTTCCCATGTTAAAAAATTTCTTAGTAAAATACCTTTCACCTTTGTAATTCAGAAGAAATTCATCAAAAGTAAATTGAATATTAAAAAAAGAGAATTGAAAGTGTAGGCATATTTATGTATTTGTTATGATGTGTATTGCAGGAGGTCCAGGCTGATGGAATTCATGTTGGAAGTGAATGTGTGGCTAAATGAGTCCGAGCTCGAGATTTAGGAGCAGTTGAAGAGACAGATTGGAGTATTGTCTATTTTGGAGCTTATTAATAGCGAGATTGTGGTATACCATGAACTGGAACAAATCTGTGCTGTTTGGGGTCCTCAGTGTTGCAGGTGGAATCTCAAGAAAAGTGTATTCTGTCTCTCTTTTATGTTTTGTGATTACAATTTATATTTTGAGTCAAGTCATCAAATATGAAGGGATAGACATCCGGCTGCCTAATTTTGGGTATCTATACTTGCTTTGCCTGCTCTATTAATAGGAGAAATAAAGGGGAAAAAATTGTATACAGTCAAATTATCGTCTTCTTGGAGGATTGTTTGGTCCGAGTAATATTGTCAATTTGGCCTTTCTGTCTTGAAGGGTCCTCTCTCCATTTTTAGTTTGGTGAGAGGAAGGAAAATAACTGGTGGTCTCTGTATTATGTCAAACAGAACCAAGTTTGGATGCAAGAGTGCTTGCACCAACAAACATCAAGTTGTCATAAAGACATTTTGTATTTCGATGCTTTAATGCTTGCTTTTTTATCCTTTTTATCTCTGATTGCCTTCTCTAGATTGGTCTTTTGCATATCGGAGGTGTTAAATTTTTCATATAACTTTTAGTTGGAGGAAACTTTATTAATTTGATTCTATTTGTAGTATTTCTTGTCTAAAAGAAAAAAAATTTAGTAGGAAATATGAAAGTGTGTAAAAATATAAAATTTTTTATTAAAAAATTTAAAATATCATCATATTATTAGTATTTATATTAAAAGTTTTATTTAATTTTGATTGAATCTAATTTCAAACTTATTTTAACCGGGCTAAGGAAATGAATTTGACAATTCCTTTCCTGGGAAGAAGGCCTTGATTTGCTTTCGGATGGGAGTCGCAATGTACTAGGTGTTAAATTTCCATCGATTTATTGATAGCAATCTCAATTCGTTTTTATTTTGATTTATTCTATTTGTTATATTTTTTAATTAAACTAAAATTATATAAATTTTGTGAGTAAGAATTGAAATTTTTGTAAAATAGATGGAAGTTGTGGTAACATCAATAGTTTTTTACATTAAAAAAATCCATCCAATGTCAGTTTATTTTATTCCACAGTTTTTCTACAATGGGAAAGGTTGTATCTCACAATTTTCCCATGACAAGGCCTGATTTTGCTATTAGATTTGGGAATTTGCTTTAGCCCAATTAGTTTGTAAGAATTTGCATAATGCAGCCACGCGACGAGCATAAAGTGAACTATTCTTTCACCTTTTACTAAATAAGGATTTACATATATTAAGAATTTAAAAGTTTGACCAAATTCTCATAGGTGAAACGATAAGCCGTTACACATCTTTAATTATAAATTTTGAATTTAAATTATGAAAATAAAGAAATGACATTCGAGATAATCAACTCTTTAATAGATTTCATAATATTTGGATCAAATTAATCGGATAAAATCTAAATACCGATTAATGATAAAATATCTACTTGCACCAAAAAAAAAAAAAACTTAAAAGCTCGGATCTTTATTGAAGGTTTAAATGGAGTAGGCTATCTCTTCTAGGGTGAGTATAGCACTATATTTTTATTTTTATTATTATTATTATATAGAAAGATTCGAATTTAAGAATTTAAAAAAAATATAATATCAATTAAATTATAATTTATACCCACAGCACCGAATGATTGGCTAAATCTCTTACGATAAATGATACAACGTAAGACTGGAACAACCATGTAACATTCTATGAGCTTAACCAAAATGGCCCCAAAGAGCTAATGATTATAGTGGAGCCGATGTAAAGCCATGGTACAATACGAAAGTCCTATTCATAAACAATGGTTTTTAAGGTACGAAAACAAGTCATCCGCATCTTAGCTCATCCACCAAGACTGGTCCCAGATGGGTATATCCGGGAAAAATACCAACTTAATTCTTCATAAAAGATCACACGTTGCAATCATGTGTCATGATTACCTCTACTCTTAATCATATAATAGTCCCATCACCCTTTATTAACCCACAGTGCAGCTATCATAAAACCAAAACCAAAAACCCAAAACAACCAAAAACGAAGACAATACCCGTCAATAGGTTGAAATTCTCTACAGAAAAGGCAAATAAACCTCTCAAAGATAACCATCACAAGCTCAACAACTGTTGTTTGGAAAAAAAGAAAAAGAAAAGAGGGAAAAATGAGAAGCGCTATCCCATCTTCCAGAGGATCAGATGAGGAGGACAAAGCCTCAGACCCTCCTTATTGTTGGTGGAGATCAGCCTCAGGTTTCAACCAAAGTGCTGATCTCAAGATTGAGTTTTCAAAACTCTCGAGTCTCACGCGAAGGCATAGACTTTTTAGGGAGTATGAGAGACTTGCATTCTTAGCAGAAGAGGGTCTTGATGAGCTGCGTCACAAGCTTCTCACTTATCGTCCTGGTGATTTTTGGGTACCCACTGGTGGTATTAGCAAGGAGGACATGAATATTCCTCCAACTATCACTTTGCTTTTGGTGGGTTTCACTGGCTGTGGAAAAAGCTCTGTCATCAATCTCATGTACAGTGTTTTGGGTCGCTCTGGCCTCATTCCTTTTGCTCAAACATCAGGTCTCTCTCTCTCTCTCTCTTCCCCCCCCCCCCCGCTCTTGTTTATTACTTGGTTTTCTCTCTAATGCATGTTTTGTACTTCGTAGTCAATTTATGCCCTGTTCATAAATACGCTTACTTTTGGAATGAGACTTTTCTTACCAAAGATTTCATAGTAGTTTTTTGTTTTTTGTTTTATTTTAGTATCTTCAATTTTTTCTGTTGTCGGTTTTTTTTTTTTTTATTATTCAATAGCTTTGAATATTAAGACTCTTTGTCAAGTGTGATAGTGATGACTTTACAAGTAAGATTAAAGGGTTGAAGTAAATTTATATACTCAGTTGCTCCAAAGTTTTAAACTGATAATAATGATTTCTGTTCATTGTAGCTAGTAAGAGGTCTTCAAGTCAAACACCTATGTATATGCAAGAACACAATGTTTTGAGGTCTATGAGAAATGGGTTTTGTGTGTATGATGCAAGAGGTTTTGAATACAATCGAATGAATGAAAATATTGAAGAGTTATCGCATTGGATGAGTGAGGGGATCCACCATAAGCAGCTGTGCTTGAGATCAGCAGACGAGGTTCCCATTAAAGAATTAAACTCAGGGAGACAAATATCAAAATCATCTTCGCAGTATACAAAGAGGGTTGTCAACTGTGTCATGGTGGTGGCCAATCTCGCAGAGATTTTCAAAGCTCTTAAAGAAAGTGATCTCAAACCTTTAGAGGCTACCAAAGAGATCTTCTCTTCTTCTGCTCTAAGAAAATGCAGTAAGTTCTTTTCTCCTCATTTTAATTTCCTTAATCACTTTTTTTTTCGCTTTTCCTAATTGTAATCCAGATAAAAAATAATAAAAATTTTTATATAACACTATTTAATAAAGATAAAAATTTTATTAATAATTTCTAATAATTAATAAAATTGAGTTACTATATTTCGATCCAAATAATATTAAATATTAGCATAGGAAGTAAATTCCATAGAAAATGTCATTATAAGAGTAATGCTATATAGATCAAATGATTTTTGGATTAAACTAAAAAAATTTCAAATACAATTTAAATTATCATATTCTGATCAATTTTAGTTAAATTATTAATAATGTTTTTCTTAATTTAAATAAATATTTAATTAAAAATTAATTCATATATATTAATGTAGATTGTTTTATAGACATTAATTCATTCGAGGGTGTAACATAAAACTTATTATAAAAATTCATTATGAATTTTCTTAATTAGCCAAAATAAAAAATATAAACATATTTAAATCGATTAAAATAGGGACTCCATGATCTTTGTGTCTTGTCACCGAGCTTTGGGCTACTCATTTGTCTGGCATCCTAGGGTCCGGCGTCTCTTCCGGGCACTTTCGTCGAACATGCAGTGTCTCTAATATTATTTTAATCATTTTGTTTATTTGGTTATTTTGGGTGATTGCGTCCGACACCCTCTGTTGAAGGTCTTCTTGGCCATCATGGGGTGGGCGTCCCAGACAAGGGACGATGCAGTCATGGGATTCCCCGTTTCTTTTTCTTTTTTTTTTTTGTCATTTTGGTAACTATGGACTAAAGGATGAAAAACAATTCTTACCAAGGTTAAGTGGGTCGGCATCATTTGGATACTCACGAGTAACTCTCTCTATATATATATATATATATATTTTTTTTTTTATCTATTATCGATATTTTCTGTGAAATTTTATTTAGAAGATAATTCTTTAAATATAAATTTTTTTTAAAATTTTAAATCTGAGAATTAATTAAAAAACTTACCGTCTCATTTAACTAAATTCCATGAGAAATTATCCTACATTTTTCAAATTCAAATAACTTGAAATTTCATGTTAATTTTTTAAAGAAAAACACAAAATATACTATAATTTTGCTTTGTCAAGCGATATTTTTGCTATAAAGTACTTTTTAATGGCCAAAAAAGCCTAAGACGCAATAGAAATAGATGCAGTGTCTTGGCAGTGAGACATTTTTACGTAGAAGAGACTGCCATATTTACAACTTATTTAAAATAATGGCACCATCTTGTCAACCGCCAAATATTTGATTTATAAAATATGAATATCAACACAAAATACATAACACAGATATAAAAAATAATTATTATGAAATACAGAATATTATATTCGATCGTTTCTAGGAAACTCTAATCGGTGTATATTATTATTTTTAAAAAGAATCATGCAATCTGGTATTTGATCATATCTATGTTAATCGTGGATGTAGATGAGAATCCCATATTGATCTTGACCCATGGCGACAAATTATCAGCAGAGGAGAGAATTGATTGCAGATTGAAAATATGTGAATGTTTGGGCATTTCCGAGACCACAGGAGTCTACGATGTTGTGTGCTTAACTGAGTATGGATTTCTAGCAGACGAAACAGACCCAGTTACAGCATATGCCCTAACTGAAGCAGTCTATAGGGCATTGCTAATTTCAGACAGAGGACATGCCCCAACAAAGAAAGTCAGTGACTTGCCAATGCTCATCCTCTCGTGGCTTCTTTTCGCCATTGCCACACTGTTTTCTCTTCTTGCTGATCTCTTCTCTAGAATCAGCCGTTCCAACAGACTTAGGTACTAAATTTCATGTACTGCAGTCCAAAGGATTCATTACTTAGGATTTGCAAAATTTACAAAATTTGAGGAGTCTCTCTCTCTCTAGATCCTCCACTAATTTCTGTAAAATAAAAGATGCATCAAACTCAGGACTGCCGTAGTCTTTTTTTTTTTTACATTTTTTTAGTGTTTTTTGATGTAGAAGGGCAGCTTTATGATTTTGAATATGAAGCAATTAGGATTAAGATTATATATAAATTTTTGGGTGGCATCAAATATATTTTTATTAATTGATATTTAAAATCATATTCTAATTAATTCGATTTGAATTGATTCTATTTTTAGAAGAGTTTTTTCAATATGATTTTTTACATTCTCAATATTCAAATTCAAACGAATCTAACATATTTTTCGTTAGTTCAATTGTTGGTATTTAAAAAATATACACGTGTATATACACATACATGTATCTATGATAATGATAAATAAGAAATTTAGGAAATTCACGTACTGTTTTGTTATCCGTCTAATCATTGTTACGAGGCATTGGTTTTTATTTTCGAATCCTTACCGTCTGCAAGCTTTTAACACTCATGGCGTACATCTACATAGCTCTCCTCCTTCCTTGCAATTTCACATTAGAGATCATTACGCAAAGACTATTGGCTTGCCTCTTATCATTGTGTGTCCCGTCTCACGCATTATTGCTTGGGAAGTGCCCCAGAGGAACCTTTTGTCAACAAGGTTCTTAATTAATTTGATTCTGTGCATTAATGGGTTTGGATCACATTTGGGGCAAATGGGCTGTGGTTGAATAAAAAGTTCCGGCATTGTATATATTTTTTTATACTATATTGATCGATATTTAAAATTATATTTTAATTAATTTGATTCAATAATTATAATGACCTATTTAGGAATGTAATTCTTCCAACATAGTTTACTTCATATCTAAGTTACAAATCGAATTCGGGATTTTGATTAACAAATCTAACGTTACATCTCACTAAATTTACTGATCATCGGCATATATTTCATAAATATAGATATTTTAATTTTCTAACAACAAGAATTTAAAATAGCTCATATTACATTTGTACTTCATATAGTCATTATTTATATCTAAAATCCCAAGAATATGTATCTGAATCTTTAAAGACACAGATATAGAGAGACATTTAGAGCAAGTTAAAAATCTTTTTATTTTCTATATATAGAAAGAGAGATCGAATATTTGAATAATTTCTGAAGAGAAAGAAATAGAAATAAAAAACTTAGTTTTAGTTTTTTTTTTTTTAATAGGAAAGAAAGAAAGAAAAAGAAGAGAAATGAAAACACTAGAATTATTTTAGAGAGAAAGATCGGAAGCTTTTAAATTTTTTTCAAGAGGGGCATAAAGGGAGATAATTATTGATAATGTATAATATAATGATCAAACTTGATTGTAACTTTTAGAATTAATGTGTAGAGTAGGACTTCACATGACATCGCATTAGATGTTATTTTAAATACTTTAGTTTTGACGGATATTGAATTTGGATATACTAACATTTTGTTAATCCAGTGATTAGACATCAATACATCTTAAACAAAATTTTGAATTCAAGTCTTGTGTATGTAAAAAATAAGTGTCGTAAAAGTTTTATTTTTTAAAAATCTAATTCGATTTTAGTCGGTCTAACGTGGATACTAGTGATTATTTTAATCCCTCTTTGAGTATCCAAATAAAGAAATTGAATTTAGTGCTCTAAGACCCTAAGGGGATAGATTAGCGGTCATATCCCCCTCTCCAAACCGGTGATCCAAGATTCAATTCGCGTAGTAACCAAAAAAAAAAGAAAGAAAGAAAGAAAGAATTAGTGCTCTAAATCCAAATCCATAGGGCCCAGTCCTTTTTTTTATTGTATAAAAATTTGAATCTGAAATTATTATGTTAAAAAAAAAAATTGTATCATTAAACTTTACGCACCCTTTTCCTTAAACAAGACATGAGGACTTTATAGGGAGATGGAGAAATCGATCCATGATTATATCTATGGATCCACCCGGATTGAAATTATGGGGGCAATTAGTGTTGGACCCCAAAAGAAGGTCCAAGTTCATTTCATATTTCTTTTTTTTTATTATTTTTGGTCATTATTTCTCGATATCAAGAGTTTCGTTCTGATTAATCTATATCGATTTGATTGACGAGCTTTCTATAAAGGGAGAGGTCTCCCAAAGTAATCTTTTCTATTCTAAAAAAAACTCGAATTCAAACACTTGATTAAAGAATGTAAAACCCTTATTATACCGACTTACCTTTGATCCAAGTTCATTTCATATGTAAATGTCATTTGTGGGTCTGGCCTCTTCTCATTGATTTAGCTGTAGGCGTGACCGCTGATTTTGTAAGAAACCTTGTAAGAGTATAATGCAATGCTTTGGTGCAATTGGCGGGGTATATTGTCTTCGTGCCCAAAACTTGGTCGACAAAATGAATTATTACAGGAGCTAAATTCACATCATCTTCCAAAATTCTTGTCTAGCCAATTCCAAGAACAGCCTAGAAAAGGGAATAGACCAAGGGAACTCCCAACTGTCAAAGTGCCAAAAACAACTTCAAACTTCACTCACTGCTACAAAAACAATGAAATATATATATATATATATATATATATATATATTTAATATTATACAGATCGAGTGACTCAAAAATTAAATTAAATAAATATTGTATGACAATTTATTTGAAATTAATTAAAATATATTAATATGAACAGTAGATAGTAATTAATTTATTTAATTTTTAATTCAACTTCATTGTCCAAATGAATTCTTCTGCTCCAGTGATTTCCTGCATGCTTTTGAGTGTATACCATGGAGAGAACGATGAGAAATCAGCCCAGCCCTGTCCAATGAAAGAAATTATTCTGTGAATAAAGCCATTTTAGACCATTTATTCTCTTCAAATAATCATTTGTGATAGAAATTTTTATTTATTTATTTTTTAATTTTATTGATTATTATGTCTTTTGGGTCAGGATCATTGGTCTGTCTCATTAAATCAGTTGGTATTTATAAACAAGAAATTAATTAAAACATAATTATAAATAGTCAATATTAACAAACTGCATGTTTAAAGGCTGTGGCTACATGGGGTTTGAAAGCATTAAATTTAGACTCAAATAAAATTAAGTTAAATTTTTAATATAATTTATTATTAATATAATAAGAATTTTGATTCTTTGATTTTTATAAAATTTTTTATTTGAACTAAAAGATATATTATAATTAGAATAAAATAAAAAATTATAAATTAAATTAAATTTCTAAAATTGAGATTTTTCAAAAGGCATGTAATTGTGAATTGTGATAACCCACGAGCGTTAACTGGGTTAGCTCTGAATTTTCTATTAGATTTTTTATTTTATTTTATTTTTTCCTAAGAAGCTTGCAAGGCCTAGCTCTGGATTTGACCCACAGAAAAAAGAAGATGCGAACATTTTAAAAGCGCACAAAGATCTGTTTCCAAGACCCTAAAAAGATGGATGACTTGAGAGTTGCTCGCGCATGTTATCGAGGGTATCTTTGCAACTCTCTCTCTCTCTCTCTCTCTCTCTCTCTGCAACACACATGAATCTCTTCTGCCGCCGCGTGAATTAGAAAATTGGTATGAAAGGTCATGGTGGCTCAGTTATCATGAATTAATTATTTTTAATTTTTTTTTAAAAAAAACCTTGGTTTCTTTCATTTCTTTTTGGGGGACAAAAATGGAACCAAACCACCGCGATCATCAAAGTATAATTGATTATATATTTAATCGACCAAATTACCCTAATGGGGTAATGTACTTTTGAGTGATATTTAATCAAATGATAATTATTACGAATTAAATAAATTGCAGATAAACAAGATCAATTCTCCAACTGCTCGAATTAAATTAGTCGAGTTTTTGTATATAGATAATTAAATATAAAAAAATGAGTTTAAATTAATTTCACACCAACTTTAAAACACAAAATTAACAGCTTATTTAATTTTTAATTTTCAAGATAAAATTAAAATTTTCATGCTAATACTAATGTATTGGCCGAGATGATTGGTCGATTGGATCTTCCGTGCGTTTGGAACTGATTCTTTGCTCGAGCCAAGGGCAGCAAAACCGAGAGAAATAAGCTAATAGGGGCAGGACTGGAAGGGTATGAAAAAACTTGTCTGGCCTCGACTTGAAGACAAAACTCATTTGAAGAGAAAGGGCACTGTGCTAACCTGTCTTCTGCAAATCAACCAGTATAAACGGGCCGGGTTTTGTCTCTCTGTATCCTTTTCTAACCACCATGTTTCTATTTAAATGCTTCGTCAACTTGTCTTTTTAAGGCTAATTATGCCCTGTCATCTTGCAAAGTGTTCAATTTAATTTGCTTCCTATGTTACTTACTAGGATTAGCAGGGACATTAAGATTAAAACGCAGAGCCCTTCCTTCTTAGTTTACATGTTTTTGATTAACTTAGAAAAGATGGGTGGATTTGCAGAAGTTACAGAAATAGAAACCCTGATCATGATCCACGTCAAGAAGTTCCATAGACAAAAAACCAAAAAAAAAAAAAGAAAGGACCAAAGTGTAAAAGTCAGAAATTTAAGGAAAGCGTTTTAACAAAAAATAAAGAGACCAAGATCTCAAAAGAGTGCCATGTTCCTTAAGGTCAATTTAGAATTCATATGGCACATATTGGTCTCTCTCTCTCTCTCTCTCTCTGCAAAGGGAATGTGCTTCAATGCTATAAGTGTCAAAAGAGCCAGTCTGAAAAAGGAAAAAAAAAAAAAAGAAGGAAGAAGAAGAAGAAGAACTAACTATGCTATCTTGATTAGTTGATTATTTTACTATTACACTTGTTCTGAGAAGTTGTGTGTAAGTTTTATAAAAATAAAACTCTCTGCAATAATAATTATTAAACTCTATTGTGAAAAGAATTGATTTTTAATTTATAAACCCATATATTTTCTATAATAAAATGTTCACTTTTTATTTAAAATAAATATTATTATAGAAATAAAACAAAATAGACATTAAAATAAGTTAAATTTTCAAATAATTTGGTCGGATTAGTGTTTGTGTATTTTATTTTTTCAAATAATCATGATTATTATTTTTTATTATTCAATAGAAGATTTGTAACTTTATAGTTACATAATAAAAGTAATTTTTCTCAGTACAGTCATTAAATAAACTAAAAATTATTACTATAATTCACCAGAATGCAATAACTATTAAATTTTACATATATGTATAAAATTATTAAAATTATAAAACATGTAATGTAATAATCTCCTTGGTAATTTTTCGAGAGAGACCCACATAACCCCAGCACCAAGAGTTAAGGTGAAATCAGACTCAGAAAGCAGTGCAAGAGTCCCCATGTTAATGCTTTAAAGAGAACTGAAAATAAAAAACTAGAAATTGAAAAAAAAATATATCTAGAAAATGATAGTAAAATAGTTAAGATTATAGAACGTGAGATATACTTATCTCCTACATTTTTATATCAGTTTAAGTAATTTTAGTTCTAGGAGAGGGTCATATTAAGCCTTCACATGATTAACAATTTTTATAATTAATCTCGCTACAGATTATATTTTATGCAATTAATATGGAGGTGAGAAAATATAATTGTACATGTTTAACATTAATATGTATTGTAATATTAATGTTAGACACCTTTTGGATGAAGCTCGGAATAAGCTAATTTGATTTTTTTTTTTTTTTATGTATAGTGGGACTCGAACTCGATCCTATTATATGTCATTTGAGTCAAAACTCATCGGCTAATTTGATTAGGCATAAGACATATTAGGCTAAACTAACAAATTAAGGTAAGTTCAAGCTGATCGATTGGTTTAGACTATATTGGTCTTTTCTTCCTCTCTTTTGTGATTAAAAAATGAATAATTATAGACTTACCTTAAGCCTATTGTGCTTTACGTGATCAATGATTGATATAATTAATATTCTTGTAAGTTAAGTTTTACGCAATAGTATACAATACAAAAATGAGAAAAAATTATATCTTGAGTTTGAATTTTTTTTATGTACTAAAAAAAAGATAAGAAAAAATTATAGGTGTTTAATATCAATGCGTATTGGAAGATTAAGGTTAGACACTTGATGAAGCTGGGATGAAGCCAATTTGGTCAGGCATATGTGGTATTAGGCTAAATTAATGAATTAAGGTCAATTTAAGTTAATGGCTTAGGGTTGATAATGCTAGTCGACTCTTGCCTCTCTTGTTTTCCTTTTTCTAAAACCCTAATTAGAATTGGCTATCTGGAAGAAATCATGGCGATTTCAACACCAAAAGCACCAACCCTTTTATCCTTCAAGTTGAATTTGTATGTTCACAAATTAAGCACGCCCTTTTTAGGGAAAGACAAAAAGCAACGGCCAACAAATATAAATGGGAATGGAGAGGGCTCGGGGTTTAAGGGCCTACACCGCGCTGTGCTGCGCCTCCACAAACTGTGCTACTTTTCTCTTGCTCCCATCCCACCCACTAGCTTTGAGATTTCCATCCGTGTCTACACCACTCAACATGCAGCAAAATGTGCAGCCTTCAGGGGTATTTAAGTAAATCAAAACAATAGCTAGGGCTTCGTGTCAAACGGCTTAGATTCCACATCGCCTCCTTAAAACCCCAATCTCACCTGTTTCGCTCCCTCTGTTTTCTCTCTTTATATGATAACCTAAAACCCTCCTCCACCTCACAAATTCCAATCCCTGAAATTCTCTCTCCTAATCAAAACAACCGCCTCCCCACTCTCTCTTGGTTGATCAAGTTCGAGTGACTTCACATTTCTTTTTTTCACCTCTCAATTTTCAGTTGATCAAGTTTGATTTCTTGAAATCAAGGCCCCCAAAGCCCAAAATCTTCATTTGGGGTTTCTTCTAATCTGCTTACAGTGGTTCATCGCATGATGGGTATTGACGAAAAAGTAAGTCTGATTTTGATCAATGATTATAGACCTTTTGGATTAATTCTTCAATTTTTTGGTTAGGCAGTCACATTCTTTTTTTTATGCCACAGAGATTAGTGCCCGAAGAAACAACCACTGTTTCCACAAGTCAGAAAAGCTGCGTTGATTGTCACACCACAAGCACACCTCTTTGGAGAGGAGGTCCTGCTGGCCCTCGGGTACTAATCCTCTCTCTCTCTCTCTCTCCATCTCTCTTCCCTCAAATCAATGATCAGAGTCAGAGTCGACAATTTTGTGGCGATTTTTTGGATTAATCATTTTTTTTGACTATATATTTTGCAGTCTTTGTGCAATGCTTGTGGGATTAGATACACAAAGAAGAGGAGGGCCTTGTTGGGTATAAGTAAAGCGGAAGCAAAGAAGAACAAGCAAAAGGTGAAGATTACCGGCGGTAGTAATGGTAATAGTAAAAGCAGCAATTTGGGTGTGGAAGGTTCATCTTTAAAGAAGAGATTGATGGCTTTTGGAAGAGACTTGTTGCAAAGACCTCTTGCTGAGGAAGAACAAGCTGCTATTTTGTTGATGGCTCTCTCTTGTAGCTAGAGAGAGAAAACCCAAGTGCCCAAAAAAGGGTGGGGGTGAAAAGCAAAACCCTAACCAACAACAATACCTAACTGGTGTACTACAAAGTTACTGGTAATTTTTTCTTTTGTTTTTATCCTTTTTACAGTTTGACCTTAAAATTCCTCCATTTTACTGTTTTGGGGTTTAATTTTTGATCATTGGTTTTGGAGGATTGGTGATGTAAGAGGGAATTAACAGAATCCTTAGTGCCAAATGACATCTGTTCTCGTTATACACTTTGTTTCCTCGTTTGCAGATGAGACTCATTGAATTTGTGCTGGAAAACATGGAAAATAGTAATTCAAATTGATCTACCAGGTCATTAAGGGTATTCTACAGATGTTTTTGCATTGCTAATCCGGCTTTTTATGTTAATTAATTGTTCTATGCGCTTGACCCATTTGCCAATTGCTGATACATTTTATATCTATTTCCATATGCATCAAACCCTTTTCATGAACTTAAGACCTTTTGGTCCAATTCATGTTGGAAAAATTGAATCATCTTGGACCTTAAATCTTTTCCTGCCATATCATATGCACTTCTAACATGGGCAAAAACTCATGAAAATTAATTGGGTTAAGTCCAAAATTTGGATTCTTCCTCTTGGACATAAACTGTGATCGCAATCCATTCAAAGGAGACCATTTCTTTGTCCGTTGCACTTATTATTTAAATAGATAAATTCTGACTAATTTCTATTTTTAAAAAGGTATTTTGATCGATAGAACTTTATAACAGTCAGTATCCATACAAAACAATGTTATTATTCGTCAGAGTTAATCGGTAATATATCTACATATTTAGTCATTTTTTAGGTACGTGTTATATATAGAATTTCACATTATGTAGAATGCGGCTTCAATTCCCTCACGCTTCAATGAGGGGAAAAAACTACCCATATATTAACTATGCTCTGGGAAAACAATATATCTATATTATACATGAAGAAGTGACAGGGTCAACGAAGGGTCAAAGATCCAGCTAACTAAGATCATCCCAAGCTCCAAGTCCAAAAAAGTTAAGTTCCCCATGCTTCTAGGTCACTCCTGCCCTTAACACGTCAGCAAAAGCAGGAAAATCGGGAGAGAACACGCAGGAGATTTAGCCACCGTCCAGAAAAAGAAGGCCACGTGTCTTTCACTCACCACATGTTTCCTTTCTCTCTGTCTCTCTCAAGAATGTGCGAGAACATTTTAGATATGCAAAATAAGGATAAATAATGAGGCACCGTCTGTTTGGTCATCCTCTCAATTACGATTGCAATCCACTTTAAAGCCTCAGGACTTTTCGCGACAGAGAGCAGACTGAAAATTGAGAAGAGGTGGTTGTGGGTGGTGGTACGAAAATGATTCAATCAAGACTTTTAGCGGCAGTCAAGTCTAGTAGACTTGTTTGTCTAAAATACTTTAATGTTCCCCTTCCCACTGGCCGTGCAGCTGATCCTGCTATTTATACCGATGATGCAACTGTGAGTCAACCAATCTCTCTCTCTCTCTCTCTCTGTCTTCACAATTTTGAAAATCTTAATGAACCTGAAAATCAGATGGATTGAGTTTTAAGTGACAGTTTCTTTTGGATGTGTGGCAGAGTGAAGATTACGAGCAAGCAGCAGACGGGGCAGCCAAAATGCACCAAAAGGAGTGCATGAAGCCCGAAATAGGAACCGAAACCGAATCCGAGATGGTCCCATTAGTGGAGCCCAAACTTCCACATTCTCCATTTCCAAAGCTGGAGAGCCCGGGTGTGGCCCGGCTCGTAGACCCAATAATCCAACAAAAGCGCAAATACAGCGAGGCCCGCAACACCTCCGGTTCTCAACTTCTGGAAGAAGTAAGTTGCATTGGCTCCGTAGATATACCAGTTCCAAATGGCAAACCGGACACAGAACAAGATGACAAAGAGTACTTCAAGCACCACAAGGCCTCACCGTTGTCCGACATCGAGTTGGTCGACACGAGGAAGCCGATTACGAGAGCGACGGACGGGACAGGCGATTATGGAAGAGGAGAAGTGAAAGTGTGGATGAAAGAGCAGCTTGACACGGCTGAGGAAGCGCTTATGAGAGGAATGGAGATTTGGAGGCAGAATAAAATGAGGGGTGATCCTGATTTTCCTCCCTCTAGGATTTTGAGAGCTCTTCGTGGTGAGGATCGGTGATTGACGTGCTTACGTACAATAAAAACTTCGTGTTAAGCAACGGATAAAATCGAAGGAGGAGATAATGCTTTATCTCGGGGCTAGTATTTGGAGAGAAACAAGGAGACGAAAGTTATGAAACTTAACTAATACTGTGGCATTATGGGGGTATTGATGTTGATAAATTATTAAAATACTTTTAAAATTTAAATGTGTTAATAATTTAAATAAATTAATTTGGTTTAACTTTATGCAAATGAGAGGGGGGAGAGGAGAGCAGATTATTTTTTAATCATAATGATTTAAGAATAGGAAGGTTTCGATTCGTGTGTGGAGGTTTGGCTTGGTTTAAATTTTTAAAATGATCGATTTTTATTTTAAAGAATAAAGTCAATTAACTATATATTCGAATTAAAAAAAATTATTATTAATTTGAAGATAGCAGTTGATTTTTTTTTTTTAATTTATATTGAATTTAGAATTTAGTTAAAATGTATAGGAATTTTATATTAAAAAATTAATTTAATATTTGACCTTTACAGGTTGCGGTAAAATGAGTTTCCCGTATTTAGGCATCGGTTAAAGAATTTTGAATTTTGTTGACGAATCTTTTGATTAAATTTTATTTTATCATTAATTATTTATTTTTTATAAAAAAATTATTTTTTTTTTTAATTTTTATAGTTTGGATTTTAAAATCAAAATTGAAATTATTTAAAATTAAAATTAAAATAAGAATTATTTCAAAATTAGAATCAAAATCAATAATTATAAAATTGAAACCGAATTTGCATGTTTTAAGGTCATGTATTCCTTTAAATCAGAAATCTGAGAATCATGATTTTAGTGAAATCGTGGTCACATTTACTTAGGGTTATGCATATGGCCACGATTTTGGTCAACAATAAATTCGAATACATGTGAGGTTGAATTTTTTTAAATATGATCAAAATTCGATTTTCACTTAGAGTAACGGGTTTTTATGTGTATGAAATATTTTCCATTGAGAGATTTACCCTCAAACAAAGAGTCACGATAACAATCAATCCATATTAATAAGGACAAAATCTTGAATATCAAGCTATTTTCAAAATATGGTACTAAAAAAAAACTATGGTTCGTATGCGGCCTCCGATTCCCCACGGGCTGTAGCCGTTGTTTATTAGCCAAGATTGACGGGGTCCACGGGGGTGGCGAATGAGGTTTACCTTACAAGGGCATCGTTCTGGTTTTCGTTTATCGAGGTGGGCTCGCTTTTGGTTGTTGGGCTTTGCGCTTTGTTATTTTTGTTCATTGTGAGCCGGTCGGCTTTTTCTTTCATCGGTATTTAAATTTTACTTGATTAATTCAATTTAAATATTATAAAATTTATTAAAAAATTGAGTTTCTTAAATCTTATTTTTTTTATTCTCATAACTTAAAATTAAGATTCATTATTAAAAAAATATAATATCCTATCATTATATTAAGAGGAATTTGGTGCAAGCCTCCACTCTTCACCAGAAAAGGAAAAAACATCATTTGGTTTTTTTTTTTACCATTACAATTTGGAGTGATACTTTGTAATCACGATTTGAGCGTCTGTAAGAGTTTTATTAAAGGACGATTTCTTTAATGTAGTCTTTTTAATTTTGAAACCTTGAATCTAAAATTTGATTAAAAAAATATCTTATCTCATTAAATCGCATACATGCTCCACCAGACTGGTTTATAACATTAATTTTTTTTTGGTGAACTGAGAAAGAAAGCAACCCAACAAAACTAAACAGAGATCACCCAGCAGGGTGGAGGCACACTTTCTTCCTAATCTTAGCACAACCATCTACATCGTGCTGCATAAACCTTGTCATCACATCTGAAGGAGAGTCACTTTCATGCACACCCGGTTCAGCACCTTGACCCA
Source organism: Dillenia suffruticosa (assembly GCA_033439265.1). Taxonomy (NCBI): domain Eukaryota; kingdom Viridiplantae; phylum Streptophyta; class Magnoliopsida; order Dilleniales; family Dilleniaceae; genus Dillenia; species Dillenia suffruticosa. Next base: position 24,831,458 of record JAVTVX010000020.1, on the reverse strand, counting down.
GCTCTACAAGTTTGTCCGCACACTAATTAGCTTCCCTGAAAATGTGATTAATCTGGTCCAGACCCAAAGCATTCATGGACTCTTTGCAATCTAAAATCATATTCTTCCAAGAGTGGTTGTCTCCAACACTTTTGTCGATAGCATTAACATTAATCAAAGCTCAACATTTTAACATTAAATAACAAGTTCTTTTTTTCGAGGATTTATAACGTTTCTCTTTTGGCCCATGTACAAATAAGGATATGAGGCCTGTGGATTCAAATTTAAGGCAATACATCTAAGAAATTTAAGACGGGTATACCTTTTCTTTACTTATAGTGACACTAGTTTTTATAATATATTATAAAATATATTTTTCTTGTCGGAAGGGGTTATGTGATTTGAAGCTAAACTCTAAATCTTTTTTTTTTTTTTTTTTTTTTTTGGTGAAAAGAGAAAGAAGCGCAAAACACACATGACAAATCAGGCCCGGGGGAAACACAACTTCCTCCTGGCCCAAGTGACACCTGCAGCATCCCGCTGCAAACACTTAACAACACAAGCTGGAGGCGAGTCTGTAGCATGCACCCCAAGCTCTGCATCGTGCCCCAACTTAGTTGAGCCAAGTACACCGTGGATTGCAAGTTGAGCGGAATCCATGGAAAGAATTACGTGGAGGGCCTTGTTAGACCATACCTAATTTATATTCTTTGTTTGGAAACACAAATGCAAGGATGATATGGATTTGAGTCAAATCCGCTGGAATTCTAAACCCAAAATCTATAACTTAAATACAATCACATTTAAATGTTATAATCATTTGAAATCCATTTTTGAGTTAATTTTTTTTTTTTTTGGGGTACTTATTATTACGTTTTTGAGTGATGATTGCGTTGTTTGGTGTTTTCATAAAAAGGGACTTGAACTTCAATGTGGGTCCATAATTTAACTTTTATTTTAAAATTAGTTATTAAAATACAGATTTTTATATTTTATTTATTATGCCTTAAAATCCTGGACTAGTCCATGTAAGATTTAAAGGGAAGCTGTTGCGGATCAGGGGAGGTCTTCCTCCGGAGCCGGTGGGCGGGTTTATATGATCTATTCCCTATGATATATTTATAATTTAGACTATATTGTTAAAGTGGTTTGCATATTTTACAAAATAAGTTGCCTCCTGCCCCTATAACGTTTGGCAGCCTTGGCGCAACAATGATCAATAGACTCGATTTCCGAATCTCACCGTCGATCTGTAATCAGTTATCGAGATCTAGTTGAATGGAATTGCACAGTAAGGAGAGAGGTAAAGTAACAGGTAAAAAAATAAAATGGGAATATGGCATCAACATGTGCAAGTGGACAACTTTGTTGATTCCCAAGATGATCCCAAATCTCTACGGCGTTTCGCGATCAGTGGCAATGAACATGCAGAGCACACGCACAACATCATTTCTTTATGGTAAAAAGAATTATTTATTACATTTCTTGGTATTGTACATATATTCAATACGCATAATAATCTTTTTTATGCAATTTGTAAGGCACGCAATAAAGAAAAAAGCCCTTTCCTAACTATAAATCCACTAAACACACAATTACTTCCAAAAAAAAAAAAAAAAAAAAATGAGAGTTGGTGGCGTATATATAAGCACACAAGCCGTTAAGTGATGATAGTCCTGATATCTGTCTTTTCTCATCTTTAATAGCTGAAATTAATTTTTTGGTATTCATAATTAGGCAAATTTCAACTTACTTATTTCGTGAATATATATAAAAATTAAAATTTGTATATATAAATTTTATATTATAAACTATTACGTGTATTTTATAAATTTTTGCAGTATAGTAAAATAGGTAAGAATTGAACTCTCTGCAATATTATATATATATATATATATATATATCACGAGCAAAAATAAAATCAAGGAATAAAGGGATCTTTATTTGTGACTTACAAAGTTTTCCTCCTCCTCCATTCCTAGCAAGAAGTTTTTGTCCTTCTTCGGCTCACTTCCTAATAATTAGTTCATTGCTAGAACAATTATTCCTAAAGCCTTTGGTAATAGGAATTCGATTTCTTTCAGGGCCTCATTACAGACAAACAAAACTAAGAACAAGAGCAATGAATACTACAATAGGATGACAAATTTTCAACTGAATCGTCTTTGACATATAAATGGATGGAGAAGTGTTGTTATACCAGTAATATGGAAAATAAGGGAGCATTGGATTCGGAGGTGGCGGGGAGCCATAGTAACTCGTTGGTGGGGAAGGAGAGTAATAAGGGAAAGCGACGACCGCAGGTGGTGGCGGTGAGTCATAGTACACGCCTGAAGTGGGTGGTGATGGTGGTGGTTCACAGTCAGACACCGATGGTGGCGGCGGCAGTGATGGTGGTGGTTCACAGTCAGGAACCGGTGATGGTGGTGGTGGTGGAGAGAAGACCGGTGGGCAAGGGTTGTCACATGCATCACACATTGTGCACGTAGTTTGATCTTTGGAAGATATTATGGTTACTCTAGCATCGACATTGAAGAAGTTAATGTGTATGATGCAAAGAAATAAGAAGAAATTGGTGAATAAAGAATGCTTTATGGTGGACATGTTGTGGACTTTTGGTGGAGAAGGTTTTGCAGAAAGCAAGTTTATGTTGAATTGAAAGGAGATATAGCCGTGGGGAAGTGAGGGAGGGGAGGGAGGATTTCAGTGCATGTGTGGGGATGGTTTCAAAGCAACATGGATTTGAATTTTTTTTTTTTTTTTTTAAATCTTTTCTTGAAGTTCCCTTTATCATGAAAAGCCCAATCCTTGGATGAAACTTGAAGTTTAAGCATGCAGGGAAGGTGCTTTTGATTCCTTGAGATATCAGCATGTATATATTTCTTTATTCCGCCATTGACATTCCAAAGCAGGAGTTTAGGTTTTGCTCCTTTTGTGAAATGTATTTTTTTTTCAGATAAATAATGTGACACATACCCCTTTAATTTTTTTTTTTTCAGATAGTAGCGTGATTTTAGGAAATTTAACTTATTTTTATTTTATTTTATTTACAACAATAGTTTTTTAAAAATAATTTTTAATATAATAATTTAAATTATCATTATATTATAAGAAAAAGCGAGAAAATATTACAAAATTGCTCAATGTGCCGAAAGCTGTGAAAAGAAAACATTTTCACATTTGCAACTACAGATTAGACATGAGTTCATTTGAAAAACTACCTTTATTTAAATTTTTTTTAATATAAAAAAAAAAAATCCACCGAAAACAGAGGGAATCATGGAAAAGCAATGGGCGGGTGCGAAGATGAAAGCTTGAAGTCCAAATTTGCGTCCTTCTAGTTTATTGTTGCAGTATTCAAACATTGGAATCTGAAACACATGGAAATCAGATAACCGACCCCCATGATCCTAAATAAATTTTTACTAAGTAAATTAAATTTTATATTAATATATTTTAATTAAATTATTATTAATTAAATTAAATTCTGCAGTTTACTTTTTGTTGTTTCGAATATAAGAATTCGATTAAATTTCATATTTTATTTTTTAGTTCCAAATATAATATGTCATTTACAAATGAGTTCCAAATATAATATTTATATTTAGTTCCAAGCAGAGAAAAAAGGATTTATAAATGTATTTTACAAGAGTTTGTTGGTTAATAAAACTTTTTTATTATTCTAATATCTTAATTTAATTAACATTAAAGGGAGGAAACTATAAATAAATTCTGTATTTCACTTTTTAATTTAAGGTATGAGATTTCATTTGTAATTAAACTCCACAATTATATTTATTTTAAATAAATAAAATTTATTTTTTTCATTTGATTCTAAGCATAACTTAAAAAAGAGGTAAATCACGAAATTTGAGAAATATAGAGCAAATACAGAGGTTGTGAAGACTTTCGGAGCAAATTTGCCTTGAAAACTTGAACATAAATTGCCGACATATGTGTTATTTATGAACTTGATAGATCATCAATTTTCTCTGGTTATCCTGGAACTTGACTCCCAAGGGTGATCAGCAAGAAAATTTAATGGGATCAGATTTATATATTTTATATATTTAATAAAATATTTTAAAATTTAAGTGGGGGGTCGTTTGACCCCACTCAAAATACTATACATCCGCCCCTATTGACTCCTCATTGGGGGTTAAAGATTTGAAAGCTCCTAGTTTGGTCTCCCATTCCAACTCACACGTATTGAACAAGTGTTGGATGGTTACTGAGAAACTCGCAATTCAAGATGTTCAATATATCCCTAGAGAAGGGAAGTCTTGTGCGGGTGCTATGGCTAATTTGGGGCATAGAGTTCCCCTAGGGTTCATAACCTTCACTCGTTCCCTAGCGAGGTGTTTGGTATTTTAAAGAGAGATTCGTGGGGTGTAGCCTCTCTTAGAGGTTTGGCTTGCCATTTTTTTTTTTTCCCTTTTTGAAAAAAGGGGGAAAATCCGTCCAATTCAATCATCTCCCGCAGATGCACTCTATGTCTGTCTACATCTAGTAGCTTATTTTGGTTTCTTTAGCCTTAAGCTAAAAAAATCTAGGAGCTTATTTTGGAACAGGGGATTTGTTCTGTTCTTCAATGTTTTGGTTACGTAAATACTGTGTGTATGTTGGTTTGTGGGGTCTAGCCTCCAGGCCTTAATGTCAAGTGTTGATTGCCTCAGTCCACAATTACGAAATCTAGTTGGATTTTTAGTCATGAGCGGTCGCAATTCAATTGATTGGAAAAACTATAGCATGTATGTATATGTACTATCATGTCGTTTTCCTCTTCTTTTGTAAATCTTGAATTTGATAATACAATTAACCCAGTCCCTTATCATGTAATTAAAAATAAATAAATAAAATTAAAAATTTTTTTGTTAACATAAATGTGCCGAACGAATGTGCATTAAAACCATCCGACGCTTGTTTTCTCTAAATTTCTAACTAAAGGCTATCAATTGCTTTACTGCTTCACAATACGTAATTCATCAAGCAATCAAAGGAGAAAGAAAGATCATTAAAGGATTAAATAAATTAAAGAGAATTTATGGGCAAAAGCCACGTAATGATGGAGTTGTCTAGAAAACAAAGGTGGGGTGGGTGAGTGTTGCTTGTTTTTAATGTTACAAGGATTTCTAACTCAACATCTCAACACAAAAATAATAATAAAGGCAAGGGGGTGGGGAAAGCCGGACTCTGTTTCGTTTCTAAGTGTCCTCAATTATGGCATTGCGGAGATGGCGCTGGAGCAAGAGAGACTCCTTGGGTCATTCGAGTCGGTGGAATATATTAGCACTACAACTACCCTCATGTCAAGGGCATGAACTGATTCATTTGTTCTAGCATTTAGTATACAACCTATATGTTTCCCAGCCCACACTTCTTGATTTAGAAACCCCTTCTCTCTCTCCACCTACCATCTCGCTCTCATTGTATGTGATTCAATCACTCAAACAAACCTTAGACACAAATTTATTTAATTATTATTCAAATTTATTCTATTTTAAAGAGGTTAGGGAGATTTTTGGAGGCTGCACAAAAATATGTTAGTAGGTAGGGTTAAAATTATTTATTTTGGTTTTCACTACTGGTATTCGAGTTTTATTCGATCAATCCGATAAGAGTATTGTGGGATCCATTTTAGGGACCGACTCTCTCAAATCATTTTTTGATATTTTCAAGGGTCGAACTCGAGACATCTAGTTAAGGGGTAGAATGCCTAACTACTCAACCCAAAAGAGTTTGGTTAGGTAGGGTTAAAAATCTTTTTATACAAATTATGTGAATTTATAATTTTGCGCTAAACTTCTTTTTATAACAAAACTTTATAAAGACTAATTTTCTTCTTTATTTCCATAACTCCCACTTATATGTTTATTCTGAACATAAAATAAGCATACAATGAGAAAATTAATGAAACCAATAGAGTATTAAGGTAGAATGAGGGATTTTATATATATATTTATTTCGAGTTCCAAAATATTATTTGCTCCGTCCATGGAGCGTATGAATTTCCTGGAATGTAAATAGACCAAAATAGGGAATGAAGGGATAGGAATAGGAATTATAGTACCATTGAAAGAAGGAGCACCGGTGGGAACATCTCTACTGACGAGCCGTGCCACAAGGCACGACCATGGAAGTAATGAAAAAGAAAAAATTACGTAGTTGGACCATCTGCTCTATCCGTTTATTTCAACTCTAATAAATTTCACAAACTAATTATAGATATACACTTCAAAATAAATATCCTAGTTATCAATAAAAGTCGATAAAGATATATTAATCACTTTGCCTCCACCTATATATATTTGTTCATGCTAACCCTAACCCTCTGCATGGCATCCCTAATTGATCGATGAGACCCGACAAATCGTAAAATATCCGATAAAATACAAAATCATATCATTAGATATAGTTTTGGATTATTTAATAGGACAATCATACGTGCAATTTTCAATACGGTTGACATACCTTCTCTACTGCATATGTCCTAACTAGCACAACATATCTAATTATATAAAACTCTTAATTCATAAAAAATTTTAATCATAGTTTTTATAATAAATTTAAGAAAATCATTCCACGGTGCTCTGTTCAATACTAGTCACCTGCACCTTATTGAGCTAGAACCTCTCTTTGATTTAGATAAACTATCTTTGATTTTATGAAAAGTCTGAAGTCATGGCCTATATATGATAAAATATTCAATTTTATCGATTAGTTACAAATTTTATTTTCAAACGATACAACCATAACTTATATCTATTGTATGTATTGTCAACTCGATCGTGTATATATAAGTCACACACTTCGTACCAATTAACTTTATACATATATAGGTAAATAATATAATAATGTATCATTTAGTTTAATTAAAAAATATATATATAATATACACATATGAAAATTTCAGAAATTACATATTTTTCTGAGTATAAATTTAGAAATTGTCATATAAATAATACTAATTACAACACTCAAAACCATATTAAATCTCAAATATTTTATTAGGCTCCCTTGTGTTTCTTGATTTCTTTTGCTGTTTTTAAGCTCAGATTCTCCGGTGCACCCACAAACAAACATAAGACAACTTTGGGACATGTATGGTTTGTAATTAGCATTGGATCTACCATTCATTCTTTTTCTTTTTCTCTGATAACATAGAAAGTAAACAAACTCCCCCCTCCCCCACCCCACCCAAATCGCCTTTTTAGGCACTTCTTACTTGAAGATTCCCCCACGGAAGAAAACAAAAGAGAATTTTGATCCAAATACTAAATTTCTTCATGGGTATCCATAAAAACTCCTTGTCCAGTGCTCGTTAGTGGGAGAAAATATGGAACTAAACTAAAAAAGCACATTCCCAATATTAGAAATCCATTTATGTAACGGAGAAAAAGGATCATTTGCTTTGGATCCCTTGATGCGTACACGAGAGAGATTGGGAACCATTAATTTAATAAATTCAATAAAATGACTCAAACCCATTAATAAAATATTTATATTATTGCAGATACCACATAGCTTTCTGAAAATTGTACATTGTATGCACATGGACAGTGAGTGAGGTGGGTGCAAAGAGCCATCCAATCACCTAGACATAACCAGACAAGAAAACTATTATTGTTGTGAGTTCGTAATTGTTTATACGAGGTCTCCCATCATCAAATGGGAAAACAAGTGATTGACCTTCTCTTCGGTGCTCTGTCCAACTCATTTTAGGCTAGCGGTTGCGAATTTAATTTATATGGGGTTTGACTGCGGATGGTTTTGCAATTAATAATCATAATTTTAATTATTTAATCATATTTCTCAGTTTCTTAATAGGATTACAAATAAAATTTCAAAAATAATGGTAATTCATTATTTTGCAAATAACGGTGAACAAGGGTGAAGTTATAAAATTATTTTGGGATGGCATTTGAAATACAGAAATATAAGGCGGATGGAAAAGTGATATAAATTTTAGGGAAAAAATAGTTTATCTATTTATAATTTTTAAAAAGTAAATAGTATTTAAAAATATTCTAATATTTTAAAAAAATTTATTGATATTTTTGTAATTTTTAATTGTCTTTTTAAATTTTATTTTGAAAATATATCCAAAATTCAAAATTTGAAGGGCAGTTGTTCGGGTAACTTAGCAGCAAAAAAGTACTTTAAATGGGATTTTCATAAAACTTAATTAGTGTTTTCATTTGTCAAAGAAAAAAAAAAAAAAACTAGTTTTGAGAAATTTTATAAACTCCTACTATTGTAGTAAAAATAAAAGTTTTAAAATTTCTCAAAATACAATTGAAGAAGTTGCATTCAAAAAGTATTATATAGATATAGATTTGTGTAGTCAGACAGGAAAGCATTTCGGATGAGATTCATAATTGCTGAAGAAGGTCAATATCAGATGATGAAGTAGTGACAGGAGCTGGCTTTCTCGTGCTTATCTAAAGTCAAGTAGGTTGGGAACAATATCATTAAGGTGGACAAGAAACGAGACATTTAACCTACTTTTGAAAGGTACCCTTCCCTTTCTCTCACGGATGAGTGTTACCAATAAATTTTCCAACCAAGGACTCCGGAGTGAACGTTTGTTTATCCTTTGAAAATGATTTGAAATCTTAATGAAATTTCTGTCAGTAGTGATTCCATTTCAAACATGGCACTATCAAATCTACAATTTCTTGTAATCTTTGTATTATGACTTGAAATTAAGTGTTGGTTTCTTGCACCTAAACAATTTAAAACCAAAGAGACCATATGAATTTCACATCAAAGACCGGTTTCATTCATAATTTATTAGATTCTTGAATTAAACTCTTTTGAATTGAGTGATCAAATATATTTTACTCTCTTGATTAAAGGTCTCGAGTTTCAAGATTTTTTGTTTGAATTCTTATTTGATTATAATTGAGATCATGAGACTTTGTGATATTCGTTTTTCTTAAATTTTGTGAAGTAATTTTTTAACATAAGATTTAAATTGTTTTAAAATTATTTCCTTCTGGGCATGAATCGGATCTTGATCTATTTTTATATCGTTACGAAACGATAAGAATTTAAAATATTTTTTAAAATCAATCGAAAAGAGAGAAAAAAAGTAGATCATAACAAATGTATACTCATACTTGTGATTTAAAGTCATTGGCAACAAACTAATGCCTTAATATTAATTTTCATGATGAAATATTGCATATAAACTATTTTATAAAATATTGATTTGGATATATTTTAATTATTGTATACAAATTTGTAGTTGAAATCATTACATTTGTACTTGTCGGATATTTTAAGTTATATATTATGTTTGTGATTAATAAGTGTTTGAAGTAATATTTTATATTTGTAGTTAATAGTTGTTTGGAAGATTATTGTTAATAGATATTTGGGGCATTATGTATAGATGAAATATAGGTATTAGAAATTATGAAATGACATACGAATACTATTGTTTAATAAATAGGTTTTTGGTATCTTGACAATCTGATATTTAATACTTCGTCCTGACTAATCTGGATCGAAAGTCTGTCAGGTCTCAATGAGAAGATTCTCTCTCAATAATGTTTTTTTCGTATCCAATGGAAATCGAACTCTTGATTGGTTAAGAGATGAATATGTTATTTCCATCTACGCCAATGTATGTTGATATTTTTTTGTGTCAATCGTAATGAAACAAAACCCACAGAAAGAAAACTAGTTTTGTCGAAATTTGAAAGAGCAAAAGTCTAGAAAGAGTGCAACCTTTGGAGATATTTGATGAAGTAAACGTCGGCAAAATTCTTTATTAACGTTTACGCATCAATTGTTAGTGACTCTCACATCATTGCCTAACCAAAATGTCAGTAATGTGTACAGTCATTGCCAATGTTTACAAGATAAATGTCGGCAATGACCGCTCTTTGTTGATATTTAAAGGGAGCAAACGTGGAAAAGGTTTTAAACTTTCCCGACATTCACACCGTCAAATGTCCGGACTCTTTCCTGACGTTTGCCTATCAAAACGTCAAAAAAGCTCTACTTTCACCAACGTTTGGTGTATAAATGTCGAAAAGGGTTTCCTGTCGTTCCAATATATGTTTTTCTGTTGTCATCCCTTTGTTTAACTACACTTATAAAATGTCGAAAAATATCAAAATAAACCTCAATAAAAATCTGAGGTTTTTGTAATGCATGTATCACATCAAAAGAACAACACATTTTGAATTCTCAATATTTTCAAAAGAAATTTGAAAAAGATTTTTGGATATATATGTTAAAACTTAGGATGCATCTTCCATTCATTTGTCACACTAAGACTTAATGATTTCACTTAAAATTATAACAAAAAATAAAATATTACTAATTCAGGGCTCATGCGTGAACTCCCAACACCGGTAATACTAAATAATAGCACCACAATTCTGAATTTTTTTTTTGAATGAAAAATATGTAATATTGGACCATGGTTGCGTGATATTTCACGTGCTTACATATGTTAAGGTACGGTGTGATTTTCGGTGTGTCAAATTTAGATCTTTGATCACGACCTTCATGAGCTACACACACACACACACACACACACACACACACACACACACACACACACACACGTATTAGCAAATCCCCTTTAAGCACCGCAACAAGTACAAGTGAAAGCAACTCCACACAGCTTTAGATCATGCACTAAAGTCCAAGACTTTTTTTTTTTTTTTTTTTAATTATCCAAAAAAAGAGAAAATTTTCTAGAGAAAAAAATAAAAAGCAATTAAATTTTGTTGTTTTGATTTTTTATATGAGTGCACCTCCACACGAAGTGATTAGAATAAAACTGGAACCCTTACGAGTAGTGACAGAAAATTCAGTTCATTAGCAAAAGAGACCCTCACTTATGCAACTGGATTTTATCCCCATCACGATAGAAAAAATAAAAATAAAAAATAACAAAAAAAACCTAAAAACTTAAAAAGGAGGGGTGAAGATCAAGTGACACGTGTCATCACTACTTTCATGATTAAAAATGGTTGACACGGACGCACCCGCGATAACTGCTGCTGCATATTGTGGCATCTCATTTATTTTCTCTCTCCACTCGTGCTCTCTCTTTCTCTCTCTACCCCCACTTTTATAATACCCATACCCAACCACAAACCGCACTCATCAAAACCTTGCCTCTCTATTCCCCCCCCCCCCTTCTCTCTCCCCATCCCGGAAAATTGTAGAGGAGAGAGAGAGAGTGTTGTAAAGGGAATGGAAGGAATATCTGCGAGCTTATACAAAGGGGTGAAAAACTACTGCAAGAGAAAAGAGTACGTGAAGTTGAATGGATCTGGTCGAAGAAGGAGAAACCGGGTGGAGTTAGCCAAATTGGGTTCGAAACGACGTCGGTTCTGGAAGATTAAGGTTTCTCCCAAACTCAGGGGGTTCATCAAGTTCAGCAGTCCCAAGAAGTTCTTCCTCTGGCTTCGAGATGCATACGTCAAGATGATGATGGGCTTCGCCAGCTCGAGTATCTGCACCGCCGGATATGGTGGTCACCCGTATGAATCCAACGCCGGTTTTGGGAAGGGACCACTGAAAGAGTACGATGAGAAGATGATCGTTGAGATTTATAAATCTCTGGTGGCGATGCAGGGACAGTTGGTGTCCAGCGATGCAGCCAAACTGAGCTCTATTTCTCATCGCTTGCCACCGGGAAAAGAATTTAATTAGCTCCGATCTTTTCCTATTACTTTGTTTCATCCTGAACTGTAATTTTCTCCTTAGTAAAATAAATTTCTTAGCCAAATAATAAAATTTCTTCTTAAAAATTTTTAAAAATTCTTCTGTGTATGGCGTTTGTGAGACTGTTTTGAGCATTGAATGCACAGTGAAGTTCGTTCGTTGGATTTTAATGGGTGGGAATTTGGTTTGCGATGGCCCATTCATGTTGAGTGGGTAGGTCCAATTGGTCACATGCGCCTGCCTTGTCCCCATAGACTTTTCACGCACAGCGCCCCCCCCCCCTCCTCTCTCTCTCTCAATAAAGAAAAAAATGCCCTCAGAATTTGAAATCATGATAAGCAATTATTCTTTTTATTAACGTTATTGATAAGTTTCTACCGTGGAATTGTATTATAAATCATCGATATACAATAATCGTATTAATTGAGACAGGCGTGAGAATAAATGATCATGCAGTGTTTAGATGCTCGAAAGTTAAAAACTGGTAGTCTGCATCAACTGAATTTTGTTTTCATGGGAGCCCAAAGAAAATGGTAATAGGCATGAAGAAAATGGTAATGGGTAGGGAATCTTGAAATTCTTTTCTTTTGACATTTAGAATATAACTCCTTATGGTTTAAGAAAAAGAATTAATGAGAGATTGTGCAATAAAGTGGATCCAATTAATTATGCACTTTGAATCCATGTGCACGTAGAAAATGCACCTTTTTATAAAAAGAAAAAAAAATATTTTTTTTTTGAGTGTGTGAAAAAGGATAATTTTTAATAATTATATTAAAAATATTTAAATTTAGTCTATTTATATAATTGCTTAATTTATTAGTTATTATATCTGTCTAATAAAATATTTACTCCTAAAATTGTCCTTATTAAATAAACAGTCTGCTTTGTTTTTTTTTCTTGAAGTCTTCTTTGCATAAGTTAGAAAAATTCCTGTCCAAAATCTTTAAAAACTTTAATGAGACTATAAATAATGTTCAAGAAAATAAATAAATAAATAAATAAATAAATAAATATATTAAATTTTATGTGGAAATCTGGTTTCATTTGTTTAAATATTTTAATTAATTTAAAAATACTCTAAATTAAAATTTTAATTCTTTGTTAATATAAACCTCTAAAATTTAGCTTATTATATAATTCTCAACTCTATACGTCACAAAGTATCAGAAATTTGTCAGCCTGTAATTTACCCCTCGATGTCATTTTCAAGCCTTATTCCTTATTAAGATATTTGGTTCTTCAAATACCACTCATTTTTTTTTTTATTTTTTTTTAGCCATCGCCCAAATTTTTAATTGCTCGACGAGAATAACAATAGTTGTCAATGGCAGGCCATACAATATATATAACATGGCAAGTCAACTTTTTTTTTTTTTTTTTTTTTTTATATCAATCGCTATCCAAAATCATATTTTGATTAATTCAGTTTGAACGTTGTTATACACAATTTAAGAGAAAACTCTTCCAAAATAATTTTTTTTATTCTTAAATTTCAAACTCGAAATTTAATTAAAAAAATAAATATATTTACCTACTAAGTCGATCGATAGTTACACGTCAATTTTAAAGTCAAGGTCTCTACTTGTATTTTTAATATTTGTTTCAAGTAACACATTTTCTGCTTCCATTATACATCATCTGCTCTGGAGAGTTCTCAATAATATACAACAATAATATTATATAAGTTCCACCAAAAAATATATATATATATATATATATATATATATATATATAATATTATATAAGTAAATGAATTATGAACTAAATAAAAACATATCTTACGTGTTAATTCTTAGTAGTAACGTTTTGCCTCTGCTACGTTACATAAAATTTGATTTATAATTTATTTGATTAATCTAATATTCTCTCTCTATATATATATATAAAAAATACCCATGGAACTCATGTGCACTAGATTACTTATCTCCACACCACACCTATCCAAATTAATTATTGGAGGGGCCTAAAGAAGTAATTAGAGCATGTTTAGCAAACTTAAATACCTCAGCTTCTTTCGAACTTTTAACAGAAAAAAAAAAAATTCAAAATCTTGCTTGTATTTCCTACCAATTTGTGGAGGATATGGGAGTGGGCATGGAGAGACTAGGTTCATGATTGGCCGAAGCGAGGGGAAGTAGTGACATACACGATTTTAGGTACAAGGTTTCCTCACAAATTATGTGAATAAGGTTAGTTGGCAATATAATTGGGATGGGAATTGAGAACCGTAAACATTTTTTTTTCTTTACATAAGGAGACTCAAACTCGAAACTATTATAAAAAAAATAATAATATCAATTGAGATATAATTTATCAACAAAAGTTATAAATACTTAACCTCGTATTTTGTGAGGAAAATAGTTTCATACTTCATTTTTAATCAATCAACACAGACATTATTGGGTTCACATGTTAAAAAATACTCTAGAGATTTAATAATAACGTCGATTGCAATCATCACTTAATGAAGAAAATTAAAAAAAATAAATAAAGAAAACAAAAATCACTTTCGGGCACAGTAACCTTGACCTCTACGTACCAGTTATCTTAATCTCTTTCGTTTCTGCTAAACCTTTTTTTTTATACGGAGGCCTATGTTTTCAAAACAAATTATAAAATTTCCTGTTTTATGGAGGACTGGAGTTATTTATATATAATATAATGAATATTATTTAATCTTGAAGAAAATATCTGAGTACAAATAAATAAATAATTCTTATTCCAATTATCATAAAAATAAATAAATAAATAAATATATATATATATATATATATATATAATAGTCTGGTCACGTCTATTAGTGCGCCCCACCTGATCTTGGTAAGGACGCGGAAAGTGAAACCCACCCGTCTGCCACCGTCTTTTGCCTTTACATGAGGCGCAATCGATTATGCCCACCCATTTATCAATTTCTTTTGTTTTTTTTTTTATTTTTTTGAAAATTTCAGACATGTGCAGACCCATTTCTTATGGTAATTGGAGGGACACCTTTCCAATAAAACGGCCAAAACTACCAGCATTGGCATGATCAAAAGGACCATCGGGAGAGAGCATTCTAGAGAAATGCATAACAAAAGGCTACTATCTAGAGAGAGAGAGAGAGACAGAGAGAGAATTAAGCATAGCAACAGTACAAGTGTAATTAATGTGATCAGCACCAAGGATTTAGCAACACGACCTTTCATGTTGTCGGCGAGTTCTATGCGGGTACAATGGTTAACGTAAAGAACTTGCATTCTGAGGTCTCAGAATCATAGCCATTTAATGCAAAATGCTTCCTAAAATATTGAGACTCATTGACACAACTAGTGAAGACGACCATAAGGTATCATCAACGTTGATCTTGATCGAGCCATTCGATGATAAGCGTAACTTCGTAGGGTCATGTCCAACATAGGTTATTCCATTTTGGAATCGAATGTGAAGCCCAACTATTTACTATATTCTGACTATAAAACGGGGAATTTCATGATTGTAAAATGTTATATTATTTCTTAATCAAGAGTTCTTTTTCAAAAAATTACTTAAACAATTCAAGACTTTTTACCGAAATAAAAGTTTTGAATTTCAATTTTACTTCCTCCCAATATTGCAGTATACAAATTCAAGTTATTATCTATCATCGTCAATCAACCAAGAGAAAGAATAAAAATATGCAAGGAGTGCAGGTGCATGGAAAATGAATAATGGGTTAAAAATATGCATGAGAACTATTCCCAATTTGTTAAAACAGTGAAATGTTCATCAATTATAATCCTCGGAGGCACATCAAATAATGTTCAAGCAACTCCTAGAAGACCTTGGTCATGCTCCGACTTATGCTTGTTCAGCCTAATAATTATTTCCCACATATTAGTACATATAGGACGCCTCTTTAGACTAACAAAGCAAACAAAGTCACAAATCCCTCATCTATCTCAAAATACACCATCCTAAAATATGACCAATATAACAGTGAGGCATTTGCTTTTCCTCCTACTGATCATTGCATTCGGAATACCATCTTCACATGGTCTAGACCAAAGCCTAAGCAAACTCTCTTCTTCTTCTTTTGGCTACCATAGAGGAGCTCTCTTGACTAGACCTTCCCCTATTAACATCTATATCATATGGTATGAACCTTCCATGTAAAAGAGAGAATTCCCATAACCGATTTCTTTGCATCATTTGGAACAATCTCTTCCGGGCAAAATCCTATAGTCTCTACCTGGTGGAAGACAGTTCAATCCTAGTAAGATAAGGCCAAAAACTCTGTTCTAGCACCATAAGAATCACAAAGCAAGTAGGTGATATAACATACTCTCTAGGAAAGAATATCAAGCACCATCAAGTAGCCAGCTACATCTAAACTATGATAGACACCAAAAAATTACCACTAGACCCCACGGCATATACTTATTTTTGACATCTAAAATGTAACTGTGCAGTGGTTTACATGATAGTCTAGTAATTGCGGCAGCCCAAAAATTGGTCTATGCCCATGTTGGTGATCCAACTAGACAGTGTGCTGGTGTAGCACCTAACGGAATTGGCTCTGATGGCATGGTTATGAATACAGCCACCATTCTTGCAGGAGCTACAACTAATCCTTTCAAGAATGGGTGTTTTCATAGGGATGCTTTACCACCACTAGAGGCGGTTTCGGCCTGCTCTAGAATATTTGGTTCGGGAGCTTATCCAGGCTATCCTGGGAATTTGATGGGGAACAAAAGGCAAGTTTTAATGCTTATGGTGCTAATGGAAGGAAATTCCTCCAGCCTTCTATGTGGGATCTTGTTAATCTAAACTGCAAAGTGCTTACCTAATTTTACATATAAGTTAATAGTCTTCATATATATTCTTCGCAGACAAGATTGCCTAAAGTAGACTCAATATTTAATGCATCATGACTATTGAATTGTGTGTCACAATTGTATTAACATGTACATGTATGACTATCTGGTACCGTGAGTTCTTGTGAAAAACAGAGGCACTAATGGGATAATAGTTCTTGACAGTTGTACAAGTGTAAGACATTAATGAATGAAAGAATGATAGTTTTATTTATTTTTTCTTTTTTAATGGTACATATGAAAGAATGATCCTGGCTGCCAAACCAAAAAGTGTAAAACATATGCAAGCTGGTCTATGATGGAGGTTTTGGGTTCTTGTGCAAAATTCTTGGGGCCTCATCATGTGGATTCAGGAAAGACATCCAATAGGGTAGAAGAAAATATAACTACTGGTCCCTAGGGGATAGTCTAGTGATCACAATTCCCCTCCTCCAACTCCGTGATCCGAAATTCAAATCTCGTACAACAAAAATATATATATAACTGCTAGGTTTAAGCCATAATTAAAACTTGTCAAAATTCAGTAATTTTAAGTATCAGGTTTTTTAATAAGGAAACACAATATTGATTTTTTTGCAAAAGTCCCTTCGCATGCTCAAAGTTGAGAGGAGTAAGTGTGAAAAATTATTACATGATGATATCTATATCTGCCATACATTTTGCTTAGTAAATAACTTTGCATTCTGATATAGTAATTACCGTACGAAATTACTTGATGGGATAAAACAGGTATTACTCCAAAAGGAAAAAAAAAATTCTCTCCACTTCTCTCTCTTTTTTTTTGGGGGGGGGGGGGTGGGAGCAACACTTTTCCATTTTCCTGAATTCTACTGGCTAATGCAACAAATTAGTACCCGATTGAAAAGGAGTACCAAACAAAAATACTAGAAAGATCGCAGACAATAATGTGAACCTGGAAACAGTAGCCTTGCTATAAGGCAATTGAACTCCAAACAATATAAATCAGCAACTAATAACAAGGTTAAGGAAAGTACCTGGATGAGTGTCACAGAACTTTCTGTTTCCTTCTGGCAAGTAGCATACAGTAGTTTCTGAGAATCTTGCTACTTCTAGAACAATGACATTTTGTGTACCCAGTTGTTTCCTGTAATAAATCAGCAGCAATGACACTTTTTAAGTTAGCAGTCATACTCTGTTCCCAGAACCAAGCCACCATCCTACATTAAATCCAAAATGAGACCACGTTGAGACTACACATGAATGTCAGACCTTCAGAGAAAGCTTGATATTTGTTAATAAGAACCAAACCCAAATACAAAAGACAGCTTCAATTCCCAAAAGAAGGTAACAAAAAGGAAAGAAAGAAATACCAACCGAGGAATGAACAAAACCCTACCATTAACATTTTTTTTTTTTTTATCAGCTAAAGCATGCATCAGTAGTCACATAAATCTTTATTCTGAGGAACATTTCCTTACTCAGTCATACCAATTAAATTATCCATAAAGCCGATGCTAAAAAAACTGAGCATGCTGACCCACTAAATTTACCTTAGGTACATAAATAGTATTATACAAATTAAAAGTAAAACCTTCCAAAAATCAACCCAGGTCACCCTGCATTTCTCTGAATAAGGTAGCCATGTGCAATCTAACAATAGAATCTAACGCTTTACCAACCTAACACAACCAAAAAAAAAAAAAAAGAAAAAAAAATCAGTGATAGGATAAAGAAAATAAAAGTTGGAAACTAAATTTACTTGGATTCTCCTCCTGGTATCAGTGGATTTTTTTTTTTGGGCACAGCCTTGAAGCTTAGTCCTCTTTCCTGTCCAACCATAGGCAAATACACAAGCATTGTAACCATCATGAACAGTGTTAGAGGCTGGGTACCTGCAAAGATCTCAGCTGCAATGACAACACAACATAAGGTATCAAAGGGAATGCCAATGAGCTACTTTGAGGAATCATGTGGAAATCAGCATAGTATCAATTATATAAATGTTAAGATATAAGAAAAACTTATAGAGTAATGCTTTAGTTTAGATTTCAACTTTATTGACAATTTGGATTTGCACATAAAATTGAAAGGATATGGACCTCGGTTCTCCAAATAGAGACTTCATAATAAATTTGTCTTTTTTTTTCCCCGATAGATTATATCATATTTTTGGCAGGGTCTTTCGGTCCTCAAAATAAGAGTATTTATCAACAAGAAGTTTCTGGAGTTAATTTTACCAACATATATGTTTACCGTGATCGTGTCTGACGATAAGGAAATATACAACCATTGTAACCACCATGAACAATGTGGCTGAATATCTACAAAAACCTCTGCTACAATGACGCAACATCCACAAGCAAGTAAGGCAATGCTAAACTAATGGCAAGGAAAATGGTAATGACGGGCAATAATTTGAGCCTGAAAGCAGAAGGCCCAAACACTTCATCAAAACCAAATGTTTTACGTCCCATTCACTTTTGGCTGATCTGGTAATTGTAAAACACCTTCTTGTATTAGTGCTCAATTAACTAGATTTACCATGCGGGATAGGTCTCAAAGGAAACGAACCCTCGAACTTCCTAACACTAGCGAAAGGTAAGACCATCAACATATGCTTTCAGTTATATTAGATGTCATGCTGAAATTAGAATTTCATGAAACTGGAATTTATACACTTAAGCTCCCACACATGATTGCATGGTCAATGGTTATCTCAAGAACTCTAACATCCACTAATAAGTAGAATGTCTATCAAGGAATGGAAAGGGTATATGTAACGCCGACTCTGTGGTGCCGTACTTTTGTACTCCCGTTCCTAAATTAAATAAAATATTTCTCAGTTTATATACATAGAGAGATTTTAAATTTTATTAATTTTTTATTTTGGGGTATTTAAATTGAATTTTTTATATATTTTAAATTTTGCCGTAGCCACGAATTTTACTGTAAAATGAATATATATATATATATATATATATATATATTTATATGTAAATAATAATAATAATAATAAGAGTAAAAAAAAAGAGAGAGACATCAAATTAGGGCTCAAAGCCCTAATTCTTCCTCTCTCTCCTCTCTCTCTCTCTCTCTTCCTCTCTCTTTCTCTCTCCGCCTCTTCCCCTTCCTGCGACCCGCCGCTCCACTCCGCCGCGCACCACCACCACCATCTTCTTCTTCTTCTCTCCCTCTCTATCTTTCCCTCTCGGATTCTCTCTCTCTCCGCTGCTCACCTTCTCTCTATCTCTCGCGATCTCCCTCCCTCCCTCTCGATTGCACTCCGCCGCGAGCTTCCACGCACGCCACCACCACGAGCGCACCACAACTGCTGCAGCTCCTCCCACCCGCGAGCATGCCGCAGTGCAATCCTCCCTCAAGAGAGCGAGTGCACCGCAGCGCACGCTTCCCCAGCCCAGCGCTCCACAGCGCGAGCGCGCGCCTGCTCGGGAGCACACCTGCGCATGAGCGCACTCCAGCCCACTAGCGCGCACAACCCGCGAGCGCACGCTCCAGCCCGTGAGCACGCCAGCTCGCGAGCGTGCCAGCCCGCAAGCACGCCAGCCCGCGAGCGTGCCAGCCCACGAGCCCGCGACAGCCCACGAGCCCGCGACAGCCCACGAGCCCACGCACTGACCTAAGTAACTCTAGCCAGTGCATAACTCTAGCAATCCTAGCCACAGACCTCTACTGTCATGCCCAACTAGAGCATGAACAATCGCCACACCGAGCGGACCTAAGTTTATACAAATATATAATAAATTTCTCAAGTAGAAAGTTTAAACGTTTATAGATGCCCCAATGCAAGTAAAATGAATTAAAACGAGAGTTATGCACACAACTGCCCATAATATACACGGCCAACTACGGACCTCAATATCAAGATCGCGCAGGGTCGAAACAAAGTACGAAATTCATATTTCAAATTTAACTTAAACCTCACCGTCGTAAATACCAAATCCCAGGGTATGCTGTCAAAACCTCTAGAGCCTAAAATGTCGCTCTATCACAAAAATCCTGTCTGAGGAAGGAAAAGAGGGGTGAGTATCATGGGAAGATACCCAGTGAATAAGGGGATTAATCTCAAGTACAAATAATGTAGGTGAATATTGGAGTGTCAAATAGGATCATTCATAAACAATAATTCAAGTTTTTGCAGTAAATCATAGTATGTTCAATAAAATGAACTCATTTATTCAATCACACGGTATCATACATATATGCATCCAATCAAAATCAAGTAATATCAGAGCAACCAAAAAATGATTCTGGCAAATGTCAACCATAACCAAGGACAGGCGTATCGGGGGTTTTATTATGCATAAAGTTTCAAAAGTCGCTCTCTACCCCGACGTTAGCCATAAGTTCGCTGGGGCTAGCTCATCATCGTGTATAAAACCCCGCCCGGTGCTAGACGGTGGCGTCACACACGTCATCTCCCTATGTTGGTTCAACCGGCCGCGCCTATAGCCCTTAGAATCTATGACGTTTGCGGATACCTCCTGCAGAAACGTATCCAAGCAACCCGTGCCTCTACAAACACCCTTCATAGCTACGGAATCATCAATGTCATCATCATAGTATCACAAGGGCACAACGTCCCACAGGTAAGAATCATATTATCGCATAACTAGTGGGCATCCAATCCACATAGTTCATAAAAAACATTTCAAATCTGTGTGCCAATACATTTATCAAATCATTTCAAATCCAAGCCAATGCGACGGCAGAATAGAAAACATATCTAGTTCTCAAATAATGACACAATATCATTTCATTTCAAACATGGATGCATAGTCATCAGAAAACATAAATTTACGACACTCCAAATGTCACAAAACAAGTTTTGAAATTTAATATCACACGTCGAGTCAATGCATATTGAAAGCATGTTTTATTGAAAACATGGCAGAAACAAGTTTTACTATTTCATGCAAGAGATTAGAGTCTCTCACATTTCTAGGGAGGGTGGTCACTCCCTATTTTCAAAATAATCCAACCTGACTTCTCGAGTCTTCAAAAAGATCAATCTAATCAAATCATCCCAATTTAATATCAAATAAAAGCCTAATAAGGGATTTTCGATTTTTCTTCCCAATTTAATAGAATCTTAATTTACCCAATCTCCTTTCTGGATTCCCGTTTCATTAATTTCGAATTATTTGGCTCACCAATGATCAAATTTCCACTATTTCTCTTCTTTTTTTTTTTTTTCTAATTTTCCTCGAATTTAACACATTTCCGAAAATATATAAAATTTCTGAATTTTTTTTTATTCAACTTAAATTTGACAAAATCAATCCAAATGTTTAAGTGATTGCAGTTCTCTCACCCAGAGTTCCTCGGATCTCAAATCTAGCTTCCGTTTGCTCGTCAGATTGGTCTAAAACCTGTAAGATTTCCAAATTTTGAACGATATTAGCAACTAACTCAAATTTCTAACACCAAACCCTAGAATTTCAACCAAATCGTAGTCGTTACCTGCAGTGAAGATGCAGGTGAGCTCTCGAAAGAGAAAGCTGGTTGCGGGCTCACGGGCTGGTGGGCTGGCGGGCTGGCCCGCTGGTGTGCTTGCGGGCTCGGGTGCTCACGGGCTAGGGCTCGCGCTCGTGGGCTGGAGCGCTCGCTCGCGGGAGGCCTGCAGTTGCGCGCTCATGCCGCGGGCTGAGGCGCTTGCTCGCACTGTGGGGCACGCGCGCACGCGCAGGGGTCACGCGTTGTGGCACACTGTGCTCGCGAAGAGAGGATCTGCTGTGCGGCGGTGCTTGCGGCGAAGAGAGTGAGGCCGCGGTGGATTTCGGGTGAAGCCGAGGAGAGAGAGCGAGAGAGTGCGCGAAGGAGAGAGAAGGAACAGAGGGAGAAAGGGAGAGTGAAAGAGTGGCGGCGACGGCGGCGGCGGCGGCGGCGGAAGCAACGAAGGCGGCGATCGGGCGCGGCCGCGGGAGAGGAAGAGACGGAGATGAGAGGGAGACGAAGAGTCGGAGAGAGAGAGACAAAGAGAGAGAGAGAGATTGTGGCTTTAACCCTAATCTGATTTGGGGAGAGGGGAGTGCCGTGTTTCGGCCGAAACACAGCACTTCCTTCTCTCTCTCTCTCCTTTTTTTTTTTAGGCATATATATACATTCATATATATATTTTCGCACCCACATTTTTGCTAGCTTGTGAATTTCATAAGAATAATGGGTTCGCTACGATTTACGAACACGACAATTTAATTTATACCAAAAATTCAATTTAAAGACCCCAAAATTAAAAATCAATATAAATAAAAATTTTTCCTCTATATATATAAATATTTCAGAACCAATACACTTGTTCGGGTATTGAGTATCGGTGTTACACAAACCGGCTTGTAGTCCCGTCTCCACCTCCGGACCCTTAGAAGATGATGAGGAACCCTATGAGAATGTTGAGAGATACCAAAGGCTTGTAGGAAGGTTGATCTATCTCACTATCACTAGACCGGACATAGCCTATGCCGTGAGTCAAATAAACCAATACATGCATACTCCTAAGAAGGGACATTGGAGAGCAGTTGAAAGAATCCTCCACTACATCAAAGGTTCCCCCAGATTAGGAATTTGGATTAAGAAAAATGGAAGCTCAGAAATTGAGGGATATTGTGATACAGACTGGGCAGGTGATTCTAAGGATAGAAGATCCACCACTGGGTTTTGCATGTTCGTAGGAGGAAATTTAGTTGCTTGGAAAAGCAAGAAGCAGAGGGTTGTGTCAAGATCAAGTGCAGAAACCGAATATAGGGCCATGGCAGCAGGCGCTTATGAAATAGTATGGTTAAAGGCCCTAGTAGAAGAGTTAAGGTTTAGAGTCTCAACACCAATCAAGCTTTATTGTGACAATCAATCCGCAATTCATATTGCCTCTAATCCGGTCTTCCATGAGCGCACCAAACATATAGAGGCTGAATGTCACTTTATTCGACAGAAGGTAGAAGAAAAGCTTATTGCCACATCTCATATCAGAGGAAAGGATCAATTGGCAGACATCTTCACCAAAGGAGGAACATCGGATCATCTTCAAAATATAATGGGCAAGTTGGACACTATAGACATATTCGCACCCAACTTGAGGGGAAGTGTTAAAAATAAACAGAATTTAGGCCCATTTAGGGATTCTTAACAGACCCTAAATGGGCCCAAGCATGGGGTCCTTAAGACCCCAAAATAGGCCCAGCTTGGCCCTTTCTCAAGGGCCAAGCTGGGCCCTCCAACAGCTAGTGAAAAACTAGCTGCTGGAGTTTCCAACGGCCAATTTCCACTAGCCGTTGGAAACTGGCAGGCAGGAGAGGGCACCGGCCTCTCCTCTCTCTTTTCTCTCTCTCTTTTGTGTCTTTTGTGTTCTATAAATAGATAGGACCTTTTCCCTTGTAAAGCATGAACAAGTGCTCAAAATCTCTATGAATTCTCTCCTTGAAATGCAATCAAGTTTCTATTAGTTTTATACTTTCTTTTTATTCAATTTCGTTCATAGTTTCAACATTAAGGATCGAACTCCAAACAACAAATGAGCAATTGATAACACAAAGATCAAGGATAGTACCTGGATAATCTAGGATCAAACTCCGAACAATAAATGAGCACAAAATAGTTAAGCAAAATACCAGGATGAGTGTGGCAGAACTTCTGATTCCTTCTGCAAGTAGCAGCCACTAGTTCATGAGAACCTTATTATTTCAAGAACCATGACCTTTTGTGTTATCATATAGCAGTTGTTTCAAGTGATAAACCAGCAGCGATGACATCCAACTTTATATGCTAGCAGTCTCAGTATGCTCCAGAACTGTCACCATCCTACATGAAATCCACAATGAGACCATGTTGAGATTACATAAGAATGTCACACATTCAGAGGAAGCTTGATATTTTCAAATAAAAACCAAACTCATTAAATACAAAAGCTAGAGCTTCAGATGTATTGTATTAAAATCCCAAAAGCAGGAAAAGAAATATATTTATACCTAGGCTAACATATATGTCCAACTATCCTTTACTACCTGAGGAATGAATTAAACTCTCATCATTACTTTTCTTTTCTTTTCTTACCATTCTTTTTTTTTTTCCTCCTCTTTTTGATCAGCTAAACCATGCATCAGCGGTCAAAGAAAACTAGAATGATTTCTTACTCAGTTGTATCAACTGAAGTATCTATAAGCCAATTTAACAAACTACCCTCACAAAAAACTGGGCATGCTGACCTACTAAAATTCACACCACATAAATTCAGATGATAGATCCCCCGCATTTCTTTGAACAAGGTATCGGTACAGGATAATGAAAATATAAGCTGGAAATTAAATTTACTTCTCCTCCTTGTATATGGTTTTTTTGCACAGCATTGAAGCATTTAATGGAATTGCTTTCTCTCCTGTCTGATCATAAGCAAATATACAACGTCATTAACAGTGTCAGCAGTTAGGTATGTGCAAAGATCTATGCTGCAATGACAACACAACATTAAGTACTGAAGTAAGGGAGTACCAACAAGCCACTTTAGGGAATAACAGGGAAATCAACTTCCTCTTAGTTATAGATATCAAAATATAAGAAGAGTTATGATCTCAACTTCATTGACAATTTGGATTTCCACGTAAAATTGGAAGGATATGGATCTCAATTATCTGAACAAAGTCTTCATACTAAAACTGCCTCTTCTTTGTTTTCTGAAAAAGAAAAAAATAAATCATTGAGCTCTCCATAGATCATACGAGATGATACATCAATATGATACAACTAGTAGAAAGTTGAACACAACTGAAAAACTCTTCAGCAAATAAAAATATTAATCAAAGAGATGTTTTAGGAGTTAATCTGACCATAAGGAAAAAACAAGCCTTGTAACTATCATGAGCAATATTCGTGGTTGAATATCTGCAAAGGTCTCAGCATCAAAAACAAAACATAAGGTAACAGTACGAGAATGCTAAAATGATGGTAAGAAAAATGGTAATGAAGAACAATCATTTGAAGCTCAACACACAAGGCCAAGACACTCTATGAATGCCAAATGTTTTACATCCCAATCCACTTTGGGGTGATTTGCTATAGCTTCTTCTATGTAGTGCAACAATGTAAAAGTTTAGATCACATAATACTAAGGTATAGCTTTTAAACATTTTCTATCTCCCCAAAAGCTTAATTTTCAATAACTGCATTCCATATTTTGATTTTGTTGTGCTATCAGAAAGAATTCTCAAAACAGCCTAATGCACACCAGATAACCTCTGCTAAACATGCAACATGCAACATGCATCATCTGCAAGAGCTAACCATGCAATTTCTTATGTTGAAAACTGATACATACAGTAAGAATGGTCAGCTAACTCTCTAACGCATGATGTAGACATTCTAAGTTGTGCAACAAAGTAAAAGTTTAGACCACATAAAGCTAACCACTAACTTCTGGTCATTCTTTGGGCTGTTGAACCTATCACCATAGTCAAATTACATAACCTATCTGCAAACAAGTATGTGTGATAAACAAATCATCACACTGAAAATCAGATATCGTCAAGCACCTAATCCAATTCTTTCAACTATAAAGCATACCATCCATTTTGTTACATATATTTCAAAATAGTTTATTTCAAACATGTGACAAACACCAGCCATGTGGGTTGCTCTAAATATTATTTAATTATCACCTAATCTCAAAATAGTCTACTACTGCAATCTACGACATCTACTTTCCCAGATCAGATGCTTCAAGGAAGTTTCTGAACTTTTCAAATACTAATATTCAGAGAAAGCCAACCTGTCACTGGCTTTGCTCGTAAGTCTTTTCCGCAACTACTCTCACCATTGCAAATCAACCAATTTTTTGTTGGATAGACCACAATACATATTTCAAAAATCATATTAACAAAACAAAAAATGCTAGCGAGAGAGAGAGAGAGAGAGTAAGAAAAAAAAGTTCCTGCAGCATTACCTGAGCACAGACCATTGGGAGAGCCTCACATTGTGTAGAATTGACCTCCCAGTACTCAACTAATTTATTAACTTACTGCGGGCAAAAGAAAAAAATTAATTAAAGGGAAAAAAACTGAGAAATTATTGGAAACAAGGAAATATCCAACTTGATAATTCTAATAAGATAAAAGGAGATAAGGATTTTACTGGCATTATGCTGCTGCATGGTTCATTTTCAGGGTGAATGGAGGCCACAGCGCAGGTCACTGAATAATGAATACGTCATACAAAGCATGAATGATTCCTAAAATTTCAACATCATGCATTTTCCTTTTTGGAAAACTACTTATCTGCTCCATATATCTCACCTAGTTCCGTCATGGTATGCTACAAAGAATAGGGTCATTAATGTGCCCACCTAGTTCATCAGTTGTGCTTGTTTTAAAATCACAACTAGTAGCTACGTATGGTTTCAATTCCACATATTAGCATTCCTTAAAAGGACTCCAGGCCAAAAACATTTCAAGACCGGCCTCTATTAGGGCAGCTCCAGTGCGTCATCTAACAGAGTTAATTATGAGTATGATTATTACCTTCAGAGTACTTCCCTCTTTGTGGGCTTTCTTGGCAACCACTGCAGCGTCGTCATAGCCAATTTTCTGAACACAGGCAAAATAATTAGCTAGCTAATGGTCGGAATACAAATAAACGGGAAGTGCATCTAGTACAGGTTTAGGGGAGCTTACAGGGTTCAATAAAGTTATAAGCATCAATGACCAGAAATGCACGTCCATCATCATACAGGGATAAAAGAAAAGATCTATTAGCTACAATCTTTTAAACGGGATGTGACAGGTAACTAAATTGATATGTCTGCCAAAACTTACCTCATGTAGTAACTTTGAAATCCTTGCTTCATTTGCTTGGATTCGTCTTACACAGTTCTTCTCAAAGGAAGCAGATGTATCTCCTAGTAATCTCATGACTGTCAGCAAGAGGCAAAAGCTCTAGATGAGTTGCTAGAATTCCATTAATGCAAATAATGGAATGCTCTGACCCATTACCATTTACACTACATAAATTCATATGATACGTCCCCCGCATATCACTGGACAAGGTAGCCAGGTGCAATCTAACAATAGAATCTAAAGTTTTAGCAACCTAACGCAACAAAAGGAAAAAAAATCAGTGATAAGATAAAGAAAATATAAATTAGAAATTAAATTTACCTGGATTCTCCTTTTATCTGGGCTTTTTTTTTTTTGCACAGCCTTGAAGCATTTAATGGAATCGCTTTCGCTCCTGTCTGACCATAAGCAAATATACAACATCATTAACAATGACAGCAGCTAGGAATGTGCAAAGATCTATGCTGCAATGACAACACAACATAAAGTACTGAAGTAAGGGAATACCAACAAGCCACTTAGGGAATAGTAAGGAAATCAGCATCCTCTCAGTCATACAGATGTCAAAATATAAGAACAACTTACAGCAAATTGCATTCTTTTAGATCTCAATTTCTTTGACAATTTAGTTTTGCAGGAAAAATTGAAGGGATAATGACCTAAATTATCTGAACAGAGTCTTCATACTAAAACAGTCTTTTCTTTATTTTCTGAAAAAAAAAATAAATCAATCAGTTCTCCATATTTCAAATCAACCAATTTTTTGTCAGATAGACCACGATACATATTTCAAAAGTCATATTAACAAAACAAAAAATGAAAGTGTGTGAGAGAGAGAGAGAGAGAATAAGAAAAAAAGTTCCTGCAGTTTTACCTGAGCACAGACCATTGTGAGAGCCTCACTTTGTGTAGGATTGACCTTCCCAGTACTCAACTGATTTATTAACTTACTGCAGGGAAAAAAAGAAAAAAAATTAATTAAAGGGAAAAAGAAAAAAACTAACAGAAATTACTGGAAGCAAGGAAACATCCAACTTGATAATTGTAATAGGATAGATAAGGATTTTGCTGGCATTATTCTGCTGCATGGTTCATTTTCAGGGAGAATGAGTTCACCGAGGCCACAGGGCAGATCACTGAATAATGAATACATCATACAAAGCATGAATGATTCCTAAAATTTCAACATCATGCATTTTCCATTTTGGAAAACTACTTATCTGTTCCACATATCTCACGTAGTTCCGTCATGGTACGCTACAAAGAATAGGGTCGTTAATATGCCCACCTAGTTCATCTGTTGTGCTTGTTTTAAATCGCAACAAACACTAGTAGCTATATATACGGTCTCAATTCCACATATCAGTATTCCTTAAAAGGACTCCAGGCCAAAAACAACCTAACACCAGCCTCTATTAGGGCAGCTCCAGTGCGTCATTGTAAAAGCTCCAAGAAAAAATCCAAGCTATTCCCTCTGCAGACAATGAATAAACAAACTATGTTAATTATGAGTATGACTATTACCTTCACAGTATTTCCCCCTTTGTGGGCTTTCTTGGCTATAGTCAAAAACGGGACGTGACAGGTAACAAAATTGACATGTCTGCCAAAACTTACCTCATGTAGTAACTTTGAAATCCTTGCTTTATTCACTTGGATTTCTCTTACACAGTTCTTCTCAAAGGAAGCAGATGCATCATCTAGGAATCTCACAACTGTCAGTAAATTCATTGAGTGCTCTATAGATCGAATTACAATAACATATCTGCAAACAAGTATGTCTAATAAACAAATCATCAGACCGAAAATCAGAAAACATCAAGCACCTAATCCAATTCTTACGACTATAAAGCATACAGGCCATGTTGTTGGGACCTGACGCGCCACCGGGGCCCACAAGCGCCGCCACACGCCTGCGGCGCTCCTCCACGCTTGTGCCTTTTTGTGGGTTTTTGTGTGCCGAATCTAAGTCCGAATGGTGAGATGCAATCCCAGATTGTGGTGTATGGTGTCCATTGACTCATACGCTCGTTTTGGGGTCTGTAATTGAGTCATTTTGGTTTTGATGATTCGTAAGGCGCACAAAATGTGATAATAAGCATCACGAAGTCACAAGTGTCTCACTTACTGCATTGAGAATTGTCGTATTAGATTTTTGCGAGGAGTGTAAACTGAATGATGTGATCTGCGAGATTTCACATCAGTAGATTCAGTTTATTCTCGAAAGGCAAAATCTAACTGAAATCTGAGCCATGAGATGGTGGGCCCCAGGGTAGGCACCGCACCTCAGGATAGACGAGATAAAGAGGTTGCCAAGTTAGGGCAATCCTTATCAATGACATGCACGATGACTTAATCTCGTTCTACGAGCCCTATCCTATGGACATGTCGGTTCGTCTCGCCCTATAAAAGCATTGTGTTGCTCTCTTCAGCCCCTAATGTGAGGATGCAGAAGAAAAGTGTTGATCATACAATGATGCAACATTTGATATAAATGTTGAGTATGATCGCCGAGTTGAGGAATACGGACGATCCTATTTCGGATGAGATTCAGGTACCGGGTGCGATCCAGTCTTTTACCTGATTCATGGAAAACCATGAAAACTTACCTCACACGTGATGTGAGTATTCGTTCTTTCACTAATGTGAGTAGGTATTATGTGCTCGAGAAAGAATGCCTAAAGACGAGTAGGCCGCACTTGAGTGATGTTTATGCAGAGGAGTCGAGCAAGGACTCCCATGGCGCTAAGCCAACAACATAAGCATATGAAGAAAACTTAAGATTTAGGCAATAAAAATCATCCGAGAAAACCGACAACAAGGTACAAAAGTGCAGAAATAAGGATTTTGACAGACCAATGAGAAGTGCTACATTTGAGGTAGACTTTGTCATTTCGCTCGTGAGTGTGACGGGCGGAAAGAATGTCCTTCTTCTTTATGTGGCTTGAGCTTTGTCTCATTTATTACAAGGTTCGCTGATTTCTCTCCTTTGTGGATTGTAAACTCAGAAGCCACCAACCACATAGCTCGAGATAGGAGCACGTAAATACAGTTCCTCCAAGTAAATCCTCAAGTTAGGAGGATTTACGTAAGGGACAGAGCAATTGTCGTCCTTAGAGGTACCGGCACTTGCTATGACGTTCCCTATGCTCCAGGCATTCGACAGAACTTGAATTTTGTATCTTGTTTAAGATTGACTAGGATATGCATAAAATGATCTTTTTTAATAAATACGACACCCTTCTGAATTGTTCTGGTTTTAATCCATGATGGATTGTATGCACTGGCTCCATTATAGAGCACTCCAAGATTTCCTTGCAGAATTTGCAAACAGCTCCAAACCTTTGCTTGAAAAACAATCCCCAGATGTGACTGCACTATATAACTCAAAAGATTATATAAAATATCACAGACAGAAAAAGGCCATAAAAGATAATCTAAATTCTTGTTCTACCTTCGCAATCAACAGCATCGACTTTCCCAGATGAGATGCTTCAAGGAAGTTTCTGAATTTTTCAAATACAGATAGTCTTGTTCTATCACGATCACCATTTTTCAGCGTCAAATATATGGATGACACTCCCAAAATCAACCAATTGTTTATACATACCTGATAACAAAAAGGTTAAGGGAAGTAGTGCGTCATTGCAAAAACTCCTAGAAAAAATCCAAGATATTCCCTCTGCAGACAATGAATAAATAAACTATGTTAATTAAGAGTACGATTATTAGCTTCAGAGTATTTCCCTCTTTGTAGGCTTTCTTGGCAACTGCTGCACCATTGTCATAGCCAATTTTCTGAACACAGGCAAAATAATCAGCTACCCAATGGTCAAAATACAAATAAGCGGGAAGTACATTTGGTACAGGTTTAGGGGAGCTTACAGGGTTTGATAAACTTACAAGCATCAGCGACCAGAAATGCATATCCATCATGTAGTAACTTTGAAATCCTTGCTTTATTCGCTTGGATTTCTCTTACACAGTTCTTCTCAAAGGAAGCAGATGCATCTTCTAGTAATCTCACGACTGTTAGCAAGAAACAAAAGCTCTAGATAAGTTGCTAGAATTCCATTAATGCAAATAACCGAATGCTCTGAGAAATTATAGAATCTTCCATTTCATTTCCTCTCTACGATGAATATTCTAGGCAGATCCCATATGTGTTTCAGTAAATTCATCGAGTGCTCTATAGATCGAATTACAATAACATATCTGCAAACAAGTATGTCTAATAAACAAATCATCAAACTGAAAATCAGAAAACATCAAGAACCTAATCCAATTCTTTCAACCATAAAGCATACCAGCCATGTTGTTAGAATCAAGCTCTCCATTGATAGAGCACTCCAAGATTTCCTTGACAGAAGTTGCAAACAGTTCCAAACTTTTGCTTGAAAAACAATCACCAGATGTGACTGCACTATACAACTCAAAAGATTATATAAAATATCACAGACAACTATAAGGCCATAAAAGATAATCCAAATTCTTGTTCTACCTCCGACATCAACAGCATCGACTTTCCCAGATGAGATGCTTCAAGGAAGTTTCTGAATTTTTCAAATACAGATATTCTTGTTCTATCACGATCACCATTTTTCAATGTCAAATATATGGATGACACTCCCAAAATCAACCAATTGTTTATACGTACCTGACAACAAAAAGGTTAAGGGAAGTAGTGCGTCATTGTAAAAGCTCCTAGAAAAAATCCAAGATATTCCCTCTGCAGACAATGAATAAATAAACTATGTTAATTATGGGTACGATTATTGCCTTCAGAGTATTTCCCTCTTTGTGGGCTTTCTTGGCAACTGCTGCAGAATTGTCATAGCCAATTTTCTGAACACAGGCAAAATAATCAGCTACCTAATGGTCGGAATACAAATAAACAGGAAGCACATTTGGTACAGGTTTAGGGGAGCTTACAGGGTTTGATAAATTTACAAGCATCAGTGAGAGGAAATGCACGTCCATCATCATACCCATAAAAGAAAAGATCGATTAGCGATAATCTTTTAAATGGGATGTGACAGGTACCTAAGTTGACATGTCTGCCAAAATTTACTTCATGTAGTAACTTTGAAATCCTTTCTTTACTCGCTTGGATTTCTCTTACACAGTTCTTCTCAAAGGAAGCAGATGCATCTTCTAGTAATCTCACGACTGTCAGCAAGAAACAAAAGCTCTAGATTAGTTGCTAAAATTTGATTAATCAAATAACCGAATGCTCTGAGAAATTATAGAATCTTCCGTTTCATTTCCTCTCTAAGATGAAGATTCTAGGCAGATCACATATGTGTTTCAGTAAATTCATCGAGTGCTCTGTAGATCGAATTACAATAACATATCTGCAAACAAGTATGTCCAATAAACAAATTATCAGACTGAAAATCAGAAAACATCAAGCACCTAATCCAATTCTTACAACTATAAAGCATACCAACCATGTTGTTAGAATCAAGCTCTCCATTGATAGAGCACTCCAAGATTTCCTTGACAGAAGTTGCAAACAGTTCCAAACTTTTGCTTGAAAAACAATCACCAGATGTGACTGCACTATACAACTCAAAAGATTATATAAAATATCACAGACAACTATAAGGCCATAAAAGATAATCCAAATTCTTGTTCTACCTCCGACATCAACAGCATCGACTTTCCCAGATAAGATGCTTCAAGGAAGTTTCTGAATTTTTCAAATACAGATATTCTTGTTCTATCACGATCACCATTTTTCAATGTCAAATATATGGATGACACTCCCAAAATCAACCAATTGTTTATACGTACCTGATAACAAAAAGGTTAAGGGAAGTAGTGCGTCATTGTAAAAGCTCCTAGAAAAAATCCAAGATATTCCCTCTGCAGACAATGAATAAATAAACTATGTTAATTATGGGTACGATTATTACCTTCAGAGTATTTCCCTCTTTGTGGGCTTTCTTGGCAACTGCTGCAGAATTGTCATAGCCAATTTTCTGAACACAGGCAAAATAATCAGCTACCTAATGGTCGGAATACAAATAAACAGGAAGTACATTTGGTACAGGTTTAGGAGAGCTTACAGGGTTTGATAAATTTACAAGCATCAGTGACAGGAAATGCACGTCCATCATCATAAAGGGATAAAAGAAAAGATCTATTAGCTATAATCTTTTAAACGGGATGTGACAGGTACCTAAGTTGGCTTGTCTGCCAAAATTTACCTCATGTAGTTACTTTGAAATCCTGTCTTTACTCACTTGGATTTCTCTTACACAGTTCTTCTCAAAGGAAGCAGATGCATCTTCTAGTAATCTCACGACTGTTAGCAAGAAACAAAAGCTCTAGATAAGTTGCTAGAATTCCATTAATGCAAATAACCGAATGCTCTGAGAAATTATAGAATCTTCCATTTCATTCCTTCTCTAAGATGAAGATTCTAGGCAGATCCCATATGTGTTTCAGTAAATTCATCGAGTGCTCTATAGATCGAATTACAATAACATATCTTCAAACAAGTATGTCTAATAAACAAATCATCAGACTGAAAATCAGAAAACATCAAGCACCTAATCTAATTCTTACAACTATAAAGCATACCAACCATGTTGTTAGAATCAAGGTCTCCATTATAGAGCACTCCAAGATTTCCTTGACAGAATTTGCAAACAGCTCCAAACTTTTGCTTGAAAAACAATCACCAGATGTGACTGCACTATACAACTCAAAAGATTATATAAAATATCACAGACAACTATAAGACCATAAAAGATAATCCAAATTCTTGTTCTACCTCCGCAGTCAACGGCATCGACTTTCCCAGATCAGATGCTTCAAGGAAGTTTCTGAATTTTCCACATACAGATAGTCTTGTTCTATCACGATCACCATTTTTCAATGTCAAATATATGGATGACACTCCCAAAATCAACCAATTGTTTATACATACCTGATAACAAAAAGGTTAAGGGAAGTAACTGGATGAGTGTCTCAGAATTTCCTTCTGCAACTAGTATACAGTAGTTCATGAGAACCTTGCTACTTCAAGAACAATGACCTTTTCGTGTAATCAGATGTTTCCATGGCAACCCACTTTTATATATTAGCAGTCATAGTATGTTCTCTGAACTAAGCCACCATACTAAAGAATATCCAAAATAAGCCGATGTTGATATTACACATGAATGTGAGACCTCCGGAGGAAGCTTGATGTTTGTTAATAAAAACCAAAATCATCATATACAAAAACAGATCTTAAAACATATTGTTGAAGTCCCAAAAGCAGGTAAAAAAAAAAAAAGAAAGAAAATAAAGAAATGCACCGCACCATAGTCGAAATCATTTTACAATAACCAAGAAAATCAGAAATTTCAAATCAGAAAACAAGAAGCACCTAAATCCAATTCCTTCGGAAATTTTGAACCAAGAAAATTCAAATCAAACCCTAAACAAAAAAATCAAGATGAAAGAAAAAAGAAAAAAAAAAAGGAATACGATGGGGAAATATTACCTCTAGGCTCTTAGAGAGATCCACGCTTGATTCCTTCGCCATCTGCACTGCCGAGATTGAAGAACATCTCTCTCTCCCCCCCCCCTCTCCACCTTCCCCCCTCTCTCCTCCCTCGCTTTCTCCCCGCCCCTCTCCCTCTCTTTCTCTGCAATCAGAAACTTCACCTCCCCCTATATATGGCCCAGAAGCCGTGACGCTCCGCCCAAGACAAACTAGCCGTTTTATTTTTTTTTTTCTTTCAGCACTGACGCGTAACAAACTACCCGTTGCGTAACAAACTACGCGTTTTCTTTATTTCTATGTTTTTTAATTTAAACGATAAAGAAATTGTTTCCATTTTTTTTTCTTTTTTCAAAATTGAAATGAAAAGGTTGTGTAAGGTGGGATTTTTTAATAACTTATAAAATTATATTAAGGTAGATTTTATTATTTTAAATATTTTATTTTTAATTTTAAAAAATAATTAGATTAGAAAATAGTTTATAATTCCAAATCCAATTTTTGAAAAAGCACATATACCATTTTTGCACTATAAATGAAGCTATATATAATTATTGACGTATAACACATTATAATATTATGTATTTTAAAGTGTGTAATTAATTTTTTATTTAATTACTTATTATTCATTAATATTTAATCTAATTAAAAATGATTAGAATTGAAACAAAAAAGATTTAATAATATCTCAATTCTCCCAACTCAAAGAATAATATTTTTCTAATTTTATTTCAAATTTCAGTCAATAAAATCAAAATAAATAAAAGAGTAACAATAAAAAATTAATAAAAATAAGAATATTTCTATCTGTGCACGTTAAATTAGTAAAGCCCATATAATTCTCATGACTTATAAAAGAATTAAACAATTAAATTATAATCGTAACATTCGCTCCATAATTTTTGTTTTTAGAACTGCAATTTAAAAATAAAAAAAAAAAGTTTTACTAATAAATATGTAACTTCTGCAAATTGCAAAAGTATATCATCAATCACAGAATATTACGTTTGCATCACATGCATGGTACACCAAAAACTAATTTTTGCTTATTTTCATTCGCTATTCAATTCCAAAAATTTGAAGATACATGTTCCGCCAAGTTGATGCTCAATTGGATGAAGCGAGGCAAAAAAGACTACCTCCCCAATTCCATTACTTCAAAGAGGGCAGCCCGCAGAGGTAAAATAGAGAACACTTGTCATGATTCCAGAATATGATATAACACCATCATGTTTTATTTTCTCCTACCCACTTCAAGAAGAAATGGCATGAAAAAAAATGGAGTCACAGGGTCAATGATGTCCGTGTCGAGATCTCATCTTAAGAGTTCGGAATTCTTTTGTGCAAATACACCTAGTCCGATGGACCAATCATTTTCTCAACTACAACTAGTTTATCAAATTCTTCGCTGGTCAGCACCCCAAGACTTAATGTCGCTTCCTGCAGAACCATAACTCGGTGAGAAAAAACTATGCCAAATAGGTGTAACCAAAAACATCATACAAAGCATGAATGATTCCTAAAATTTCAACATCATGCATTTTCCTTTTGGAACACTGCCATCTGTTCCATATATCTCACCCAGTTCCGTCATGGTATGCTACAAAGAATAGGGTCATTTATTGCCCACAACAGTTGTGCTTGTTTTATAACCGCAACAAACACTAGTAGCTATATACAGTCTCAAATCCAGGACTCCAGGCCAAAAACAATCTAAGACCGACCTCAATTAGGGCAGCTCCAGTGTCATGGTAATGCTTCTAGAAAAAAGCCAAGCTATTCACACTGTACACAATGAATAAATAAACTAACAACAATTATGAGTAAGATTATTACCCTCAGAGTACTTCCCTCTTTGTGGGCTTTCTTGGCAACTGCTGCCGCATTGTAATAGCCAATTTTCTGAACACAGGCAAAATAATCAGCTAATGGTCGGAATATATATAAACAAGAAGTGCATTTGGTACAGGTTTAGGCGAGCTTACACGGTTCAATGAAGTTACAAGCATCGGTCACTGGAAATGGACGTCCATCATCATACAGGGGTAAAAGAAAAGATCTATTAGCTAATCTTTTAAACTGGATGTGACAGGTAATTAAATTGATATGTCTGCCAAAACTTACCTCATGCAGTAACTTTGAAATCCTCGCTTTATTTGCTTGGATTCCCCTTCCACTGCTCTTCTCAAAGGAAACAGATGCATCTCCTAATAATCTCACCGACTGTCAGCAAGAAACAAAAGCTCTAAATGAGTTACTAGTGTCCCCATTAATGCAAATAATCAAATGCTCTGAGAAATGATAGAATCTTCCATTTCATTTCCTCTCTAAGATGAAGATTCTAGGCAGATTCCGTATGTGTTTCAGTAAATCTCGTTTGTATGACTTCTGAAGCTGCTAAAATATAGGAAATCATGATAGCCATTATTCTGTTGTCTACCCATTATTCCCACTAGGAAAATAACTATTCGAATTCATGAATTCTCTATTATTTCTACTAGCATTAACTCCATTAGTTCTACACATGCAACAAACGGAACAAAATTGATCTCTAGCAAAACTAGTTCAGGAGGTTAAATCGCCTAGCTAGGATAGCTTTCAATAGATAGAAACATCAGCTCTTTTAGTTTGACACCTGACATAATGCCTTGAACTGCCATTAGTTAGCCAGAAAAACAGATCTTGATCATCCAGCTTAATGAACAGAAGGCTTCAATGTAATAGGGCATTAGCAATGAGGGGCTTGAACACATTAAGCTCGAAATGGCCACTGGATCCTCCTACTGTAATGGCCACATGGTTTCCCATAACCTGCAGGGTTGTCAAAGTACTTTTAATTAGACCAGCTGAGAGATAGCGAGCAAAGTCATGGGCTAGGCAATAAGGAGCAGGACAGGATACGAACCCTTGATCTACCGGTGGCCAGTGTTCTGAATCTCTTTACAATGACCATTTGGGCCAAAGCCCTTGGTTAACTAGTAACTACAGTTACGTAAACAAAATGCCATAATATGACAATTTTCTAAAAAGTTTCAACTATTTTTTTGCATCACACATCTTACATAAATCATATAAAAAATGCTGCAGTTTTGGCTTAGCCAAAAAAAAAAAAGGAAGTTCCTGCAGTTTTACCTGAGCACACACCATTGTGAGAGCCTCGCATTGCGTAGGATTGACCTTCCCGTGAAATATAAAGTACTCAACTAATTTATTAACTTACTAAAGGCAAAACAATTTAAAAATAAAAATAAAAATCTTATTAAAAGGAAAAAGAAAAAACTAGCAAAAATTACCGGAAGCAAGGAAGCATCCAACTTGATAATTCTATCAAGATAAAAGGAGATAAGGATTTTACAGGCGTTATGCTGCTGCCTGATTCATTTTCAGGGAGAATAAGTTCACCGGGGCCACAGTGTGGAGCACTGAATAATAAAAATACAGTTTGATGACCATCAGAGATAAGACCGCATGGTAGTGGTGGTAGTACTAGAAGTACAAATTTCCAACAAGCTTAGATACCTTCCCAACAGATGTTTTGTCATTTGCAATTCTCATGACAGAGGTGACAACTGTGTTAACAGCTCCACTAGTTTCAACAAAAGCGTCATGAGCAGCCTAACAAGCACAAGACACTCGAACATCAATTTTTTTGACAGCACACACTACATAAAACTTAATATCACAAAGAAACATGACTTCTAAAAATGAAAAACATAATCTTATTATGGTAGGCGTTTGCAAAAAAATAGATCTCCCTGAAATACATTAATCTCATCAAAGATATGTACAAGGGAACTATTACCAATGTAAGAATTTGCAAGAGTTTAAGTGATAATTTTCTGAAAAACATTGGGTTTTACCAAAATTCAACATCAAGTGTCATCCTTTTATTAATAGTAATAGATTAAATCATAAAGAGTATTTAAGAGAAAATACCGTAACGCATGCTTTCTGTAAATGATATAATATTAGTTGATGAAACGAGAAAATATATTAGTGCTAAATTGGAGTTATGAAGAGTTATACTAGAATTCAGATGATTTAGATTGAGTCGGTCAAAAACTGAATATACGAGTTATACGTTTAATGTCAATCATCAAAAAGATGAAAAAACTATTAAACTAGAAAAAAAAGACGTACTAAAAAATGAACGTTTTCGATATCTTGAATCCATCATTCATAACGATAGCAATATTGGGATGTGAATCACAAAGTTCAAGTAGATTGAATGAAATGGAGAATAGCATCTAGAGTTTTGTGCGATGCGATCGCACGATACCATTATATTTGAAGGAAAAATTTTATAGACCGCAGTAAAACCTACACTATTGTATGGTACCAAATGTTAAACCATTAAATAACAACAGGAGTATAAAATGATTGCACCTAAAATGAATATGTTTAGGTGGATATGTGATAAAATTAAAAAATATAGAATTAGAAATGAAGAGATATGTACTAAATTGAGAGTGAACTCAATTATGGATAAAATGTGAAAGTATTGTCTGAGATAATTTGGACATATATAGCAAAAATAAAAAAATGCACTAATTAAGAGGATCAAGAACTTAAGTTGGGACTCAACTCAAATATAGAGATAAATCATTGAAAATTTGGATACATTTTATTCATAAAAATATGACAGTTATGACTTTAGTTAAGAAGATGGCTTTAAATAGAAATATATGGGATACGAAAATCCGAACAATTTAAAACACCTTTCTTGTCATTCTAAGTTTCTATAGATTCTTTTTTTTTATTATGTATATATTTTCGTCTTTCTTATATTTGTTTCTCAAATAACCGATCTCAAATTTTGGGATTAATATCCAATTGTTGTTGTAGTCATATTCAGCGATGTACCATAGCTTCGGATTTATGCTCCGTAGTGACAAATGGTAAGCTTGTTTCCTTGGCTACTGCTGTTGCTATCTTCACATCAAATCTGTAAACCCACGAAATTGTGACCAAATCCAAATACACAGAGAGACAACTACAGAAAGCATACCAAAATTGGCCCTACAATGATGCACCTGTTAATGTGTAGTCACTCCTGCTCAATGCAGAATCCTTTCCCACCAATTATTCCCTTCTTAATACTTAATTAGCCTTATTATTAGGTCCTCATTGGTGCATAACAAATAAGCCTCCCTCCTGACCCCCACCCCCCCCCCCCCAAACCAGCCATCAAAGCACTCAATAAAATATCAAGGGCTTGTCTCAATTTTCTCATCACTCACGCTGCCATCCAGAAGCCTCACAGCCTATCATTAGGAGTAATGGTGGTAAGAGGCACCACTGGACCTGCCTTTGGAGACTTTCTCTATAGCTGCAAGGAGTAGAAACCTCAAATAAAAAAGCCTCAAGAATGTTCTAACTCAGCCCCCACATAGGAAATCCAATCAAGCATAACACGCACTACAACCCCCCCCCCCACAAAGGGTAATGGTAGTAAGAGACACCTGGATCTGCTTTGGGAGACTAAATCCCTCACTGAAAGGACTAGAAATTTCAAACAGAAGAGTCTCCCTGTCCAAGTTCAGAAGAAGGCTCCTCTAACTTAGTCTCCATAAATGAAATCTCATCTATAACACCTCGCTAGGGGGGCAAAGCTAAAAATTGATATCAAGGGAGAAAGCGGGGGGGGGGGGGGTGAGAAATAAGTTTTAGGACGTCAAACAATTTTTTGAGTTATAGTTTGAAATTCATAAACATTTCTGCCGCCCCCGCCCCTACCCCGCCGCCTCCCGGGGGGGAGGGGGGGAAGCTGACCCACAGCACACCCCCACCTTTTGCCCCTGTCCCCATGCCGCACCACCCCCCCCCCCCAAAAAAAAGAAACAAAAGAGTGGAAAACACCAGACCACATCCATTTCCAAAATTCTCCACAAACCAAACTGCTATACATAGTCATGCCCCTTACCCATATTTAATATTGACCCAAACTGAAACTCA
Organism: Dillenia suffruticosa; assembly: GCA_033439265.1. Lineage (NCBI taxonomy): Eukaryota > Viridiplantae > Streptophyta > Magnoliopsida > Dilleniales > Dilleniaceae > Dillenia > Dillenia suffruticosa. Next base: position 24,790,701 of record JAVTVX010000020.1, on the reverse strand, counting down.
CAACCCTAGTACAACCTCACGCATTGATAAAGGGCATTGGTTTGAAGAAGTAGGCTGCATCAATCACTATGATGGAGACTGCAACAAGAACTGTGCGGGATTCCTTTCCAAATGGAAACAGCCAAAACTACCAGCACTGGCATAACCAAAAGCTTTATTGCGAAACACAGATCTAAAAGAAAGTTGAAAACCTTATGGTGTCTAAAATAGGGGAAATGTATACCAAAAGCTTCCTTTCTCAAAATCCCATGGTGTACCACAAAAGCAACGTTCAGGGATCCCCGAAATAGAAACCCTAACGCCATGAACTACACCATTTTCTCATCAAAATTATTTTTAAAAGAAGAAAAGAACTCATGGAAAGGTGTAAAATCCTTTCGGGGCTAATTAACAGAATAAACCCTAATCTAAAACATAGATTCTTGCAAGGTCAACAGTTTAAAAAAATTTCAGTAACATATTGAATGTACAACAATAATTAATTCCACAAGAAACCCTCCATAAATTTCCAATTTCAATCGCAGAGCAATAAAGCAACAAAAATCACACCATGCAACTCAATTCATTAATTAAAAACATCAACATCCTATGTAATCAAACAAAACAACACAAGATTGACTGATCTGTGTGGTATTCATACAACGCAACTCTCTCTCTCTCTCTCTCTCCAGAAACTAGGTGCAAAGATCTCTGACTCGTTTACCTGAGGGAATCGGAGTTTGTAGACACAAAGCTCAGTTCATAAAGGAGAAGAAATCGTCAGGGTTTGATCGAATTCTGGGGGAAATTGCTTCTGTGATTAGGGTTTTTTTTTTGGGGGGGGGGGACACCCAACATGCTGAAATTCGAAATTATTCCTACAAGTTCTCTTGGCAAGCAAATGAATTATTCCTAAAAGTTAACGTCAAAATAGTGCAAATTAACGATAGTTACTTCGGAAACAAAAGGGTTAACGTCGAATGAAATCTGGTATGAGTTGGCGATCAGAATGTAAAAATCGATAGAAAAGGGTTTTGAAAAAGAAGTAATTTTTTGCTGGGCCTTTGTCAGAGGATGAATTATTGGAAAATGGGGTTTCGTAGTGACAGACCCACTTTTCCAATCAGCCAACAGCACCATCAGAGGTAGTAAAAACAAACAAAAGAAACAACAGAAGAACCAAGTCTGCACATCCAAAAGGAAAATTACTAATTAAACCATTCATTGCATGTGCTTTTCTATAATGGAGAGAATAGAAAATAAAAAGGATCAGTAAAAAATAGAAATAAATATGAGATACATCAATTTTAAAATTATTACAATCTTTTAGTGTTTTTTTTTTTTCTTTTTTTGGGTGACTCATCAGTTTATTTGGTTTTTGATTAAAGTTGAATTCTAAATACCACATTTATGATAATATCTATAATATAAATTTTTGCACTATTTATGACAATTTTGGGAGAAGGCACCTCTAAGAAATCCTTCACTGAGAGGACCAGAAATCTCAAACAAGAAGAGGTCTCCATGCCCAAGTTTAGAATAAGGCTTAGTTTGAAGTGGTAGGCTGTCCATACCAAACTTCTATCCATACTCATGCTGCTTAGCCCAGACCCACAACCCTAATACAACCTTGCCCATTGACAAAGGGCATTAGTTTGAGGTGGTAGGCCGGGTCAAATACTATAATAGAGAATGCAACCACCCATTTCTTATGGTAATTGAAGGAAAGAAAAAGGATAAAGTGGTCATTCATAATTGATTAATTATGTTCAATTCAACAAATATTGTGATAAACTTTTTGATAAATTCTCTTAGCATTTACATGATATGTTGGACCCAAAAAAAAAAAAAAAAGAAAGAAACACTTTAATAAAGCCAAATAAGTGTACTAATGCTTTACAAAAGTAAGTTCCTAGTTGAATCCATTATTTTATAACATGACATGACAATCCTCTTGATGCTATTAAGGATTCATATAATCCAATTAACTTCTTCAAGAATGCTACTAAGATTTTGCATGAAATCATTGCTTAGGATTTAAGGAAACAAGGATCAAAGAAAAACATGCATGCATCTACACAATAAAGTAAGGAAAAAGCAAAGAAGTTTTGGCTGCTTACTTCAAGGTGCAATACCCCTCACCCTTTTTGTTCTCCATGAAAGAAATATTTGGAATTAAGAATTGCTTTCTCTTGTTACTCTTCCCTCATGGTCCATGTGAAAAGAAATATGAATCTAAATAATACTTTTTACCTTTTCTTTTCTTTGAGTGGTTTTGGCATGGGAGCGAGGGCAAAGAGAATATTGGTCAAGGAAAAAAATTCAAAATTTGAAGTTCTAAAATCTATACACACACACACACACATATATGTATATATATATTGAGCCATAAACTCTATATATAGTGTATATATTTTTTTTTATTATAAATCCTGAATCATGTGATTGAAAAAGAGGTTTATGGTCCCAAATGACAATCTGGTGGTCACAATCCCCCTCCTCCAATTCTGAGATTTAGGATTCAAGTTCTTATATAACAAAAAAAAAATTATCTATGACAATTAGGTTATTCCTCTAGAGACTATATTATATATATTGGAAAAGGATGATAGACCCCCTTAGTTATTCAGGCATTAATAACTACCCTTTAGAGCTTTGATGGGGAAAATTGGTGTTAGGACCGAGTACAAATTTGCTAAACCTAACTCACCCATCCCACCTACCCACACATGCAACCTATGAGTTTATGTCATTACATAACTTTTAAAATTTAATATAATTTCAAATAAATATTTACAAATTTTTGTGAGAATATTAAGTTAAATTCTATACTGTAATTGATTATGTACATTTTGCAAATTTCATTTCAAATTTTATATTTTTATCATTTTTTCTTTAATTTCATCGTTACAAGATTATAATGATAATTTATTTGTTAAATCAACAGTAGTGAAATTTTTAACGATAAAATTGTCACATTAGTTACGGTTTAATGATAAATCCGTCAATCCGTTTATACTTCACTAATCTGAATTCCACGGGTTGAGAGGGCAAAATACTAGGTGCACTCCACCTGTTCAAGTCTGGTGAAATTAATTTTTTTTTCCTTCCCTCTTTTCAGAAAAAATAATAAATAACTACCTTCTTTTTTTTTTAATAAAAACAAAAAAGAACCTCATCAAACATGACAAGCCAATTATGTTTTTTTTTTAGGTATTCGAAATCATTAATTCAATTTGAATATTTGTGAAATCCTATTTAAAAGGTGATTTTTTAATATAATTTAATTTATTTTTAAGTTTTAAATTTAAAATTTAATTAAAAATTTTAATATTTTATCTTACTAAATTAATAATCTATCCGTGCGAATTATGTTGATGTCAATCTCAAGTAATAAGCTTACGATATTCTCACTCCAGTATTATGGAGTGATTCAAGATGACACAACTTTAGCATGCGGTTGCTTTGCATGAAGCCGAAGCAATTAAAAAGGTAAAAGTTAACACGATTAAATTAATCAATTACTTAGCATCAATACCTTTCTTGGAGAAAAAAAAAGCCACTTCTCACTGTACCAAAAAGAAAAATAATTATAAAATAATATCTCACCTTCTCTCTCTACAACTTCATCTTATGTTTTCCAATGATATATGTCTTCCACAAACATGTAATTCAAATATATTAGAAGGTTTTTCTTCTTACCATGTTAATTTACTTTTCTTCCATCAACTCCATATGAATAGTATTGCTCAAGGAAAATGAAGCTCCTGTGCATGGTATGCTTAAAACCACTTAAATAATAATAAAAAAAAAACTCAATTTTTGGACATTGTCTTAATTACTCACTAGGGATTGATGAAATGGGTAATGGAAAACTATAGATCCCTTAACTAAGTTTTCAAGTTTGACTCACGATTTAGATGTAAAAAAAATTAATTTGGGAGGGTAATTCCCTTAAATGGATCACTATAACTCTTAAACTAGATTAGTCAAATCATAACTCTGAATATCGATTGGTATAGTACCAAAAAAAGAAATGGATAATGGAAATATGCATGAAAGGATGTGTCAGAAAAACCTTTGTTCAGTACTTTTCTATTATTTGAACAACCAAAAATTACAAAAATAAATCTATTCATAAAACAACATGGTTCAATAATAAATTAAACTCCTTCTCTTCTATGAATGATACTTGGGGTGTTGTCAAATGGGGACTACAAATGTCTTTTTATAATTTGAAAAATTCAAAATAAATGATTATTTTATAAAGTTTATGATGATATGAGTTGAAGTACACCAAAGGGTACAAAAATAAGTAATAAACAAATGATGCAAGTAAAGTGGTACAGTTTGACCCCGGGTTTGCGTTGGACAGCAAATGGGGAAAATTGCTTAAAATTATAAGATTTGGCGCATGATCGAGTCAACGTCCAACGTCTCTCTCCCCGTACAAATAAATATTCGATGTCTAGAATCATATTCTAATTGATTCAATTTAAATATTTATAAAAACTTTATTTATAAACGACGTTTTTAATATAACTTTATTTCTATTACTTTAGTTTAAATATATATATATATATATATGTCTTAATAAATTATTTGAATAAATGTTGTATGTTTGTCCTGTCTACATTGTTCCGATTCTTAGCTGGGAAGTAATCAACGTAGAGTATGAAAAGGTCTTCCAACTGCGATTTGAGTATTTTCCACACTTCTGCTGCTGGAAATCAACTTTCAGAACCCCGGAGCAGCGGTGTGTTGCTTTCAAAATAGGTGATGGTGACATCAAATACACACCCATACACCAAACCCCAACAAGGGACAAATTGGTTCCCCTTTGTATTGAATTTTATTGAATTAGTATTTGGGGGAAAATCTTGATTTTGATTTTATAAAATTAATTACTCGTCATTTTGAATAAATTATTTCGATCAATTTAACTCCTTTAAATTATTTTTTGTTAAGGTATTTGCTGTCCCGCATGGGTTTGATGTTTTCTATAAAATGCTCATGATTAATTAAAATTAGTTTAAAAATGACTCAAAATCTTGAATTATTTATATTTTTAATTTTATAATCAGATTTTGTCTGAACTTTGATTTTTAAATTTTTATTCCACCAATGTAAACTCGTTATATGCATAAAAAAAAAAAATCACACAATAATATTCAACTCGCAATGATTAATTTTTAATTTTGCAATTTAATTTAGGTCAACTCGCAAGAGCGAGCCATGGGCATTTTGATTTTGTTGAGCTATCAATTTGGATGACTTAATTATTCAATTAATCATACCAGAGGTCACACACAATAAAATAAGAATATTGATGGTTGGAGTTTTGAGCAGTGAAACATCTTTTCTTTCTAACTTGTTAGCATGTTAACATAAAAAATGAACTTTTAAGTCAAAATCTACGATTTAATATTTAAAAATTATAAAGTTTTGAGGTTACACATAAAATTTGTCTTTGTATAATTTGTTTACACAATACCCATGATTTAATTATTTCATTATTTTTTGATTCATACGTTAATAAATTATAATTCAATAAGTATCGTCTCTACCTTTTTACAAAGGCTTCGAGACTGACATCCTTATGTACTAAAAAAACTTTTCGAGCATTTATGGCTTAATGATCGAACTTAAAACTGACATCTTTTGGATTACATTGGATGATTAAAAATTTAGAAAGCAATTGAAACATGAGTGACTGTATAAACTCAGATCGAACAATGGGTGAGCAATTTGAGGGTTATAATGCATATTGGGTGGAGCATATGTTTTTATCTCCCTCCCTCCATCCATCTTGCGAATAGAATGTTTGGGAAGTACAAGTACCAAAAAAATACGAGCAAAGACTTGTTTCAATTCCGTGCAGCGTTACAAGAGAGAGAGAGACTTCTGTTATGAGATCTTATATTGCCACCCAATTTTATTTTTTATTTCCTGTTTGCTTTCCCTGTTTTGTTCTTTTATTTGCTTAAAGAGAGAGAGAGAGAGAGAGAGAAAGAAAAAGAGAGACACTTTAAAGGTTTCTTTCTTTTTTGGAAAGGTTAGTCCTTTTTCCTTTTTTTAATTTGTAATAATGCTACAAAAACTGAATTAATAATCAAACCAAAATTGTTTTATATATATCTTAATCGGTTTTTTTATATTTTTATACATAGTATTTTTATTTATAGATTTTTATAAAGAAATAATAATCTTCAAATTAAAATTATTTTGAAATTTTATTAAATAATATTTAATAAAAAATATATATCTTAATATAACACAATATATTAGTCTACAAAATGTTTTAACTTATTTTTACTTAAATTATTAATATATTTCAATCAATTTAAATAAATATTTAATTAAAATATATTTATATGATTAACCACCTTAATCCGCTAACATTATTTTTATAAATATTCCAGCTGGCGATGCAGAGGACACATTCTTCTGCGGGCCTAGAACGACGGTAACTTTGCATTTGCAGGTGCAGTGCAGGCTCTCGCTTTGGATCCGCCTGAAACCTGACCCATTTTTGGCAGAACACAAGGTTGGAGAGTGTAGTCCAGGTTGGCTCACACCCTACCTAACCAACCCTATGGTCCTGTACCGTCTAATGCCCCCTCGAGCCAAACCTTGTAAGAAAATGGCAGAAGACAGCTTAGATTCTGTGTTTCACGGTTCACCGTACACCTATACATCGATTGATATCAAATCAGTAGATTTCCTCCACGTGGATTGCATAACCGAACCCATTTATGTAATCTCTGACATCAGGATTTGTGAGGGCCAGAGGATCTGAGAGACTTTAGATTCAGACCCACCATTTCTCTTTCTCTCTCTCTCTCTCTCTCTCTCTCTCTCTCTCTCTCTCCCCCCCTGTTCTGTTCTGACAAAATTTACCCCTTAATGTACATATTGATTACTTTTTTTTTGGTCCGACACGAGCATTGTTTGGTTGGCTTGTAGTAATTCAATGTACAACACCACTCATCTCGAATCTCATAAACAAATATCTCAATCCTCCCTTGTTGGTTTTCCACATTTTTGGACTTTGACAAGAAAACAATTTTAAGATTTTTATCAAACGACCCAAAAAAATTAACATGAAAAATAGCACTTTTTTTTTAATCTCATGTTAATTTTTGTCTAAAAAAATTATATTTTATGCTTCTCTTCCTCGACCTAGACATGATATGTATATGGATAACATTACAAGAGGATAGAGAGAACTTGATTTATCCAAAAGGTTTAATTGCAAACATAATTTAAAAAGAAAATCCAAATTTTTGCTATTTTAAAAATATATTTTTTTATCTAATAGAAGTATTTTTGAGCCTTGGGTTGTAAAACCCACATGGTATAGGTAAGTTTGCTCAAATATATATAAATTATAATTCAAATCAAATATTTTATAACATACAGAGACTTTTGTAATAATGTTTGAAACAAATAATAACATTGATCGTAGCTGATATCCATTTACAAAGAAAGATGACACATGATCGCATGCCTTGGATGTAGATGAAAGAGAAAAATTTTATTTCCTTCAGACTAACTATATTGATAGGTAGGTTTTAGCTACGGCTCCAGAGACGCACACAAGCAGTTTATACTTTCTTGTATGTTTGATCTATAATACACGGATAGAAAATTGATTTATATTTTTTAATTAAATCTCGATTTTAAAATTTTTAAAAATAAAAAATATTATTTTAGAAGAGTTTTTTACTAAATTAAATTCAAATTAATCAAAATATGATTTTGAATATCAATTGTTCTATTATAAAAAATAAAGATAAAATTGTAAGTTTTAAATTTATAACTTAAACGTAACATCAAATATGAAATTTATAGACTTATTCTCTTTTTTTTATCATAACTAAATGATCAATTCGATTTCGTATTGATTGATCTGGTTTAGGGTTTTTGACCGGAGAAGCAGTTCATGCACACAAATTGAGGTTCATGACCATCTTCCTCATTAAGGGAAACTTAAAAGCTCTTCTTGAAGTATGGCCTGCTATGCTTAAACCTCGGCGTCTCTGCAAAGTTTACTCCCTTTCCTTTCTCTCTGCTGCAGTAAAAAGGTCTGACTAGATGATCATCACAGCAAGGAAGGGAAGTTTTTTCTTTTATTTTTTTGGTGGCTAATTTTCTTTTTTCATTTTTATAAAAATTAATGTTTACCATTATTATTATTTATTTATTTAATAATTATCAAAATAATTTCATCAAGAATTTATAATTATTTTTCAATTAATTATAATCATTCTTGGTCAATCTTTTATGAATTTAATAACATAATATTAGATTTTTTTTAATTAGTATATTAAATTTGAGTATTGAAAATAAACAATTAATACATAAAGAGTAATTTATTTTTAAATTAGATTTCATAATATTTGAATCGAATTAATCAGATAATTTAAATATTAATTATTTAAGATTGGGATTTAAAAGAAAAAAAGAAAAAAAAAACCATTGCCAAGTCCCCATTTGCTAAGAGAGAGTTAACTCTTTTAACTATAAATTTTGGTTTTGATTTATAAGATGTAGGTATAGAATTTAAGAAAATTAATCATAAAGTCATTGAAATCGGATTCATGAAATGATCGATGAGAGAATTCATTTACACCCAAAAAAGAGCAAATCCGAATGCTAAAAGGCAGAGTAATTGGTCAAATTTGTCAAGAACTAGTGAGGTTTACTACAATTTCCACAAATTGGTCAAATCAGAGGTTCATCCCAGATTTTCTCTCTCATCCCATGATCAGACAATTTCCACAAAACGCCATTTGTAATTGTAATCCATGGGGGTCAATCTAGAAAAGCACCCTTCAACACCAACAAAAAGTAACAAAAGATGGAGGTCTATAATGGTGAAGGGCATCGTTTTGATGGCGAAACGATTTGCCGGAGAAAGAAGACGTGTAGTACAATAAATGCAAAAGGCCAAACTAACAAATCATTTTGGGAGAATTTATTGAAGATGAAATAATAATAACAAAAGGACTCTTAATTAAAAAAAATCATAATTCTAAATCTAATTCCAATTTAGTTCGAGCAGAGTTTGAAACGATGCAAAGGTGTGATAAATCTTTGTAATAAAAGGAGAAAAAAAATGCATAAATTCACATGAATATCAAGCCAACCATTCGTATCATTCTCACTTACTTACACTTTTTTTTTTTATTTTTTTACCTTGACCGCCCGATATTTAGAGATTCGTGCTGACTAATCAGAATCGAGAATTTATCGGGCCTTAATTAAGGAGTTTCTCTCTTAATAATATTTTTTTCGTACTCAAGGAGAGTCAAACTCCCGACCTGATTAAAAAACGAAAATACTCTTTTTATCTACGTCAACATGTATCGATCTCACCTACTTACTCTCCCCCTCCCATAAATTCATGGTTAATTTGTACTATTAAAAGTTCAAATCACAATTTGACCTTATTGGACATAATTAACAATAATATTGCTGTTACTATAAAAAGTAGAAAAATCTCAAAATCAATTTTTAGGCACAGCTTTATCAAGAGTTTTGTCTTTATATTATTATTCTAAATTAAGATTTTTCTTTAATACCGACTGTCCAACTTGAGAAAACTTGAAATTATAATCATAGTTTAATATTTTATTAATGTATTTAATAAGTTTATCCGCATACATTTAAAATACATTTAAAAAGTATATATTTTTATAAGATTCCCAAGTCATCGGGCATGTTTTCTATGAAGCAAAAATAATTCATGAATTGTCTGCAATGAGATAGTCTAATGGTCACAATTCTCTTTCTCTAACTTTATATTACGATATTCAAATCTCGTATAATAAAAAAAAAAAAAGAATAATACGCGTTTTGACAATAGAAAACCATATTTTAATGCAACTAGTACCTATCAAAAAATCAGTTTGGATCGTTTTTAGATATTTTGGTTTAAAATCTCGTATCACGGTCCAAATTTTTTAAGTAAGGCAACACGTGCCTTCACATGAGTTGCAAATATTTAGGAACCTTGATCATGAATTAAGGCTGAGACTCTCGCAGGAATCGTCAATCTCTCGTAATCTGGCACACCCTTTTTCATCTGTATTATCTAGATCTCGTACTTGAGAACATAAAGGTAAACAAGGTTTTTTCTTTTTTTTTTTTTTTTTTTTTTTTTTTAAGTTTCTTAAAATTTCCGAAAATAGAAATGTGCAAAATGAGAATATAAACACATAAAGTGATCAAATATCAAATTATTTCAAATTTTTTGTATAAAAGAAGAAAAAAAAATTAGATATTTTGCTATGTATTTTTATTAATTGCTTATTCTTTTGTAACATATTTGGATTTCGTATTTTTTCAAGAAAATTGTTAGAAAAATGTTTTAGTAAAAAGTTATTAGAATTTAAGTTTAAAAAAAACAGCAAAATGAAGTGAAATTTTTGATTCGTCCAAACCAAACAGCTCAATTAAGACGATGATGGATGGTCTTCTCTTGGCCTCTGTACAAGTGAGGGTTTTAACTCAGATATTGGTTTCTAATTCTTCTCTTCTCTGTTTTTATTTCTAATTTCGACTTTTGATCAATTTATATAAAAAACTTATCAAAAGTACAAATTTAAAGCAAAACTTAAATGTGAAAATTAATAATCAATTTTCTTAATAAATTATTATAATAAATTAAATTTATATAGAAAATTTATTATTACAAATATAGAAATAGTTGTAATAAATATAGAAAGTCAAATATGTATCAAAATCAAATTAATTATTGATTTGATTTTAATATATAATATATTTTTTAAAATCTCCATCAAAATCAACGTGATATAATAAAAATCATTTGAATTCGAAATAAAATATGAATATAGAATCTAAAATTTTAGAAAGTGTTTCTATAAACTCTGAGCTTTGGATATGGCTCTACCAATGGGTGGGTGCCGGAGATGCAAAGAGAGTTACGATACAATGTTAAAATATAAAATAATATAAAAATAACATGAATAATAGATGCATATGATTATGGTATAATATTAAAGGCGGGAAGTAATATAATAATATAAAACTTAATATTCAACTGTTTTAATAAATTATTATAATAAATTGAATTAATATAGAATATTCATTTTCATAAATATAAATAATTAAATAATTAATTATATATTAAAATTAAATCAATTTAATTTGAGATATAATATTTTTTTTAATATCAAACAAAAAGTCCATTCATCAAAGTAAAAGACCAATTCACAAGAAGTCTATGTGTTGTTTGATCCAGTGCAACACTAGGAAGGGTTAGATATAGCCCTCATAAATGGTAAAATCGAAGTGTGGGGGTGGGTGTTAAAGCGAATTGGGTCACTTTTTAAAGGCGGGGGAGGTGGGGCACCAATGGCAACATTGAATGACCCCAAATCCCCCCCCCCCTCCCTTCTCTCTCTCTCTGAATGTGATACGATAGATCGTCAAGTTGTGTCATGATCCGAAGTATCTGACCCGTGACTAGTAAATGGGTTCAAATCGGGTTGATGACGTGTACAGAGGTTTCTTTGACAGATGTAAAATAAAGAAAGTATCTATCCATGTCATATATGTCCACGTAGAGAGCTTGTGCAGTGTATGCTCCGAGGACGCCATTGGCATTATCATAGAAGACACGGACAGCTGGTTCTCTTTCTCCATTCGGCTCTGGCCTTTTTCTTTTTTTCTTTTTTTTTTTTTCATGAAACCTCTTTCAATATAGACCTTTTTCTTCTTTACATGAAAATTAAATTTTATTTATTTTTAACGATTTAATATTTTTATAAATATTTTATTCTAATTAAGAGTAAAAATGGTAGTAATTCATTTACAATTATGACGAAAAAATAAAAAGGAATAATTAACAATTTAATAAAATTGTTATTTTTTTTGTATTTCTAAAAAATTCGTTATATGGTTTGGAGGTTTTGGCCGGGGATTTTTATGGTGGAAAGGCAAGGCGACTCTCTCTCTCTCTCTCTCTCTCTGTGCCTTCTAGAAAACAATACTGTCTTCGTTGTTGTGTGCCGCAGTGCACTGCCTCTCTCTTTCGAAACCGAGCTGCAGCGCACGTCGGTCCACCAGTGAAGGCAGAGAAACCGAGCCGCCTCCTCTCTCTCCCTCTCTTCGGTCTCGGTCTGTCAATGGATTCTCTCTCTTCTTTCTCTCTCCTACGTCGCTTCGTTTCCACGGCATCCACTAGAGAAAGATAGAGAGAAAAAGAGAGAGAGAGAGAGAGAGAAAGGAAAGAAGAAATTGAGGGATTCGATTGGATTGAGTTTCTCTAATTGATTGATAGACAACTAACTCTGGCAGACCTCAAAGGAACGCTAGCGTTCCTTGTGAGTCATTTACCAGATCGGTTCGATTTCAAACCGAAGAGGAAAAGGAGAAGACAGTTTGGCTGTTTGAGTGTCAAAATGCTTTGGATTATGAGATTTTCCGGTTTCTTTTCCGCCGCTTTGATGATGATTGTGCTTTCTCCTTCTTTTCAATCTTTTCCTCCCGCCGAAGCCATTAGATCTTCCCCGACTACCCCGAATCCGACGGCTATTACCTCTCCAAATCCCTTCTCTTTCCGAATATCACCCCCATTTCACAATGCAGAAGAATGCGCTTCCCAGCGCCACCAAATCTCCCTCTGCGATCCTTCACTGGTTCATGTAGCAATTACTCTCGATGTCGAGTACTTACGTGGCTCAATCGCCGCCGTCCATTCCATTCTACAGCATTCCAAGTGTCCTGAGAGCATCTTCTTCCACTTCATGGTCTCTGAAACGAATCTCGAAACCCTAGTTAGGTCAACTTTTCCGGAGCTGAAATTCAAGGTGTATTACTTCGATCCAGAGATCGTTCGAGGTCTGATCTCGACTTCGGTTCGGCAAGCACTCGAACAACCCCTCAATTATGCAAGAAATTACTTGGCCGATCTTCTGGAACCGTGTGTGAAGCGCGTGATCTATCTAGACTCTGATCTTGTTCTTGTTGATGACATCTACAAGCTGTGGAGTACAAGTCTCGGTCTGAGAACAATCGGGGCCCCGGAATACTGTCACGCGAACTTCACCAAGTACTTCACCGACGGTTTCTGGTCGGAGAGTCGGTTTTCGAAGACGTTCGTCGGTCGGAAACCGTGCTACTTCAACACGGGCGTGATGGTTATAGATCTGGTGAAGTGGAGGCGGTTTGGGTTTACGAAACGGATCGAAAGATGGATGGAGATACAGAAGAGCAATAGGATCTATGAGCTTGGTTCATTGCCGCCATTCCTTTTGGTCTTCGCGGGAGACGTGGCGCCGATCGAGCATAGGTGGAACCAACATGGGCTCGGTGGTGATAACGTCAGAGGTAGTTGTCGGGAACTCCATCCGGGTCCGGTTAGTCTGCTCCATTGGAGCGGGTCGGGTAAGCCATGGCTCCGACTTGACTCGAAACGGGCTTGTCCGCTTGATGCTCTTTGGGCTCCTTATGATTTGTATGGACACAACCGATGAGAGAAATACTTCTCCGGTAAATTCCTTCAGGGCTGCCTTTCCTTTTTTCTTTTTCTTTTTTTTCTTTTCTTTTCGTTATAACTTCATTTTTCTATTTTGATTTTGTGTTTTTTTTACTTTACCCACTGATTTTCTTTATTTTTATTTTTTTGGGGCTCTTTTGAAACTCATTTCCCGTCTCTCACATTGTCTTGGGCTATTCGTATTCTATTCTATTATTCCTCTGCCGTTGATGAAAAAATAAAATAAAAGGAGAAAAAAGGAATATTCGATTTGTTATTGTACAATATCTTTGATTTTTATATAGTTTCTATGTATAAGAAGCTCTATTTTTTTTTTGCTGGTTTTGCATTTTTTGTTGCCATATTTATTTTTCATCCTAAAATAGTTGAAAGAGGCACTTATCTTCCTTCAGGTGGAGCAAGTGAGAACATTGAATAGACCCACATAGGTGAACCTATTTGCTATTTCATAAATTTTCACTTTCTCAAAAATGCCCTTTTCATTGAGATTTTTATGGGTGGGAAAATTTATTTTGGCCCGAGTCTCGTTTCAAGAGTGTCACATTGTGTATATTGACTCAATAATTGGTAAAGGGATTTGAGATAACGATGAGTATGTATAGGCTTTGCCTTTAAGTTTTGGGGTAGTCGGTTGGACATTTTTGGAGGATAAAAGCAAAAGGTAATGGGCAATTTCTCCGGTGCCCCCTGGATTTTTTTCCCTCTATATTTAGCATTTGGAAGAATCCAAGGAAAATTGAGTGTTTTTCCCAAAGTGTTTCTAGTACTTTTTTTGTTGCGAGAATTTTGGTTCGGTGGCAGCGGTCGAAGTCGTACCCTTGTGAACCACCGACCACCTCATCATCGTCATCATCATTTTTTATTTTCCTCTTCATTTGTTTCTTAAGGGGGTGTTGGTGAGGTTTCACATAATTGAGGGAAATAGTTTTGTATTTCTATATTTAATTATAAAAATAAAAAATGGGGATGCGAAAATGCCAATGAACAATCATAAAATCGAGATGTGGGCATCAACCAAGGGACCCATCTGTCATTGTTGCGTGGAAGGTGTCCAAAGGATTGAAAATAGTTGGGGGGACCGATTCCTCCGCCCCCCCCCCCCCCAAAAAAAAAAAACGTGGCCAGTTTGCTTGGACGGTTTTTTTTTTTTGTAAAAATTCAAGTGGTTATATGAAGGTGAGTCAGCTCTATGATTGGATTTTTATTTTTGGCTTTATAATGTTATATATATAAATTATGTGCTGTCTTAATATAGACAAGAACTGTGTGTACTTTTTTTTCGGGGGCGGGGGGAAACTGATGATGGGGCTTTTTGATAATGTTAGAATATTGAGGGAAGTGGGGTGGGGTGCACTTTTGTTGGTTCCATGGAACCACCTTTGTTGGTTGTTTTCCTTCTTTTCCCCTTTTTCTAGTGTTTTAACTTTTATATTTCATATATGTTTTGCATACTATATTATTTGATTGACTAGGACGTGGCAACAGACGTTTTAGATTTTACCCAATATTGGTTAGCAATTTTAGCAAGACTCTTGACCTTGACGGCTTCTTAGTCTCTTACATTGATCACATGTGATTTGGCCAAATGTTTCCATCAATTTTCAGTAAGCATGCCATTGAAACAGTTATGGATGATGAGGAAAGAGCCTGGGAGGGGGGGTGATAGGTTGATCATGCCAATTGAATTTTGGTGCAGTGCAAATTGAGGGCAATGGTCCTAGGCCCTACCCCATTAGAGGGAAACAAACAAAAACAAGAAAATCGCTCGATGTCCTCTTATTAGACCCACATTAAAGGTGTTGAGAGTTACAAAGCACCAGGACACTCCTTCAAAGATCGATCTTGTTCGATACCAGCTGGTCCCCAACTTGTACATTCTGCGTACATATTTTTCTTTTTTCCATGTGAGGTCCCAAATTCTACATGATAGATAATATTTTAATCCATGTTCATCAGTCATTTTCCAACCAATTTTTGGAAGAAACCCAAGTGACAGTGCAGATTGATTGATGTTCTGGGATAATATGAATCGATTTTAAAGGTTGGTGATTAACTATCAACTATCTTAATTTAATTGTATCTTCTCCAAAATTTGAGTGTCAAAGAAGAAGAGAAAGATAAGTCAAAATAGAGCATGTGAGAAGGAACAAAGGCCGGCGCACCTGCGCGAACACATGCAGACTCCGAAAAAAGACGAGGTCCTCGAGAACCTTTACAGCAAGAAACAGCCATTTTAGAGAGAGAGAGAGAGGGAGAGAGAGTACCAGAGAGAGAGAGACAGTTGATGGGACATTGACAGGCCCACCACACAAATGTTCTCCATGTACAAATTCTAGGGAGGTGGAGAAGATGGGATACTTGCGCTAGATAGGTTAGTGCCCTTTTCAGGTTTTGGCCTCACACAAGCAACTTGGACAAGCATTAGAACATGATTTGTTGTGGCACTTCAAAATGATAATGACCATTAAGGCAGTCTGGATTGTGTTGAGTGGTATCCAGAACGATGGTTTTGATAAATGAAATGAAAAGGACCCCCTTTGTAATATGCGTTTCCCCTCATCTTAGTTTTTAAACATTCATTATCCTAAAGAAAAACACGAGGACAAAGGGATTCTTGTTATCCTATAAAAGAGACGATAGTGAGCTTAGGAAATAACAATGAAGTGACAATATGCACAGCTGCAAGCATGACTATGCACAATTCACTTTCCATTTAAAAAGGGTCTAATCTAGAAGAAGCACTTAGTGGTACACATAGAATCTTCATGAAACAAATAACAATGGGGAATAGAAACAGCATGAAGTGGAGGGACTTCATGTGGGTCTACAGAGACTTACAAATTAGTTGCACATCAAGGAAATTGAAACTTCATGTAATCCTGCGTTCCTGAGGGAGGGCTAATGTACACCCAAAGCAGAGATATGATGATGGATAGCAATCCCGACCAAACGAACACGATGGTTGGAACCTTTCCTCTTCTTCCCATCAAACCTTTCGCGAATGGATAGAGATGGCACAACACCCAGAAGCTAAAGAAAACTCCACCAACAAGCTTGCTCCATTGTGGAAATGGGCTGTACATCGTTCTTGCAACTCCAACCGCAATAGCTATCATGTTCACCATCATGATTGTGATAGGTGGAATCATCAAGAAGCTCCATTTCACCTCGTATAGATCAGCAAACTCCTCATCTCCATCTTCCGGGGTGGCAGATTTTGATGTCAGAGTGAATGATATGTCCACTCCAGCTATGACTTTTAATAATCCTTGAAGTACTGCAGCTGGATGAGCACTTGTTCCTCCAATCAGCCAGAATTGCTCATTTCTCCACCATTCATGTAGATTAATGCCTGACCACTTGATCTCAAGAAGTGCAAGCATGCATAATGTAAGGGTAATGGCTAACAAGAAGATTAGGAATGTTACACTGAGGGATTGCACTATGAACTGGCCAGTGAATAGAGACATCGCAGGCAGGACGCAGTAGACCAGAAGGAACATTGATGTGAATGGGTACATTCCCACATTGAAGTATGCGACTCTCTGCAGGAATTTCATTCTGCGGCTAGCGAATAGTGCATTGTTTCGTGAGAAAAAGATTTCCACAGAACCTGTTGCCCATCGAAGAACTTGGTGTAGCCTGTCTGTTAAATTGATTGGAGCTGTCCCACGGAATGCATCACGTTTGGTGACACAATACACTGATCTCCAACCTCTATTGTGCATACAATAACCTGTCACGACATCTTCGGTGACTGAGCCATAAATCCAGCCAACCTTTTTGCCCCACTCTGTTCTGTCTTCATAGAAGCAAGAGATAACACTAATTGCCTCGGCAACAGTTGCAGCATCTAGAGGCTCACGTGGAACAGCAAGAGAACCAGCGGGTCTTCCTTGATTTCCTTTCCCTTGCAAATCTTGAAGCAGCCTTCCTTGGTATTCAGCTACTGGAATAGATGCAGCTAGTGAAGTTGAATTGCCAAACCTCTTTGGCAGAAGTAGAGATTCAATGTCTACATCATCATCATCATTGTTATCTCCATTAATAGGCAATGCTATTTCATCATCCTCCTTTTTTGGTGCTTTAGGCTTTCTAAGGAACAACTTGATCTTTCTCCTACCAAACCATCCATGATGTTCTGTGGCTCTTGGAGGACTAAAACCATAAAGAGCAGTTCTTCTGAAAATGCAGCCGGTGCCAACATACATTGGACCCTGCAACCCATCAAAAGCTCTCATGCTCACATCAAAGAACACTGTGTTGTGATTAGCATATCGATCATTGGGGTCAATGCCCTCAAACCGTTGAGGGAATTGAACATAACAAATGCGATCACCACCTCTGTCAAGCATGAAGCACATTCCTTCTCTAAGAGCCAAGGAGTTATAGATGTAGTGATCACAATCAAGATTCAGAATGAATGGGCCATTTGACATGATTGCGCTGGTTCTCACTAGAGCATTCATAGCGCCAGCTTTCTTGTTGTGGTCATAACCTGGCCTCTTCTCGCGAGATACATAAACCAGCATTGGCAACCTAATGTCAACTTCTGTTGCATTGATCAAGTTTTCCCCATCAGCCTCTTCTCCGTAAACTGGTTCTGCATTTGGCGGAGCTAACATTGCCTGCACATAAATATGCGATATACCAAATTTATTAAAAAAGCGAGGTGATAACTAAATTTTCTGAAGTCTCCTATAACATTACTGAAGATAATCAGTGCACAGGCATATGCGAGAAACAAAATTTTCTGCAAGGTCATTGGTTAGGCATAACTTTTTATACCATGGATGGAGCCCTTGAAAACATCCATTAGATTTAGTTCTTTTAAATAAACAAGTTCCAAGTAAAAATGCACTTTCAAGCATAGCTCCTGCATGCTATATCCAGAAATTTGAAACAAATGCAAGTTTATGTTTTCAGAAACCAAAAATACATTGGGAAAATGCTACCTAGCTACTACAAGAAAACACATGAGAAGAATTACATCCTTAAGACCTATTTACATTTTATGAAACAATCATTGCTCCAAAAGCACAAACTTGTGGGAAGAGGTTTTTCACTAATTTTTGTATGTTAACTTTTTACTCACGTGTCAGCTAGTTGCAACCTAATGGAGTGATAAGCTTGTGAAATATTTAATGGGTTGAAATGGGACTCGGTGGACTCAACGCGAGAATTTACCCTCGATATTAATTTAAATTTTATAAAACAACCATCTACTCCAAAAAATGAAGCTTCTGGAGAGAGGTGTCTTAATTATTTTTGTATCTTAACACATGCCAGATAATAGATATGCCACCAGGAAGTGAATTTCATTGGCCATGGTTAGTGTTTAATGCAGGTACACTAGACTGTTAAGCATGGACTCCAGAATACACCAGAGGAACGTTAATTTTGATACAAGACTTGTGTGCTTAAAGAGGGAAACTTGAGAGGATTACCTGGATTATACCAGCATGATCGCCTCTAGAGTGGTCCACCTCTCCTGATGGCCATGTCCCAGGCCAGTGAGAACCATCAGACATCCAAGTAGCCTTTGGAACCTTAATCTGTTCTGACAAATTGCCTCCCATTTCGGTCTGCTTCTTCTTCGCTCTTAGCTCTTCATGAGCATTGTAAGCATCAGATCTTCGCCTTATTGAGTCAGGCAAAGAATTTATCCTCACCTTGAATTCATCGTACTCTCTCTTCACCCTCCTCCTCTCCCTCACAAAATCTAGCCTCACTTTGTTCTTCAGAAAATCACGCTTTTGCCCAAAATATGCCTCAGGATTCCTAGGCTCTATCCCGTGTTTACGACAAAATGGAACCCAAATTCTAGCAAAACTAGCTGTCTCAGCCAGAGCTTCAAAGGTTAAAAGAGAACCACCATCATCAGACAAATAACAAGCAATTTTTTCAACAGGATAGTCAACTGCAACAATTGAGAGAATGGTATTTGCAGTGACAAGAGGGGGTTCTTTTTCTGGGTCTGCTGTGGAAACAAACACATCAATTCCTGGAAGGTCAGATCTTCCTTTAGGGTTACGAAGATTAGGTGATTCGAACCGTTCTTTAAGGACAGATAGATCTGTTACCCTATTTACAGGACAGAGTTTTGGAAGCTGATCAAGAAGCCATGAAAAAGCAAACCAGAGTTCACAGGTTATGGACATTCCCCAGAGCCACATTGCTTCATGGTTCGGATGCCTAATTCTCCATGTAAGAAAAAGTCCAAGTGCGACAAGACGAATCACCATAAGCAACCTGCATTTATTCAAAAAGTAATCTTAGTTGATGGACAAATCTAAATAAAATTCGAAAAAAAAAGGTATATAATTGGAATGAAAGATTTACCTGTATGGACTTAGAATTGCAGTCGATATCCCAACCTTCCTTGTAAGTGGTCTTCGACATCTCTCACCGAAATCTGGTGGGTGTTCAAACCCATTAGCACCAGATCCAAAATCATACCCATCTTTAGGCCAAACAGCATTTCCATACCCATAAGTCCCTTTAGTCTCATAAAGCCACCGAGTATGGTCAAAATCATTGGGCGATTTGAAAGATTTGACTAGTGAAAGCCTCTTATCCGGTTTGAACTCTGCCATTGAAGGCAGAGGAAGTGCTTTATCCTCTGCTTCAGACCCTTCTTCTTCATCGTCGCTAACATTAATATAGGGCTCTTTGCATCCAGGACAGTGCCCTCCACCACCTCCAACACAATCCAAATAACATTCTTTACAAATATTGAATCCACATTCACATGGAACCCTAGATTTTCCAGAAATGGCTTTCTCATCACAACCCTTCATCCCACAAACATTCCCCGACTTCAACGTTGCAGGCCGTTCCATTGAGCATTCTATGACATGCCCACGAGTCACCGAATTAAACCCACCTGTAAAAATTGTTCCAGAGATAAAACTCCTCCCAGGCTTGGGGTTTTTGGTGGGTTCTTCAGGTAAGCTAGTCTGAGATTCTGAAATAATTGACCGGTGATCTGGGGTTGGAGGAATGTGAACCGTGTAAGTCACAAACTCTGAATTCACTTCTTCTGCACTGTCTTGAGACGTCGAACAGTATCTTCCACCACTCGAGGCTCGATTTCTGCTGGCAGTGAGTGGAGAATTAGGGTTGTTTGAAAGAGATGTTCGGCGAACAGGACTAGTCAAACTCATGCCTCTGATTCCTCCTCCTCCTCCTCCTCCTTTGCCCCCTGAAGAGACCGTTATTGTCACTGGAGATGATGACGGAGAAGAAGCTGTTTTCACCATCTTTAAACCAGAATCACTGTTAGTTCAATTTGATTTCAATGGACAGAGCAGAAAGAAATTAGAAAAATTTTAGCACTCAACAAAGAACAAAGGTTCAAAACTCAAGAAGAGAGAGAAAACCCCGAAGGGAAAGAGAGGGAAAGAAACCAAAAGAGGGATCTGGAATGAAAATTTCAGTGGATTTGCTTTGGTTTTTGAGTTTGAATTTTTAATGAAGAGAAAGGGGCATGAGAGGTGTGACAAAAGGTCTCAACGGTCGAGTGATTCTGACAGTTGGATTAGATTGATCCAGCGGTCAGACAGGCACTTTAACGTTCATTTGCAGTGGGGTCCACAAAGACAACATAGTCAAAACGCAAAAAGTGCTTTTATGTTTCTGTATGCAACGGCTATTTATTTAATTAAAGGGGCGGAGAGACTTGTGAAAATTCAAAAGCAGGAGGGTATATTCGCATATTGTAGTAGAGTTGGATGGTTTGAGATATTAGAAAATATAATTAGCTGCAATTATACAATAAATAATTAATTGATCTCAATAATTGTCAAAAAAATTTCATCAAAATTGTTGTAATATTAATAATTTTTAAGATGATGGCCCTCTTAATTGGTGTTTGAAAAATATTAATAATTTTTAAGTAAAATGTTATATTAAATGTTATAATATTAATAATTTTTATATAAAATGTTATATTTAATTTCAGTTAGATTAATCTTATCTTTTTCTAAAAAGGATTGAGATTAATTTAATCTGATTGATTTGATTCGAGCACTGTAGATTCTAATTTAGGTGTTGGTTTTCATCAATTTTTTCATTTCCAAAATTCTAATTCAAAATTTTGATTAAAAGAGTTTAGTGTCCTAACACTAAACTTAATAATATAAGAGATTTTCAGTAATGTTAAATAACTACAAATTACTTGCTAACCAAATGACTCTGCTTTTGTATCCAATTTCAAGTTTAAGATCACAATATTTAATTTATACAACAGCTATTATCACAAGAATAATGATAAGAAATAGAAATACGTTAAGAAATTTGTACATTTGAAGTTGAGTGCCCCCTTTAAAAAATAAAGATATTATCATAGTAGATTTGATCTCACTTTGAATCCTCAGAGGGAATGGCCCTTTAAAGAATTTAGAGAATTATTCCCGAGTAACAAGAAACAAGGTCAAGATGAGTGAAAAACGTAAACTCTTTTGCGATCGCCAAAAAAAAAAATGAAGTAACCATTGAAAAGATATGGATATTCCTTGGGTTTGGCTCGAGGCCTGATGATGTTTCAATTGTCGATTTTCTAATGAACTTCTCCTCCCAGCCTGCCCTAAATGTTCACTTGCAACGAAACACACTCAAAAATCTAAAATAATAAAGCCCTGTGCTTGTGAACAAATAAAAACATCACAACAACTCGACAAGTCTCATTCAAGAAAGCCCAAACAAAAAGGAAAACGATACCACAATTACAAATACATACAAGGAGGCCTGTCTAAGACCAAATCCAAACCCCTCAAACGGTCTTCCCACTTGTTCACTATCAGATTCTAAATTCTCCCCCCAACCTCTCATTTTCCTTGACCCCACCAAGCTCCTCTCTCACTAGAGAGAGAAAGAGAGAGAGAGTGAGAGAGATTATAGAATGCAAAACTAGCCGGCCAAGCATTACAGAACCAGTTATACTAAAAACCCTTTCCTTAGTCAATTTCTCTCAAATTCAAACAAACTGAAAACAAGTCACAATCTTTCTAAAACCCTTTTCCGTTCAACATGCTCTTCACCATAGTCACCCTAATCTCAATCTTTTTCCCAACATCCCTCTCTCAAAACCAAAACCAAAACCCACCACTAATTACAAACCTCACCTGCAATGAAATCTTTGTATCATACAGATACGACTTTGGAAATCAACTCCCACCAAATCTATCCACAACCCCATCAAACCAACCTTACAGATTCCAATCAACACTCACAGTTCTCAACAATGGTCTTGAAGAGCTCAAATCATGGAAAGTCCATGTCGGGTTTACTCATAATGAGTACTTGGTCTCGGCTTCAAATGCCGTTTTGAGTGATGGTACTGTTTTGCCGGCAAATGTTACTAACACTACAATATTTGCCGGCTTTCCGGTGACTGATCTTAAAACTGCGGTTGAGACTGCTGGGGATTTGAGTAAGATGAAAGCTGAGGTCGTGTTGATTGGCACCCAATTTGGTGTTGCTCCTCCTGATGTTCCTTTACCTTCTACTCTTGCTCTTCCTAATGATGGGTATTTGTGTTCTGGTCCAGCAAAAATTGGTAATTTTTTTTGGGTATTTTTTGTGACAATTTTTATTTATTTTTTCAATGGAAGTTTTAGTTTTTATTATATATTAGATGGTAAGGAAATGGAAGTTTTTAGGAGCCAATTGCATGTAGTTGCATTTCTAGGATATTTACTTGTATCATGTTGTCCTTTTTTCTTGGTGATTAATATGAGCCGACTCCTAATTTTATATGATATGGTTTTAAATTTAGGATTGCAGTTTGAAGGCCAGTTTGAAGAAGGAAAAAATTTTTGCATACTAATTATACTTTAGGAACAATTTCTAGTACCTTCGTCGGGGTTCTGGGCACTGTTAATTTTGGATTAGAAACAGGATTTTTTCTCTATTTCTGCAGGAAAATCTTTTGGCGCATTAATTAGAGTTTTGTGTTCTAATTCTGTATCCATAGTCTATGAAGTGAAGATTCTTTATTTTATTTTATTTTATTTTATTTTTGGTTGTGTAGGAAGCAATGAGCTAGACATATGCTGCACAAGAGATCCCAATGCAAGATCAAACGTTCCGGTGGATGGTTTTCTGCCAAGACAAAGTGGTGATCTTACCATAATGTATGATGTGATTAGAACCTTTGACACCAACTACTGGGCACAGGTTACAATCTCAAACGATGACCCGCTAAGCCGTCTTGATAATTGGCAATTGAAGTGGGAATGGATAAGAGAAGAATTCATTAACACCATGAAAGGAGCTACTACCCTCCTTGCTGATTCCTCAGAATGCATTTTTGGATCCCAAGGTCAGTTCTACAAGGACATGGACTTTTCAACTGTACTGAACTGTGAGAAAAACCCCACAATCATAGATCTTCCTCCTACACTAGCAAATGACACAA
Source organism: Dillenia suffruticosa (assembly GCA_033439265.1). Lineage (NCBI taxonomy): Eukaryota > Viridiplantae > Streptophyta > Magnoliopsida > Dilleniales > Dilleniaceae > Dillenia > Dillenia suffruticosa. The sequence goes on along the minus strand of JAVTVX010000020.1, from coordinate 24,766,774 downwards.
ACCTCGGTATGATTCCATTTTGTTGTCGAAATGGATCAGTTTTGCCTCCTTTGATGGATCCAACCATGTCCAAATCTGTTTTTCAACTCCAAGTCTATAAAATGCCACCAGACTTGAACAGAACCAAACTTGCCCCACCTCAAAATTGGCAAATCAGTGGCACATTCAATCCGGATTATCAATGTGGGTCTCCGATACTGGTTAGTCCTAGCACATTCCCAGACCCAAGTGGCTTGCCTAGAGAATCAGCTGCAGTTGCAAGTTGGCAAGTTATATGTAATGTTACACAAAGCAAAGCAGTTAAACCAAAATGCTGTGTTTCATTCTCTGCCTTCTATAATGATTCTATTGTGCCATGCCCTACTTGTGCTTGTGGCTGCCATAACACTTCAAACAAGGTTTGCAGTGCAAATGCACCTGCACTTCTGCTACCACCTGAACTTCTTCTTGTCCCGTTTGAAAATAGGACAGAGAAAGCATCGTCTTGGGCTAAGATGACTGATCAGGTCGTGCCTAGTCCACTTCCCTGCGGAGATAATTGTGGGGTTAGCATAAATTGGCATGTTCAATCGGACTTCAACAGTGGTTGGACTGCAAAGATCTCCATTTTGAACTGGGGTGATGTGAGTTTTGCAAATTGGTTTGCAGCAGTGGAATTGGACAAGGCAATGGCCGGTTTTGAGAAGGCATATTCTGTCAATGCAAGTGTCCTTGATAGTTCTGACAGCACATTGTTTATGCAAGGCTTGAAGGACATGAACTTTCTTTTAAGCGAGACTGAGGGGAAAAATCCAAAGAAAGATCTTCCACATCCCGGTTATCAACAGTCTGTGATTTCATTTACCAAGAAGAGAACTCCCGGAATTGATGTCATCGGTGGCGATGGATTTCCGACAAAGGTATATTTCAATGGTGAGGAATGTGCACTTCCTTCAATACATCCGAGCAACGGCATTCGGAGTGCTGCAACTAGTGTTTTCTTGAGCTTTTTTGTTGCCATTTTTGTGATCCTCCTCATGCAGCAATAGCAGCAGAACCTACAAAATCACCCAATTCTTCAGTTCTTTTTGTGTTATGGTGGCTAAACAGCTATGTTCGGCCTTCAGTAAATTCACTCAATATATTTATTAGGTAAATATTTGTTGTAATGCAATCAATTTTTACTATTGTTCTAGAGCCGATCTCCTTTATTTACACAATGAAGCTTTGGGTGACCCAAAATGGTGCCAATCATATCATCATTTCCACATCAATACAAAATTTTGGACTCAATTTGCAATATGCCTCTTGTTTCTATTGATTTGAAATATTGAATATGAAGAAAATTTGTTACATAGTTACACTCAAAAATGAGTCACGGTTGTGCCCTGAATCATAAACCACCCTGCCTCTGCCCTGGAACTATCGAGAGTTTTTGCAGCAGCAAGGTCAAGGCCAGGCTATGTAAATCCCACAAGATAAGCACCAGCAAGCAACTTGGGTTTCTAATGCAATTTCTCGGGTGGCATCCTGCTCATGAATGAAAAACTCTGGGCTATACTGTTTGCAAATAAATCAGAAGAAGATCGACTTGAGGATCAGGAGAACCAGCATAACAAAGCACATAATCACAAGTACTGTCGCACATGTAACCATTGCACCTTGCTTTTGCGATCTCTCTGCCTGCAAATTTAAGAATCTCAGGACCAACATCTTTCAAAAGCATAGGTCAATGGTAGAGAGAGAGAGAGAGAGAGAGAGAGAGAGAGAGAGAGAGAGAGAGAGAGAGAGAGAGAGGAGGGAGGGGACCTTCTGCAGTTGTTTATAGCCTTCCTCAACAGATGCAGCAACAGTTTGGATGTTGTAGTCTATTCGATCAACAATTGTGCCCTGGAAGGAAAATCAACTTAGTGAAGCTGGTCACAAACCAAGGCATCAAGAGAAAAGAAAATAAAAAGTAGAAAACCTGATTTTGGCTTTACCTGGTCTATCACGAGAACGGAAAGATCCTTCATGATCTGTGCAAGTTCATTGACTGATTCCACAACCTACAAGCACATCATACTGTTTAAAGATATAAACAAAGAAATTTACCAACCTAGGAGCATCAGAAATACACACTTACCTGTCTGATCTCTCTCTCTCTTTCGGCAGTGAACTGCTCACTTTTCTTCAACTTAGCCATCTGGTGCTCACTGAAACCCTGATTGAATGCAAGTAACATCAGATAAAATGAAAACATGCTTTACTCATATTAGAGTTAGATATTGTAATTCTGATCATTCATAATAAGTTCATGGTAAATAGTCCCAATATTGAGATCTCCAAAAGTTCTATTTCATAAGTTATGATATATCCAGCAGATGTTCTACCACAACTTCCAGATGATCAGTTGTCATAACAAATTCAATGCAATTGAAAATTTGTAGCCAGTTGAAACAAACCGTACGATGTCACTAAATTCATCATCTTCAAGTCCAGACTTCACCCCGTTCAAGTTCATTTCTAGGTCAACTCCATCTTGCCCCTACATGCAGAACACCAAGATAAATTGAAAAAGCAGATATATCAGAAAACATGTGCCTTTATTTGCAAAGAAAAGAGATAACACATGCCTGTAGCCCTTTTAGCCTTTGTAAGTGCATGAAAGAAGGGTTTGAAATTTAAATGGCAGCAATAAAATTGGGAGAAATAGAACGGAGAGTTACATTAAAAATGGTGATAAGCTGAGATATCAACAGTTCCCTTAATGTCCAGAGTACTGGTGATTTTGTTAAGAAAAAGCAATAACTAGAGGATTTTGACAAGTATAAACAAAAAAGAAAAACATATATACCTCTTTTTGCTGCTGAAGACGCTTCAGGTAAGTTGACTGTTTCTTCCGGAACTCCACTGAAAGTTTCTGCAGGTCCGTGGCAAGAGAACGCTGTTTTGAAAAAATTTAGGTTAGCCAGAAAAAGTAGCACCACACACTGAGCAGACACATGCGCAAACCAAGAGAAAATTCATATTTCCACACATAAGTGGGCATGCATCTGGGCACATCAACACAACCATGGACGTCTAAGATGTAGTTTAAGGGTAAATTTCCATACACAAAACAGTAGATACGTGCAGAAAAAATTTAGAATCCATCTAAACCAAATATTGCAGTGATATTTAAAGGATATTTATATTTTTGAAATAATTTAATGCACAGGGAGCAGGGGAGCAGGGGGGCAGTGGTGTTGACTAAAAGTACCATATGATTAATATACAGAAGGGAATTAACTAAAGTGTGGTAAGGGTTAAGGGAAAACACCATACATATTAGCAGTGGAAAAGATCTTAATCATCACTCAAAAAGAATTCATCTTAATAACTGGCATATCAAGACCTCATTCTTAAAATACTTTGAAATCATCTCCATCAACCCAGTGTTGACTGAAGTTGAAATCAGACCAAAAGACTGACGGAGGAGTCCACCAAATAGTAGAAATACTGTACAACCATAAAATTTGTGAGGACTGTGAGCAATACCTGTACATTTTTTCTAACATTTGAATCCTCAGAGGGCCCACTTGCTGAAAGCTTCTGGAGTCTATTTTCTGACTTCCTCAGTAGATCTGTGATCTCATGTGTAAGAGACTCAATCTGGCGCTGATCATCTCTGCCATCTCCGAAAGAGGGCATAAGGGCCTTGCCATGAGCCTTCATCAATTCTGCCATTTTCACCTTTGCACGTTGTATGTTTGCAGCTACTTCCTCAAATACATCCACCCAAGCTGGAGGTAATCCTACCGTAAGTGCATTTCTACTGCAGCAAACAAAAATAATTTGATGCTAAGAAGAAACGCTCATTGACCTCAAGTTGAAGTAACTGCACGTTATTGGCAAGTATCAATGAATATGGATATAATGTATATCATAAGATGGCATAGGTCCATAAGTAAGCTTGTGTACTGAAATATTTGACGAAGACAAGTAACTGGCATGTTCAGAAGGGCTCTAAGATAAGGAAAGTTAAAAAATATGTGGAAAACTTCAAAGAAGACCCTGTAGCTGTATCTGTAAAGAAAAGCAACAAGAATACAGCCCAGAGATGTCACTATAGCCAGAAGGCCTGTTGTGTAGTATAACTATATTATGATTAAAAATGAAGTGTAAACTCCCTGCTGAGCAATGGGGGGTTTGAAAAAGATACAAATTTTTATAAAACCAACTCAACTACTTCAGGTAAAAGGCCAAGTTCAGTTGTGCCGGAGATAAATGTTAAATGTATCTAAGATCATAACCCAACGAAGCTGGCAGAGGATCATTGATCCCTAGAGAGTTTCTTGGGCAACACAGTAGAGCTCTAAAGAAAAAAAGAAAAAAAAAACACAAGTCACAAGAAGAAAATCCAAAAACCGTACCATGAATCAAGAAAACCAAAATGTTCCTGGCACACTTGAATAGATTGAAAATCAGAAATGGATGAAAGAAAACCTTTTTTTTTTTGGGTGGGGGGAGGATGAATTGATTGTTTTCATCTGTTTATGGAAAAGAACATAAAACATAAGTAGTTCAGCCTCTTGTTAACTATGATTGCACCACGCCTCCAAACAGAAAATGTTCAGTATAAGACAAAAAGGAAGCAGCAACTTTAGACAGGCTCCCTTCCTTTATATAGTCTTAAAAGAGAAAGAATAATATAATGCAACGAGTGCTCTCCTCTCTCTTGTAATAGTTTTCTTCCTAATGTATGAGTTGAATTCTCCTCGAAAAAAAAAATGAACAGGGGAAGAAGCACTCAAAATCAAAATCAAAATCTTCCAATGAGATAAAAACTAAATTAGGAAAGAATCATATATAAATCAAAATTAACCAAAAACTGGAAAAAAATAAATGTGTCGAGCCTTAAGATTATCTCCTCCAAGTCCAAGGATGGAAACTGAAATACCAGCAAGAAGATGGGTTTATTCATAATGGCAACTCTGGTTTAGCAGCAGACACCAAAACTATAGAACGAGAGAGAGCAAAGTGTATGAGGAATCAAAGATCTTCACATCTTACACTCTATTTCATTTCTATTATTTTTGATTGAGCCGAGGGACAATCAAACTTTTGGAAGCCTACAGCCGAATCAAAGGAAAGTCAAGCTCAGCTGGTTTCCTAAGTGAGCTGAGCCAATGGCAAACTGTGAGTAAGCCAAAACTGATGTTCAAACGTGGGTTGTTTACTGAATGAGCCCAAAAATTGTGCTCATGATCTACTCAATCTGCTCGTTTAACTGATTCAATGAACCATGCAAAGCCCAAAATGTGCCAAGTCATAAGCTATTCATGAATAGCTTGGTCTATTTGCAACCATATAGGCAATAGATCAAAGTTGTTTCACTTCTACTTCTATATTCTTTTCTCTTTCTGGAAATTAAGGTTTAGCTCCTCACATTCAAATCGGCTTTTACTAACAGTAAAGACCTATCAATTCTCAATGTAAGATAGCTAAGTCTTGCCTCCAAAAGACAAAGAAATGACTGTTCAATAGCCTCCAACAAAAGCAATGATCAACAAATTTCTCATATATAATCAACCATTCTGCTGTTAATTCCAATCAAGGTAAATCTTTAACACAATACTCTACACGAATTAGGCAAATCGCAATGAATCATGAACAAGTTGAAACTTAAGCATATGAATTGAATGTTATTGATTTATTCTGGGTAATTGATTATGCAAATTACAGAGTACGAATTTACGAATCAAATTGATAATTAAGCAACAAAAAAAGAAAAAAAAGAGATGAGGGAAAGTTACGCGTGAGAATCAGAATCTTCAGTGCTGAGAGGAGCATAAGAGTGATTGGACTGAAGAAATGAAGACATCTCAATCACTGGACCGCCTGAACCCGACGTCGAAGGCATCGACGACGACGACATCGACGGTGAAGATCCGCGAACACTCTTCAACGCATCTCTGTATTTTCTGAAAATTGCCGTCCGATTTCTCGTCGCCATTGTCAATTAATCACAATTGAGAATTCAATTCGTCGAAATCAAATACTTCTTCTGTGGATGCGAATTACAAGTAGAGGAAAACTTTTCATTTTGTCAATTCAGTGATGCATTTACAGTTGAAAATCTTTGCAGGAAAGCGAACTCGAGGGTTTTAGGGGGGAGAGAGAGAGAGAGATAGGATCCTGCGAATCGTCTTCAAAACGCGTCGTTCGCATGGTCCGTTCAGTTGTGTCCCATTTTGGGCCTAATGTAGGCCCAAATCCTTCTTTTCTTTTCGGTTCCGATGTAATCCAAAACCATATGTAGACCGATTCAATTTTAGCATCCGTAGAAATCCTATTTATAAAGTAAATATTCTAATATAATTTTTTTTATTCTTAAATTTTATAAATCTATCAAATTATACTCAACTAACACGCACAAGATGAAAAGTTTAATATTGATTTCTCCTTTAGTTGAGGAATTCTTAGATAGGAAAAACAATACTATATCTCTTAATTAAATTTCAAATTCAAAATTTAATAATAAAAAGATTATATTGAAAGAGATTTTTCTAAATTAGACCCGAAAATACTCGGAGCGGATCAATCAAAGTATGGATTTCTAATACCAATTTGTTATTAAAAAAAAGGAATTCTTAGATTTGTCATTCCTTCCTCTCTTTTGTCACAATAATTATTATTATTTTTTTAAAAAATTATATCATTAGTAAAAGCTAATGAATAATATTAAGATTAAATGAATCGATTTTCTAAAATATTTTTCAAGTTAAGTAAAAAATTTAAATTTATTATCGTAGATTATCATTTAAGATTAAGTTCTTTTAATTTTCTAACCATTTTATCTCTATCATTAATTCATAAGGAGTACAATATAAAACAGGTTATTATTGAAGTTTAATTCAATTACTAGAAAATTTTGTTCCTCTATTCCAATTTCGAGTACAACTTTTCTGAGAAATTAATGTAATAAGCTTAAAACTTCATACGTAAATTTTAAGTTCCTCGGACCACAAAACCATTACATTAAGGAAACTGCAAGTTTACTGTTTTGTCGTAATCTCTGACCCCAACAAAAGTTTCCAAAAACAATCTTAGAAAAAACAAAAGAGAATTTTTTATATAAAAGAAGGTAAATCTGACAACTTACTATTATTTTACGATAAAAATAGAAATAATAGAATTATAAAATAAAATGTGAAAAGGGGGAGAGGAAGACTTCTCCCACTCGAGGGTCGATTCGCTTTACGCGTCTTTATTCTTTTGTTCTGCTTCACTGGTTGGACCCTCATCGTTTCCAAGCAGACCCAGAAAAAAAGCCTCCAAACGAAAGCCCTCTCTTTCATTCACTTACACACACGCACACTCTGATTCCAACCTGAAATCAGTACACTGTTTATTATATTTATATATATTTCTAATTTTAGTCGAACAGTCTTTTCACAAGATTTGATTTTCCTAATGGAAGATGATTTCTTGGACTCTCGTTTCTCAGTTCCTCCTCCTGCAAAACTCCCATGCCCTGGTTGGTTCCCCATCTCTTTTTTTTCTTTTGATTTTTGATTTTTTGAAGTTTTTCTTTTCCTTTGTGATTTTTTTCCCTGAAATTGGTTTTTTAATGATTTTTTTATCATTCTTTATTGTAGATGATCAGTGCCTGGAATTTGAAGACATTGAGGAAGATGATGATTACGAGGACCAGAGTGAGGAACAGATTCCAGAATTTTCATGTCCATTGTGTTGGGAACATTTTGACATACTAGGATTATGTTGCCATGTTGACGAGGCACATCCCGTTGACGCCAAGTCTGGGGTACTTCTTATCTTTTATTCTTTGCCCCCTCCTTTTTATGCTTTTGAGTCTACATTGATTAAATAATTTTATGCAAGTGAAGCTCGAATAAAAACATGAATTTGGGGATTTTTTTTTTTAAATAAACGGTGGGTAACATTGTATTTTTTTTTAATTGAATTAGGGTGCTAAAGTTGGGGCCTTTATTTTGGTTAGAAGGAGATTTGGATATGGATTACTTTTAATATGAATAGCATTATTATTTGTGCACTTGGGATAATGTTTTTCTAGCTGAATTTAATTCCGTCCTCCTAGTTTGGATGCCATTCATAGTGCCTTAGTTTGGTGTCATTTGTGGATAGCAAGAATTATACATCTATACACGTGGATGGTTTAACCCAAACATTAAATGAATGTTTTTGAAAGGACTTGTAATGTCAGATGTGAAACAATTAGATGAAGAGGGTCTGGTTAAGGAGATTGCTAGTTTCCCATTGGACATAGTTCTTGTAGGTATGTCTGTGATCTCATAACAGGAGCCTTCATTATCAGGCATTAGTTGCATTACTTGAGTATGTTGAATTAAGCTTTGTTTATGATGATTTTTTTTTCCTTGTCTGCAGATATGCCCTGTTTGTGCTGTTAGAATTGGCAATGGCACACATTTGGTTGGACATATCACTTCCCAACATGGAAATGTTCTCAAGATATCCTTTCTCACCTCCATCTCGAACTAGTTTTTGACATTTTATGTAACGAACAATAGTTCAAATATAACTATTAGTAATTCATATGCATCTGATGAATATGGCTCAGTTTGTTTATGACGGTATTTTACCTTGTCTGGATTCAGAACCACTCACTTCACCTTTTTATCACTTCCCCTTACTGTTCATATGGCTAGAATGAGAATATATTCTGAAATCCTTGACTAAATCTTACATTCGGCGCAACATAAGACTTTGCAACGGTGAATCTGTATCAGCCCTTTCTTTATCAAGGAAAGGGTTTCTGAAAGGGCATGCTGAGAGATCTTCGTCTGTCGTTTCTTCCTCAAATCCTTCTCAAGATCAACTGCTGTCATCACTTATCTACCCACTTTCAACTACAGATAAGCTTGGAACATTGCAGCCTAGTTCTTCTACTGCAGAAAGTCCAGTAGAGAACTCAGACAAGAGCATAATAGAAAAGTATGTTTAACCACTATATTTTTTTGCATGTTGTCATGCAGAATATACCTGATGAAAGAAATGATGAACTTAAACCTTGTTCCCTGTTGTGATCCTAGAATTAAATAAAGTAAAATACTGCTTAAACGGCTGGATCAATCTTTCTGATGCCAGTTCAAGATTGGCCTTTATATGCATCTTTTTTCCCAGAGACAGAGCAGCCATGATTATGAGAGCATACTCCCCTAAGATTTAATGGGTATCTGCATGGTCTAATTTATATCTATTATGCACATGAAGGCAGAGTCATGACACTAGTCTTTGACTCCAAATGAACCAGAAGTAATTTTGTATAGTACCACTTTGCTGCATTCTACATGGAAGAGGTGCAAGAACTATAAGGCCTTAGCTTCAATAACATTTTGGTTAAATGCTGATTTCCTGGAAAAGGAATAGATTTAGAGATTGGCTGATTGCTAAGTCACTAGGTGCATTGAAACAAGTGTTCATGTTTGACGAAAATAATGTTCTTTTACAAATGCCACGGGTTTCGTGTTTGTGAGCATGTGTGGTGTTGGTAGAGCATTTAGAATATAGACCTTAGCTTTCTTGCTCTGCACACATGTTCTTAATTGTTTGATTAGAGGCTCTTATCTTTCTTGTCCTTTACCGCTACTATTGTCCCTCGTTTGACATTTTAATTACCTTTTTGAATTACAGGTACATATTCTATTTGTCCATGAACTCTGATTACTCCTCATCCACTAACATAAGTTTCCATGCAATATTCCTAATTGTGTTACATTGTGTATTGTGGTAGGAATATTTTTTTGTATCCTTTGACGAAGGAGGACCAAGAGAAGGCCCAAAGGTGCGAGTTTGTGCAGGGATTGATGATGTCTATGATACTTGATGCTTGGTTATGACAATGACATTGCATTGGAGCACAGACATGAGCATCAAAATTTTTGCTGAAAGCTCATGATTTTGTGCAATGGCTTCACTGACATTTTTAATGGAGATATCAAAGGTTATGTAGGAAATGATGTCTTGCAGGTTCAAATGTTGATGTAAGTAGGTCGAGCTGAATCAGTTTGTGGAATCCCCATCTTTTCAGAACCCTTGTGCATAATTATTAATAAAAAGAGGTTTTTTAGTTGAAATTCCTCTTGTCAGTCTTAATTTTTTCTTCAAGTCTCTGGCAAATACCAGAGAGGCAGCACTGAATTATTTTTTTTTTTATTAGTAGGGCAATGCTATATTTATCAAAGGAGTCATGAACTAAATTTACCAAATTGTATATACGGCCAACCATCTCAACAAAATATCATATGCTTCAAACTTGATTAATTTTGGATCGAATATCTATTAAATCAAGTAAAAAAAAAATTTAAACATTGTTGAAATGAACTCTCATTTGATTTTTGATTTATTCGATCTCTCCCACATTACTATTTTTGTTATTTTGACCCGGCAGAAGTGCTGAAACCATTTTTCATGCTGAGCAATTGTTGCGGTCTCGATGCTGTTTATTCTGTTGTGGCTTGTGATGATGCCGGCAATAACGAAGAGACTCGATGAGCAAGCAAAATAACATGCAAAAGGGCATGATGCCCCAAATGTTGTATTATTGGAGTCATTTTAACGAATCTGCGCCATGTAAAAAGAGGGGGGGGGGACCCAAAAACTAAAACTACACATATATTTTTAAAAGGAAGGGACTTTGTACAAGGAGTGCAATCGAAAAGAACCTGACTGTTGCGGACGAAGTTACCTAATCAACCATTTCTTCCTAAGTTGAACGTCCAAAGCCAAAAATATTTTTGCCTTTTTTTTTTCATCCTCTAAGAGATCACAGGCATCCAGCACAAGGTCTTCATCCATTTCCGGTAAGGCCTGGACCACTTCAATCACACTTCCTGCGAAGAAGGAGCTTAGGATCCCGCCATCTTTCTCTGTATCCGTCAAAGAAGAAACTGTTGTTGCCATCTCTCCAAAAGCACTTGCAACACCCTCATCTGCAGACTCTGCTTTCTTCGACTGCAGTGAATCTGAAGGATTTTTCAAATGGTGCTTGTTTTTATTAGGCATATTCACGTCTGAAGGCTGCTGCAGATCATCTTCACTGGAGCCTGATGCAGTGGAAAATTGAGAATGCTTCTGATCATGTGGCTGATCTACATTTTGACCTGAATGGCTCTCTCTTCCATCAACATTTAAATCTTGGCATATTACATAATAACATAATAGATGCATAGGATTTTCTCTACATTGGATTTCTGAGTAGGTAAATCACCCCCAACCCAACCCCCCGCCCCCCCCAAAAAAAAAACTCTCCTAGTTGTAGCTATTGAACATTTTGGAACACGTCTAAGACTAGAGGACCAAACAATGTTCTAGAAGATAACTGTATCTTCATCTTCCAAGAGAGAAGGAATCAACTTGGAAGATCGTTAATACCAGAGTCCAACATAGAGTAGGTCTCAAAATGAGTACAAACCTGTAGAATTCAGAGATCAAATTCCACAAAATGGCCAGCCTGTAAATCTGTAAGCCAATAATTCAAGGACAGAACATTTATACGAAAAATCATTAGCTGCAACAACAAATGATTTCCAACCTGCAAATCTGCGAGCTACAACATTCTGTGGGACTTGCTTTTTTTAGCTCTAGAATGCTGAAAATAGGCTCCAAGGTTGCAGCACTAGTGCAACCTAGGTATCATGATAACGTCCAAATCCAAAAGACAGAAAATGCTTATAAAGAAAACTTTCTTAATTTAAAATTTGATGGTATTGGTGTATAAATATAGTGAAAAGGGAATATGTTCTTTTTTCCCAAGTTTTCAACATCATCAGGTAAAGTTGCTGCAACCTCTCAATGCTAATGGAGAGCATAATATAACAATTAACTATCATGACAGTCTAAATCTTATCAACTGATTTCTTTCAAATTGCAGCCAAAATAGGCCAGGCAAAAAGATTCTACTGTGCTGGTTGCAGCCATTGGTTACTGATGGCAGCACTGAAACCCAACTCAAGCACATCGCCAACTACGATTATCAGTAGTAGTTGCAGAGCCAATATCCTTTTGCAAGCCAAGCCTGAAAAATACCACAAGCAATTTTCTCTTGTGGAGACTGCTGCTTCAAGAGAAAAACCTAATAATTAGAATCATTTAAACGCTGCAAAACTACTGCACAAGCTTCAACTGGTCTTTTGGTAGGAGAGGAGAGTTATTTCGCCTAAAACCATCTGTGATTTGCCACTGCTCATTTCAAAATTAATCCTTGTTATTCTTGCTCGTTCAGGAAAGGAACTTTTTGCACTTGAAAGAAATCATGCTACCCTCAGTATCCCCATCGGGGTGGGTAACGTAAAGAAAAGAATTTGAAATCACTAAGTTCAACCCCGATAGAATTGAGAAAATTAGCAGCAGCTTGCAAAAGAGAGATTTCTTGATGGCGATCCTGTGGTCTGGTTGGAGTCAACATGGAACCTATGAACTTATAGGATGCAAGCCCAAACACAGTTAGCGAAATTTTAGGTGACTCAGTATTGGCAGCCTCGACCTTCCACCCATTTGAACTTGAAGTAAGTTTTGGATGATGAATGCCTAACAAGGATCACAGGACATGCGTTGAGAAAATAGAATATCCAAGCAAGCAAGAGAGAGGGAGAGAGTACTTTTGGACTGTGTTGACAAGTGATGGAAAGTCAAAAAAGAAGCCTCCAGTTCCTCTAGCGTTTGGCCCAGAGGTATTCTATATATTGGATACCTGCACGCCAAGCCCCAATATCAATACTGCAATTTCTCAATAGAGATATAAAGCCTGAGATTCTTAAATTCTATTCAAGGATGTTTGCTGCATAAATGAAAAACCGTACCATGCAACACAAAGCCAACTTGCAGGCAGCAGGTCAGAGCTCTTATATATATTAAGCTCTGGAACTTGAGAAGCCAGAGCCAAAACCTGTTGGGGATTGGAAGTATAATATACCAATGTCTTGTAAGGAAATATACATGATTGAGCTCTACCTTCTATATGACAAGCCAGTGAAAACTTACCTTGTCAAATAGAGGTGGTCGCGACCAAGGTGAATTGTTTTCCAGGTGCTCGTATATGAGCATCCCTGGGGAATTAGATTTCTCAGCTTCATTTCTCAGTGAGAGTCTGTTCATCTGGGCATTCAAGTTTAACGGAGTACTCCATTCCCCAGCTGCAACACCTTGCAGTCGCCTATCAGCTTCACAACCACTGCTCTCCGCACTGCCAGCTGCTCTTGCAGATTCTGCACCACTCTCTTCATGAGATTTCCTGAAACATTTAACAAAAAATTATGAAAAACAACCAACATATAATTTGCAATTACTTGCAGGCAACTGCTAGGGCAAAATCTACATCAACCAACAAAGGAAGCGCACAATGATAATACTTCCATATTCTCTATCAAACACTTTATATTGTGTGTTACTCTGTACAGAACTACAATCTTAAACAAAAAATAAATATGCAATCTTTCTCCAGCAGCTTCAGTGAAGGATATAATCATCACAGTTAAACAAACTGAAAATAAGGGGCTTGCAAATCACAGATGATTATGATTCAATACTAAATTGCCTTTGACATTCAATAGATTCTTAATTTTGTGGGGTTGGATCTGGTGACAAATATGGTGGCTTCATTACCCACATCTGCATGGCTTTCTGAGGAGATATTACAATTTATCTTCATTTTAGCAGCTAGAATTGGTACAGGTCTATGAAGCATGGACTACACAGGCAGACAAGGGACATGTGACACGACAAGAGACTATAACTGTACAGTGTCACGACAGAGTTAGAAAAAGTTTTCGTGGCAGCCAAAGATGTAGCTGACATGGACAGTGCTTATTTCTAAATGTTTTGGTGGATTAAAGGTATAACTGCTCAATAGAAGACAATATCGAAAAGTTAAAGCAAGACCTAAATAAATGACTTCCCTATTAGTGGCAAAATAATATGTGGCCTCACCATTAAATTTACAAGGATTGCGGAGATCAAGAAAGGCACTTAAGACACAATCATGTGAATTTCATGAAAACAGCAACAAATTATTGGAAATGAATGATAACTCACACGCAAATAGTGAAGCTATAAATTCAAAAAGGTACCAATGATAATATTATCTAGCTCTTCAACCCCCAGAACAAGGCGCACACAGAACGAAAGAGCTGAGCCAAAAAGAAAATGGAGCTCAGTTAAAAAGTATCTCGTGGTAAGCCTCTTAACATGAATTCGTCCTCAGTTCTCCAACACACTCAACAAAAACGAGGACCTCGTGATTTACATTTTGATTATGCAGTGAGTAAAAGGCTTCTTCCCTCTACCAACAGCATCTAACATCAATTTGCATAAAAAAGCAACACAAGACTTGCACTCTAGCATTTTGGAACTATTTTATCATGTAAATTAATGACCGGCAAATTTATTATAAAATTAGTCGCATGCCCCCATTGAAAGAAAAATTACATTATATTGTAAGCATTAAATATAGTCAAATTAGTCATCTTGAATCAGGAAGAAATGACACCAAAAAAGAATAGGAAAAAGAAAAATGGCAACTTATAACTAAATTTTGCATAAACAAAGTTAATTTCTCTATGAACACTACACGAGATTCACAAAGATCACATGGCTATCTACTATAAAAATAAATACATCCATATATTTAAAATCAAATGAATAATAGAAAAAAAAATAGGAAAAGAAGGCGTTCGGCCTGGTGGTAGAAAAAAGCTAGATCAACCGTAAGGTCTGGCGGTCGAATCTCTCTCCTTGCTTTCCTACAATTCTTTTATCACTACAACTATCGAATCTCTCCTCTCACTTCTTTATAATTTCTATTTAATTCAATAATGATAATAATAATAATAATAACAAGATATATAGAAAATTAGTAAGCTAAAAAATTAAATTTTTATGCCATGATGAAAATATGATATAAAAATAGAATTTTAAGAATATTTGTTTTAACCTCAAACGGTCAAAACATCTATCTTTTCCGGTTTGATCCTTCATTGGATTAAAATTCAGGGATCCATACGTCCAAATTTCACTTAATCTTGCATAGCCATGTCTTAAAGCAATAAGCATTTAGGATAGGGGTGCAAAGTACATGATCAATGCGGTTGCCCTTTGCAATAATTAGTCTCAATGTAAATGCAGGCAATAAGATGGGAGACCAATTATTCGCAAACTTGTCCATAACATAGCATTGTATACAGACTTTGATAAAAGATGATACATATAAGTAACACATAAATGATCAACAACAAAAGTAGCTAACACATTATACTAAACATACTTAAACAAGAAAACAAAAAACTTAAATTTAAAATCAATCAAACAAGATACAAAAAAGGCTAACCTCAGCCCCGAGGAGGAATTTGATGGGTCGATGTACAACTGAATACCCGAGAGAAAGGGAATATAATACTGAGTAACTGGAGGATCACCCTCTTTCAACACCAAAGGCACCCCAGCTCCATAAGCACTCCACTCCTCATATGACTTCCAAAGATCCCCAAGATTAAAATAAGCACCACTGGTATCACCTTCTTTTCTTTTCCCTTTCACACCTGCCTGCATAATCACACATAAAAATGGCAATAAACTCAACTTTTCTAAGCCTTAAATCCCAAAAATAGTTGGGGTAGCCATATAAATTCCTTTTTTTCTGTCCAACTCTATCCAAAGCAACAGCAGTAATTAAGTTTAAACTTTGAAGGTAACAAAATGCCAATGAATAAGTATTAAATCTCGATCAACAAAAATAAGTAAAATTCAAAACAAAAATCCCAATTAAATCCCAAATTAACTGAAGTCTGCTATATAAATCCGCTTTACCACCTGTGTTTAAAACCATAAAATAATTGCAAAATTAACAAAATGCCCCTAAAAATAAAATAAAATAATACTAATTCCAATGAATACACCGAAAAAAAAGGGAAAGAATGAGCCTCAAAAATACCCATTTCTTCATTCGCTAGTATTCGAAGTGATTTCATCAGATACATAAATTCAAAATCAACAAAATGCAAATTAAACAAAGTCCAAATTCCAATAAATAACTAAAAAAAACCATTAAAGACCTCATTTTTAAGCATAGAGTACCTCAGGTAAACGAGCAGGAACAACTGGAGTAACCGATTCCATTATTCGATCAAGGGTACTCAACAATGTGGAACTCCCCGACTCCACTTGATACTGTACCACAGTGTTTGAGGGCAGAGCAGGCCACACTGGCCTCTGAAACTGCTCAAATTGAAAATTTTGGAATTGCTGAAAATGTTGGTGAAATTGATAATTTGGACGAGGTTGGAGAGGAGGAGACTGAGGTTCATAATTGTAGTTGTATCTTCTCGTCCCTTGAGGATTGTGGTATCCGTCCCCGCCATTGGGGCGCATACCAAAACCTTTATTACCAGACATTAAGTTCAAAATTAAAAAAAAAAAAAAAACACACAAGTTTTTGATTTTCTGTTCTCGAATTCGACGAATTCGAGATCAAATTGAGGTTTCTGTCTATCAGTTCAAGAGCTTTTGATCAAATTTTAGGGTTTTGGTGGGCTTGAGAGGTTCAAATTTTGGAGAGTAAGAGAGAGACAGAGAAACAGAAGACCATGAACTGTTGAAAGCGCTGTTGTGTTCTCTCTCTCTCTCTCTCTACTTTCTCTCTCTTCAGACTTTCTCTCTCCCCCGAAATGAAAACCGGCCGTGAAAAAATGGGGCAGCCGTGAGCCCTTTATATAGAATTTTTTTATAATACTATTTTTGTCGCATTTGTAATTCTCATTGTCTTACCTTTGTATTTCCTACATCGGATTTGGATAATGTAATTGACAATTTTACCCTTTCTAACGTCCGTTATCAAATTTTCGATGCGGTTTTTGCTTGCCAATGCCACTGGTTTTGGTGTAATTAGCTGTCCCCTTAGTTTTGCATTTTATTTAATTTATTTCTCTTTATTAGTTATTTTTGTCACAGAAAAGGATATTTACATAATTCTTAAGATAAATTAATTAATTATCATTTATTTATTTGCTTAGCAATGACAAATGAAATATTTAAATCTTACGAGATTATTTTGTTAAATTTTATCTTAATAAAATTTTAATATTTGACCAAATCAGATTCCATATATATGAATACATTGAATCGACATATATAGTATATTATTTTTTAAACTTTTATAGTAATTAATAAATTACAAATGTGATAAGATACTTCAAAAAAATTGTAATAGAAATCATTATATGTAGCTGGTAACTCATTTTTTATGATAATCTCATAAATAAATTATAAAAAATAAAAATTTGAACCAATCTTTGACAAGATTACATGAATGAAGTTATCCATTTTTTTGGATTGAAAATTTATTTATTTATTTATTTATTGCAAATAAAGTCAAGATAAAATTAATATGTTAAAAATGAGTTAAAGTATTCACTTGATGTGAGGGATATTTTGGTAATTTAGGAGAGATAAATTGTTAAAAAAATTAAAATTATCTGTTTGGTCCCTGAAGTATACACTAGATTTCAATCTCTGAACTAGGGGTCAAATTTCAATTTAATCTCTAAGATTTGAGTCGTAAAATCAAAAATATAATCAAGGAAAAATGCATATGGACCGTTAAGACGATGGAACGTTGGATAGAAAGTGCTGACGTGGAATGTATTTTCTAACGTGGCATATGACACCTCACTTGCCTCTCATCCCTTCTTCCACTTCATTTTTCTCTCATGCCTCCTCTAAACACTCCTCTCTCTCTCTCTCTCTCTCGCGTTCAGCCGTCACTCCCATCAGAGTCTCCTACCCTTTCGTAGACTGTCATGACCATTTCCTGACTCTTTCGTTTTCGTAATAATGTTGTGCTTTTGTCGATGGGATTAGCTCTTCAAATCAATTTCCATGTGGCACTTGGGTATTCCTTGATTTCTTCATATCCCCCTCAATGGTGTCTCTTTTCTCTCATAATCTCAGACCAACTGTCTCCCTATACCTCAACCTAAATTGAAAGCAAAAGGGGAAAAAAAACTCTCTAATTATCATTCTCAGTGTGGAACATGCTTAGAATACACAAGAAAAAAAAGAGAAGATGGTGTTTAAAGTTCTGAAAACTCACTCCGCATGAACAACTGTGAATGATAATCGCGCCACCACCAACTTGTGCCAAAATTGCTTATTGACCTCCACATCAACCATAGAAAGACCTTCGGGTTCTAGCATGAAACGATCATTCTATTGAGATCTATTTTGCATGGAGCATCTTGCTTTGCTCATCGTGATTGTATCTTGGATTGCAAAGCTGCTAGTCACTAGGTGATTTGTTTTTATTGATCTTGTGTAGCTCTAGATTATGAATAAATCTAAAATTGATTTGCCTTGATCGATCTCGTGTTCTATCTATGAAAAAGATTAAATTGAAGATTTTAGTAAAGAAAAAGAGACAATAACAAAAAAAGAAAAACAAGATTTGTTATCGTATGATATTTAAGTGAAAATGATGAATTTCTCTCTTCTGGGAAAAAAATTCTAACTATTGATTGTAAATTAAAATTCTTCATTAATACTCACTCCAATCTCTTTAATTCACGATCAATGTGAAAATTAATTCACATAGAAAAACAAATCTAAACCATTATCGTCACTTCAAATTCCTAAGATAAGAATAAAAAAAAAAGTAAAGAAGAAAAAGAAGAAAGAGTACCAGAAACGATCAAATGAAGAATGAGAAGGTTTGAAGCCACTCGAATCTCTTTAGTTCTTCAATCAAGAGATTATATCGATCATTTATCGAGATTACGATTGACGATTGGAGAGAGAAGGGTAAAGTTTTTCATTGAATAGAGAATAAAGACAATGATGATTAGATAGGAGAAGAGAGATAGAAGAGGCTAGGGTTTTTTAATCGGAGAGGAGAGACAAAAAGGTTTGCAACTAGGGAGAGAGTATGAGAGATAAAAAGAAATGATGGAACCGTTGGTCCGGTTCTTGTGCGATTATAGTTCCGATACTTAAAAAATCGTGAATTGTAACAGGACAGTAATACCCACATTTCCTATTTAGAACTATACCAGATTTCAATTGGTTCGGTTAACTAGGCTGACCCCCGAATCATGAGTTGGTCTATATGCATCAGTGTTTTAATATGATAGTTACCAATTTGAAAGGTTTTGAGATAAGAATCAAACCTTAAGGACTAAATTGAAATTTGTTCATAGTTCAAGAGCTAAAAATGCAATTAAAAAAAATAGGGATAGGTTCCCTTCAAGACGTTCCCATCATGACGTCTCGCTAATTAAGGCGAAAAATTGCGAGACAGCAAGACCCCAGCAAGACCAACTTATTTGACCAAAATACCCATGGGGACGCCATACATGGATGAAATTAAAGGTTGAACATAAGTGTAAATAACAATCAATCGTTGCCCTTAATTAAATATTTCTGTCTCCCCACTCCACATATTTCATGCACAAAATTAAAAAAAAAAAAAATTAATAGCAGAAGTTCAAATTCTTCAAAGGTACACAATAATTTGTGCATTAAAATTTATGATTGGTGAAACTAAGAAATACCCTTTTATTTATTCTTCAAATTTACATAATTTATGAATTAATGAGGGTCTCTTAAATAAATATAATTTGCTGGTCGTTCTGCATTTAACCAACATTATAAACAAAAAAAGAAAAGAAAAATTCTAGTATAATGTTTTTATAGAAACTTCAAAAGATTTGATAGATTTGTTAAATTTCACTTGTTTAAGGTTATACTTAAGCTAACGTTAAATATTTGTTATACCAAACTCGTTCGACTTGAATGGTTGGGCATTGCACCCCTTAACCAGAGAGTTCAAATCTTGAAAATAAAGAAAAAAGATTTGAAAGAATCAATCCCTAAAATGAGTTTCACGGTGCTCGAACTAGATTAGTCGAGTAAACTCTGGATACCGATGGTAAAAATAAAAAAAAAAATAAATATTTTTTATTATTACAACTCTTAGGGATCTGATGTTAATATTATAATCCGATTTGAATTAAATTCAATCAAAATTTAGATGTTGTTATAATAATTTATATAAAAAAAAAGATTTTCTTTTTTCTCAAAATAAAAGAAAAAACTAGGGATCTAAAAAATTTATTGCAAGAATCTCAAACTTGTGGAAATCATGTGTTGATGCTATTACTATTGTCTTTTTGCATTTAATTTTTCCCTTGTACCATGCTTTTTGCTTTTTGCTTTTTGCCAACGCGGCATTAATTTGCAAAATCGAAGTAGATCAAAAAAACAGATATGAAATAATATAAAGAAATAATATTTTATAAAAATATAATAAACAAAAATATAAAAAAATGAATAATTATAAAAAATATAAAGATTTTTATATAAATATTAATTATTTTATAAAAATAATTAAATAGCCATATTTCACAATAAAAATTTAAAAAGATTAAATATGTAATTATGAATCATAAGATAAAAAATATCTAAAAATTATAAATAAATAAATAATTTATTAAATATGAAAAAATTATGAAATATAAAAAATATAAAAAATTTGTATAAATTTGATTAATTTAATACGTTGAAACATTTTGAAAATATTTTAAAAGTAAAAAAATATTAATATTAAAAAGTTTTCGTGTATCGTAATTGTGTATTATAGTTGTGTATATATTTTTAAGATTGGTACGTGAAACTTTATTCCTTTAGTAACTGGAAAATGATAAATCTTTTTAATAATTCTTTTCAAATATCATCGGTGTTCATTTGTTTAGTATCAATTTCTCACCAAATCTCACGGTGAAAGAGGGTCTGAACGTGTACTAAAAAGGAAAAAATATCTGTATTTTTAATATAATATTCCATCTATATTAAAAGTATATCCTATGCATTTTGCCTTATGAGTGAAAATGAGTAAATTAGATTAGAAATCTAAATTCTTAAATTTTTATGACACTTTAAACATATATATATTTAAATTTTTATCCAAGTAAAAGAAATTCCGGTTTATAAATACATTTTTTTTTATCGACTATCGTTCTTATTATATACATATTGTGGTGATTATGGAATACCAGATATTTCGATCCTTTCTAAATTTTAAAATATTGGACTCATATATTATGTCCATGAAGTAAAATATGATAATAAGTTAACATTATGCTTTTTCTACCGAGTCCCGTTTGCCATAGGCTCAAATTAAAGAAGGGGTAAGATTTTCACTTATTATCAACTCTCCAAAAAATTTCTTTTTCATCGAAATTCTATTTTAGGGTTAAAAATATAAATACTTTTTATTTTGAGGGTCATTTCCAACTTATCAAATGGTTTCTTTTTTGGATGTGCTTATCAAATAGTTTCATTGGTTAATCAGCACAGTATCAGCACCATTCTCAAGTTATTTCTTACCAAGGTGTTTGATTAGTGTAAATATACCAGGTAAAAGCCTTTTAACTAAAAGTAGAAAGATTATTTATAATTTTATTCTTTTACTAAATTTATAAACATTAATCCTCGCATAAAATTAATTACATTTTCGAGGCACAAATTGGGTCTACGCCAAATATTGTCACCCATGGGACCGACAATTGGGTTGAGCCGACCCGGGCTCAGCTAATTTTAGGATCAGATCGGGCTCGGGCCCATTATTTAGCCATGTTTTAATTACGGGCCAAATATTTTTTCTTGTTATACAAAAATTCCACTCCGGGATTATCAAATTAGGGGAGGAGATTTGTGACCACTAGACTGTCCTGTTTAAGACTTACAGGCCAAATCTAGACATCAATGGAATTGGCTTATTATAAGTTCAGTTCGTTTAAAATAAATTTTCTTTTTATTATACAAAAATTTGAATATGAATTATCAAATTGGGAGTGGTGGGTTTATACCACCAAATTAATCCTTTGAAACTAAAATAAAATATTATGATTTTTTAATGATGACTTTGAAAATTTGAATGTATATAGTTTTTTAATCTTTTTTTAGTCAAATGTGAAAAATAATTCATTTTGTACTCATCACACGGTTGCCTTATTTTTTAATCTTTCTTTACATTGTTATTTTTAATCTTTATAATAATGTATAATTTTTAATTTGATACGATAGTATTTATTTTGTATTTTATTTTGAACGATTAATACGTTTTTATTTAATATTTATTATATTATAAAATTGATTTAAAATATAAAAAATGAATATAATTCAAGTTCGGACCTTGAAACGGGACCAAGATCCTTTTAATTTTTAGACCAAACTTGAGTCTCGACTTTTGGAGCTTTCTTAAGTTGATCTAAAATTTGAACTCATAAAATTTTAAATCAGCCAATCCTGAGTTTTATAAAACCCAACTCAAAAAAGCTCCATTGCCGGCCATTCGCCCAATCTTAATCAAAAGGTCCCAGAAAAAACAAAGCTTGGATTATGTCAAACCTCGATTTTCTTTTTTTTGGTACCATGTTTTGAACACTATTTGATATTCGGAGTTTTATCCCGATTAATTCGGACGGACCGCTGTGATGGTTCCTTTTCAGAGGACATGTCTCCCAATGGGAAACGCTCCATACACATGAGGGCCTGATGGAGTTAAATTTCAATTATATTTAAGAAAACTCAACTCTATATCCAATTGAACCAATTCACGTTAGTCAAATCTCAACTTTCCAAGTGCAATCGCGTATGCTCCTCATCTCATCTTTAATCTACCATATGATTTAATTACTTTTAAAACCAAAATAGATTTATCCTACACAATACTTTGCTTTTTGAGCTGGGTATCCCTGCAAATTAAGATGAACTTTCATTAGGTGAGGCACGTGACTTCCTTTCTTAATGGAAGGGTAGAGTTAAGCATGCACGTGCGCAAGATACCATTTCATTATTTTACTAATTTCCAACGACAACGTGGTTAACAACTCCAATTGGCTTCGAATCATTTGCAAAATCGAACTCTCATTTTCGTCACACTCTCACCACGTCGTACAAACCTCATATCGCTTCCCAAAAGAAGCAAAATTATAAACTCATTTAATAAATAAAAAACTAATAATGCAACATAACTTTATTTAAATGACGAAAGAACTCCAAATTTAAGGATTACTTAAATAAATTTTAATATAAATTATTATCATAATATAAATTAAATGTTTTACGCTAAATAAGAATATTTATAATAGCACAATGAAATTAAATATGTAACATAAATAAGTACGCCAATTGTCTTTTTTTTTTTTTTAACTCGTTTTTAGGGTGGATAGAAGAAAAACAAAAAAATTAAAAATTAATAACAAAAAATGGGAAAATAATTCTAGTGGGTGTAACTTTAAAATTCAAAAGTGGCGAGGAAAAAAGTGGGACCCATTCGTGGTGAATCATCCGATGAAAAACTGGAAGAATTGATAAAGAACGGCGGTAAAATCAGCCCGCACGTTTCTCTCTCCACCTCGGTTTTCCAATGTTCCAATTCTCTCTCTCTCTCTCTGACCACGTCTTCGATCGTATCGAAACAATTCGATGTTGGATCGAAGCAAGTGATCTTCATCGAGGCAAAACTAGAAACAAGAAAAAAGGAAAAAAAAAAAAAAACCTGTTTCTTCTCAAATGGGGGCTTTTTTTCAAGATTTGACCTGAATTTGAACGAGTCTTTCACAGAAATCAAATGCGACTCTGGTTCTTTGCAATTTCCCTCTCGAGAGAGGATTCATTTATTGCTACTAATTTCGCTCAAAAATTTCAATTTCAATTTTTCCGAGATTTGTAAATAATTTTGAGGATGGCAAGCGATCATCGCCAGCCTAGCCCTAGAAGTCTTCTTAGTAATGCCGGGGCTGGTGCTGCCGCAGGTCTAAATTTCGTTCTCTTCTTGTGAAACCTTTTATTTTTATTTGAATAGTAAGGGTTCTATTTGTTTGATTGGATTTCTTGCTGTTTCAGGTGTTACAGCTGCGACTTTTGTGTGTCCTTTAGATGTAATTAAAACTCAGTTTCAAGTTCATGGATTACCAAATCTTGGTACTAGTACCGTTAAAGGTACGAGGTTTTCATGGATTTTTTCCCCGGCTTTCTGTAGTTCACAATGTTGATTTTATTTATGAGTATCTACTTCTTGTTTTGGTCAGAATCTCTTTCTAGAACCAAGATATAATTGTCAAAAGGAACCTATTTCTTGTGATAGGCAATTAAATATTGAAACGGATTTTTAAGGTATATGGCCTAAGCTTTCTTCGGATACACTGTGGGTGGGAATTTTAGGTTTGAGCTGAGTGAATTTAAACAAATTGCTTTGAGTAGGCCACCCTAAGTGGTTTCTTAGTCTGTTTGTCTATTGCATGTCTGTTGTGGGCTATTGCCGCTATGTGCTGGCACTCAGTTTGCAGCACTGGCACGTCATTGTTAGTTGGCTGTAAATCTGTTGAAGTTTTTCTAAGCAATCATGCCTGATGGGTTTAGCTGTTGACATCTAAAGGATAGTGGTATCAGAAATAAGTGATGTTCCTTTCCTGTTAAAAATGTTTTTGACTGGAATTGATGTTGTATTAATTTAATTTTGTTTCTGTGTTTGTTTTGATATGGGTAGGTAGTCTCATAGTTGGCAGTTGGGAGCAAATATTTCAGAGGGAAGGTTTATGGGGCATGAATCGTGGTCTCTCCCCTACCTTGCTTGCATTACTTCCATCTATCAACTGTCATTATAATGCTCTAGTTAAATGAGTGGGTTAACGGGATTTGCAATAGGGTGTGTGTCATGTATCATATTACGGTTGCTTTTTGGATCGATAGTGTCTGTTGGCATAAATATTTCTCAATGAGTTTTATGTCAGAAGGTGAAACATTACTGCAGTATAATTGTGCTGAGTGTGAGAGATGTGCATGGAAAACTTACATGCTTGAAAAATATTTTACAGTGAGGAATCTGTTTGGAATTCAGCAAATTTGCAAAAACATCTCTATGCTAAGCCTTACTTTTTAAAGCCAATATATATACATATACATTGCCAAGGTCCTCTTAATGTCTAGACCAACTTAATTGAGCTTGTGTAATGGTATAAGATTAAATATTTTCTTAGGCATAGAAAACTTCAATCTAGCATAATAAGCAATATACCTTCCTTAGATTTTTGGTCTTCCCTCTTGTTTCTGTGTCAAATTTTTTAGATTCTACATCTAATCTTTTGGTTGAAATTGATCAACCCTAATGATGCTTCTTTATTTCCACTTTTACAGAAAAAAATAATGCTCTCTTTGGGTTACCCTTGCTATTTTTTTTTTATCATTTTTTCCTGGGGTTAAAATTTTGGATAATATCATGATGTAGAGTCTTGTTTACACAGTTGAAACTATCTAATGTTTTACCTTTCTATTCTTGCTTCTGATGGGCTCCATCTTTTCTGTCCTATTGAATTGCCTGATATTGATTTCGCAGGTATATTTCACAATTTATGAGCATCTTAGAAGTTTCCTTGGCTCTGATGGTTAGTTCAGATTAATGGATTTATCCTGATAGTGTCATGGAAAGTGTGTTCTTACTGTGAAGTAGACAATTAAGTGATTGTATTGTATGCACAGATGGAACTCAACTTTCAGTAGGTGCCAATATGATAGCTGCTTGTGGTGCTGGAGCTGCAACAACAATAGCCACAATTCCTCTTTGGGTTGTGAAGACTAGGTTCCGGGTATGTTTTAAGGTTTGCAGTCTTTGTTTGCACAGATACATATATTCCTTACAACATTCTTCAATTTTGAAGCAATGTTCATTGAGTCAGTGACCTTAGTGCCTTGCCAATGAGATCTTCATACATTTGTCTTAATTTGAAAATATTAGTACCATGAGGGTATTCAGGATTAAATGATTTTATTCATTTCTTCCTTTGCACATATAGGTTCTCATTTAAGTGTGAATTAAATTTACAATAATGAAATGCCATTTCATTGCTTTTCTACCTCTTTAAGTTTATTTGGTGGTTTACATTTTACTGATAAATAAATTAGTGCCATCCCTGGTCAAGTTCCTACTGTTAAGACTGAGGCTTGTTTAGAAGTATTTATTATTAACAAAGAATTTAGTGCTATAGTTGCCTTCAAACAATTTGCAGCTAAGTTTGTTGGAACTGCATTATTTAGCGACATGTAGACATTGGGCAATATCAATTGCGAGCTTCCATAAAAAATACTGCTAATGTGTCTGTTCTTATGGGGTGAAAGAGTGCAGTCAATGAGGGTAATTTTTGTTTGTGGGGTTCATATATATATATATATATATATATATATACAAACCACAAGTTTTGAACCCCGCTTTACTAATGCAACCTCATTCCTTTTCTCCAGACTGAAGGAATGAGAGGAGTGGTGCCTTATAGAAGTACTCTGTCTGCATTGAGAAGAATTGCTCATGAAGAGGGTATCCGTGGGCTATACTGGTTTCTATTGCCTTAAATGCTATTGTTTTTGGTCCTTTCAACAGGGTGGGAGATGTGAGATTTGAGCCCTGGCCTAGGCTACGATTTGAAACTCACCTTGGTGGCACCTGGGCTATTGCCTGTGGTTACTCTCTGCTTGTTCATGATAGTTTAACATCAAAATGGGTCTTCTGGCTGCTAATGTTAATCCTAATGATAATTTTTTTTTTGGGTGGCAAACAGTGGCCTTGTGCCTGTGTTGGCTGGTATCAGTCATGTTGCCATTCAATTCCTGACTTACGAGAAAATTAAAATGTACTTGGCAGAACAAGGTAATCATCCTCCTAGCTTGACTTGATGATGCAAAAGGAGAAAACAATGGCACACACTTGTCAATATCAGAAAAGACAGCCATGGATAAACTCAGTGCATGTGATGTTGCTGTTGCCTCCTTGATATCCAAGATATTCATAACGACATTGACTTACCCACATGAGGTATGTATGACATTGTTAGCACATTTGCCATTTTAGTGAGGTGAAATGTGATACTCGTTCTTTTCTTTCTTACTTTTTTATTTCTTGGGGGTGGGGTGGGGTGGGAGAGGCAGGGGTGGTCATGGGAGAAATGGTGTTTGCAATAGATCGAGGCCCAAATAGTCACTAAGAAATACATTTTGAAAGATTTTAAGTGTTGGATATTAAAGCAGCTTTGGTGAATGGTAGATGTTGAATGTTCAGAATTTGATACCTCCAATATATAACTAAATTACATAAATATGATTCGTTGGTTGATATATTTTGCTTAATATTTGTGGTTGAAGTGCCAAAATCAACCTCAAAATCTCTGTTTTCTCTATGCTACAGAATCTAAATGATATCAGAAAGTTTAAACAGAACTGCTGTTTTGAGGTTCATGCAGATGCAGAAGACAATTTGCTGAAAATAGTGAATGTCCTGTGTAATGTGATATGAGATTTTCTGGACATCTATTTTGATGGTGCTCAGCTACATTCTGACTATAAGAAACAAGGTGCCTTTGTCTTCACCTTGAGAAAAAAAACAATCTATGTTGGACGAGAAGAAACATGCCATCTGTGGTGCTAGATGGTATTTGAGACAATTGTATGTCCTTTCTAGGGAGTCTTTGTGGGCTTAGTTGTTGTCCCCATAGTTTGTGTCTATCAGCCTCAATCAATTGTCTGCCTGTTCTTAGAATGGACCCAACTATTTCTAGTTTCTATATTTATCTATGGTTTCTACCAAATCTGGTAAGGCAATATTACAATGAAATTTATCATGATGTCCCTTAATCTTGTATCAGGTGGTAAGATCAAGGCTTCAAGAACAAGGGCACCACTCAGAGAAGAGATACTCTGGGTTGGTCGATTGCATTAGGAAGGTATATCATCAAGAAGATATATGTGGCTTTTACCGGGATGTGACACCAATTTACCGAGGACAACTCCAGCTGCTGTAATCACCTTCACCAGCTTGGAGATGATTCATCGGTTTCTTGTTGACTTACTCTCTCCTGATCCACCGGATCATCCCTTGTGAGGGTTTGATCAGTCTTAAAGATGATCTGCTTTTCTGAATGTCTCAAAAGAGAAGATGTGGTTGTGAGAATCACTTCTGATAGCACGTGGTACGTTTGTGCAGGATGTGCTGCCTCAATGAATTTTTGTATCTTCATGCCCAAATTGAGACTCCACAGAATTCATTCATACAATGATAATGATGATAGTGTAGCATACAGAACAACAGCAACAAAACTAAAGTCAAAACCACGAGAGACAAATATAGTGTAGTATACAGAACATGTATTATTTTTTCCCTGGTCCTGTTTGACTGGTAGGGTCTTGGCTTTTACCCCAGGAAAGCTTTTTGTTAGTTTTTAGATTGTGGGAAAGAGATTTGTGATGTATCATTTATGTATGGTTTTACATTTGCAGTCGGGACTATGCCTCCATATTTACATGACTTCAATGCTGCTCCTTTTTGTTTTGTTTTTTGTTGTTGTTGACGGCTATGTTGTTTACAAGAGGGGAGAGTTGTGACAGCTTGGAACCTTAATGACCGCTGAGGGATGAGTCCCCTTGTAAGGCCAAATGTAACTTCCAATGCTGCTCTTCGCACAAAAAATTCTTACGATTGCTTTTAATTCTCTTAGGAGGACAGAGTGAGAAGTGAGGTTTCTGCCTATCTGTTACTGGTGACACAGTGCTTGTATTCTTGATTCTTCCATTTTAGCTTTCGACATATAAGTTGGATTTGCAATGCTTTAGAATCATTTTCAAAAGTATGTGCTCATGGTTCCGTATACCTCCATTTTGTGGGATTGGTGTGAAAGGGGGGGGGGGGGGTGCATTGACATGAATACGTTGTGCAGTCAAGCTCCATTCCGCAGGTTTGATGTGCAAATGTGGTGCGCCATATATGCTTTGTGGCCGGTTAGCTCCACAAACAGGTGCATCATTCTTTGCGGGTTTGTGAGTGATTTTGCTAATAGCAAATCCAATGCAATATATCGGCACTAAACTTCTCAATTTGATTAGGAAAATCTTGGTTACTTTCCATCCTAATGCCAGTTTCATTCTGCCAAAAGAAAGACAATGCCCATAATTTGACACCTAAAAAATTCTGTAATTTAGCTTTCCCAACCACTTTATCTTCTTATCCCAATATTAAAGCAACCTACTAGTGTAATTAGCAAATCTAGTGGGGAGTAGCCTAGTAGGGACCCTCCTGGCAGAATATAAGCCAAAAAAATAAAAAAAAAAATAAAAATATTTAGACAACTTAATTCCATTTGATTACATAATCTGTTGTCAAAATCTATGATGACACGTCAATATTAACTAGTCCAATCAATAAAAATTTATATGGTAGTATCAGGGGATGTTTATAAAGTCCAATTTTACTTGTATCGAAGTTAGAAGACTTACGGGTTGAGAAAAAGTCATCCCTTTTTTTTTTTGCTTGATAGGTCGGTATTAAAATTATATTATGATTAATTCAACTCGAGTTACTATTAAGAGAGTTTTTATAATATAATTCTTTTCATTTTTAAAATTCAAACTTAAATTTTGATTAAAAAATTTAATATTTTTTCCTCTCAGTCAACTGTACATCAATGAAAAAGTCATCCTCCGAAACACCATTGAGAAACAAAGCGTTGAGTTTAAAAGCTGGAAGAACGACTCGATTAAATTTCTGGCCACTAGGCTATAGTACGATCTAATATTTAAGTAGTTTTATTAGAGTTTTTCGAAGGTTTGAGCAGGAGGGAAACTGACAGACTTCATTGAGAATGGGGCAACTTGTAGCAAAAATTACATAGAATGATTTATGGGAATGGGATGGCAGGAGAAGGAATTTGTGGAACAGAAAAGGACTGCACATTGAGATCCCATTATGGTATCGGTCGGTTTAAAAGTGCAAAGCCATCAAAAGATACTGGAGTGCAAATGCTTTCATCATTCATTGGGAATGGTTTCATGGCCCCTGCCATAATAAAAATAAACAACTTATGATGATATTTTCCATTCCCACTTTGCTTTGCTTTGCTTTTTTCTTATGTTTTGTTTAATAAATAAAAATAATCCAACCCATATCAACAAGAAGAGACTCTGGTAGGCGTCTGCCAAACCTCAAAACAAAAGGCCACCAACTGGTAGTTTGGTCTTCATAATCTGTCTTCACTTAAAAACAAAGTTGGTTTAATCTTGTGCTAGTTATCAACTATGCAATTTATGTTTTTATATTAAGATTTTTTTATCATCTCCACGGATAATGATACTTATAATGTTAGTAACCGTATGAAAAATCATATATATACATACATATATATATATATATATATATATATATTTTTACGGATCCATAACTATCAATTTCATAGGTATTAACATGGGTCATGATGGTAGAAAATTCTTGTTATTAAGGCAGAGAATACATGGTTATACTAAATTTTTTAAAATTGAGTAATTGGACATTTTATCCTATAAATTAAATGTCTCAAATTTGAAATTGTGAAAAAAGATTTGGGAGAGTCAATTTCTAAAATATATTTTATAATATTTGAATTAAATTAATCAGGTAAAATTTAAATATCGATAAAAAAAAAAGAAAAAGAATGCATCGTTGTGCAGGATCTTTGATGTCGAAGAATTAAAAGGGAAAATGAGTAGTTGGGAACTCTTGTCAACATGGGCAATCCGTCTTTCTTTAAAGAAGTGGACAAAATTTCATTGTGAAAAGTTTATGCCTTACCCCATAAAGCCAAATGCCATGATTGATGCAGTAAATCATTTTTTTTTGGTATACACAACATGGTTTTCTTAATGTTTGGACACCTCACTAATACGGAGGAGATGCCCAAATCATTATAAAAAGTAGCAACCAATTTCTTATGTATTGGGAAAAGGCAATTTACAACCTCAAACTGCACTTCTCAATCTATTCTTAATCATACTTTGTGAATCACAAGTTGGAATTTTTTTATTTTTTATTTTTTATTTTTGTGCATAAACATGTGGCAATTCTAGGGCCAACAGAGCTCTTGGTCGACTGATTGCTAAATTCCCTTGAGAATTTGTTTAATTGACATTTTGATACAAAAAACACTATAGTCTTTGTTTGTGATCTTTCATTTTCAATATTTTAAATTTGTTAGTATATACATATATTCCAACATTAATAAGCTTATGTGAATTCAGATTTTAATTTTAATTTTAATTTAGTGTAAAATTTTTTAATTTTTAATTTAGAATTATATATACTATTAAAAATTTGGGCCAATCATTTTCCAATCATGTTAATTTTTATGCGTGAATATATATATATTTTTAACTTGAGTTAAATCTAATTTAATTCGGGTCATGCTTAAATTTAAGTAAACATATGTATCCTTTAAAATAAATTAAAGATAATTCCCTTCCAAAACAAGGTGGATGATTTTTATATCTCTTGAAAG
This sequence comes from Dillenia suffruticosa, assembly GCA_033439265.1. Taxonomy (NCBI): domain Eukaryota; kingdom Viridiplantae; phylum Streptophyta; class Magnoliopsida; order Dilleniales; family Dilleniaceae; genus Dillenia; species Dillenia suffruticosa. Next base: position 24,735,440 of record JAVTVX010000020.1, on the reverse strand, counting down.
ATCGATGGTATATTAATAGATAATTTGTTTAATAGAAAAAATGTTAGATTTTAATCAAGACTAATTTAAATCTTAAGAAAGAAAATAATTATGTTGGGAGAGATTTTCTCTAAAGAGAGTCTAACAACAATTCGAACTAAATTAAAAAAAAAAAAAATCGAGGGTATTGTTGTAATTTTGGATGCGGCGAAGTGCTTTAGACGGAGAGTGGCATACGTGCTCTCATGATGATATATATGGCTCATCACCACCAGCACGCCCATGAAACAACAAAATTCTGCTCAGGAAAAAAGTGATGTTAAGCAACTTTTAAAATTCCATGAATATTTATCAATGTCCACGAATTTGAACCTCTCTCTCTCTCTCTCTCTCTCTCTCTCTCTCTCTCTCTCTCTCTCTCCCTCCCTCTCTCTCTCTCTCCATCCATCCATGCCAACATGTAATTGTGTCAAAGGAAAAGAAGAATATATTGCTCTCCACTTTAGGATCAAGCATTGAAAAACCAGCTGTAACATTTTATAAATACTATGAAATGACCTTCTCAGAATGGCAAATGAACAATTATAAGCTTAGTCAACCTTAATTGCTTTATCGCGGTGTTTAGGAATGATTAGTGCTCTTACAGCACACATTGGATCCCTAACATTAGACTTTACAGCTCTGCAGTTGAGCCACTCAATCCATAAATCAATGTGGGAATTCTTGTTTAGGATATACATATACATATACATATACATATACATATACATATATATATATATATATAGTCTTATTGATTGGAAAATACAAATAATATATACTTTGGGAGGGTCTTTCTTATTATTGGTAGCATATATTTTTGTGGGGGTTAAATTTTTTTTAATGGTAAAAAATTTTAATTTGTGCAATATTTTTAAATTACGAACAAATAAACTAAATAAAATATTAAGTATGAAATTATATTTTTTCTAATACAATTGTAAGAAAATAAATAAAAGGGTATTTTTATCTATTAATTTAAGAGTTCGATGCTCCTTTTGTCCTAGTTTGTATGTTTTCTCTAGTTATGAGTCATATGGATAAGGGTTTTCATTGACCATTCTGACTAATGCCTTTTGCCTTCCTTAAAGATGTTTTGTAAGACGAAAGTTAGACGAGGGCATGGATCTCTTGACCCGACATCATAGCTTTCAATTTATGAATCTCTTAGACTTTACAGTTTAATGATGACAATTCTCTCCCCCAATCTAGAATCTAGAGATTTTAAATTTAAATTTTTATATATCAAAAATAAAAAAAATTATAAAACCTAGATTTGGACTCTTTAAGTATAATTCATGAATAATGATCACAATTATTATCTTCCTATATTTTAGTGCCCTAGAATTCAAAAGCTATTAAACAACTGAATCATTGACTTAGTTTAGTTGTAATAGGTTTAATTATTTCCATCAATAACGGCATACATCACAAATCCATGATTAATTCCAAATACAATTTAGGGTTATTTGATAATTTATTTAATTTTTTTAAAATTATATTATAAATAGTTTTTAGTCTAGTTTTGATATTTCAAGATAAGATATTAATTCTTAATTATAAATTTTATTAATATTTTGAACGTGTTAAAACTTAATTAATATCGTTTAGGGTAATTCTTAAATTATTTTTAAGTTAATAATATTTGATCAATTATATAAAATCACATTCAAATTATTTTCGGTCGAGAAATTTGAAATTATGTATGATGTTGAAATCAACCGTTAAAATAAAAATTATTTATTTTTTTTAATTTTATAATTAAGATTTGAATCATATAATATCAATAATACATCAAGACAATTTGAATTCAAGCGTTTTTGGTTGATTTGTTTCTTTTTTGGCCGACTAAATATTTATGCCTTTGACAGCATTTTATTCCTGCTAAAGCTACCGGGTGGGGTGCGGACAAGCATAATCTACGCATTGGCGTGGTGAGGGACAGCGAAAGACCAAGCACGCGCCCTGTGGGTCCCGTCCAAACCTTTTTAGGCTCGGTCCCGGACCTCGAATTTGAATTTTTTGAACGTTATGGATGCAGGAACAGCCAATTGTCAAAAATACCCTTGGTTTGGTTAATTAATTTGTTGATTTACGGGATCAAGACGAGGGCAATAATTGAGAAGAAAATTTGGGAATATGCTAAGGGATGTCGGGGGTCTCACCTCACCTCATTAATCTGTCTCTTATAACCTTAATTGTCTCGTTAATTATATTTAATATTGTATTGATTATCATAAGAAGTTTACCCTTTTAAATGATTATTTTTTTTTGTTATAAGAAATTTAAATATTAAATCATAAAATTGGAAGAGAGGTTGTGACCAATTGACTATTTTCTTATGAACTTAAATGATTCATTTCACTAATTTTTTTTTAAATCGAGTGTTCAGACATTCCTGAAAATGACAAAAAATGATTTAGGAGAGATAATCCCTAAAATGGGTCTCACATGCTTGAATTGAAATAGTCAAGCAAAATCCATATATCAAAATCATTAATTTTTTTTGTTATACAAAATTTGAATATTAAATCATAAAATTGAGAGAGAGGTTGTGATCAATTGACTATTTTCTTATGAACTTAAATGATTCATTCCATCAATTTTTTTAAATTCAGTGTTGAGACACTCTTGAAAATGATAAAAAAAGATTTGAAAGAGTCAATCCCTAAAACGAATCTCACATGCCCTGAACTGAAAAATCCATATATAAAAAAAGATTCCTTCCATGGAACACCCCTTATTGCGTTTTTTGGTTTTTTTTTTTTTAAATAACATTATTTGAAGGGCTAATAAAGAGAGTCATGTCTTTGTCCAATAAAGACCGGTAAACCGAGGTCATGTGGCGATAACATGGCCATATTTCTTGAGACGGCATGATTGTTTAGGCTACAAGTCAACAATCATGCTGGGAATATTCTAGGAAAAATTAGGATTAAGTAAGTTCAGGTATTGTTAAATACAAAAAAAAGTTAGTTTGTAGTCAAATAATCAAAATAATAATTATTTTGAGACATTATAGTTTATACCTTTACACATTTTTTAGAGTGAATTAATTTATTTTTTTAATTTTTCAAACAGACCCTTGAATTTTTGAGACATTATAGGCAGTTCTAGTTTCTCTTCTAAACGAAATGCGAAGATAAGTATATGGAATTTCGAGAAGATGACCTTTTTAAAAAAAAAAAAAATTTGGTATTCTGTAGAAGAAGAAGAAGAAGAAGAAGAGTGGGTTGGTTCAACTGGATGTGGGATTGAATACCTTTAAATATAATCGAGATTTGATTCTCGTAGGAAATATCGGATTTTCATGTATAAAAAGTGTTTCCCGTTAGATGGATTGACCGTTATAATAATTCATTTCGAAGGGCGGATCGTGTAGACGACATGGTACCGGTCACACGTTAGAAGTTAAATCTTTCATAATTACCCCAAGAACCAAGTCGAATCCAGTGGCTGTTTTCAACCACCAGTTCCACTTACTGACTACGACACATTGCCTTCCAGCTGGTAGACCATATCCTCAAGTAAGATGTATCCGAACATTAACACCTCTCTCTCTCTATCTTTCTCTCTCTATCATCTTTTCCGCTGTTTTATTTAGTAAAAGAGATACGATGTTTTTAAGAGGCTTTTAGTCGGCCAGAGAATTTTAAACTCGTATTAATATTGTAATTTTGAATAAAAGATGATAATGTTAAAGTGGGTAAATAAATTATTAATCAAATTATCAAAATTTATGTAATAGTTTATATCGGTATACACGTTCGATCAATTCATAATCCAATCAATATTTTGATTAATTTAAACAAAAGCAAAAAAAAATATTTAATTATATAGAGTGTGAGATAAAGATTTGTTCTATTTATCTATTCATTTAGTTCATTAGCATTACTCGATATAAAGCATTCTTTATTGTGAAAATCACTCATTAAAAGAAATATTATTTATTTTTGTATTTTAGTTTTTATTATGAAAAGTAGTTTGATTACCGTAAAAATTAATAAAAAAGGTTAATTTTCTATATACCAGTTGTTTAATGAGTTGATGCTATTAGGAAGTCTTTGACCCAAAAAAAAAAGGAATTTCTTAAAGAAGCATCATTCTTGGAATGGTTTGCAATGTTGATGCATGAACATCCCCCTCCCCCCCAAAAAAAGTTCCATATGCCATTTGCTGAGATGAAATCTTGTCTTTGAACTCTGAATTGTGAAGCAAAAGTAATCTATGTGGGTTTCCAAGGGTGATAGAGGCTTAGAATGATTCTCTCTCTCTCTCTCTCTCACTCTCTCTCTCTCTTGTTTGCTTCATTTAAACAAGCATATGTTTGGGTTTGTGCAGGAAGACTGGTAGCTTCAACTTAATTTGAAAAATTTGAGATAATGAGGACCCACTTTTAGTTTGAAAACTTTTGATTCCATGAAAGTGATAAGCCAAGTCCACAAAAAAACACAAAAAAATTGAATGTGACATGCTGAATTTGATTTGGAAAAGGGAAAACTAAGTGACATTATGTGAATAAGAGTAAACGAAATAGACAAACCCACCCAACCCACCTACATCAATCTACTACTGCCTCAAAATTTTTGAATGTTTTTGAACCTTAATGGAGGGCAATTAATTACAAGCATGTTGTGGTATGTCATTTATTTGACCCATCAAAATAATGTCCGTTGGAAATCTCAAACCCTTAGCAAACAATTTGCCTCAGAATTCATGAAGTTTGGCGACCAATCAACATCTAGCAAAAAGATAATGAAGGGTGTGGTAAAAAAAAAAAAACAGAAAATATTAAATCTATTGTTCCCAAATTTTTTATGACTATAAGCAGACATAACCCCACAATAGTATATGATAACTTTCACGGATGAGTATATGGTAGCCATAGATTCTTGTCAATCAAAGGCATGTTATCATAAATTTCTTGCTATGTTAATAATAATTAAAGAGGAATTAATGCATTAAGTGCTGCGATAGGCATGAAATCAGATCTTGGTGTGTAAACATTGATATGATAAAATTTGACAACAAAAAGTACTCCTTGTGACATTTGGTTTCTAATTCTAATAAAGTTATCGGCACTTATTGGTGTAGGTATGATGATATATTTGTCCCTTAATCAGGTCTGGAGTTTGACTCCACCTGGACATAAAAAAAATAATGTTAGGAGATCCGCTCCCATAAAGTGAGTCTTACATCGATCGATCCAGATTAGTCGAAACGAAACTTTAAGTACTGGACGATGATTTAGCCGGTTAAAAAAAAAAAAAGTAAAGGGAAATTTATAAAACCATGATTTGTGATAAATTTGCAACATGGGATGCTGATGCACAGCAAAGGAAAAGAAAGGAAAGGTCGGACCACCTTGAAGATCATCATCATGTGCAATAGAGTAGAAATGATGCTTTTTTTTTTCTCCCTTGAAACTCACAAACTCTTTTGTTTTCATAAATAAAATTTAATTTCAATATTTTTAATACTATTTTAAGAATTTTTAATTAATAAATTTGGCCAAATAGTAAAAAAAAATGATCGGTACTCTTTTAATAGTTCATTACACAGTTTAAATTATTTTTTTCAATTGCATTAGATGACCCTTTTCTACTAACAATTTTTTTAAAAAATAACAATCTTTTGCATTTCTGAATTATACGAAATATTATTGACTAAAAAAGTTAGTATTTTACTGTTTTTTTAAAACATAAAATTAATTGGTCCAATATCTTATACTAAAATTGTTTATGCAATTTAGTCCAAAATAGTCGTAATGAATTTATAATTTTAATTAATGTAAAATAAGAAAAGGAAAGAAAAACTATACCATAAGAAGAGGCTTCCACGGTGGCCAGTAGAAAGATATTTTATTTATCGGTAGTTAGTTGGTCTAATAGAATATAGTGTTAGGTCTCTTAATTAAAATTTTGAGTTTGATTCTTGATTTAAGTATAAAGTAAATTACGTTGGAAGGATAATCTCTTAAATGAGTCTTCTTAACTGGATTAATTGGATATGATTCTGGATATCTGTCGTTATAATATAAAAAAAAAAAAGAATGATATTTTATTTGATTTTTTAAAATTTAGATTTTGGCAGAATAAAATAGAGGGGTGAGAAAAGAGCCTTGGTGTTCCGAGCCAGTAGGGTCGGAGCCAGGTTTGGAACAACTTTAGCCCATTCTTCTCTCTACACATACATGGGAGGGAGAGATACCAAAGCAGTAGTTGTAAGAGTGGATATAAAGAAGAGAGGAAGCTTTTAGTCCTCTCAATGGTGTGAGAAACACTCTTCAAACCCAAAAGATAGCACACACAAACAACACATTGCTCACAACTCACACTTCTCTCTGTTTCTCTCTCTAAGTTTCTCTCTCTCTCTCTAACTTGTCTTTATGTTTTTGGATCTTGACTTGGGAAACCCTAATATCATCTGATTGATCTGAAACCCAAATTTCTAGTTCCTTTTCTTGTGGAGAATCTCAATTCACTGAATTCTTGGAATGAAGAAACTCTGAATTTGGGATTCTGATATCCGAGCCCAAAAACAGAGAGACTTTTCATTGAGTTTGTGGGAATAGAAGAAATGGATTTCTCTATAAATGTAGCTTCGGTCGTGGAAGATGTCCTTCAACAACATGGAACTCGTCTCAAAGATCTTGACATGGAGTCACGAAAAGCAGAAGAAGCTGGTCTCTCTCTAATCTTTTTAAAACTCTAGCTGTTGATCTTGTAAGAAAATGAATTTGATTATTAATGCCTAAGGATATACGAATTCCTATGTTATTTTAGGAGGGTTTAAGGTTTTTTTTTTTTTTTTTTTTTTGGTTAAACAAGTTAGAGTCTGATTTTCTATTTTTTTCCCCATTTTGTCTGTGCCAACAAAATATTGAGGTTTAGTGATAGCTTGTTTTTGAATGATTGAGAATCTGAAATTTGTTTGCAACCTCTATTGTAGAATTTCGGTTGATGTTCGGTGTGTTGATTTTTGAGTCTGTGTTGTGATGTAGCATCAATTAGGTTTGAGATAACATATATAATGTATAAAATGTATGTATGTATATTTGTAGGGTAAGTTCTTTTTTTCTTTCTTGGATAAAGTTAGAATTTGAATTTCATTCGTTTGTGAATCTTGACTCTTTTTTCCCCCCTTCTTTCCTGTGTTTCTAAATGGAGTGAGAAATTGGGGTTTTAGTCCCAGATCAGTATCTGTCCATTTCAAAATTTTGGAGGTTTAAGTTCATTCTCTATGTGATAAAATTTGGTTAAAAATGATATTGGTGATATTTTGAATGTGTGAGAAAAAATTTGGGTTGATATTTTTTTTTTTGGAAGTTTGGGAACATTGTCTATCTGATAAATTAAATTGTGCGAGAAATTGGGGTTTTGTCTTGTAGCATCAAGGAGGTCTGAAGCTGCTGGCTGGCTGAGAAAGATGGTGGGTGTAGTGGGGGCAAAAGATTTACCAGCAGAGCCTTCCGAGGAAGAGTTTAGGCTTGGATTGAGAAGTGGTTTGATCCTTTGCATTGTTCTCAATAAAGTTCAACCTGGGGCTGTGCCCAAGGTAAATTTAAATTTCAGTTTTTGATTATTATATCTTTGTCTATGAATTTGTTTTGTTTGAGTTTGAATATTAAGTTGTGGGGTTTAACTATTTTAGGTGGTTGAGAGTCCATGCGATTCTACTCTGATTCCGGATGGAGCAGCTTTGTCTGCATATCAGTATTTTGAGAATGTGAGGAACTTCCTTGTAGCTGTGCAGGAGATGGGGCTTCCTACTTTTGAAGCATCTGATCTTGAACAAGTAGGTGTTGTTGATTACAATGACAGAAAAATAATTAGAATTAAGCTCTGCAGTGTTGATGATGTCTGATGGATCCATTAAATTCCGGAAGCTGAATAGGACAGCTCATTCATGTACACTACGCTTAAAACTAATTTGGACCTCGGATGACATGTTTCATTGTTTTATTTTCTCAGGGAGGGAAATCTGCCAGAGTTGTGAACTGTGTTCTTGCGCTGAAGTCTTACAGTGAATGGAAACAGACAGGTGGAAATGGTGTATGGAAATTTGGTGGGACTGTAAAGTCTGTTACATCTGGAAAATCTTTTTCACACATGCGCAAAAATTCAGAGCCATTTACAAATTCTTTGTCAAGAAATTTGTCTGCAAATGAGAAGTCTCTGAATGCTCCATCCTCCGACCTGGATTCTAGCAAAATGGTTGGTCTAGTTTACATTCAAACAAATGGTTAAGTTGCTTGTTGCTCTTTCTTGCTTGATTTGTTTTACACTTTCATGTTTGCAGCCTGGTTCTCGTAATCTGGCTATTCTGATACGATCAGTTTTATCAGATAAGAAGCCTGAAGAATACCCCATGGTGAGTCTTTATGACGTCTTTTAGATGTTACCTGCACCTTGCATATTCAGTAGAACCTGATAGCCTTCCTAGTCTAATTAGTATTCCTTCTGATAGATTTCAATTACTGTTGGACTCAGAAGGCCAAAGCATACCTTGCTTAAGGACCATTATAACGAAAATTTTTACCAGAAGAGGGCCTTCAATAATCTTTCCTTGAAAACTGGCTCTTATACTTCTGATTTTTCAATTCCATGCTTATTTTGTTTTCTCACTTGCTACAGCTAGTAGAATCTGTGCTAACAAAGATCATTGAAGAGTATGAGGTTCGCATTGCAACTCAAAATGAAGAGGTATGTGATGGATTTGCAAATTAATTACAAAGGAGTTCCTAACTCTTATCTATGATCAGCTAACGAACTGGAAGCAAACTGTATTCTTCAATAGTATAGCTGAATCAACTTTGGAGTGAATAGTGTCATATTTTGCTTCTTTGTGGTCTCCATAAGATTGCCCTTAACTGCCTGTTACAGAAAAAGACAAGTTCAAAAGATTCATCTGTTTCTAATTGCAATAAATTCTTCTCAAAGTCAACCTCTGCAGATGTAAAGGTGATTTTTTCTTCTTGCAACTTTAGGAAAGCTTGTGGCAGTGAATAAATGGGGAAAAGCAACTTTACATTACAATTTCTAACGTTTGATTCTCTCTCACTACAATTAAGGTGGAAGAAAGAAACATTAGGCTATCGAAAAAGGAAGAAGCACAGCAAAAAAACCGTATTGCAGATGATAAACTAAAAAGACAATCTGTAGTAAAGCAACAAATGATCTTTGATCAACAACACAGGGATATTCAGGTAAAAAAAATGTTGTACTTATTCACACCAATGGAAGAACATCCATCACTTTTTATTCAAATGCTTTTCATGGTGCTTTCTGTTTACATAGGATCTAAAGAACAATCTCCATACAACAAAAGCTGGCATGCAGTTTATGCAAATGAAGCTCACGGAGGAATTCCACAACCTAGGTGAGAATCTGAAAAGATATTATCTAAATTTGAATCTTTTGTATGAGAAGCATTTCAATGTCAGATTGAGCCCATCCTTTCTGTTACAGGCATGCATATTCAAGGCTTAGCTCATGCAGCTTCTGGATATCACAGAGTTCTTGAAGAAAACCGTAAGTTATACAATCAAGTGCAAGACCTCAAGGGTAAGAAAACCTGCTTCTTGACTAATTTCTGTTAAGATATGTACCTATGCACTAAAAATTATTTTTTCTGCCTTTAGGAAGTATAAGGGTATATTGCCGCGTGAGACCTTTGTTGGGTGATCATTCAAGTTATTTGAGCACAGTTGTTGACATACAAGAAGGCATTATTTCAGTGAACACACCAGCCAAAAATGGAAAGGGGCGTAAAACATTTAGTTTCAACAAAGTGTTTGGGCCTTCTGCTTCACAAGGTTAAAAACATTGACATTCATTCACCCTCAGCATTTCAAGCTTTTTGGCATTTTATTATTATTATTATTATTTTTCTTTGTTTTTTGTGTTGTTGGACTGCAGCTGAGGTCTTTGCAGATACCCAGCCACTGATTCGCTCTGTTCTTGATGGATACAATGTTTGTATATTTGCTTATGGCCAGACAGGATCAGGAAAAACTTACACCATGGTAAGATTTACTCCTGAGGTTCTTGGTGACATGATTATTTGCCGAAGAACTGTAACAGCAGAATGTTCAATTTTCTTGTACTTGTTTTGGCTTTTCTATCAGATGGGCCCAAAAGAACTTACAGAGCATAATCAGGGTGTGAACTACAGAGCATTGAGTGATTTATTTCTTCTCTCAGAGCAAAGAAAGGACACTATCCGCTATGATGTCTCTGTTCAAATGATTGAGATCTATAATGAACAAGTTAGAGATCTCCTAGTTGTGGATAGTGTTAACAAGAGATATCCTTTGAATTGAATGTGAGAAACCAAATTGTCAGTGAAATAGGGATCTTAACTACCGTAACTTTATTTTTCATTGTTATTATTATTACTATTTTTTCTTTTGACGCTTATATTACTAATGTCATGCTAATTTCCCCTATAATTCCTTAACGGCTTGTCACATTAGAAATTCGCAATAGTTCTCAAACTGGCCTCAGTGTACCAGATGCATGCCTTGTACCAGTTTCGTCAACATATGACGTTATAAATCTAATGAACCTTGGGCAAAGAAATCGTGCAGTGGGTGCAACAGCTCTCAATGATCGCAGCAGTCGCTCTCACAGGTAACTACCTGCAGATGAATATATTGGAGCATATGCCTTTATGAATGCTAACCTTTGTGTACAAATATTTGTAGTTGCCTGACTGTTCATGTTCAAGGGAGGGAGTTGACATCTGGAACAATTCTTCGTGGTTGTATGCATCTGGTTGATTTGGCAGGAAGTGAAAGAGTTAATAAATCTGAGGTCACGGGAGATAGGCTAAAAGAAGCACAACATATCAACAAATCACTTTCTGCTTTAGGTGATGTCATCTATTCTCTTGCCCAAAAGAATGCACATGTCCCTTACAGGAATTGCAAGCTTACCCAACTGCTCCAAGACTCACTTGGTAAGCATAAACTAAGGCATCTATTGGAATTGAATGGAAAGGGAAAAACTTTAAGTTTCTTACTTCATTGTAATATTTTCTCTCTTCTTTTATTTGTAATCCTTCTAATTTTTCTTTCATATTCTGACTAAATGTTGAAATTGTAAAATTTTCTTCTTAGGTGGCCAAGCCAAGACCTTAATGTTTGTGCACATAAGTCCTGAGCCTGATGCCACTGGGGAAACAATTAGTACTCTCAAATTTGCAGAACGGGTTGCAACTGTTGAGCTAGGTGCTGCTCGAGTAAACAAAGACAGTTCAGATGTTAAGGAGCTTAAGGGACAGGTCTGCACTCCTTCATGTTATAACTTCCTGAAATTGTCACTGCGGAAAGTATTACTCTTCTCATGTTACCTTTATGCAAATTTAATTTTTTTGTCAGATTGCCAGTCTTAAGGCAGCATTGGCAAGGAAAGAAGGGAAACCAGAGAACTTTATGAATTTAGCGTCTATATCACCCTATCAGTCTAATGGGCAGGGTGAGCATACACCGAGTGGTGATCAAAACATCTGCAGGCTCCCAATGGGGGATGTGGGCAACATACAGGTATACTTATCTGGGAACTGCAAAATTTGAAGTTTATTGTATTCATGCTTATAAAACCTGATATTCTGGAGCAGAGATAACATGTACTGAATAAGCTACAGTATGAACATAAATTTGTAAATCGCACTCAACCAAAAGTGATTCTCTTATTAATCTCTAATATGAGTAGAATCTGCCCCAAATAGCCTACAGAAATTTAATGAACAATTTTCTTGCATTTGATGGCAGTTTTGCTTCATAGGATCATGACTTTTCTGTCAATTACTGGTTTTACTATTTTGAAGTTCGGAATTATGACTTAGATGTATACTGCTTGCCAGGTTCATGACATCTCAGTGTTAAGGCAGAAGAAGCAAAGTTATGATTTTGATGAGTTGCTAGCAAATTCACCCCCATGGCCTCCTGTTCCTGCTCAAAACTATGGGGAGGATGATAGAGAGCCAGGCTCGGGTGAATGGGTGGATAAGGTAATGGTCAACAAACAGGACAGAGCATTGAGAACGGAGAATTCCTTGGGATGTTGGGAACCGGAAAACAAGCATTTGCCTAACCTCTTCTACCAAAATTATCACCCGGATTCTTCCAAACTATCACAAGATCAGTCCTACAATATGTTTATATCAAGCAGCCAGTTTGAGGTTACAAATATTAATGATTTGGATGAGGTTGATGCTACCACTAGTGATTCCTCGGATCCAGATCTACTTTGGCAATTTAATCATTCTAGAATCCCCTCCATGGCCAATGGTTTTGGGACAAAAACCAAAAGGTCTTCTCCTATGGTTACAAAGAACCCTGAACTGAGGTACTTAATGTGAATCCATTTTATATAATAACAATAATAATAATAATATATACAAGCATGTTCTTTAACTTGCTGTTCTTAAATTTTGCAGTAAAAACTTAACTTCTCTATCAGGCCCTTCACCATCACAGAAGCTTTCGAATGGTGTTGGACCACGTGGTGGGAGGCTAGGTGTTGCTTCTGAAGGGAAGCGGAGAGCTGGAAACAAGAAGTAGGAATCACATGAAGGATCTTCCACTTGTTTTATGTTATTTTATTTCATTTTAGATTTTTTCTGAGAGGGTCTTTTATATAGTTATCTGTTAAGTGTTTCTATAGGTCCCCCCCCCCAATTTTTTTTTTTATTTTTAAATTTGATCAATGCAGCAATGACTCAGGTTGCTTGTATTTGTTTCATAGGCAAACTTTCAGAAGTGTCCCACTTTGTTTTGTTCAAATATATTTGAACATTCTGTAATATTAATGTTACATTTGCTGTATAATGGAATGAAATTGGTACACAGAATTTACTAAAGAAATTTACTATATAATATTAAGTTTGATATATGGCTGCTGACCTAAGCATTCCTGCAATGATCTTATTTTATTAAGAGAGGTTAATTTCACTTTTCTTCATTTTCTTTATTTTCTAGTAACAAAATATCAAAAGTGATTTGATCTCATAAATATATATATATATATATATATATATATATATATATTTTGAAATTTATCAAATGCGTTAAAACTTCTACCGAAGTGATCTGAATGATCTTAACCTAAACATATGGGCCTAAGAAAGCATGAGCTCATTCTCTCGCTTAGACCATGCCCATTTGGGCCTGTGATTTGCAAGAGCTCTCCACCGGGCTTGAAAGTATCATTTTCAAATCAGAAAATGTGCAACGATTACCCCATTTTTTTTAAAAGAAAAATCACACAAACAATTGAACTTTTCAAAACCAAAACCGGAAGTCAATAGTTCAAACAAAACAAATCTCATTTTATTCAAGCTTGAGATGATTTAATCAAATCGTGTGAGCCCATGAACATGAAAAATGCCATAGCACACAATAAATCCCATGATCTAGAGCAACAGGTTTAAACCAAATATTTTCCCGCCTCTGTTAACGTACATTCGGTCTACCGGAAATGCTAAATTGATTAACCAAGTATTGATTTGAAATTGAAATAACAAAAACTATACCAGAAGAGTCACCTCAAAATAAAACTCCTATGATACTAGAATCAGATTAGTAGAAATATGGCTCTGAATATTAGTGGTGAAAACAAAAAAAAAAGTCTCTCTCCTCTTAATACCTAGAGCAAGTGATAGAATATAAATTTGTATAATAATTTTAATTGATATTACATTATTTTTTAGTAAATATTATACTAATATCTATAATTTGTGGAATTTTATATGCTAGAATCGATGAAAGAGGCCTATAAAAGAAAATGAAAAAAAATAAGTCAATTTGGAGTATTTATGTAAAGAATGGAAAAATGGATAACAAAATTTTTTCGTTAGCACGTAGGCACATGGATCTCAGGAGACAATGCAACATTTTATTCGAGGCCAAATCTATATGATCCTTTCTCTAGTTACACGAAAATTCAAGAAATGATGGAATGTAATTCGGAAACATTAAAAACTTTGAAGATTTTAATTCATTCTTGATATCTAGGAATCTCTGATTTTGAAAACTTCAAGATTTTGAAAACTTCAATTTTATAATCTCCTATTTTAGTTAGCTCATATTTTTGACAACTCAAGTAGGTTATTTATTTATTAGAAATTTCCTTTTAATTATTTTAGTAATTAACTTAGGGTTTAGAGGGATTTGCTTTTGTTTTTCTTTTTTTTTTTTTTTTAAGAAAATAGGAAGTTCATTTTATATGAAAAGGGCGGTCGGGAGGATAAGATAGATAATTGTATTTCTTGATTTCTTGGAACATCATTCTGAGGTTAACAGGAGCAGCAGTCACATCCCCGTAGCAACACTCCTTCTTTAATATATTTCAACGGGATTGTCATTTATTTTGTGAGTTCTTTTTCTCCGTACTTTCGTTCTAAATTAATTTTTTAAATAAAAAATTATTAAAATCTTGATTTTTCATAATTATAAAATCTAATTAAATATATTAAATCAATATCTCACAAGTATTCATTTAATTCCTATATTTTAAAGATTATGATATTTAATTATTCTAAAATAATTTATAACCAATTAAATTATTAAATTTATAATTATTTATTTGTTTTAATATAATGATAAATGACATAAATATAAAGTTTTGTTAATAGTCTAATTTATGTGGAATAAAATAATCTAATTTAAATAAATTCGTTATGTATTTGTTAATTAGAATTGGTTCTTTCTCGATTTTAATACTGTCGAAACTTTAAATGTTAAGAGTTTATCTAAAATTGTTTTTCAATTAGGAAAATAATTAAAGAGTTTTTCTTAATTATTAAATAAGAAGAGATTGGTTATTCGATATTTGTTGAATGACTATAACCAATTTATTTATGATCGTTGAAATCTTTAAGTAAATCGATAATCAATCACACGAAATCAAGATAGATATAATTTCTTTGATTAGAAATTAATTTTCCATTGAATTTTACTCTTTTAATCTTGAGTTATTTAATTATTTACCATTCGCTAATTATTGATTTTGTTAAATTAATTCATTAATTTAGTTAAATTCAAAATCCTCCATATTTTTTTATTTATTTTTAACTTTTCTTAAAAAAATAGATCCATCATTCTCTATGGAAAGGACCTTACTCACTTTATACTTATATTTTTTGAAGTCGATTAATTTATTTTTATCAGATTGATATCCACCAGCGAGTGTCGTTAGATGAATGTGGATTAAATTCTAACCGATTAAAATTTCTAATTTTACCCGGTTCTATGTAATGGTCACTAACCTCGTATTACCCCGGTAAGAAGATTCATATCATAGTACCAAATACATTGTATAGACACCCCTACACTCCACTCTTCACTCTATATATACCACATTGCTCCTCTTCACCCCTCACAACACATTTAAGAAACACCTCTCAATGGTAGATTAGCATTTCTAATCCAATCCCCTTTTCACTCTTTTTCGTAGCCATCATGGGTGTCATCACATCTACCCAAGAGCTCACATGCAGCATCTCTCCCCATAGGCTTTTAAAAGCCTTGTACCTTGATAGTCACAACTTTTTACCTAAACTTTTTCCTCGACACATTAAAAGTATCGAGGTTCTTGAAGGCAATGGCCACGTTGGAACCATCAAGCAGACCAATTTTATTGAAGGTTTGTCAAGTTTAATATACTATTAGTCAATATAATTAGTTTGTTACATATATAACCATTAAGATTCCATTCATCTTTTTTTCTTTATTTTCATTATCGGTATCTGAAATTATATTATGATTAATTCAATTTGAACATTTATAAGAATTCTAATGAAACTGTTCTCCGAACGTCATCTTTTTTATTCCCAAGTTTTAGATCCAAAACTTGGCTAAGGGATTTAATACTCAATTCTAATAAACTAACCGTCCGTCGGTGGATTTCATTCATCTATCTACACCCTTGAGAATTTATTTATTTATTTATGTTATTAGATGCATCCTAACCCACAATAGTTGATCTTGCACCATTTGGTCATTAATGTAATGGTAGGGGGCGAAATCAAGTTTTGGAAGACCAGGTTTGAGGCTATTGACGTGGAGAGATGCTATGTGAAGACCAAGATGTTTAAAACCGATGGTTTGGATGAAAAATTCGAGAGCATCACGATTGAGGTTAAGTTCGAGCCATCTGATACCGGATCAATTTGCAAAATCACAAAGTATCTCCACACTAAGCCTGCCTGTGATCTCACTGCAGAGGAAATCGAGGTCAGCAAGGAGATGACCATAGGCTTCTTTAAGTTCGTGGAGGAGTACCTTCTTGCCAACCCGACAGTTTATGCTTGAACTTGAAAAATAGGGGCGTGAGTGTCCGATACAGGGATTCTTGGTATTTCTAGGGTGTGCGGCGTCTGATGGAAATAAATTGGCTTGAGAATAAGACTGCAACCCCATAGCATAGTCTTGGGGACATGTGTCATGTACCTTTCAGAATGGGTTGAAAAAAGTTTCGTGTGGACCATAAGTATAAGCCTTCTTTCAAAATTGTGTGGCTGTCTATCTTGTGCTTTCATTTCTCTCCGTGGAAAAAGGGGTAAAAATAATTAAATGATGTCTCTGTCTGTCATTTGAAGAGAAGAAAGCCTACGAATCAAAATAATTCTTTCTACGGAGAGAAATTCTTAATAAGTGTGAGACGTTGTGATTTGCAGAACCAAGAGCCCACTCAGAACCAAGAGACGTGATTTGAGTCCGCAACAATATATGTTAAGCTTGATCCGCATCGGGATCCATTGCCAAGGTCAAAAGCCAATTGATGTGCAGAGTAGATGCACACCAAAGATTTCATGCACTTGGGTGAACTTTTTTAATATAAATTATTAATATAATAATAATGTGTGACACATGCAATGTAATTTTCCCCTCACAAATGGAACAAAGCATTTCATGTAGACCAAATCATTTCTTTCTTAATTTCAATATTTGGCCAACCATCGAGTTCATTTCTAATTCAAACACTCTAAATAAGAAATTTGTCTTGAATTTTATCTTGTGTATTTACAAAAAAAAAAAAAAAAAAAAAACTGATCTAAAATGTGTAACAATTCCAAAATATAATATTTGTAATTAAATTTATATATTAAAAACGTAAATTTTAAATCTAAAACAAGTAAACTTGTAATTTTGTTCCTTTTATCTTGCCATTGGGTTAGCCCACCTATCTCTATTTTTTTTTTCTTTGTTGACAATGAGATTCAAACTTGAGTTTATTACAATAGGGAGAAGAGATTGATACCACTTGAGCTAAAGCTTATCGGCACTGATCAAGCAAGATCTCATTCTTTTTCTTAGACCAGGCCCACTGGGCCTTCGCTTTTCCGACTCCCCGTTCTCCATTCCGGGCCTAAGCGTCAATTTTAAAATCAGAAAATGTGTCGCGATTTCCTTCCTTTTCTTAATCACAAACAATTGAATTTTTTTTTTCAGAAAAGTCAACAGTTAAAACAACGTAAACTTCATTGAATTCAAGCTTGAGTTTGTTTATCAAACCCTGCGGGCCCATGAACATGAAAAAAAACCATAGCACGCCAATCAAATGCCATGATCTAGAACAAGCGGGTGCATGAATTTCCAAAATGCCAGCCGATGACTTAGAATAAATAATATTATAGTTGAAAAATCCTGCATGCACTTGAACCCTTCACTCTATATATGCCGTATTGCTCCGGTTCAGTTCTCACAACACGCTCAAAAAACACCTCTTAATAGTCTATTGCCATTTTTGATCCAAACCCCTTTCATTCTGCTTCATAGCAATCATGGGTGTTATCACTACCACCCAAGAGCTCACAAGCAGTATCCCTCCTTGCAGGCTTTTTAAAGCCTTATACCTCGATAATCATAACCTTTTTCCTAAGATTTTGCCTCAACACATTAAAAGTGTTGAAGTCCTTCAAGGTGATGGCGGCGTTGGAACCATTAAGCAGACCAACTTTACCGATGGTTTGTCCTATTTTATATACTATATTTATTAATAGAATTAACTTTTGACATAAAATAAGTTAAAATATTTCTTTGGATGTTTTTATTTTTTATCCATCTGTATCCACAATAACTGATCTCACACTATTTTGTTATTAACGTAATGGTAGGAAGCCGATTCAAATTTTGGAAGAGCAAGATTGAGGCTATTGATGTGGATAATTACTATGTCAAGTCTACGATGTTTGAAGGCGATGTTTTGGGTGACAAATTTGAGAAGATTACGGTTGAAGTAAAGTTCGAGTCATCTGGTACAGGATCGATTACCAAAATTTCAAACTGTTTCCACACTAAGCCTGGTGTTGAGCTCACTCCCGAGGAAATTGAGGGTGGCAAAGAGAAGACTACAGGCTTCTACAAGGCCGCAGAAGAATACCTTACTTCCAACCCTACAGTTTATGCTTGAACTTGAAAACGTGTACGCATGTACTTTCATCCGCGTCACAGCCCCGAGCATCCCCGCAATGCGTTGCTCCTTAGGCACAAGGGGTCTATTTGGTTTTTTCAGTGGATTTGGTTTCTTTTCTGTTTTTTGAATGGAAAAAAAAGGGCTTGAGAATAAGACTCCGATCCTATAGTATTGGTGACACATGTAATATACCTTTCATAAGGGATAAAAAAGGGGTTTTTTTGTGCTGTATTAATTTTATAAGTCTTCCTTTTAATTTTCAAAATTGTCATTATCTCTCTTCTTGTGCTTATTTCTCTCCCTATATAAATAGGAAAAAAGTATGTATGTTGTCTGTCACTGCCATAGGCACAGGCAACGAAGCTCGTCGCCCCATCATGACAAGTATTCAAACCGATGATCTGAAAATATTTTCCATCACAAAATATTAAACTTATTTAATTCAATTATTAAATTTAAAATTTAAAAATAAAAAATATATATTAAAAAATCAATTTCTAAATTAAAATTTATAATCATTTGAATGGAATTAGTTAAAATTTTGAATATTATTGTCAAATTAAAAAAAATAATTAGTTGCTTGCTTAGGCATGAAAATTATATAAAAAAATAATTTTTCATATTTTACTAATATATGTAACATAAATTTGTTATTTTTCAAATTTTCTGTTTTCGGAATTGAATGAATGGGTGATAAAGTGATAGATTTTCTGGTCTTTAATAAAATTATTTACTTATAGCAAAATTAAACCCTACCCAACGGTCCAAACTCAAGAGGGCATAACGTGGTCAAGTCTCGCTGTTCGGTCAAAGCCGGCAGGGCTCATCCTTATCTTATGACAAATATTAAAAAGAAAGTTGATGGAAATAACTCAATATTTAAAATGTATTAAATAAAATTAAAAATTCTATTCATAGCAATTAATTTTAAAATAAAAATAAAGTATAATATCAAAGACTCATCTTAGTAGAGTTAGTCATATGAAGAGATATAATATTGAGTCCTAAGTTGATTTAATTAGGTTATTTTAAAAATGAAATACCATTTTGTGATATACACACATACACACACACACACACACGTAGGTATGTATAGAGAGAGATACACTTGATAATATTTAGATTAAATTAATATAAATATAATTTTAAATATCAATTAATTATTAAAAAAAAACAGAGCGAACGTACGGGCGGATTGGCCCTTGTAGCCTTCCGATGCTCGATTGTTTTCACAACTAATAAATCAATTATTCGAGTCTCCTCCAACAGACGAGAGAGAGAGAGAGAGAAAGAAAGGCCTAATCAGCATTGATCCATGGAATCAGCAAGGGATGTTTTGGGGGAATATGCTATTAATGAACAAGAACTTGTCAAAATCACTCTTGAAATTTTCTTTAATGTCACTTTGTAAAACACAGAGGATATACCTTCCATCTTCGAATCAAAATCAAATCCTCATCTACATTTATTTCTTCATCATGCCATCACACCATGCTTTTTAATTACTCTAAAAGCTGCTGTTGCGGGGAGTGAGTGAGAATAAATAATATGATTTGAGATACTGTGATCCTTATTGACTTCTAGTCTACATCACGAGCAATAAAAATATACCAAAAGTAAAAATGCCTAGGAAAATTTAGGACGTGTAATGGGACCGTTCACACTGCTCGCAGCGAGTCGACATCAGTCCGTGCCTTAAATTACTTCGTACCGAATGTTTTTATTTTTCTTTTGGTTTTCACCCATCGCCACGTTAACTAATCCCGAATATTATAACGCTGCTTATAGATTTAATTCTTTTAAATCTTTTTTTTTTTTTTTTTTTATAAAATCGAATATAAAAAGTTTGTTGAAAGTTTTTATTTTTAATTCTTAAATCAGAAGAAAAGTAATTTTCAAAGGAATGCCCATCCACTCCACTAACAATTAAGCTTCTAGAAAAATCTAGTCTTTACCTCAGCCATTTTCATAAACAAAAATGGTACAAGGTAAGTTCTCCGGCTATTAAATTATTCATGATTTATATTTTTGGACTTCAAAACTTATTTATTCGAGACGTGGCTCCAAAGGGTAGAAACCGACAAAGGCTAAAGATAGGTTTTTTGTTTGGACGTAAAATATAATATATGTTTGTTTTTATTTCCCAATGCAATGTTGGAAAAAATAGGGTCTTTCGTTCTTATCTGCGAAAGGTCAACATTTGATGAGTAATAGAAAACGACAACGGAAGCAAGCAGACCATCACATGACAATGACATCAATAAGGAGAAGCCACTTTCCTACGTGCCTTCTCTGTATGAATTTCTAGAATGAAAGATTTTTGTATTGCCAAATGTCCCCGACACCAACTTTATCTCTCAAGAAGTAATTAACTATTTTATTATTTTTTTGTAATTTTAAAAAAAAAACATATTTTAATCAATTTAATAAAACTTTTAATCTTTTTACAATTATAAATTATTATTATTCGATCTATTTAGTATAACTCGATCTCAAGCAATTGAATCCAATAAATTACACATTTTTTTGATAATATATAGTTCTTGAATTTAAGTATAAGTAAAGGAAATCATTTATGATCAATCCAATTTTAAGCCTATGATTTATGAATTCATTATATTAAAATCAGAATCAATGGTGAAAAACCACGTAAAAATGAATAATTCTATTATATATAATGATTAAATAAATTAAATTTTTTACCTATTCTTTTTTTTTATTATATAAAAATTATAAAAATATATATATTTATGAAAATTTGATATCTCTGAAAAACCACAGCTGTCCTGCTGAAAAAGGAGCAAGGCTCCAATATTACTTAAATATTGAAAATTTCGTGGCAATAACTATGTCGTTCTTTGTGGTGAGAAGGGTGAAACGTCACATCAAAAGCTACTAATTTAAAATATCCAGTAAGTAACCCACTTAATCCTCTTTTTATTTGGTATTAATTCTTTTTCTTTTTTTATTTTTTTTCTTTTTTTTTTTTTTTTAATTTTTTATAGCTCTATTGTCAAATCAGATGATTGCAATCCTGAAGATAATGTCACCGACATGAGATTTCATAGGCATACGTGTACTAGGATAATGGCCAAGGGCATTTCCTAGAAGTAGGCGTGGATGGTAATCTTGCTAGCCGGGGGCATGAAGAGTTAATATGATTTCAAGTCCGGGTATGCTAGAACTAGGATTGCCGATTCAATTTCGGTTGTTATTTTGATTTTTTATTAGTACTATATATATTTTGGTATCAACCGGTCATATATATATAATATTTATATAATTAATATCGAATTTAAGGAATCTGAATTCAAGTTAATTTTAAAAATAAATTTTCTAATAATACAATATAGATATAAAAACAGATATTTAAAAATAATTTTCAAAATTTAAAATATTTCTTGACAATCAAAAGTTAAGAGTAATTAAATTAATTTTACATATACAAAATGCCAAAATATTAAAAATTAATATGTTTTAATATAAGAGGCGTACAAATTAAACTATTAAATATCGTCTTTCTTGTTAATATAAAAATTATAGTTTAACTTTTTTAGGAAGTAAATTATAATTATTTCTTGTTAAAATTTAAATTATAATTATCTTTTATTAAAACTATAATTTTGGCCAGTAATGAAATGGATAGAATGTATCCGAAACATTTTGATTGAAAATTTTAAAATAGATCGAAATTCAAAATAAGATTTGTCCATTTTGCAAATTAAAATGAGAAATTCTAGTCATTTTGATTGAAACGGGATAAAATTAATGAGTGTAGTTATTTTGATTCAAATTTATTTAAAATAAAATTTATTTTGATTTAAATTTATTTAAAATAAAATTTATTTTATACATATGAAATTTAAATTCGATATTTTTAAAATAAATTATATCAATTGAATTATAAGTCACATAAAAAAAATCTTAATCTAAAATATGATTTTTTTGTGTTATATTAATCGGTATTTGAATTATGCATTGATGAATTTGGTTTGACTATTTGTTAGCTCCGTTGGAACAATTCTTTTAATATAATTTTTTATTTTTAAATTTAAAAATTTAAAAATTTTATTTATTAGAATATCAGTGACCATATAATTCAATTCTGTCAACAGCATTTAGACGTGGGGATCGGTGAATTTTAGTTGTGGGGTCGACATATTAAATACTAATGAAGGATTGAATCGACTGGCACTAAATTGAAGGTCTAAGTCGTTGCCTTGCTTGAGGGTCGAATTCGCAACGGCTAATTATCGATGATCATCAGAGTCTTCTAAGTCTTCGAAGAAAAATATAACTCTTGATATTATTTTTATTTTTATTTTTTAATTTTTAATTTAAACTTTCTTATATATAAAAAAAATCGGATTATTCAAAGACAATAATAATGAATAGTTCTTTTTTAATATGAGATTTTAAACTTGAAATATTAGTTTCTCTCTTTAACTAATATTTTATTGTATAACATAAAAAATTTTTATTAATTACATACCAATAATTGATTTATTTGATCATTGTTTGTGATAAAATTTTTTTTGATAAAAGCGATCAAATTTATTATATATAGTATTTTTTTAATTATTAAAAGTTAATAATTTATTTTATATTTATTGATTTATCAGTGAAAATCATTATGGTCAACAGCGATATCCTTGAATGGTGTCACTTGAGTCCAAAGTCTGCCGGTCTTTGTAGTAGCCTTACCCAAAATCGATCAACAAGGCTTCTTTTTCAAATGGGACCAAAATCCTATGGGTAGATGTTTCCATTTATTTTTATTTAATAAAAGTTAAATAAAAATGGGGCCAGGCATATTCCAAATTCCAAATTGGCTGGCCACCGGTAGCCGGTAAACTCGGACCCCAGAATGGTAAGCACCCGAAACCATCGACCCTATAAATTAAACCTTCTGCTCATCCACACTTGCACAAAACATCTTCACAAACACTCCACAAGCAATCCCTTCTAGCTTCATTAAACCTATCTTTTGAAGCATCTTTGTTGCGATCATGGGTGTCATAACCGTCAGTCAAGAGTTTTGTGTCTCCGTACCACCGAAGAGAATTTTCAAAGCCATGTTTCTTGAAAACCAACACGTTTTTCCCAAAATCGCACCGGAGCATGTCAAAAGTATTGATATTGTTGAGGGTGATGGTGGGGTTGGAACAATCAAACAAACTAATTTCTGTGAAGGTTAGGCATTTTATATAATATATATCATATATATTTGTATATATAAACATCCCAACACCCTTTTTCTTATTAATAGCCATTTATACATAGTTAATTATCAAATCATCAAGAATGAAATGTTCCTAATCTCAATAAAGAACTTTAAAACTGAGATAAGCTCGTATTTGATTCTTTTAGATTATCTAACAAAAATAGGCTTAACAGAGTTTCCAATCTCGAATCACGGGGTTGGGGAGGTGGGCCGTGATAAGTAGGCTGCATGGGACGTTTTTAGTTTTTTATGATATCTCCTAATTATTGAGTTGCTGATTGTTGAGTTGAGTTAGTCTCTGATATAAAGAGTTAAGCAGGTAAATTAACAAAATGATTGACCATTTATTATTTGAAAAAATTGTGTTGGTTGCAGAGAGCCGATTCAAGTGCTGGAAGACTAGAATTGATGCTCTTGATGTAGAAGCTTGCTGCATCAAGATTACCGTGATCGAGGCTGATGTTTTGGGTGACAAGCTCGAGTCAATTGTTTTTGAATTTAAGGTAGAGGCAAGCGGGGATGGAGCTGTTGTCAAGATGACCGGCCACTACCACGCTAAGGCTGATGTTGAGCCTTCACAGGAGCAAATTGATGGTGCAAAAGACAAGTTCGTCGGCTTCCACAAGAAGATCGAAGAGTACCTCATTGCCCACCCAGATGTTTGTGCTTAAGCAAACAACCTGTGTTACTGCACATACATAGAGCACATCTATAAATATATGTAGAGTTAGCCCTGTGCAATCGGGGCTGGTGTGGCATTTTTGGTGTGTTTTCTGTGTCAGAAAGCTTTTGGCTTCAGAATAACAAAATCCAATCTGTGGAGTTCGTAGTGTTGCTCGGATTGGATTAAAATTAATTGTACTTGGGTGGTTTTTTTTTTTTTTTTTGTTATAAGCATACGTCTTGTCGCCGTAAATTGTTGGTGTTCAATCCCCTTCACTGGTGGCATCCGGTGATTTTCTAGTTTCTTCCCAAGTCCCGACAACAACAATAATTACCTTGGCTATTCATACATCAATTTTTACGCTCAATGTCTACACAACGTAATCCTCCGCTCTAAGGTATGACATCAAATCCTTGCAATGGAGAATTGAGCATCAGATCAAACAATTTTACTTTTTAGAAAAATGGAAAAAAAATTACCCATTTTTATTTTATATATTTATTTATTTATTTCCTGTTATGGCTTCCTTCGATTCATAAAAAATGCCAACGAAGAATTCACGGAGGGCAGCAAACTTTGACTTTTCCTCGTCTTCAGTTTTGGGAAGACGAGGGTTCACTCCAAATGCGATTATCTGGATCATACGGTCGCCCCCCACTTGGGCCACATTTGGATAAACCACATCCATTCTATTCTACACTTCTGTTTCTTTTTAAATTCTTATATTTTATTTTACTAGTAATATTTCTTAATTAAAATTTAAAAATAGAAAATTTTCTCAAAAATTTGTGAAATTATTATATTAAACATTTTATATTAAAATTATATAAAAATCCCAACAAGAAAGGAGAAATTCCTCAAATTACAACTCACTAGAAGAAACCCAGGGAGATTTTGGCCATCCAATTAATTAAATTGGAAAAACTTTTATAATATAATTAAGAACTGTTGTTTTGAATCAAAGGAGCCATTGTTGAGTTGAGGGCGATCCAAAGATAATGATCAAAAGGTTATGGCATGGCTCCTAAACTAGGATATCCACCATGCGGAGTCGACCTACTAAAGCCTCATCCTGTTTTCTTTATTTATTCGCTGTGTTGAAAGCTGACGGTCAAGAAGATTCTTTTTTTTTGTTCTTTATTTTCGGTATTTGAAATTATACTCTAATTAATCCGATTTAAATATTTATGATACTCTATTAAGGATAGCTCTTTTAGCGTACTCTTTTTTATTCTTAATATTTGAGCTTAAAATTTAATTAAGAGATGTAACAACGTAGCGCCTAGAGCGATTATCCATGGTACAATCCAGAAGATAATGCCACGCCACCGACATATTATTACATAGGTGTTTATTTGTAAAATGGTGTTTTCTTTTTTGATATATTATTATGTAGATGTTATTAAAATATAATAATTAATAATACTTTTTTATTAATTTAAAATTTTAAAATTTATAATAATTATATAAAATATAAAAACATGAATATTAGATGAACTTGATAATGTATTATTTAAGATTTGAAATTATTTTTAGATTTATTTGTGGTGGAACTCGTTCGAGATATAAAATGGTTTTCAAGTGGAAGAATATTTCTTGTGAATGCATTTAGATGGAGTCGAAGAATATAATAAAAATAATTAAATTAATTTTGAAATTGAGGTGTAGACAGAAATTTTGACCACTAAAAATTTGACACGTGGAAAATTCCAAATTTAAATTTCTCAATCTCAAAAATAAGTCTAATAAAACATAAATTAGGACAAATTAAATAATGCCACGTGTTTTATATGTCCTGGTCATGACCATCCCTAAGGCAAAAAAGTGACCTAGTATTGAGGTCGGGTCGGGTTAAAGCCCCCTTTATCTTCATGGGCCCACACTATATTCTGTATGGCTTGCCCTAATATTAATTCAGCATCTTATTTCATATGAAAACAAAATCCTTTGGGGAAGATTTTTCTCTTTTCAATCCCATCCAAATCCAGATTTGCTATATTATAAAATATTAAAAACAATATAAAAATGCTAATATGAACTCTAATATCCCACTATTTTAATTAAATTATTACAATAAATTGATTTTATAAAGAAAATTCATTCTAACAAATATAAAAATATAAAAATATTTTCAAAATCAAATTAATAATTAATTTGATTTTGATATATAATATATTTCATGAATACGAGTGTCATACTATATTAGAAGTACTAGAAACAATAAAAAAAATATTAATATGAATTCTAATAATTCATTATTTCAATTAAACTAATATAATAAATTGAATTTATAAAGAAAATTTATTGTCATAGATACGGAAATATAAAAGTAAAGAAAACCAAATATTCTCAAAATTAAATCAATAACTGATTTGGTTTAAATATATAATAAATTTTACGAATATGGTCGTGGTACCGAATTAGAAAATATTAGAAATAATATAAAAATATTAATATGAATCTTAATATTCTATTGGTTCAATTAAATTATTACAGTAAGTGAGTTTATATAAAAAATTTATTATCGCAAATATCAAAATAAAAAATTAAATATTCTCAAAATCAAATCAATATAATATAATTAATAAGTTTAACACCAAACATTCTCTCATGCAACACTCTCAACTATATAAATACCCCATTGTCCATCTTCAGTTGCACAAAACACCTTCACAAATAATCTATAGCTAACTGTTCCACCTCCTCTTGACCTTTCGTCCAACACATCCTTTTTCGCATTTAGTGATCATGGGTGTCGTTACTGTCAGCCAAGATTTCTCTGTATCAGTATCTGTTAAGAGAATTTTTAAAGTTTTATTTCTTGAAAACCATATCTTTATGCCCAAAATCATGGCTGAACATGTCAAGAGCATTGATATTATTGAAGGTGATGGTGGCGTTGGAACTATCAAGCAGACTAACTTTACCAAAGGTAATTTTTTTTTCTTTCAACAGACTCACATGTCGTATCAAATGATAATGAAATACGTTAAATATCAAGGTTGAGATAGGTCTCTTCTCATTCCAACATTCTTATTAATTGTGCGTATTGATTACAGGGAGCCTATTTAAGAGTTGGAAGACCAGAGTTGATGCTCTTGACGTAGAGCTTCATCGATCAAGTTAACCATGCTTGAAAGTGATGCTTTTGGGGATTTTCTTGAATTGGTTGTTTTTGAGATTAAAGTCGAGGCAAGTGGTGAAGGAGCTGTTGTTAAAGTGACCGGACAATATCATGCGAAGGTTGATGTTGAGCCCTCTCAGGAGCAACTTGAGGCAGTTAAAGCAGTGTTCGCAGGCTTTCACAAGAAGGTTGAGGAGTACCTGGTTGCCAACCCTGATGTTTGCGCTTAAGAGCATGTGTGCTTGAGCATATATATGTAGGGTATCAACTCTACGAAATCGGGTATGCTGGTCCATTTGGTGTGTGATTTTGTGTAATAAAAAATTTGGGTTGAGAGTAAAAGTCTAATCCTGCAGTCTTTCGAGTGTTATTTGGGATTGGATTATAGTCAAATGTATTTCATGTTATATAATCTGAATCTATTATGTTCCCTTGAATTGCTCTTGCTTCCTCATTTATGTTATGCCCACAAAATTTAAAGAGTTGCAATAGAAATCTCATGCTTGCAGAAAGTAATTACTTCTCTCAGACACAATTAAGAAAGCTTTTAAAGAACATAATTGGATTTGCCTAAATTGCCTCAAATATCAAAGGTCAAACATATTAGAAACTGAAACAACAAGAAAAAAAATTCTATATTCTGCATGAAATACTTTATTTAAAATATTAGAAACAAAATAAATAGAAACATATTCTTTTTTTATACATAAAAGGCTCGAATTTCAAGTTTTTATAAAGAAAAAGGGGACGGTATCACTTAAATTATAATTCATTGACAACAAAGCATATTACGGTCTATCGGATTTTGAAGTACAATCACTAATTGGATTTTGTTTATCGTGATTCAATAATTCAATATTATTAAGTTTTTTATAATATTAAAAATTTTTAAGTCGGTATAATTGTTCTTTGAAAAATACTAGATAACACAAAAAAAAAAATGTAGTTAATTTGTACAAAATTGCTATTTGTTTTTTTGTCCGTAAATATGCATGGCATTAAAAAGACATACATACATACATATATATATATATATATATATATATATATATAAAGTCTAAGTTTGATTGCGATTCAAACATGATTAATCGGAGTGTAATTTCAGATCTCAGTTGATCGAAAGGAATGTATACCAGCAAAATAATAATAAATAAATAAAGTATTGCCCAACTTGGTACAATCCGACTCCTTTACCATATGAGCTCAAAAAATAAGTCTGACCCACTCTCATTGGGTTCGGCCGTACTGGCCCACGGGAATGACAGCTCTATTTAGGAGTGGTTGCAACTTATATAGGCAATAACTTTAAATTAATCAAAGAAATCAAATTTTATTTGATCATTAATTTTTATTATATTTTAACATATTTTAGCTAATTCAAAGAAATATATAAATAAAAATTTGTCAGAATATATTCAAAAAAATTTTATTTTATTTAATTCATAATTTATTTAGTTCATCTGATATTACACTTAACTTAAAAAGGATAAATCATTTCAATTAATAAAAAAAATTATAATACAAATAAAAAAGTTATAATCTTAGATCTTATTTATACGACGATGAAGAGAGGTGGTCGGAGAGAACTAATTGATAAAGCTAAGATAATCACACAATCTATCTTAATATCTTTTGTACAAAAACCAATGTATGGGAAAGTTCAATTTTTCTTAATTTAGTTCGAATGTTCTTTGTTTTATTTTATTGATTTTTTAATAAAAGCAAGTTTTCAAAAAAAGAATTTATAATTTTGCAAATAAAAATAAATTTGAGTATTTGAAATACAGATAAACATGATTTTGATACCATATCAGAGAATATTAAAAACAACACAAAAATAGTAATATGATTCATAATACTCTATCGTCTCTATTTAAACGGTTATAATGAATTTAATTTATATAGAAAACTTATTGTTAAAAATATAAAAATCAAAAAATCAAAAAATCAAAAAAATCAAATTTTATTTAAATACGGTTGTTGCAAATATTGTTGATTTGATATGTAATATATTCTATAAATATGGTTGCAAGATTATATTAGAGAATATAAGAAATAATATAAAAATATTAATATGAATCATAATGCCCTATTGTTTCAATTAAACTATTACAATAAGTCGAGTTTATATAGAAAGCTTAATGTTACAAATATGGAAATATAAAAGTAAAAAAAATCAAGTCAATAATTGATTCTCATTTTGAAACGTAATATATTCCAACATCCCCTTTCAAACTCATTGTGGTATAATAAAAATCACTTGAATTTAAATATAGTCAGGATAATTGAATATAACTCTGGCGCTAGTGTTGGCTCCGGAGAAGCCCTAATATAATAATAAGAGTAAATTTGAATATAGAAAAACAGATAAATGTGGTTCTTCATTATTTCAAATAAATTATTATGATTATTTGGGTTTATATAGAAAACATAAGTCGCAAAAATGGAAATGTAAAAATAAAAAAAAAATCAAAATAATAATTGATTTGATTTTGGTGTATAATATAATCTTGCATTCTATCTCAAATTCAATTTGATATAATAAAAATCACTTAAATTTGAAAGATAATCAGAATAGTTGAATATAGCTCTCTCGCTGATGTTGGCTGTAACTCTAAATATAACTATAACTTTAGCTCTAGCTATGATTTTGGCCATCAAAGGAAAGCAATGATACCGTAATAAAAATAAATCTGAATATAGGTACATAGATAGATATGGTCGTAATACCATATTAGAGAATATTGAAAACAACCTAAAAAATCAATATATGAACGTAATACTCTGTTGTTTCAATCAAACTATTATAACAAGTTGGAATTATATAGAAAATTTTTATTTCAAATACAAAAAAAAAAAATCAAAAAATTAACTATTTTTAAAATCAAATCAATATAAAAAACAAATAATTGATTTGATTTTGATACATAATATATTTTAACAAATTTAACACCAAACGTTCTTTCTCCGCTGTATAAATAACTCATTGCCCATCTTCAGTTGCACAAAACACATTCACAAATAATCTATAGCTAACTGTTCTACCTCCGTTTGACCTTTCGTCCAACACATCCCTTTTCGCATTTAGTGATCATGGGTGTCGTTACCATCAGTCAAGATTTCTCTGTATCCGTATCCGCTAAGAGAATTTTTAAAGTTTTATTTCTTGAAAACCATATCTTTATGCCCAAAATCATGGCTGAACATGTCAAGAGCATTGATATTATTGAAGGTGATGGTGGCGTTGGAACTATCAAGCAGACTAACTTTACTGAAGGTAATTTTTTTTTTCTTTCAATAGACTCACATGTCGTATCAAATAATAATGAGATACGTCAAATATCAAGGTTAAGATACGTCTCTTCTCATTCCAACATTCTTATTAATTGTGCGTATTGATTACAGGGAGCCTATTTAAGAGTTGGAAGACCAGAGTTGATGCTCTTGATGTAGAGGCTTCATCGATCAAGTTAACCATGCTTGAAAGTGATGCTTTTGGAGATTTTCTTGAATTGGTTGTCTTTGAGATTAAAGTCGATGCAAGTGGTGAAGGAGCTGTTGTTAAAGTGACCGGACATTATCATGCGAAGGTTGATGTTGAGCCCTCTCAGGAGCAACTTGAGGCAGTTAAAGCAGTGTTCGCAGGCTTTCACAAGAAGGTTGAGGAGTACCTGGTTGCCAATCCTGATGTTTGTGCTTAAGAGCATGTGTCCTTGAGCATATATATGTAGGGTATCAACTCTACGAAATTGGGTCTGCTGGTCCATTTGGTGTGTGATTTTGTGTAATAAAAGATTTGGATTGAGAGTAAAAATCTAATCCTATAGTCTTTCGAGTGTTATTTGAGATTGGATTATAGTCAAATGTATTTCATGTTATATAATCTGAAGCCATTCTGTTTCCATGAATTGCTCTTGCTTCCTCATTTATATCATGCCCACAAAATTTAAAGAGCTGCAATAGAAATCTTGTGCTTGCAGAAAGTAATTACTTCTCTCAGACACAATTAAGAAAGCTTTTAAAGAACATAATTGGATTTGCCTAAATTGCCTCAAACATCAAAAGTCAAACATATTAGAAACCCAAACAACTAGAAAAAAAAATTCTATATCCTGCAGGAAATATTTTATTTAAAATATTAGAAACAAAATAAATAGAAACATATTTTTTTTTATACATAAAAAAGCTCGAATTTCAAGCTTTTATAAGAAAAAAGGAGACGGTATCACTTAAATTATAATTCATTGACAACAAAGCATATTACAGTGTCTTAGATTTTGAACTACAATCACTAATTGGATTTTGTTTATTGTGATTCAATAATTCAATATTATTAAGTTTTTTATAATATTAAAAATTTTTAAGTCGGTATAATTGGTGTTCTTTGAAAAATACTAGATAACACAAAAATATATGTAGTTAATTTGTACAAAATTGTTATTTGTTTTTTTTGTCCATAAATATGCATGGCATTAAAAAGACATACATATATATATATATATATATAAAGTCTAAGTTTGATTGCGGCTCGAACATAATTAATCGAAATGTAATTTCAGATCTCAGTTAATCGGAAGGAATGTCTGACAGCAAAATAATAATAAATAAATAAAGTATTGCCCAACTAGGTACAATCCGACGCTTTTACCATTTTAGCTCAAAAAATAAGTCTGAGCCACTCTCATTGGGTTCGGCCGTACTGGCCCACAGGAAAGACAGCTCTATTTAGGAGTGGTTGCAACTTATATAGAAATAACTTTAAATTAATCAAAGAAATCAAATTTTATATGACCATTAATTTTAATAAAATTTTAACTTATTTTAGCTAATTCAAAGAAATATATAAATAAAAATTTATCATAATATATTCAAACAAATTTTATTTTATTTAATTCATAATTTATTTAGTTCATCTGATATTACACTTCACGTAAAAAGTATAAATCGTTTCAATTAATAAAAAAATTATAATGCAAATAAAAAAGTTATAATTTTAGATCTTATCTGTACGACGATGAAGAGAGGTTGTTGGAGAGAACTAATTGATAAAGCTAAGATAATCACACAATCTAGCTTAATAACTTTTGTACAAAAACCAATGTATGGGAAAGTTCAATTTTCCTTAATTTAGTTCCAACGTTCTTTGTCTTATTTTATTGCTTTTTTAATAAAAGCAAGTTTCTAAAAAAAATTTATAATTTTGCAAATAAAAATAAATTTGAGTATTTAAAATACAGATAAATATGATTTTGATACCATATCAGAGAATATTAAAAACAAAACAAAAATAGTAATATGATTCATAATACTCCATTGTCTCTATTAAACAGTTATAATTAATTGAATTTATATAGAAAATTTATTGTTAAAAATATAAAAATCAAAAAAATCAAATTTTATATAAATACGGTTGTTGCAAATATTGTTGATTTGATATATAATATATTCTATAAATATGGTTGCAAGATTATATTAGAGAATATAAGAAATAATATAAAATTATTAATTTAGTTCAAACAAATTTTATTTTATTTAATTCATAATTTATTTAGTTCATATGATATTACTCTTTAACTTAAAAAGTATAAATCGTTTCAATTAATAAAAAAAATTATAATGCAAATAAAAAAGTTATAATTTTAGATCTTATTTGTACGACGATGAAGATAGGTGGTTGGAGAGAACTAATTGATAAAAGCAAAGATAATCACACAATCTAAGCTTAATAACTTTTGTACAAAACCAATGTATGGGAAAGTTCAATTTTCCTTTGAATGTTCTTTGTTTTATTTTATTGGTTTTTTAATAAAAGCAAGTTTCTGAAAAAAAAAATTATAATTTTGCAAATAAAAATAAATTTGGCTATTAGAAATACAGATAAACATGATTTTGATACCATATAAGAAAATATTAAAAACAATACAAAAAATAGTAATATGATTCATAATACTCCATTGTCTCTATTAAATGATTATAATAAATTGGATTTATATAGATAATTTATTATTAAAAATATAAAATTCAAAAAATCAAATTTTTTATAAATACGGTTGTTGCAAATATGGTTGATTTGATATATAATAAATTCTATATATATGGTTGCAATATTATATTAGAAAATATAAGAAATAATATAAAAATATTAATCCGGTTTGAGTACTGTGGGACTCATTTAAGGAGTTGGTTCTCTCAAATCCTGTCATTTTCAGGATTCGAACTCGAAATCTTTGATTATGGGAGTAGATTACCTAATTACTCAACCCAAAAGAGTTTGATGGATTGACCCATATTTGTTAGTAAAGAATGTTTGGTGGAAATTTTTTTGTCATATCCAATCATACATAAATTTATAATTTTACTAACCCACTGACCTGTTTAATGGATTTATCCCCAATATGCAATCACCTTGCATCTTTTGAAGTACGATCACTAATTAAATTTTATTTATTATGATTCTATAATTCAATATTATTAATTTTATTATAATATTAAAAATTTTTAAGTCCGTCCAATTGGTGTTCTTTGAAAAATATTAGATAAAACAAAATTATATGTAACTAATTTGTCCAGAATTGTTATTTGGTATTACCTGCTCGAAAAAAAAAAAAAAAGAATTGTTATTAGGTATGGGCCAACTTGGTTCAGTCCAACTTTTACCATATGAGCTCAGAAAATAAGTATGGGCACTCTCATTGGGTTCGGCGGTATGGGCCTGCATTATTTTTTTTAAAATGGATTCTTAGTATCAATTGGTATCCTGATTCTCTTGATTAATACGGTTCGAGTGTTACGAGATCTATATAAGGGGTTTGATTATTTTAAATCTTATTTTTTAATTCTTATGGCTTGAATCCGAGATCTATGATTAAAAGAATATAATGTCCTATCTCTACATCTACGAGAGTTTGGTAATGGGCCGACAACATTAACAGCGCTATTTAAGAGTGTTGCAACTTATATAGGAAATAACTTTAAATTAATCAAGAAATCAAATTTTATATGGTCATATATATTAATTAATTTTAATTAAATTTAACCTATTTTATCTAATTCATCGAAATATATAATTAAAAATTAGTCAAAATATATTCATATAAACTGATAAATAAAATTTAATTTATTTAATTCCTAATTTATTTAGTTTATCTAATATTACTCATATCCTAAAATGTATAATTTGTTTCCATTAATAAAAAAATTTATAATGCAAATAAAAAAGTTATAATTTTACATCTTGTTTGCACGATGATGAAGAGAGGTGGGAGGAGAGAACTTATCGATAAAGCAAAGATAATCACCCAATTTGGCTTAATAACTTTTGAACAAAACCAATGTACGGGGAAGTTCAATTTTTCTTAATTTAGTTTAAATGATCTTTATTTTATCTTTTTGATTATTTTTTAATAAAAACAAGTTTCTATAAAAAGAAATTTATAATTTTGCAAATAAGAATAAATTTGAATATAGAAATATAGATAAATATGGTTTTGATACCATACTAGAGAATATTTGAAACAATTTTAAAATATTAATATGAACCGTAATACTCCATTGTTTCTATTTAACAATTATAATAAAGTTGTTTTATATAGAAAATCTATTATTACAAACATAGGAATATTAAAATAAAAAAAAAATCAAATATCATTAAATCAAATCGATAACTAATTTGATTTTAATACATAATATATTTTATAAATATGGTTATAATACTATATTAAAGAATATGAAAAACAATATAAAAATATTAATGTAAATCTTAATATTTCATTATTTTAATTAAACTATTATAATCAGTTGGATTTATATAAAAAATTTATTGTCACAAATAAAAAAATAAAAAATAAAGAAAATCAATTATTTTTAAAATCAAATTAATAATTGATTTGATTTTGATACATAATGTATTTTACTATTCCCTTTTCAAAGTTAACGTGATATAATAAAAATTACTTAAATTTGAAAGATAATCTAAATAAAGCTATACTGCTGGCTTTGGCTGCGACTTTCGCTCTTAGAGGAAAGCACTAATATTATAATAAGAATAAATTTGAATATAAGAAGATAGATGAATATGCTTATCCATTATTTAAATCAAACTATTATAATAAATTGGATTTATATAAAAAAATTTATTGTCATAAATATGAAAATATAAAAGTAAAGAAAATTAAATACTCATAATCAAATCAATAATTGATTTGATTTTAATATATAATATTTTTTATGAATATGATTGTGATACCATATTAAAAAATATTAGAAACAATATAAAAATATTAATATAAACCGTAATAGTTTATTGGTTCAATTAAATTATTACAATAAATGAGTTTATATAAAAAATTTATTATTACAAATATGAAAAATATAAAAATAAAAAGAAAATCAAATATTTTTAAAATCAAATTAATAATCGATTTGATTTTAATGTATAATATATTTTAGCAAGTCTAATACTAAACGGTCTCTTGTGCAATACTCTCTGTTATATAAATCCTTCATTGCCCATCTTCAATTGTACAAAACACATTCACAAACATTCTAGAGCTAACTCATCTGCCTCCATTTGACCTTTCTTCCAACACATCCTTTTTCGCATTTAGTGAACATGGGTGTCGTTACCGTCAGTCAAGATTTCCCTGTCTCTGTATTTGCTAAGAGAATTTTTAAAGTTTTATTTCTTGAAAATCATAACTATTTTCCTAAAATCATACCTCAATATGTTAAGAGTATTGATATTATTGAAGGTGATGGTGGCTTTGGAACTATTAAGCAAACTAACTTTACTGAAGGTAATTTTTTTTTTTCTTTCAATTGACTCAAATGTTAAATCAAATGATAATGAGATACGTCAAGTATCAAAGTCGAAATAGCTCTCTTCTTATTACAACATTCTTATTAATTGTGTGCATTGATCACAGAGAGCAAACTTAAGAGTTGGAAGACCAGAATTGATGCTCTTGATGTAGAGGCTTCATCTATCAAGTTTACAGTGCTTGAAAGTGATGCCTTTGGGGATTTCCTTGAATCAGTTGTTTTTGAGATTAAAGTGGAGGTAAGTGGTGAAGGAGCTGTTGTTAAATTGACCGGACATTATCATACAAAGGTTGATGTTGAGCCTTCTAAGGAGCAACTTGAGGCTGGAAAAGCGGTGTTCGCAGGCTTTCACAAGAAGGTTGAGGAGTACCTAGTAGCAAACCCAGATGTTGGTGCTTAAAAACATGTGTCCTTGAGCATATATGTGTAAGGTATCGACTCTATGAAATTGGGGTTGCCGGTCCATTTTGTGTGAGCTTCTGTGTAATCAAAAATTTGGGTTGAGAATAAAATTCCAATCCTGCAGTCTTTCCGGTGTTATTTGGGATTGGATTGTAATCAAATCTATTTCATGTTATATAATTTGAAACCATTCTATTCCCCTAAAGTGCTCTTGCTTCCTCATTCATGTTATGCCCTAAAAACTTAAAGAGCTGCAAAATTTTCTTTTATTCTACTCCTATGCCCAGAAATCAAATGCTTACGGAAAGTAATCACGTTTTTTTTTTTTTATATATATATACTGAGATTTGAATCGAAAATTACCGAATTGAGGAAGAGATTGTGACTACTAAACATTCCCTTGGGGACAGAAAGTAATTACATTTATCTGACACAATTAAGAAAACTATTAAAAACATAATTCTATCGTCTAAATTGTCTCAAACATCAGAGGTCAAACATTGGACACCCTGTACATAAAAGGGTATAGATATTTGCCCAATGACCAAAATAAAAGTACCAAACTTTGGTAATCTTTGCAATTATATTTTTATCCAACACAAAAATATAACAAAAGAGTTTTCTTTTGCTTTCCTTTTCTTTTGTTTTTTCTTGAATCCAATGCTTCTTTCTCTGTTTCCCTATCGACAGACTTTGATTAACCTTGGACCCCATGTTTCCCTCCAAAGACCAAAAGGAGTCACTACTTTTAATTAATTTTAACTGTATTAATCTCTTATTATCACCATCATATCCCAAGTACGCCAACATCGTATAATCTGCTAACTAGAAAACATAACTTAAAATCTTTTGGCCCATGAAAAAATAATAACAGAGATAGACATTAATTTAATTTAGAACAGTTTTAGAGTCCATTGATTTTAAATATAGTTTTTTAATGTGAAAAATTAATATCATAATAATAATTTAAATCCTTTTGTTGAAAAATTTTATATTCTGTATTAAAAATACTTTACTTTACTTTGCTTAAAATATTAAAAACAAAATAAATAGAAACATATCATAACAATGAACTAAACCTATGAAGGATAGCCAAAGCTTTCCTTTATCGCAATTCGCTGTCAATAAGGGCAGCCTAAGCCACTTTAATAGGGTTGTGCCGTGTTGGCCCATAGCAGTAACAGTTCTAGGCTTCAAAACCTTTTTTTTTTTGTACGATCCGAATTCAAATTAAGATTAAAAATAAAAAATAAAAAACTCATATGGACAACGAGCCACTCTTATTGGGTTGGGCCGTTTTGGCCCACCGTATTGACGGCCCAAGTCATGAATTTTTATTTTTATTTTTTTTATTTATTTTTTATTTTATTTTATAAATTATTGGTATTCAATAATTACATTAATTCCAACTAAATATAGTTCGAGGTAGCTTAGGCTCTTAAGAGATAAAAATATTTCGACACATATTTTCTTCATATATAAAATTCGGAACTAAAACTTTGTTTAAAAAGTATCAGTGTTTGATTACTGAACCAATTAGACATCGATGATTGTGGTTATAAGTGGTTGTGACTTATGTAGGCAATAACTTCCGATCAATCAAAGAAATCAAATTCTATATTGTGATATATATTATTTAATTTTTAATTAAATCCAACATATTTTAACTAATTTATATAAATATATAATTAAAAGTTTATCAAACTATATTCATATATTCTATCAATATCCCGTGAATTTAGTGGTAGTACTCTAAATTCTTTTAACTTAGATTTTAAGTTCAAGTTTTAAAAATAAAAAAAATAAATGTTAGAAAAATCAGTCCTTTAATCGGCTCTCACAGCAATTCGAACTAAATTAAATACATTTGAGACCCCAATTTTAGGGTTACAACCCATCAGAGGTCCTATTCCACCCTTTCAGATCCCAACCAAGGTTGCTGAGGTGGAAAGTTAATGCTAGCATGAATCAAATATATCTATATTTATCTATGTAATAACTAAAAATAATATAAATTAGAGATTGATTCTAGCAAAAATGAAAAATAAAATCAAGTCTTTGCAATTTTCTTTTGTATTTCCACATACCCTTCTGGATAACCTTTCATTTGATTTAGTCAATGTTAGAACAAGTCAATATCCAATAACATTCTACCCAAATTCCAAGTTGATGCCCCGCCCAGCATTTTAAAAAAAAAAAAAAAAAAAAAGGAGAAGGAGAAGGAAAAGAAAAGAAATATTAGAAGCGGTGTGGCGTGCTCCACAAAATACGGGTAAGCATTTCAAACTTTGAATACACACACTCACAACACATATCCCGTAAGCTCATACTTGATTTCTCTCTCTATATATACCACACTCCCAAGT
Source organism: Dillenia suffruticosa (assembly GCA_033439265.1). Classification (NCBI taxonomy): domain Eukaryota; kingdom Viridiplantae; phylum Streptophyta; class Magnoliopsida; order Dilleniales; family Dilleniaceae; genus Dillenia; species Dillenia suffruticosa. The sequence continues at coordinate 24,696,400 of JAVTVX010000020.1, read as the reverse complement.
ACTCAAAAAACTCCTTCCTAGCTATTAGATCCTCCCCTTAAAACTTTTCTACAAGTTCCTTTTCTTTTAACTTCCCCAAGAATTATGGGTGTCGTTACTGTAGAACAAGAATTCACTTCCTCTGTTGCTCCTGCAAGATTGTTCAGAGCTCTGTATCTTGACAATCACAATCTTATCCCTAAACTCGTGCCCCAACGTGTTAAGAACATCGAGGTTATTGAAGGTGATGGTAGTGTGGGAACAATCAAGCAAATTAATTTTGCTGAAGGTAAGTATTTCTAAAGAAATCATTATACTAAATTGTTATTTAGGAAGTAGTTTTAACTTATTTCTTTTGATTCTATATTTAACAGGAGGCAAATTCAAATATATGAAGAACAGGGTCGATGCTCTTGATATAGAGGGCTGCTCCATTAAGTCCTCTGTGATTGAAGGAGATGTATTGGGTGACAAACTGGAATGTGTTGTTTTTGACGTCAAGTTTGAAGCAGCCGGTGCAGGGTCGGTTTGCAAGATGACTGGTCATTTTCATACCAAGGCTGAAGTTGAGCCAACAAAAGAACAGATTGATGGTGTCAAAGATAGGTTCGGGGGATTCCACAAGGCAGTGGAAGAGTATCTTGTTGCCAACCCCACCGTCTATGCTTGAAGAATTTGCTTCCCGCAAAGTATTTTTCCCCGAATAGCATTTCAAAGTGGTTTGTTAGTTTGCTTGTTTCTTACCCCGCCCGTGGGCTCATAATAAAAATCCAGTATTGTAATGTTACATATATGGTACTATTATTGGAGTGTTAAAGTATCAATGTTTCAAAATCTAGGACTCCGAGATTACTCAAACTATATTAATCAAAATATGATTCCGAATGTCGATTATAAAAGAATAATAATAATTATAATCTTAAGAAATGAAGTCATAAACCCTAGACTTCATTTGCAGTATATTGAAGTCATTCGTACAACGACCCATGAACACTTTCACAATCAGGCCAATGCATTTGACCATAATGTGAAGTGTAGTTTTTCATTTTAGACACCGCGACAGTGACAGTTAAATGTAAAATATTTAGTATATAATGTTATATTTTTCTTATTTAGATTAAAAACAAATATTATTTAAAAATTATGATCATCGAGCATGTATTAAAAATAAATTTATCTATACCTATTAAATAGGCAAAACCCCCCGCGCCCTCCTTAGGTGATTGGGATTTTTTATTTTTTTATTTTTTTGAACATTCACTTCCAAACTCCAATAATTAAATTACCAAAAAGGACTGGAAAATTTGGAGGATCAGAGAAATCAGTTGAAGAAGGGATGAACATGTTGTTTCAAAGTCTTACATGTTTAATTGCTAGTTACTCTTTAATTTTGGGTTTGGGCATACTGAAAAGCCAGGTGGACCAGCTTCGTGGACACGCACTCTCCTGTTAGGCACCAGCCCCAGTGGACTTATTGGGAACCTTGATACGTTTGCTATTTCTGGTCCATTCACCTAGAACGGAATACAAATGTTCTTTCCGCATTCTCATTGTATCTATTTTAAAGAAATTTGAATAATTCATGTTTTGAAACTGGACCATATTTTAAAATAAATCAATGCAATGGCTGATTCAAGGTCGACTTGTGTTCTTCACATTCCTGGACCCACAAATGCATACAAGAGAAGAATATAAATGGGCAGTCCGCAAATCAAGATTTACAATTATCCAGATGGGGTGGTGCGCATTCCAAAATGGACAGCCACAGGCGCAGCCACCGGGTTCGGATTCAAGATGATTATGCTCACTCAACACTCCCACAGTCTGTTTGCTATAAATATGCCTCATTGCTAGCATCGTCTTCATCAAGCACTTGCGGCAATTTCTCTACTTTCCTCATTTAATCTAGCTTTTTGCTATTTCTTACATTTTTTTTTTTTTGGTGATTCTAAGTTAATTATGGGTGTTGCCACTCTTAGCCAAGACATCTCAGTTGCAGTTGCTCCTGCAAGAATTTTCAAAGCTATGTTTCTCGACAACCACAATCTTTATCCCAAAATTGCGTCTCAACACATTAAGAGTGTTGAAATTATTGAAGGTGATGGTGGTGTCGGAACAGTCAAAAAAACCACCTTTACTGAAGGTTAGTTATTTAAAAAGAAAAGAATTTTTGAGTGTGGTAAAATGTGACGATTATTGACATGATAACAAATATATATATATATATATATTACAACCGATTAAAATGATATAAAATGGGATTGGCAGGAAGCAGGTTCAATAGCTGGACGACTAAGATCGAAGCGCTTGATGTTGAGGCATGCTCAATCAAGCTGGCTATTATTGATGGCGATGTCCTGGCTGACAAACTTGAGAAAATTGTTTTTGAAGTGAAAATTGAGGCAAGTGGTGCAGGATCAGTTTGCAAAATAACAGGTCATTTCCACACCAGGGTTGATGTTGCTCCCACCGATGAGCAGATCGAGGGTGCCAAAAACAGGATGGCAGGCCTGTACAAGAAAGTAGAGGAGTACCTTGTTGCCAATCCCTCTGTCTATGCTTAAAGGGTTTTGTTACCAATGTTTTTAAGTTGTTTTTATTTTTTCTGTGTCCGCACTTTTCCTAGAATTTCTTCTGGTGTGGGAATAAGAATCATGCCCCAGCCCCACACGCAATGTAGTCAGTAAATAAAATATTTGATAATAATATATCAAGTTCGTCTCTGTGTCAAACAAGAAGGGATTCATGAAACACAAATGTAACCGGTATCTCAGGTAAGAGTATCAATTGTTTTAATCCTATCAAGTTCGCAATCGGGCATGTAACTACCTTATGAAATTCTACTTTTGTCTCTTTTGGTGCATAAGACACACCAAAAGACAACACCAATTCGCGACCGTTTAACCCTAATTCTGTCTATCGAGGTTCTAATGATCTAACACTATAAACTAGTTGTTGAATTAAATACAATTTAGTTAAGTTTGTGAACCAGAATTTTGACAACCCAATACGTAACATCCAATACAGTTTCCGACCTTACCATTAATAAGGACAAGAAATCTCAGTACCATTCTAACAAATGACATTTGATAATTCAATTTTTTTTCTTTAATCTCTCTCTATATCTTATTTTCCTATGTATCTCCTTCCCTCACTTGAATTATTTTCCTCCACCCTCTTTAGGTGATTTTTTTTCTTTTTTATATCATTCACTTCCCAGTTCCAATAATTAAATTACAAAAAAGACCGAAAATTTTAGAGGTCCAGAGAAATCTGTTGATGGGCTTGGGTACACCAAAAAGCCAGGTGGACCAACTTCACGGGCACGCCCTCCCTTGCTAGGCACCAGGCCCAATGGATTTCTTGGGAAGTTTGATTCGCTTGCTGGGACGGGTCCATTCACCTGGAACCAAATACAAATTTTTTCTTTTCTTTTTTTTCTTTCTTTTTTTTTTTTGTGATACGAGATTTGAACCTGACAATACCAATGCTTTTTCTTAGTTCTAGCCATTCGGCTAGAGAGAGAGAGAGAGAGAGAGAGAGAGCTTTTAGAGAAAACTTATTTGAATAATTCAGGATTTGAAACTGGACCCAATTTTAAAATAAATCAAAGCAATGGCTCATTCAAGGTCGACTTGTTTTCTTCACATTCTCGGACCCACAAATATATAAAAGGGAAAAATAAATAAAAGAATGAAAAATTAGGCAGCGGACTGATCAAAATATTCAATTATCTAGAAGGGTGATGGCGCATTCCAAAATGGACAGCCGCAGCACTGCCATCGGTTTTCTTGGATTTAAGATGACTGTGCTCCCTCGACATTCTCACAATCTCTCTGCTATAAATATGCCTTATCGCTAGCATTTCCATCACAAGCACTTGGGCAATTTCTCCACTTTCCTCATTTGATCTTGCTTTTTGCTCTTTCTTACATTTTTTTTTTTTTTTGTGATTCTAAGTTAATTATGGGTGTTATCACTCCTCGGTTGCAGTTGCTCCTGCAAGAATTTTCAAGGCTATGTTTCTCGACAACCACAATCTTTATCCTAAAATCGTGCCTCAGCACATTAAGGGCATTGAGATTATTGAAGGTGATGGTGGTGTCGGGACAGTAAAAAAAACCATCTTTGCTGAAGGTCAGTTATTTAAAAAGAAAATCATTTTTGAGTATGGTAAGATGTGATGATTATTTACATGGTAAGAAATTTATATAATGATATAAAATGGGATGGGCAGGAAGCAGGTTCAATAGCTGGACGACTAAGATCGAAGCTCTTGATGTTGAGGCATGCTCAATCAAGCTGGCTATTATTGATGGCGATGTTGTGGCTAACAAACTTGAGAAAATTGTTTTTGAAGTGAAATTTGAGGCATGTGATGCAGGATCAGTTTGCAAAACAAGAAGTCATTTCCACACAAAGGTTGATGTTGATCCCACCGACGAGCAGATCGAGGGTGCCAAAAACAAGCTCGTGGGCATGTACAAGAAAGTGGAGGAGTACCTCGTTGCCAATCCCTCTGTTTATGCTTAAAGGGTTTTGTTGCCAATGTCTTTGAGAGTCTTTGTTTTTCCTGTTTCTGCCTTTTTTCCTATTACCTTTTTTCTAGAATATGTTTTGGTGTGGAAATAAGAATCATGCTCCTACAATGTAGTAAAATACATTGATTGGCATTTTGAATAAAATACCCGATAATAATATACCAAGTTGGTTTCTGTTTTTAAAAGAAAAGTTCATGTTCTACTGAAGTATATTTGGAACATCAAATCTTAGTCTCGACCACCCTCCAAATATGACGAAATTGTAGTTTTCAACATCTAATCTAATAGCTACAGTAAGAACCCTAGTTGTAATCTCCAACCCTCACATGGACCGAGAATTCTAGTTCTAAGAAAGTTTTCAATCCTCAGACCCTCCGCCAAGTAATAAGTACAATGTCACATCGTTTGAGAAATCCCTCGTTTCTTTTTTTTTAAAAAAATAAAATCCATAAAAATTATAAAATTACACACGAAATTTCAAATATTAAATTTCAGATAAAACACTTGATAAATAGCTCTTTATCACTTAAGTATCCCTACAAGAACCCTGTTTCCTTCCATCTTCTTAGAAAAGTATCTTGAAATTAAAATTCACTTCCCACGTGCAAATTCAAAATGAAAAAAATGGTTATCACTCAAACCCAAAAATTAATTCTAATTTTCTCGAGGCTTGATTGTGGCATGTAATTTTTATGACTACCCACTTAGAATTATTATTCTTAAATTTATAGATTATCATTGTAAACAATATATTTTAATCTCAACTGATACTATCCCATTACTCCTAATAAAGATTTCAAGTTTAAATCTTCCAATATACCAAAAAAATAAAAATAAAATTACGTTTTTACCCTCACAAGCAAATGCGTTGCCCTTCTTTTTTTTGGTTGTGAAAAAATTTAAAATTGAAATTATCAGGTTAGGGAATAGGGGTTTGTATTACTAAACTATCCCCTCGGGACATGGACATTCTTTAATTAACCTGAATATGTCAATTTCAATATTAGAAGCCCAGAGTAGATGAAACAATATCCAAATTATGATATGAATATGATTTCTAAATTCATCAATATATAGTAAGGTTGATAACTTATAAGGGGATGGATTATTGTTGGTAAATTATTAACTCCGATGAATGCATCTGATTCTCAATTCATAATAACATTTAAAAAAATACATAATTAAAAAAAATAAATGAAAATATGTCCCAATTATATTATAAAATAGAAAGGAATCAAATGGGCTGCCCCGGCTGGGGCTTGCTTAGGAAAGCACTAATTCCATCTCCGCTTCTCTTTTAATTTCTATTTTGTATTATTTTGGTTATAATATTTACTAACAAAAATAAAATACTATTTACCGAAAATGAGAGTTTGCAAAATAAAAGTTAAATAATTTTTTATCAAATTATTTCATAAAGTCAACCAAAATGGTCACCTTACCAATTATTTTTTTATGTTAAACTTGGCAAGAGGATGGAGACTACTATCGTAGCAATCTGCACCTAAGCGTGATGATAGGCCAGAAACCCACACACAATATGTGATTCTCTTATAAAAGTGACCGAGTCATGGCTTGACTCATCCCGGGTCAATACAATTCATTGAGAGCTCAGATGGGTCGGGTCGAGTACAAGTATCTAAATCTGACATTTTCCAACATTAGAACATTAAGTCAATGTTCAATAAATTGATCCTCAAATATTATTATTAAAAAAAAAACAAGTATTCTTTTTTAGCATTATTCTTTTTCTCACTCGCTTGGAGGTCTTGAAATTGAAGTATGAAAGATCGTAGGAGAGATGAGTGTTGAACATCAGAGCGATGGCTTCAGAAAACATTGAGCACCTATTAGTAGTAGATTATACAATAAAAGACGGTTAAAGCTTTGCCCATTTGGAGTTTAAAACTTTACTCTTACGAGTGTAAACTAATAGTCCAGACATGCGGTCACCTGCATTTGTGAACATATTCCTTTGGGATGCTCTTTCTGGTTCGCATTATCTGCTCTGCTTTCCCAACAAATGTCTTACATGCAGGAGTTAGATGAATGAAGAGATCAATTACTTATTTCATAACTTCGACTCTCTCTCTCTCTCTCTCTCTCTCTCTCTCTCTCTCTCTCTCTCTCTCTCTCTCTCTCATTCATTTGGAGGGTTATATTCTAAATACAAAACACAGGAAGGTTCCGAACCCTTACCATTAATAAGGACAAGAAATCTCAGTACCATTCTAACAAATTACATTTGATAATTCAATTGTTTTTCTTTAATCTCTCTCTATATCTTATTTTCCTATGTATCTCTTTCCCTCACTTGAATTATTTTCCTCCACCCTCTTTAGGTGATTTTTTTTCTTTTTTATATCATTCACTTCCCAGTTCCAATAATTAAATTACAAAAAAGACCGAAAATTTTAGAGGACCAGAGAAATCTGTTGATGGGCTTGGGAACACCAAAAAGCCAGGTGGACCAACTTCATGGGCACGCCCTCCCTTGTTAGGCACCAGGCCCAATGGACTTCTTGGGAAGTTTGATTCGCTTGCTGGGACGGGTCCATTCACCTGGAACCAAATACAAATTTTTTCTTTTCTTTTTTTTCTTTCTTTTTTTTTTTATAAGAGATTTGAACATGAATGGGAAAAAAGTTGTGACCACTAAGTTCCGAATACAAATTTGAATCACAATACCAATGCTTTTTCTTAGTTCTAGCCATTCGGTTAGAGAGAGAGAGAGAGAGAGAGAGAGAGAGAGAGAGAGAGAGAGCTTTTAGAGAAAACTTATTTGAACAATTCAGGATTTGAAACTGGACCCAATTTTAAAATAAATCAAAGCAATGGCTCATTCAAGGTCGACTTGTTTTCTTCACATTCTCGGACCCACAAATATATAAAAGGGAAAAATAAATAAAAGAATGAAAAATTAGGCAGCGGACTGATCAAAATATTCAATTATCTAGAAGGGGTGATGGCGCATTCCAAAATGAACAGCCGCAGCACAGCCATCGGTTTTCTTGGATTTAAGATGACTGTGCTCCCTCGACATTCCCACAATCTCTCTGCTATAAATATGCCTTATCGCTAGCATTTCCATCACAAGCACTTGGGCAATTTCTCCACTTTCCTCATTTGATCTTGCTTTTTGCTCTTTCTTACATTTTTTTTTTTTTTTTTGTGATTCTAAGTTAATTATGGGTGTTATCACTCTTAACCAAGACTTCTCGGTTGCAGTTGCTCCTGCAAGAATTTTCAAGGCTATGTTTCTCGACAACCACAATCTTTATCCTAAAATCGTGCCTCAGCACATTAAGGGTATTGAGATTATTGAAGGTGATGGTGGTGTCGGGACAGTCAAAAAAACCATCTTTGCTGAAGGTCAGTTATTTAAAAAGAAAATCATTTTTGAGTATGGTAAGATGTGATGATTTTTTACATGGTAAGAAATTTATATAATGATATAAAATGGGATTGGCAGGAAGCAGGTTCAATAGCTGGACGACTAAGATCGAAGCTCTTGATGTTGAGGCATGCTCAATCAAGCTGGCTATTATTGATGGCGATGTTGTGGCTAACAAACTTGAGAAAATTGTTTTTGAAGTGAAATTTGAGGCATGTGATGCAGGATCAGTTTGCAAAACAAGAAGTCATTTCCACACCAAGGTTGATGTTGATCCCACCGACGAGCAGATCGAGGGTGCCAAAAACAAGCTCGTGGGCATGTACAAGAAAGTGGAGGAGTACCTTGTTGCCAATCCCTCCGTCTATGCTTAAAGGATTTTGTTGCCAGTGTCTTTGAGTGTCTTTGTTTTTCCTGTTTCTGCCTTTTTTCCTATTTCCTTTTTTCTAGAATTTGTTTTGGTGTGGAAATAAGAATCATGCTTCTGCAATGTAGTAAAATACATTGATTGGCATTTTGAATAAAATACCCAATAATAATATGCCAAGTTGGTCTCTGTTTTTAAAAGAAAAGTTCATGTTCTATTGAAGTATATTTGGAACATCAAATCTTAGTCTCGAGCACCCTCCAAATATGACGAAATTGAAGTTTTCAACATCTAATCTAATAGCTACAGTAAGAACCCTAGCTGTAATCTCCGACCCTCACATGGACTGAGAATTCTAGTTCTAAGAAAGTCTTCAATCCTCAGACCCCCCACCGAGTAATAAGTACAATGTCACATTGTTTGGGAATTCCCGCTAAATACACACATTTATAAAAATTTAAATACTAAATTTTAGATAAAATAATTGATAAATAACTCTTTATCACTTGAATATCCTTACGAGAACCCCATTTACTCTTTCTTCTTATAAAAGTCTTTTAAAATTAAAATTTACTTCCCACATGCAAATTCAAAATGAAAAAAATTGTTATCACTCAAACCCCAAAATTAATTCTAATTTTCTTAAGGCTTGATTGTGGCATGTAATTTTTATGACTACCCATATAGAATTATTACATCAACAATGAAGAAATCAGGACCGTTTTGCCCATGAATGTTTTTTCTCACGGGGGACTCCTTTTTATGTAGACAATTGACTTTTTTTTTTCCCGAAACTTCCTTTGAAGGACTTTTTCTTTTTTATATATCAAAAAGTTTACCTAAGAAGCACTTAATCAGAAAATAATAATTATAATAATTACTATGAAATAGTCGTGAATTAATGTTATTGGTTGAGTGAAGATCAATCAAAGGTCCCTCTCTTCGGAAACTTCTACAAAATAATTTATTTGAATTTTCGTGTTTGCAAAAGTAGGTTCATTTCATTTTATTCCACCCATGTATTCCCGAGAACTTTTTGACTTGAGACCCTCTCTTCTTTCTAATCCTCCCTCCCTCCCTCCCTCCCTCCCTCCCTCCTCTCTCTCTCTCTCTCTCTCTCTCTCTCTCTCTCTCTCTCATGGGAGTGGTGAATTTTGGTCATGAATTTGAATCACCAATATCTCCGGATAGGCTATTCAAGGCCTTGATAATCGATTCCCAAAACCTCATACCCAAACTCATGCCTCAACGCATTCAAAGCATAGCCATGATTGAAGGAGATGGAGGAGTTGGAAGCATCAAGCAAATCAACTTCGCCCAAGGTACTAAAAATGAACAATCCCCAAAAATTAAAAATGAATAAGAATAAATATTGTTTATTTATTCGAATGTGTGCCATAAATTAAAAAAAAAATAAAAATTGTGCAGGTAGGTATTACAGGTATGCAAAGCACAGGATTGAAGAGATAGACAAGCAAAAGTTCATGTGCAAGTACAAATTTATAGAAGGAGAGATGCTGAGGAACAATTTGAAATCTATAGTTTATGAGGTTAAGCTGGAGCCAGACAAATATGGAGGATGCATTTGCAAGGTGTGGAGCCAATATGAGACTGAAGGAGATGCTATGTACAAGGATGAGGACATTGAGGCAGGCAAAGATCGAGCTTTGGAGATGTACAAGGTTATTGAAGCTTACCTTTTGGCAAATCCTCGGGCCTATGCTTAGGATATTACTTTGTTTAGGATTTTCTTTTATGGAGACTATGACGCAGATGCTTCTTGTTTTTCTTCAGGCTCTCTCTATATGCATGACAGAGTATATACTTTATATGGTATTTTCAATATGCACTTGATAGAAAATCCCTTTTTGTGTTCATGAATAAATGTCTTTACTTTGGTGTGAATGCCTTTCAAGTGATATGAGAAAATTTTGGCCTCTCTGTGTTGCATATTTTCTAGCTTTCCTACTATGTTAAAACTCTGTTAATTTTTGACCGAAGGAAATAAGGGACACTGTGCGCTAAACACTAGAAATAATGTCAATTTTGCCCACACTTGGTGCCTCTGTCTTTATGTAAATGGGATGTTTTCCTTCCATTCAGAAATACTACGAATGGACATGACACCGTGTAAAGAGGCCTGTCCATTACCTTTACCAAATTTGTTCCCCTTTCTGCACATTGGGAGTGTAGATTTTGATCTTGATTTGCACTCAGGTGGACCACAAGTTCCCCATCACAGTGTTGATTGTATTCCTCATTGCCTATGCTACAAAATTCTGACACTATCCATTGTATAGTAATTTTTTTTTTGTAACTACTATTCGTATCCGAATAATTCGATTCAAACGTTAGCAGGGGGTCCTATTAACAAGACAACTCTTTCGATATAATCTTTTCTATTTTCAAATTTTGAACGAGAGATTTGATTAAAAGATCTAATACCCGTTTCACTCAACCAATGGTACTGTATAGTCAAATTAGTAACCAAAATGATCATCTCTCCCCTTCCTCCACGACACCCCCCTCCCCAAAAAAAATGTCGGTATGGGCCAAGAAGAAACTTTCGAAGGTGGCCCAAGGGAATGGCAGTATCACTTTATACTACCGTAGGCCTACCACAACCAGCCCAATCCTTAAGAACAGAACCGGACTATGCGTTGGTGCCCCTGAATACTGGACCGGACTTTCGGCAGAGTTGAAAAAAGGCCGGTGCATAAATATATTGTCCACATAAAATGGAGAGAGTCCTCAAAGTTTGGAAAAATTATTGGGCAAGCACAACCCTACATCGAGATCAGTGATAGAGAAAGCACATAGCATACAAATAATTGTCGGAGAAAGTGTACGTGCAATGTGTAAGAACTAATGACTCTAAAGCCACGTGCCCTCCGTTTGTACCAATACGAAGGCAATATATCAAATTCCTTTATATTAAATAATCAGACACCCTATTTCTTTAATCATAAATTTTAAATTCAAGTTTCAAAAATTATGAAAAAGGATTTGTGAGAACCAAACTCTAAAATAGATTTCACAGTACTCGAATTGAATTAATCGGATAAAATCCAGATATCAGTGGTAAAAATGAAAATTAAAAAAAAAAATAGGAAGGAAACATGACCGAGTATGTTATTTCTGAAGGTCATATTTTTCACTAATATCTGCACCCCAAAAAAAATATTTTCACTAATATAAAATAGGAGTATGACAGAGCTCTTTTATTTTATTTAAGGGAATGCGATCAAGATGGAGCTTTTTAATTACATTTGAGGAAATGCTATAATCTTTCTCCCTTATAACACTAAAGGTTGAAAGTTTACGGTATTGAAAATATTTTTCCAACTTTGATATTATTTTTTATTAAGTTATTTTATTGGAAGAGGTATTTGAAAATTTTGAATATCTGATGATTATAATACGATTAGTGCATTTAAATTAATCCTAGTAATTGGATATGATCCAAATATGTGTTGGTATTATATGATTGGAAATCTCTTTTGTATTTTATAAGTGCTATCAAACGTTATTTTCTTTTCTTTTTTCTCTATATCTTATAGTCTAAGTTTATATTCTTAAATTATAACTTATATTTTTCATAAAATTCTATTTATTCCAAAGGCGTTGATTTGTTATGAAAAGTAGATATTCAGATTTTGGTAAATTGCATGCCACTACATTAAATTTTAAAAATTACATATTAAAAGTGAATGACATTGGTGTAAAAAAAAAATAATGTTGTTATTCATCATAATAATATTCATGAAGTATTCGTCCCCAATGGGACAACTTAGTGATATAAACCCTTCTCCCTCAATTCGGTAATCCTAAGTTCAAATTCTTGTATAATAAAAAAATATATATTCATGAAGTATTCAATATTATTAAACAAATGTTTCAAACATAATTTTTTTATAATTTGATGTCACCATAATAGCTATGCTCAATTTACTTTGGCTTATAAAATTTGCTGCCATGGTTACAAGAATTATTTGCTTTCTAGACGGAAAAGGAGAGGATGGAAATGCTTGGGTGGGTCCAAGCTCATTACATGGTGTGTTTATAGAAAGTTAACTTTTGAGAGAGAGAGAGAGAGAGAGATGCTTAGGCATCCAATAATGCTGATATGCTAACCTAAGACAAGTGTGGTTTATGTGCTGTCACATAATATAAGGTCTTGGAGGAGAGCAAGCGCCAAATGCAACTGCAAAAAGTTAACAAACTAGCCGGTACCACAATGCAGGCAAAACTTTTATTTAGAACCAAGTAAAAGCACTCCATAAACAGCACCTCTTGCATTCAGAACCCCAGTATATCCAGTTTGCAATCAGACACAAAAATTTACATTTCCAAATCAAGGAAAAGTAAGAACATGAACTAAAAGAAACTGGAAAACACTTTAAAAGCAACAAGCTTCTGAACATGTACTCACTAAACTGTCAAAAATTTCCTTACATATGAATGAAGAATACGATTATGTACAAACTCTTCCTCAACATGCAATGAACACTTCTTGAGAGAGTTAATGACTGAAATGTCTGAAGAGATGGGACATATTTAAATCTTCGACTTATTGGAAGCTCTCTCATCGGACAGATTGAATGAAACAATTGATAGGTTTTTAGAATGAAGACCTAAGACTTGAAACACTATTTATTTGAGATTGAAGGGTGAAACGAGCTTGGGAAGAATAGGATAATGAAGTTTGAAAGTTCGGGCATGGTTGAGGAGACACATCACTTGAGAAACCCCACACATTAGAACAAACCCACGAGGTGGAAGGTTCAGAGGTGACAGATAAGGTGACATTCGATAGGCCAATCGATGTGAATGGAGACTCGATGATTCCGGAAAAGTTCCCAGCAAATGTAATGTTTGTGCCTACCAGATTCCTAAAGGTGATGTGATCAACAACAGGGAGTGCAGTTGGATCAAACTTGTCATCTGGATGGGACCCAAACTGACCTGTTGCTGCCAATGCCATATAAATGTTTTCCATTTCAACATCTGATATTACGATACCTTTTATATATCCACCTCTACCTCTGGATGTCTTAAGTTTGATCCCTGTGTATGAATTTTGCAGATGAAGGTTCTCTGCAAGTATGTCAGAGATTCCACCTGACATTTCACTTCCAAATGCCAAGCCGGCGCCTGAAGAAGATTGAAGCTTCACCCTCCTAATGTGGACATTTGAGGTGGGTCTGCCATATGAAATCCCATACTCATCCCAACCACTCTTGAGCACTATGCTGTCATATCCCACACTAATGTTGCTGTCCTCAATGCAAACATAGTCCGAAGAATCTGAAAATTACAGGTTATACATACCATAATTAATATGACTAATGGTTGCACCTATAAGATAGAAACCAGGTCATAGAACTTTCATGACACCATTAGTCAAATGGTTATTGATGGCTTATCACACCTGTTAAAAATATTTAACTAAAATTCCACTGAGATTTCATAGGCAAGAGCTAAAACCTATAACAAAGTATCAGATTTTTTGACAAAATCAATAGATACGTTTATATTATTTGAATAAAGAGAGGTCAACAAACCTGGGACTATGCCACTAGTGTGGGGAGAATCTGATGGAGCATAAGCTGTTATGTTTTGAAGGTGTATGTTACTGCAAAATGATCAATGTGGCATGCCTAGGTCAGAAACACATTTCACTAAATCATACGAGAAACCGGCAGAAAGAGGATTTGAGAAGAAGGAACCTGCAATACACTGGATGTATGCACCAAGCGGGGGGGTTTAAGAAGGTTAAATTTGATATGACAACATTGGAGGAGCCAATAAATTCCACAAGATTTGGGCGGCTGTAGTTTAATAAATAGGAACTGAACAAATCCCACCAAACAGAACCCTGACCATCAACTGTTCCATTATCACCTGGTCAAGCAAACAATCATTGTAAGCAAGGGAGAAAAGGAGGCACTAGAATGCAGGCAGCGAATTAATGCATATATAAAGAGAGATGGAGTGGGAAGAGAGATGATATTCAGACCTGTTATGATAACATCTGTTAAATTACTTCCAGTAATCAAGCTTTGATACCTTCTCCCTGGTAGCTCAATGCCACGCCCGTAGGATGGTAAAGGTTCAACTATATCCCAGTGATTGTAATCCTGAAGAATGGAGAGAAAGATCAGAGACTCCAACAAGAACCATATAGCAGCTATATGAAGGATGGTATAACCCCAGACTGAGGAAGGCCATTGAAAATGTGAAAATTGGAGCATTTGACAATGCCCAAATCTCCATCTCCAATTGAAAAAAGTTACTCCCAATTGCATCGAATAGGTTGCAAAGTCTCAGACAGTTTTGGTACGTATGAGGATATATTATTGCCAAACCCAATACCCACATTGCATTTGCAGGTAAAAGTAGTTGAGCAAACGTTGAATAAGACAGTGCCCAAAGGTTCACGGGCGGTGGAACATTTATTCCATAACATCTGATTTGGTTCAATCATACTACGCAATCAAAGTGCTCTGAGTAAGTTATTTGAGCTCGATATTTTCATTCCATTGAGACAAAATTCGGTCAAGTAAAGCATTAAGCTATTTCCTTTTTTTCTGATTTATTCGTAATCAGGAAGCCTTTATCAACTAGATAAAAGAGTAAATTCTTCATTCCACTAAACTGAATTTCATGTTCCCTTCTTATATGTGTTATATACAATATAGCGATATATATTCTAAAAAAAAAAAAATCTAGATAAAGAATTTTACATCTTTCTATATCCCAAGAATTTCATTTTTACCAAGAATCCTTGTAGGATCAGATTACATAATCAGGAAGCCTTTATCAACTAGATAAAAGAGTAAATTCTTCATTCCACTAAACTGAATTTCATGTTCCCTTCTTATATGTGTTATATACAATATAGCGATATATATTCTAAAAAAAAAAAAAATCTAGATGAAGAATTTTGCATCTTTCTATATCCCAAGAATTTCATTTTTACCAAGAATCCTTGTAGGATCAGATTACAATAAATCTTTTGGTAATTTGTAAACAAAATTCTTTCTTTATTTTAAGAGAAGAAAAATAGAGGAAGATCAGAATATATATACAATAACTAACTAGGTTATCATACATATACTTCCTGTGATGGAGAAAGCAAGTAGTATATGAATATTGTAAGTAGGAGAAAATATATCTCCTGTACATAGATATCCTCTTTTGTATTGTAGAAGAGAACCAAGAGGAAGTGCCTAGTAAATTTATTGTCCTTCAGAAAGCAATGTGTAATGATCCTATGCTCTCCAATGTTGATACGTAAAGAAACGTTAAAGAACATGCAACTTGCTAGATCAAAGATAACAATCTAAGATTTAAAGGCAAACTGGAAAAGAACCTGAGACCCAAGAATGATGGCATCTTTTTCAAGGAAGAGAGTGAGATGGCTAGTAAGGTTGAAGCTCCCCGTCAGCCATCTACCAGCAGGAACATAGAGCTGAGCCCCACCCTTATCAGCAAAGGACTTCAAATAGAAAATGGCATTTTGAAAGGCAACAGTATTCAATGTCTTTCCGTCCCCAACCGCACCAAACTCCAAGATGGAAACACTGTGAGGTCTTGGTTTCAAGGGGCTTTTATACAAACACTTTCCCTCACTTCCACCACCATCTTTTAAAACCGCATCGCTCAATGCTAGAAACATAAAGAAAAACACCTGAAAAATAAAGAGGAAATAAAGAAAAAGCTAAAAAGAACTTATTGCAGAACAACATTTTTTCATTCTGGAGCATATTCTTCTTCCTTGAACGTCGTTACATTGAAATGCAATTCATGAGACAATACACATTCATTTATACCAAAGCGACTTGATGCAGAAATGACAATGGCTACAATCAAAAGCAGAAAAATGATGACGATAGACACTTTCGACAAGATTAAGGACACTGAGACTAATTTAAGATCAGATCACTCCCGGCACAAATCAAGTGACTGTTAATTAGAAAGGAAACAAAATTATCTACAGTACTTATACCTATAATTCAAATCATCGTACTCATGAAACTAAAAGCAAAACCTAAATCACCATTGAAGACTGCAAGCAATGTACTTCCCACCGAAGCACTGTGAACCCAATCGCAGAAGCATCAGACAACCTCAAAATTAATATAACGCTACATCAACAATGCCAAATCAAGTGTATAGACAACCACAGACTAGAGAAGGATCAGAGTTGAGATCAGAAAATAACGACACTCCATCAAAATTTTGACAAGATTGCAGACACCCGATTGAGTAAAAGATCGAAATCGTGACTAAGAATACGAAAAACAGAAGATTTAGAACAAAAAATAACGTACTTACTAGCCTCTTCATGAGCCTGTGCCCTCAAAGACAAACAGAAAAGCAGAAGAGCAGAGCCCCCCAGGAACAGTCAACCGAACTGAAAAATATCGAGGGAGAGACAGAGGGAGAGAGAGAGAGGGGAATGTATTAAGTATATAAAAAATGAATTCAATTAAGAGAATAAAACAAAGAAAACAAAGGGGTGGTAAGAGAAAGCGACGGTGAATGGAAGGGAGAGACAACTCGCACAGCTCATGTACACACTAATGCACACACAAGATTTTGGAAAGTGTCCAAGTGTGTAGAGAGAGAGAGAGAGAGAGAGAGGGACTATATAAAATTATAATTAACATTAATTATGCATAACCAATCACGCATTTAAAGGCCCCTCCTCGTACTAATTTTCACTTAATTCCCGACATTTTTGCCCAAAACGCCTCCAATTCTCCTTTTCCATTTCATTTTTGATGCGTCGGGCGTACGTGTCGAGGGCTAATTTTGTAATTGTACTGACTGTTAACGCAAACGTTGGGTAAGTGTTGGAACTTGGGATCACATGCGAAAGGGTGCATGAAGTTCGGTAGCGGCCGGCAAGGTGCCAGCTTGGCATCCACCTTAGATTGTTGCAGAAATGGTACGGACAAATGTTTGCCCCTTATAATTTGCTTTTGCTGGAAAAAAAATATATCCTTGATGTGTTAATAGTTCTAAGACGAGACATTAATAGTGTAATACGATATTTATTCAAAATTTTAATATTTTTAATAAAAAAATTTTGATTTAAATAATTTTATTTGCCTAAGAGAATTCATATATATATTATATTTAGAAATGATATTTTATATTTGATTGATATATGAAAATATTAATACCAATTTTAACGAGAATGCTTTATATATTCCCTTTTTAAACTCTCTTAACGTGTTAAAAAATAAAAAAAACAACAAGATTTTTAAATTATAGTGTACAATGTGAATTGGGTGAGGGGAAAAAGATCTTGTACTGATAAAAGGTAACCAAAACCTCCCATAAACTAGGTAATTATCTTGTACTGATAAAAAACAACAAGATTGATATATGAAGATATGATCATTGCTTTGTTTCAATGCACATGTCTATTCACATTATTTTTATTAAGATAGTAGGGTTACATAATTTTTTCCATATTATCATAGGGTTACATTTAAAAAAATTGACGTTATCGTGTAAAAGTCTGTCTATCAATTTTATTTAGATTTTCTAAATTTAACTATTAGATTTTAGATTTTAAATTGCATGTATATATATTATTGAAAATAATTTGCTCTTTCTAAATATATATATATATATATATATATATATATTTTTTAGTTTTAATTTGTTTCATGTGTAAAAGATACATATTTTATATTGAATCCCTAAAAAAAAAAATTCTCACTCCCAACCATACGGTATGCGCCAAAAACAAAATAAATTATCATGCTAAAATTAAATATACCCCATATGATAATTAAAAATTACTCAAACAGAATTAATAAAATAATTTTGAAATTATATTCATAATACTAAAATTATAGATCTTGAATATACTCAACTTATCGATCAAAATGTCAAATTTAAACATATTTTACATGACATCATGATAAATTCGATAGGTTGATCAAATTTAATGGATGGGTTTGAAACTTAAATTACTCATCTAATCCAAAGGAATTAAAAAAAGGCATGAAAATAAATAAATTTGTCATTGTTATGATTATTTTTGAAGAAAACATATGATTTTTAGAGGAGTACGGTCGTAATTATAATGTTAAATAAGCCTTGGCAGACAACATAATGTCGAGGAAAAGGAGAAAGATTGAGCTCATGCACACATGTTTTCGAGTAAGGGATTTAGCGTGTGGCATGAGTGGTGGGGAGTCTTGTGATGTGAGTCTGGGAGCAGCACCAGACAGCGCGGGAAGGAATCGGAAGGTGTGTGGGACCCCCACAAGTCAATGATGGAGAAAAACTGCTGGCCTGGTGTCACACTCTTGACAGATCATACCTAATGCCAATTGTGGCCTCTCTCTCTCTCTCTCTCAGTATGCACTTTTCTGCGGGGTCCAGCATGCGTACGTTACGCGCATGAGGAGGATTTTGGGGTTTTGAAATTACAAATATACCCTTATAAAAGCATGTGGTTTACGAGGCTTTGACTTGTAGTGGGTTTTTTTCTGCCGTCACGTCGTTTTTTTAACCTTTCACGAGGTGGTGAAACTAACCAAAAACGCCGCGGTTTTGATTCACTTTATGCAGTTCATTGTGAACGGCACTCCCCCTCAATAAAGAACTGACGACGTGACTGCATTCCGAGTGTCGTTGGAGAGTGAATGCTCGATTTCTATCAATTTGGGCGGTTACGGTCCCACTTTATTCTTTTTTTTTAATCGTTAATACAATTCAAACATTTAAACCCTATTTACTCAAATATAATATTTTTTTTTTAAATTTTAAATTTTAAATTTAATTAAAATTTTAATATTTATTTTTATTAGATCGACTATTTATTAATATGATCTTACTTTGATTGATGCCCGGAGACCGCATCTTTTAATTATTGTGGGACTATCCCCGAGAAAAATTTCATAAATTTAAGAATCCAATGTGCGTGTTCTTGGATGAAAACACGTGAAAATTATTAAAATTATATGTTAATATTTTAAAATTTATCATTAAAAGTTGGTAAAATATTATTTATTTTTAAAAAATTATATCTTTTAATTCTTAAAAAAAAACATAGTTTCATTACTTCTTACATATCATGGTTTGCATTTATAATATAAATTTCTCTCTTCACTCAAAAACTGAAACACTGATCTTTTAGGTAAAAATATTAAATAATAATATTGTAAGAATTAAATAAGTCTAACTTCTATACTAGTCTGTATTAATATATTTTAATCAAATTACTAATATATTTTGATAAATTTAAACAAATACATGATTGAGAATTAATTAAGGCATGCTAATATAAACAATTTCATAAAATTTATTTTATTTGATTCTTAATTTATTATTTACTTTACACAATATAATTCAAAATTTGAATAATTTTTTTTTTTTATATTAATCAGTATTCGGAATCATATTCTGACTAATTCAATTCGAGATTTACAATGACTAATTAAGGGTTTACTCTCTATATATAGTTTTTTTCATATCCAAATTACGAATCGAATTTGAAAATTTGATTAAAAAATCTAATACTATATTATGTTAAATTAATTATCTATCGATATATCTCGGATGCTTCCGGTGTATCATTTAAATGTGTTCCGCGCAGGCAAATAAACCTTTTTATTCCCTAATTAAAGAGCAATGATGTTGACCATTACATCTGAGTCATTAAACTTTTTTTATAGTTAGGAGACTCGTTCGGAATTATACAATAAGAAAAATGCTCACGTGTCATCATTAAACATATCCGAGTCACTAAAATTCAAAACTATTTTTTAAATTATTGGATATACAACCATCATACTATATTAATTTTCGTGAAAATATCAGATAATTTTAGCACTTCTTATCACTTTAAATAATTAGTATTATCTATACAAATTCAACAAATTTAATTGGTAAATCTCTTTAAAATAGCTTTAAAATTTTTTAATCAAATTCAATTATTAGTAGAACTGAAGAGTTTATATATATGGAAAAATACCCTTAGTAGAAAAATCACCAGAATTCTCTCAAACTTTAAAATTATTTTAAAATATTCTCGAAAGTTTAATTGTATTCAAATACCCACAAACCGTAAAGTTACATTCCTATATATCTTCAGATCGATGGTTTCAATTTTTTTCGTCCACTTTCCACGTTTTGCCCTCAGTGCCCTGATTTTTCCCCTCCTGTCCCTAATTCTGTACGTCTCTTTTTTGCCTCTCCAGAATCAATCACTCCCTTTCTCTTCCATTCCAAGCAAGTCTACAAACTCAACTTTGGTGCAACCAATTCAAAAATAAAAAAATAAAAAAAAACACACATACACCCCCCATATTTAAAAATATAATTTAAAAAATAAAACAAAAGGCAAGACAAATAATAAAAATAAAGAAGGAAAGAAAATAAAGAAAAAGCAATTATAGCCAGGTAAATCACAGTTATGATTTAATAATTAATAAGAAACCTTGTTAAAAGTTTAAAAAATCAATTTCAAAGATTAAAGTATATCAAAAAATAAAACAATAACAATAACGATAACAATAATAAAAACAATCGAAATCTTAAATAAAATAGAATATACAATTTCATGCGTTCCTAGCACATTAATTTACATGCATAAAAGGATAGAATGTGAAAAAAAAAGGATCGAGGATGACAAGGACTAATTGGTCTTCATAGAATAAATTTTTCACAAAAGCAAATGTTGCAATGCAAACACATCCAACTTTATTTAAAAAGGAAATCCTAACTAATATTTCAAGTTAGATCCTATTTCAATTGCACTTACAAAATTCAAAATCTAAGAGAAAACATCGAAACATAAAGAAGATAAAACACTTTCGCTTAGTTTGGGAGCCGAGAGAAGAAAAGAAAAATTAGGTTAAAAAAAGAAAAGAGTGATAAAATTTTCTTTCTATTCTTTTTTTGGGAGTTTTAGGAAATAAAGGAAGATAAATGATTTTCTTTTGTTTAAAAGTCAGAGATAAATAGAGAGAAAAGTTTCATTTATAATCCATATTTACAAAAGTATCCTTCTAAATTGTTTGATAAAGAACACGTTAGAATTAATCGATTAGCTATATAGAAGGACCAGCCAACCGAGCAATTATGAGAAGCTGCCTGGTTGACCAGCCGATGAAACAGCCAACCGGGCAGCTATAAAAAGCCGCCCAATCGATCGGTTAGAAGAACCAGCCGACCAAGCAGTTGGAAAATGCTATCCGATTGATCAGTTGGAAAAAATAACCGAGCAGCCAAATGATGTAGGACTCATAGGAAATTAAACATTTCTCAATCATTTTTTAAAAGATAAATTTAGTATATTAAAATGTTAGAGTGAGTATAATTTTATCATTTTTTTCTTTTTTTTCCCACTCAGGGGAAGAAATTTTTTTTACATTTTTAAGGATAAAAAATCAGTTAATTTTTTTCCTCATCAAATAAAACTCTTAAATAAAAAAAATACAAATACTTTATCTTCTTATCTCTTCTCTTATTCCGGAATCAGTCCATTCAAATGTAATGTTAATATCATATTTGATTTCAAATTGCAAAATAGAAGACACATGAGAGACTACCCGAACAACATTCTTAATGATTTTATTTTGTGAGTTTTTTTTTTATAATTATCTATATTTAAAATTATATTTTGATTTATATAATTCAATTGCTTATGAAAACTTTATTAAGGGGATTATTCTATTAATATAATTATTTTATTATTAATTATTAAATTTAAGATTTAATTAAAAATTTTAATATTTTATTTCATCAGTTGGTTTTACATTTTTACTCTAATGGAAAAGTTGCAAACCTCATATGGGAAAGGTGGCCTTGCGGATGCTTACCCGTGGGAGTACGGCAGAATGCACCCCCTGTATTTCTTTTTTCTTTTTTTATCATATTTTAGACATCATTTGATATTTATAATTTTATTCTAACTAATTCAAATCAATCACTTTAATAGCCGATAGATTTCTTAATAAAAAATATTTTATATATATAAAAATTCGATACTTTTAATAAAAGTTAAATCTCGATGATTGTCAAAGATATTCAACCCTTTGTTTCTTCGTTCACGGGCCAGCGCTGCGCAGCATGACATATTTACCTGTGGGGGTACGGCAGAATGCAGAGAGCACCGTCTAGCGCTGCTATGTCCAGCCACTGTCATCCAGATGCCCATTCTCCGAGAGAAGCCAGGTCAGCGTGAATTTCTAACAACTTTCCAGTGAAGAATTCTAACACATGCTTTAACAAGCTACATCCACAAATGGAGAGAGATGCAATGAGGAGGCTCGGGCACGCGCTTTCGACGTTGAATGGCAAACGAGACCGAAGTTGCGTTTTCTGACCATGGAGAAGAGATGGCGTTGTGGCCGTCACGTGCCTTACCCCCCCGGCCCGGCACCCAAAAAAAAATTGCCTTCAACAGAAATCAATTAAAAACACAACAAATAACAACTTTCCAATTCCACTTTATTATATAATCCCAGATCATTGGCACAGAAATTAAAAAAGAATATATTTTTATTTAAAAATGCTTTAGAAAAAAAGAAATTTTCTAGAAGGAAAAATGGAAATATTTGGGAAGTGCTTCCACCAGAGACGAAACATTGGCTGCTCTTTATAATGCTCTGACCTAACCAATCCCATTTCTTCCTCTTCTGCCCTAACCAATCCGCTGCTGCTGCTTCTTTCTCAAGCGACGACCGCTTGAGCTTTTCGATCTACTTTAAAACCCTAACCAGGTTTAAACATTACTATTCAAATTCTGATCAAATTATACTTTGATTTTTCATTCTTTACTTGTGATTTTTTTTGAATTTATTTATTTTTTTGAGGGGGCAGAATCTGCTCAAATCGATAAATGGCTATGTACGTGTTGTGCCGACGTGGACAATGTTCGACGTCAATGCTTGTTGGAGGATTGCGTTGTTCTTCTACTTGGTTGAGATCGATCTCGACTGGGTTCAGAGAGGAGAGAGATACTTTCGGACCTATTCAAGTGCCCTCTGACAAGTTCGTTTCTCGTTTCTCTGATTCTCTATATCTTTTCGAATCGATTTTTGACCTAAATCATTACTTAGTAAACCCCTATGAATTGGTCATCTCAAATTTCTAGGAGTGGGCCAGTGGATCAACATTTAGGTAGCATTTTAATGAATAAAAGGTGCTAATGTTAATGCAATTTGGCCTTGTTTTGTGATTGCTGCGTTAAAAGTACAACTTTGCCGGCCATCTTCTGGATACATGTTTGTCTCTATATGGGTGCCTTCCCTTAACTTGTTATAGGTCAAAGCATAAATCGGATTCTTGTACAACTATAGGGAAAATTTTTATCAAGGTGGTTGGAATATAATCGAAGTTACCTTTGGTTGCTATTGAAAGCTTCTAAAGGAAGAAAACCATCCAGTTTTGGATTACAAATTTATTACTCCAGAGGATCTATCCATGGCATAGAATTTTATGCCCCCCAAAAGCCTTGGAAAGATATAAAATAATAGAAACCTAATACTGGAGCAATCGGTTGTTTCTTAGGTTTTGGGTCAGAGTTTAAAATTTATTAAACACTTTTAACCCCATTTAATATTAGATGTGTGTGCGACCCTCGTATAAGTGATGCAGGCCCACAAGTGGGTGAAATATTTATAAACAATGCTCTCCATCAGCTCATGCTTAAAATTTCGGAGCAATTGGTTGTTTGATACCCTTTTGCGCAGATGATAACCAAGGTGCACTAACATCACTTCTTGGACTCAACTTGGTTTTGCTTTTTAGTTGGTTTTAGTGGGTTTCTGTAAATTGGCATGTAGACGGCTAATTTAGAGTATGTGAATTAAGCATAATTCCGTTGAACACTAGCATGTCTGTTCTCCTTTTTAGCTCTCTTCCATGCTAAGCTTAAGGGTTGTGGTATTTGTAAGCTCAAAAGGGGTATCTGTAGGAAAACTGGTAATAGATTTTGTGAAAATGTCCATCATAACATTTGGACAGCTATGTACATCTGCAAATTCTCTAATTTATGATGCATCTCTGATAAAGTTTACCTTAACTTCTGGTTGAGATGCTGTTTTAATAGAAAGTTGATATATTGCAGCAATTTTGAGAAGCTCTGTTTTTATGAGTTTGTGAAATTGAATTTAAGGAATTTTTTTTTTCTTATTATTAGGTTGTGGGGTGCTCAAACTCAAAGATCATTGCAAAACTTTGAGATTGGAGGTGACAGGGAGAGAATGCCCGAGCCCATTATCCGTGCATTTGGCATCCTTAAGAAATGTGCTGCCAAGGTCTGGGAACTTACTCTTTGTGCCTGCTTATTGTGATAGTGCATTATGGCATTAATGTTCAGCATTGTGTTTAATAGGAAGATTTCTGCCAAGTGTTATAATTGGAATCACCTGATGAGATTTATATATAGACAGGGACAACGCATTGAATTTCTTGGAGGACTATCAGAGTAGATGGTTAATAGACTTTCATTGCTACTTAGTTGATAAGCTATAACCTTTAACCAAGACTCAGCTTTGGTTCAAAGCACATACTCATGTTGACCCTTGAACTTTCATTCTTCATTCAATTACGAGTAGAAGTCTCATAATGTTAGTTGAAAAGGCACTTCTCCAATGTGTTTGATATGTGTGAAATTGGTGTAGACTTATCAATTTGGAGTTTGAAATCCATGCCTTGGGGGTTTTTCTGGGTATGTAAATACATTGTGGAACTTCAGAGTGGATTTCGGGATTATATACAAATTCAATGTCTGAGTGTCATTATCAAACTCATAAATGTGTCCGTATTGCTCCTATCACCAACTATTTATGTAATATTACTATTTTCCCTCAATCAGTCGCCACATATTTTGCATTGGCCATTTCTACCACTGCAGTAGTTTTCATACACAACCATATTCTTGTTGTTACGCACCTATCATATACTGCCTGCATTATCATTACTCTTGCAAGTGCAATCACCAGGGCTCTATCTACTCTGATGATAACCTGCAACATACCCCACACCACCAACAAATCTCCAACCACTCAATCTTTTGCAGGCAGTGATATTGCCATTACCATTAACATTGTTATTACTGCTATCATCCACTCAACAATCACTATCTGCATCTTCACTACCATCTTCCCTGCACATTTCTGTTCTGCAGCAATCACCACAGTGATCATCACCTATTGCTAAACACTACCCAGTCATCAATCTCTGCTAGAACCTGCTCCACATACCCAACAACTCACACCGTGACTTGTTGATGTTGCTACTAAAACTTTCAATCAAATTCATAGTACCTGTACTGCATATTGAAATAATGATGTCTGTGTGTGTGTTTTGACGCCAATCAAAACAATGATGTTGCATGCAATGAACTTCAAGTGTACTCGTCCCTGTTTGAAAGTTCGTGAAACTTCAAATTGCTGATCCAAAAGCAACCTTCATGGAATATATTTTAGTGAAATATCATGATGTGAAATTCATTAAAATTAAATGAATGTTAGTTGCTGAACATAAGAGATAACAAAGTGATGATGAGTATATGTTATGGATGCAGCTGTTCTTCGTCCCTCAGGTATCTACATTATCAATCTCCTGTGCCTATATTAATGGCACTTCCATTTACTGGGGATATTTTCCTCAATATATTTCATCTGCACCCAAAGCTTGCGAAACCGTTTATTGCTACTTCGATTCTTTTTGTATATTTGCATTTGATCACTTTCTAACATTGTTTAGTCTTGATTGCAGAACTGATGGCTTCCACATGACCTTATGCTTGTAGAAATTGCCTATAGTAGGTCTCTTTGGTTCACTTTTAGAACGAATGCTATGATCATGTTGCATGTTCTTGGTGGTCATCTGTTTTGCTAGATCGACATATTAATGGAGATTTTGGTTACAATTTTTGGAGCTTGAATTGGTTTGCAATAATTTATTTGCATAACCTTGCTGAAGCCTCAAAAATTAGTTTTTAGGCAATTTGGTTATTTGGTTCAAATAATTGCATTTGCCTTTTAGAGTCTGTATTCTTGTTGCTAGATTATGCCTTTGTGTCTGGTTTGGCAACCATTTGTCATTCTTGCTTACGTTCAACTACTGCTTTATCAAACATTAAGAGAACTACTGATTTACCTACATGTTCATTACCCCTTCTAGCCTGATTCTTAAACTTGTTTTACATGCATATTATTGGTTCTTTTAAGGTGAATATGGAATATGGCCTTGATCCAACAATTGGAAAAGCAGTAATGCAAGCAGCACAAGAAGTAGCTGAGGGAAAACTAAATGAACACTTTCCGCTTGTTGTGTGGCAGACCGGCAGTGGCACCCAAAGCAACATGAATGCCAATGAGGTTAGAGCTGCTTTTTTTTTTTTTTTCCTTTTTTGAAAGAAAAGAATTGTTATAGATAGAATAGAAAAAAAACATAAGGCTTAAAGGATGAGAATTCCTGGGAGGCAATAGTAGCAAAGAGCAAAAGCAAAAACAAGCCTTCTGGACGATAATTAAAGACTCTTAAAGTATGAGCCCGAGGAGAAATATTTAATATAATCTTGTCCAAAATGAGAGGACTAATACTTTGATTTATAAAAGTCCTAGTATTCCGCTCCCACCAAATACACCAAGTAATAGCTACAGGAGCATGTCTCCAAAATAAAAAGAGCTTAATCAAAAGTAAATCAGGGATATGATAAATAGGGCTGCAAACAAGCTAAGCTGAGCCGAACTTTAAGAGTGTTTGAACTTGGATTGATTAGGATCAGTCAAACTTGAGCCTGACCTAAATCTAGCTTTAAATTTCAAGCTCAAGCTCAGTTCTCTTGTCTCAGTACCTGTTAAATGAGCTGAAACTCATCAAACAAGCTTCTCAAGCTTCCACCAAGAAAAATCTGGGAAGTCGCAGAGTGAGAACATTGTTCAGTTGTGGGATGGAAGGGTTACATATGGGATACTTGTGGTGGCAGAGATGCAATTGCAAGGGTCGATAGACTGCTACTTCTATTGATTGACTTTGAAACCATCATTTAATTAAGTTTCTTTAAGTATGCTAACAACTCTATTTATTTGCTGTCCTAAGGACAAAATCTGCTGACTATTATAGATTGCAAAGAGATGATTCCCACTTCTCCCAAGCTATGGGGTGACCATAAATGCATAAATGCATTGTAGTTAAGATATTTTCTTATATGCAGCTATACTCACTGTAGTTAAGATATTTTCTTATATTTAGAAAGAGAGAAAATTGGGGACAGGAGGAGACATCAGCAATAAATCCTTGACGCAGCAGAACTTAGAATATTGGGATCTGCATTTTAATTACATGTTGAACAAAAAAATCCTGAATTTTCTTAACATTTTCCTGAATGTGAGGATTGCTAGTGTTCCTTATATATTATAGATGTTTTAGTCCTGCCAATTCTATACTCTGAGGTTTTCTAAACTTAGAATGTTTATGCAGTTTGTCCTTCCCCATCCCCTAAACCACGACAAACACTACAACTGTTTTTCCTGATTAGAGCTTTACCAAAGGCTCTGATTGTTAGGGCTTAAACCTTGTTAAGGTGCAATTGTTTAATGACAATGATGTTGAACTTCCATAAAAAGGCCTGAGCTTTACTGAAGGCTCCATTTATCAGGGCTTTAACTTATTTCAGGTGCTAATTGTTTAATGACAATGATGTTGAAGTTCCATAGGAAGAGCCTGAGTTGTGAAGGGTATGCACCAAAGCTGGTCATACCATCCAACAAAAGCTTCAGTGAGTCCGTAATTTTATAATTCTAAGGAATGACATGTACATAAAAAGAGGGAGAAGATTATTTGTAGTTGTTATTTATTGGTGAAAGCATAGCATTAACTGATTCAACAGCTGAACTTTTGCTAGCTTGGATGTAACAGGATGGATTTTTGTGCAGATATGAGTTGGTTTTACTTCTCTATTGCTCTTTAAAGGCATCCCATTCCATCCTCTAGTCAAATCCTTCTTTATTTTTGAGATGCTAATGTTTCCTATAGGTCTTCTCTTGGTTTCTTTTCCCTTCCCTTGTTTTGTCTTTGAACCTATTCGAATTATCAAATGGTTTAGGTAATTGCAAATAGAGCAGCAGAGATTCTTGGGCATAAGCGTGGCGAGAAGTTTGTGCACCCTAATGACCATGTTAACAGATCACAATCTTCCAATGACACATTTCCGACTGTAAGTTTGTTTTATCTCACTGTGCATATTACCTTGGACCATAGTTATTCAATAATTTTAGTTGTTAGTGCTGTGTCTCGTACATAATTTTTACGAGGTTAATTTTCTTGGCAATAGAGAAAAAAAAGTTTAAGAGCTGCAGCTGCTTAATCTGCTTTTTCCATCTTAATAGTTGAGATGACTGATTAATTGTTGATTTAACTTTTCTCTTGGTTTTCTTTCTTGTTCAGGTTATGCACATTGCGGCAGCAACAGAAATAAATGCAAGATTATTACCGAACTTAAAGCAGCTACACAGTGCCCTAAGTTCAAAGGTTTTTTTCCCCCTCCTTTTTCATCTACTATTAGAGCCTAATGTTTTGATTGGTGGTGGTTTCTGTCTATTTGCTTGATTTCGACCAAGACATGTCACCACTCTTAGTGTTCATCCATAAAAAGAAGTGATGCACGCACGGCAAGTTAACTTTTTTTGAGCATATCACAAAATCTTGTATTTGGCATTAAAAGAACATAGAAAGTGATGTTTATGAAGTTGAGGATGTTGGGGTGGATAGGATAAAATTTGGAGCTAATAAATTGGGGGGGGGGGGAATTAATATAGTCCATTGAAGATATGTAAAAGTAGCCATATGGAGAGGGCGGTCTTAAGTGCAATTGTCGATACCATACCGGTTTTGTTATCGGTATAGATATCAGAGTATGCGTGGAAACAACCTCTTTGTAAAAAAAAATGCAAGGAGAAAACTGCGTACATATACGTCTACCCTCCCCTTATCCCCGCATTAAGCCGGGGAGCACTTTGTGCACTGGGTGAGCCCTTTTTTTTATATCGGAGTATCTCGGCATATCACATCACAATCCTATATATAGTGTTAAAACTGTGTATATATAAATTTGCACACTTAAAAAAGCTATGATCATTGTTCTATGTAAAAAATAATAATGATAATAATAAACTATGAAAAAAACTATGGTCATTGTTCTAACAAATTGCTTATATATATATATACACAACTAGGGAAACTAATTATGCAATTATGACCATCAACGAATTTGGATGAATAAACAAAGTATTATTCAAACCAAATTGGTTTATTTAGATTTAGATTTTAAAAGAGTTACTTAAATTATCAATAGCATTACGTTAAAAAAACCCGAAACGGTATGGGTGCATACATGCCCATATTACTAAGATTACTGAGATGGGCTGGTATTTAAACCATGATAAAATAGGCTCATCATGGTACCGATTTTGGAGACGCTGCAAGATATACCAGTACTATTGGCTGGTATAGGTATTAACAACTAGGCTACTAAGATGAGAAAATCATACTAATTGAAGATTTGTTGACTAAAAAGGCAATCTAGAAAACTTTAGGTAGATATAATGAGCAGGGTGTTCTAGTAGTGTGTGTATATATGTCCTTGATCAGAGCTGGATGGAAACAAGGGATTCTTGTTTGCCCACACACCAATATTTCAAAAGATTATGAAAGCTAGTTCAAAGTACCATGAACTCTTAGGACCACTTTAAATGCATTATCTACATTAAGAGGTGTAGGCTCTTGTAGATGGTTGTAGACTTAAAATGGTGTCTAGCTCACTAATACCATTGTTATTAATTTAGTTTTTCTTCCTCCATATGTCTATATGCATCTGCTTGTATAGTGTTGCACTTGTTCTATATTTAGAGCTACAATAATAGCCTAACTCAGCAATATTCTGCAGATTCCTTGTTTGGATCAACCATCTTTATTATTTCTGACAATTGTAAACATTGTTTTCTTCGATTACAGCTGCTTAGTCCTCAAGCTTCATATTTTTGTAAGCAGCACTTGGGTGGTGTGCTCTATATTAACTACTGCTACTCTTTTTTCTTTTTTTTTTCCCCCTTGTTACTAGTCTGTTGAATTCAACGATATAATTAAGATTGGGCGTACGCATACCCAAGATGCAACACCTTTAACTCTTGGACAAGAGTTTAGTGGCTATTCGACACAGGTAAGTTTGCCTTCCTTTTACTCTGTTATTGAGTCTGCTAATAAAGGCATTGTCCATGCTTATGGATATATTATGGTCTTGATATTATGTTGGGAGTATGAAAGTATCTTTGTTGTTGTAGGTGAAATACGGAATTGATCGGATCACGTGCACTCTCCCACGCATGTACCAGGTTAGCTACTTCATCTTAAAATAGTTCCTTTCTAAAACTGCCCTGCCATGAGCTTCAACTGATTGAATGTGTCACGGAGCAGCTGGCACAAGGTGGTACTGCTGTAGGAACTGGACTGAACACAAAGAAGGGGTAATGACTAATTTGATACTTTAAATGGTTCACATAAGATTTTCTTTCTTTCTTTTTTTTTTTTAATAATTTTTGACTGCATATATTTAACCTTCTTTTGCAAGCATCTTCTTTTTGTTGAAACGTTCTTCCATATATATTATTGTCTCCTTTTCCACATGTGATTTGAATGAACCATGGTGTGAATTTATTGCCAACTTCTACATGGCTTGGTGTAGAGATCCCATCCCCCCACCCCCAAAAAAACACACATAGAAAGAGAAAAAATAGAAAAAAAAAAAAAAAAACAGAAAAAGAAAGTACCAGAATTTCTGTCATATGGAAACATGTATGGTTCATTTTAGATAGGTGAAACTGCTTTTGCCCTAGGCATACAGGCATGACTATAAATTAACTGGTGCATCATTGTAGGGCCTATTTTGATATGCTTTCTGTAGTTGTTGCTCTGCGTATTTGGACTTGGTCACAATTTTGTGAGTTTACAGATTTGATGTGAAGATAGCAGCAGCAGTAGCCGAGGAAACAAGCTTACCATTTGTCACTGCAGAGAATAAATTTGAAGCTCTGGTAGAATATGACTATGTTTTTCATTTTTGAGAGTTCTGTTTATTTGTGATATTCCTATCGAGTTTTATGCAGCGTCTGCTGCCAGAAAAATTGAAGTTGGAGTGTCTTGTGCTTGTTAGGCTGCTCATGATGCTTTTGTTGAAACTAGTGGAGCTGTTAACACAGTGGCCACCTCTCTCATGAAAATTGCAAATGACATACGTCTGTTGGGAAGGTATCTAAGCTTGTTGGAAAATTGTACTTCTACTACCACTACCATGAGGTCTCATCTCTGATGGTCATCAAACTGTTTTTCTATTGTTCAGTGGTCCACGCTGTGGTCTCGGTGAACTCATTCTCCCTGAAAATGAACCAGGCAGTAGCATAATGCCAGTAAAATCCTTTTCTGCTTTTATCTTATTAGAATTATCAAGTTGGCTGTTTCCTTGCTTCCAGAAATTTCTGTTAGTTTTTTCTTTTTCCTTTTAATTAATTTTATTTATTTATTTATTTTGCCTTTAGTAAGTCATAAATTAGTTGAGTACTTTATATTTCAGGGGAAGGTCAATCCTACACAATGTGAGGCTCTCACAATGGTCTGTGCCCAGGTAAAACTGCAGGAATATATATGTATTTTTTTTTGCTAAGCCAAAAATGCAGCATGTTTTTGTAATAACTTATGTAAGATGTGTGATTAACTGGACGACTTGGTAAAAAAAGTAGTTGAAACTTTTTAGAAAATTGGCAAGGTCTCAATTGTCATATAATGGCATTTTTGTTGACGTAACTGTTGTTACTAGTTAACCATTGTAGTTACTAGTTAACCAAGGGCTGTGGCCCAAATGGTCATTGTAAAGAGATTTGGAATGCTGACCAGTGGTAGGTCAAGGGTTCATATTCTCCTCGCCTTCCCATTGCCTAGCCCATGACTTTGCTTGCTATCTCTAGCTGGTCTAATTAGAAGTACTTGACAACCCTGCAGGTTATGGGAAACCATGTGGCCATTACAGTAGGAGGATCCAATGGCCATTTCGAGCTTAATGTGTTCAAGCCCCTCATTGCTAATGCCCTATTACACGTAAGCCTTCTGTTCATTAAGCTGGATGATCAAGATCTGTTTTTCTGGCTAACTAATCGCAGTTCAAGGCATTATGTCAGGTGTCAAATTAAAAGAGCTGATGTTTCTATCTTTTGAAAGCTACCCTAGCTTGGCAATTTAGCGTTGTGAACTAGTTTTGATGTAGATCGATTTCATTCCGTTTGTTGCATGTGTAGAACTAATGTAGTGAATGCTAGTAGAAATAATAGAGAACTCGTGAATTTGAAATAGTTATTTTCCTATGGGAATTATGGGTAGACAATGGAATAAAGATTGATCTTTAACTCTGATCTGCCACTAGTAAGGATTTTTCTGGTATCTACAAACAAGGGTATCATGATTTTCTATATTTTAGCAGCTTCAGTAGTCATACAAATGAAATTTACTGAAACACATTTGGGATCTGCCTAGAATCTTCATTTTGGAGAGGAAATGAAATGGAAGATTCTATAATTTCTCAGAGCATTTGATTGTTTGCATTAATGGACACACTAGTAACTCATTTAGAGCTTTTGTTTCTTGCTTACAGTCGGTGAGATTACTAGGAGATGCATCTGCTTCCTTTGAGAAGAACTGTGTAAGAGGAATCCAAGCAAATAAAGCAAGGATTTCAAAGTTACTACATGAGGTAAGTTTTGGCAGACATATCAATTTAGTTACCTATCACATCCGGTTTAAAAGATTATAGCTAATAGATCTTTTCTTTCACCCCTGTATGATGATGGACGTGCATTTCCAGTCACTGATGCTTGTAACTTCATTGAACCCTGTAAGCTCCCTAAACCTGTACCAAATGCGCTTCCTGTTTATTTATATTCTGACCATTATCTGATTATTTTGCCTGTGTTCAGAAAATTGGCTATGACAATGCTGCGGCAGTTGCCAAGAAAGCCCACAAAGAGGGAAGTACTCTGAAGGTAATAATCATACTCATAATTAACATTGTTAGTTTATTTATTCATTGTCTACGGAGTGAATGGCTTAGCCTTTTTCTAGAAGCATATACAATGACACTGGAGCTGTCTTAATTGAGGCCGGCCTCAGATTGTTTTTGCCCGGAGTCCATTTAAGGATTAGTAATATATGGAATTGAGACTGTATATAGCTACTAGTGTTTGTTGCGGTTATAAAACAAGCACAATTGTTGTGAGCATATTAATGACCCTATTCTTTGTAGCATACCATGATGGAACTAGGTGAGATATATGGAACAGATGGCAGTTTTCCGAAAGGAAACTGCATGATGTTGAAATTTTAGGAATCATTCATACTTTGTATGATGTTTTTGGTTACACATTGGGCATAGTTTTTTCTTACCGAGTTATGGTTTTGCAGGAAGCGGCATTAAGTCTTGGGGTGCTGACAATCGAAGAATTTGATAAACTAGTTGTACCTGAGAAAATGATTGGTCCATCGGACTAGGTGTATTTGCACAAAAGAATTTCGAGCTCTTAAGATGAGATCTCGACACGGGCATCATTGACCCCGTGAATCCATTTTTTTCGTGCCATTTCTTCCTCAAGTGGGTAGGAGAAAATAAAAATGATGGTGTTATCATATTCTGGAATCATGACTAGTGTTCTCGATTTTGCCTCTGCGGGCTGCCTCTTTGAAGTAATGTGATGGGCAGTAGTAAACTTCCCCCAAATTTATTGTATTAAGATCTTAAATCTTGAATTGGGGAGGTAGTCTATTTTGCCTCTCTTCATCCAATTGAGCATCAACTTGGCGGAACATGTATCATCAAATTTTTGAAATTGAATAGTGAATGAAAATAAGCAAAAATTAGTTTTTGGTGTACCATGCATGTGTTGCAAATGTAATATTCTGTGATTGATGATATGCTTTTGCAATTTGCAATAGTTACATATATGCTAGTAACACCATATTTTTTTAATTGCAATTCTAAAAACAAAAATTGTGGAATGAATGATACGATTATAATTTAATTGTTTAATTCTTTTATTTATTTTAATTTTTATTAGTTTTTTATTCTAAAAACAGAGAAATATTCATATTTTTATTATTTTTTTATTGTTATTCTTTTATTTATTGTAATTTTATTGACTGAAATTTGAAATAAAATTAGAAAAATATTATTCTTTGAGTTGGGAGAATTGAGATATTATTAAATCTTTTTTGTTTCAATTGGAATCATTTTTAATTAGATTAAATATTAATGAATAATAAGTCGTTAAATAAAAAAATAATTACACACTTTAAATTACATAATATTATAATGTGTTATACGTTAATAATTAAATACAGCACAGCAGCTTCATTTATAGTGCAAGAATGGTATATGTGCTTTTTCAAAAGATTAGAGTTGGAATTATAAACTATTTTCTAATCCGATTATTTTTTAAAATTAAAATAAAATATTTAAAATAATAAAATCTACCTCAATATAATTTTGTAAGTTATTAAAAAATCTCACCTTACACAACTTCTTTATTTCAATTTTACAAAAAGAAAAATATGAAGAAGAAAATCGGTCGGTTTAGTTTAAAAAAGGGGACAATTTCTCTATTGTTTAAATTAAAAAAATAGAAATAAAGAAAACGCGTAGTTTGTTACGCAACGGGTAGTTTGTTACGCGTCAGTGCTGAAAGAGAAAAAGTAAAACGGCTAGTTTGTCTTGGGCGGAGCGTCGCGGCTTCTGGGCCATATATAGGGGGAGGTGAAGTTTCTGATTGCAGAGAAAGAGAGAGAGAGGGGTGGGGAGAGAGCGAGGGAGGAGAGAGGGGGAGAGGGTGGAGAGAGGGGGGAGAGAGATATTCTTCAATCTCGGCAGTGCAGATGGCGAAGGAATCGAGCGTGGATCTCTCTAAGAGCCTAGAGGTAATATTTCCTCATCGTATTCCTTTTTTTTTTTTCTTTTTTCTTTCATCTTGGTTTTTTTTGTTTAGGGTTTGATTTGCATTTTCTTGGTTCAAAATTTCCGAAAGAATTGGATTTAGGTGCTTGTTGTTTTCTGATATGAATTTTCTGATTTTCTTGGTTATTGTAAAATGATTTCGACTACGGTGGGGTGCATTTATTTATTTTCTTTTTTTTTTTTTTAACCTGCTTTTGGGACTTCAAAAATATGTTTTAAGATCTGTTTTTGTATTTGATGATTTTGGTTTTTATTAACAAATATCAAGGTTCTCCTGAGGTCTCACATTCATGTGTACTATCAACATCGGCTCATTTTGGACATCCTTTAGTATGGTGGCTTAGTTCAGCGAACATACTATTACTGCTAATATATAAAGTGGGATGCCATGGGAACATCTGATTACACAAAAGGTCATTGTTCTTGAAGTAGCGAGGTTCTCATGAACTTCTGTGTACTAGTTGCAGAAGGAAATTCTGAGACACTCATCCAGTTACTTCCCTTAACCTTTTTGTCATCAGATACGTATAAACAATTGGTCGATTTTGGGAGTGTCATCCATATATTTGACATTGAAATGCCATGGAAACATCTGATTACACGAAAGGTCATTGTTCTTGAAGTAGCAAGGTTCTCATGAACTACTGTATACTAGTTGCAGAAGGAAATTCTGAGACACTCATCCAGTTACTTCCCTTAACCTTTTTGTCATCAGATACATATAAACAATTGGTCGATTTTGGGAGTGTCATCCATATATTTGACATTGAAATGCCATGGAAACATCTGATTACACGAAAGGTCATTGTTCTTGAAGTAGCAAGTTGCAGAAGGAAATTCTGAGACACTCATCCAGTTACTTCCCTTAACCTTTTTGTTATCAGGTACGTATAAACAATTGGTCGATTTTGGGAGTGTCATCCATATATTTGACATTGAAAAATGGTGATCGTAATAGAACAAGAATATCTGTATTTGAAAAATTCAGAAACCTCCTTGAAGCATCTCATTTGGGAAAGTAGATGCTGTTGATTGCGGAGGTAGAACAAGAATTTGGATTATCTTTTATAGCCTTATAGTTGTCTGTGAGTTGTATAGTGCAGTCACATCTGGAGATTGTTTTTCAAGCAAAAGTTTGGATCTGTTTGCAAATTCTATCAAGGAAATCTTGGAGTGCTCTATCAATGGAGAGCTTGATTCTAACAACATGGCTGGTATGCTTTATAGTTGAAAGAATTGGATTTAGGTACTTGATGTTTTCTGATTTTCAGTCTGATGATTTGTTTATTGGACATACTTGTTTGCAGATATGTGATTGTGATTCGATCTATAGAGCACTCGATGAATTTACTGAAACACATATGGGATCTGCCTATCATCTGCTTCCTTTGAGAGCTAATAGATCTTTTCTTTTTTTTCCTGTATGATGATGGACGTGCATTTCCGGTCACTGATGCTCGTAAATTTATCAAACCCTGTAAGCTCCCCTAAACCTGTACCAAATGCACTTCCCGTTCATTTGTATTCCGACCATTAGCTAGCTGATTATTTTGCCTGTGTTCAGAAAATTGGCTATGACAATGCTGTAGCAGTTGCCAAGAAAGCCCACAAAGAGGGAAATACTCTGAAGGTAATAATCATACTCATAAGTAACATAGTTTATTTATTCATTGTCTGCAGAGGGAATAGCTTGGATTTTTTCTAGGAGCTTTTACAATGACGCACTGGAGCTGCCCTAATAGAGGCCGGTGTTAGGTTGTTTTTGGCCTGGATTCCTTTCAAGGAATACTGATATGTGGAATTGAGACCATATATATGGCTACTAGTGTTTGTTGTGATTTTAAAACAAACACAACTGATGAACTAGGTGGGCATATAAATGACCCTATTCTTTGTAGCAACCCATGATGGAACTAGGTGAGATAAATGGAACAGATAAGTAGTTTTCCAAAATGGAAAATGCATGATGTTGAAATTTTAGGAATCATTCATGCTTTCTATGATGTATTCATTATTCAATGATCTGCGCTGTGGCCTTGGTGAATTCATTCTCCCTGAAAATGAACCATGCAGCAGCATATGCCAGTAAAATCCTTATCAAGTTGGACGTTTCCTTGCTTCCAGTAATTTCTGTCAGTTTTTTACTTTTTCCCTTTAATTAATTTTTTTTCCTTTTTTTGCCCGCAGTAAGTCAATAAATCAGTTGAGTACTGGGAAGGTCAATCCTACACAATGTGAGGCTTTCACAATGGTCTGTGCTCAGGTAAAACTGCAGGAACTTTTTTTTTCTTATTCTCTCTCTTGCATTTTTTGTTTTGTTAATATGATTTGTTTATTACACATACTTGTTTGCAGATAGGTTATTGTAATCTAACTACACTGATAGGTTTCGGTGTGTCATCAAATAACCAAAAATAAAATTACCAACTTCACTAAAGATGAGTCTAGGATGTGCAGGGTCGAATCCACAGGGAACGGTGGATTTATTTCTTTCAAGGAAAATGAAAATATGGGGGGTTTGAGAGATAAATCTACCGTTCCCTGTGGATTCGACTCTGCTCACCCTAGACTCGACTTTGGTGAAGTAGGTAATTTTATTTTTGATTGTTTGACGACACACCAAATTTTGGCACAGTTGTCGGGGATCGATGTTAAGTGATTTATATCTTTTAAGTTTTGTTTCATTTTTATTTTAGGACTAATATTTAGGAAAATGAATTTTTAAAGATGTAAATCTCTTAGAGTATTATTTTTTAGGAAGTTTACTTTTTATTTTATTTTTATTTTGTTTATTAGTGTTCTAGGGTTACACTCCTATATAACATATTGTTTAAGCGCTCTTGGAGGCAGTCCCAAGGGGGTAGCAGCCACCACATCCAGAAAAAGCACAGGGAGCTGCAGCCTTAGCCGGGGAAATGGTTCTTTGTTTTTGTCATTCTTTATTCCTTGAAAGCAATACCCAATTTATTGTGAGTTTTCTTTTATTATGAGTTCATTTTAATTTCTTTTCTAGTAAAAAATTATTGAAATCTTGATGAATGATGATTGTGAGATCTAAATAATTTTATTGGCTTGATATTTACGGATATTTGTTTAATCGCCATATTTAATATTTATGATTGTTTTGGGATTGTTAAATAGAGTGTTATATTTAATAACTCTAGAATAGTCTGCAACCATTTAAAAATAGCAAGATTTGTGTGTTTTTAATAAAGTGGTGATTGACATAGTTTTATGATCTCGCAAGCGGTAGGATTTATGTCAAGAGATTAGATAATCTAATTTAAATAAATCCAGATTGGAATTTACTGATTAGAATTGGGTCTCTCTAGATTGTAATGCTGTCGGAACATTAAATCAAACGAGGGTCTCTTGGGTTGTCTTTCGATTAGGGAAGTAATTAACGATGGTATCTTGATTACCGAAGAAATAAGGAGAGATTGGTCGCTTCGTGGTACTTAGCGGCTATAACCAATTTATTCGCATAATATCGAGTAATTTTTGTATTGATGATCAATCAAACACATAAGGTGAAAATAACTCCTTTGGCTAGGTTTTCTCTCATTGACATTCTCTTTTGATTGACATTATTTAGTTGTTTTATTTTAGTTAATTTTTAATTGATTTATTTATTTTTGTTAGACTTGATCATCTCTCAAACCCCCTATATTTTTATTTTCCTTGAAACAGATAAATCCGTCGTTCCAATTCGACCCTGCTCACCCTAGACTCGTCTTTAGTGAAATAGGTAATTTTATTTTTGGTTATTTGACGACCCACCAAATTTTGGTGCCGTCAAAAGACGAGTGTTAAATTTGGTGGGTCGTCAAACAACCAAAAATAAAATTACCTACTTAACTAAAGACGAGTCTAGGGTGAGCAGAGTCGAATCCACAGAGAATAGACAAAAATAAATAAATCAATTAAAATTAACTAAAATAAAACAAAGCCAATCAAAAGAGAATGTCAATGAGAGAAAACCTAGCCAAAGGAGTTAATTCATCTTGATGTGTTTGATTGATCATCAATACAAAAATTACTCGATATTATGCAAATAAATTGGTTATAGCCGCTAAGTACCATGAAGCGACCAATCTCTCCTTATTTTTTCGGTAATCAAGATACCATCGTTAATTACTTCCCTAATCGAAAGACAACCCAAGAGACCCTCGTTGGATTTAATGTTCCGACAGCATTACGATCTAGAGAGACCCAATTCTAATCAGTAAATTCCAATCTGGATTTATTTAAATTAGATTATCTAATCTCTTGACATAAATCCTACCGCTTGCGAGGTTATAAAACTATGCCAATCACCACTCTATTAAAAACACACAAATCTTGCTATTTTTAAATGGTTGTAGACTATTCTAGAGTTATTAAATATAACACTCTATTTAACAATCCCAAAACAATCATAAACATTAAATATGGAGATTAAACAAATATCCGTAAATATCAAGCCAATAAAATCATTTATATCTTACAATCATCATTCATCAAGGTTTCAATAATTTTTTGACTAGAAAAGAAATTAAAATGAACTCATAATAAAAGAAAACTCACAATAAATTGGGTATTGCTTTCAAGGAATAAAGAATGACAAAAACAAAGAACCATTTCCCAGGCTAAGGCTGCAGCTCCCTGTGCTTTTTCTGGATGTGGTGGCTGCTGCCCCCTTGGGACTGCCTCCAAGAGCGCTTAAACAATATGTAACACTCCTATATATATAGGAGTGTAACCCTAGAACACTAATAAACAAAATAAAAATAAAATAAAAAGTAAACTTCCTAAAAGATAATACTCTAAGAGATTTACATCTTTAAAAATTCATTTTCCTAAATATTAGGAATGGAATAAATATTTTCAATATCTCCAATTTCATCCCAAATTCTTCTTGAGTGTGCAATTGGGAAATGAATTTTTTACTGCAATAAATCTTGCATTGCCTCTTGAGATCCATGTGCCTACGTGCTAATAAAAGAGTATTATTGTCTAATTTTTCATGCTTTGCAAAATTGCTCCAATTTAGCTTATTTTTCTTCCTTTTCAATAATAAGTCGCCTCCTAAATTAAATATTACAAAACATAAATATTAGTATAATATTTATTAAAAAATAATGCAAAATCAATCATAAATATTACACACATTTAAGTCCTATCAGGTTCAAAAGTCCAAGCTTAGTGGTTAGTTTTATGAGGTCTAAACTTTTATATTGGTGCACAAGTCTACATCATGCTTTAGAGAGTTGGCTGACCATTCTAATCGTTATCAGTTTTCAACATAAGAAATTGCATGGTTAGCTCTTGTAGATGTTACATGTTGCATGTTCAGTAGAGGTTACTTGGTGCACATTATGCTGTTTTGAGAATTCTTTCTGCTAGCACAATCTTGACAAAAATCAAAGGTTGGATTGCAGTTTATGAAAATTAAGCTTTTGCGGAGGTAGAAAGCCATACCTTAGGTTTATGTAGTTCTTTCTGATAGCATTCTCGTACTGTTACTTTATGTTGTGTCGTTGCAGCTGAGGTCCTTGCAGATATTCAGCCACAGATATTGTAGGATAAACAAATGCCGGTAAAATTAACTCCTAAAACCTCTTTGATAAATACTTTTATTTGCTGAAGAGATTTTCTGTTGTGTTCAACTTTCTACTAGTTGTATCAGATTGATGTATGATCTATGGAGAACTGAATGATTTATTTATTATTTTTTTTCAGAAAACAAAGAAAAGACTCTGTTCAGATAATTTAGGTCAATATCCCTTCAATTTTACGTGCAAAACTAAATTGTCAATGAAATTGAGATCTAAACTAATGCTATTCGCTTTAAGTTCTTCTTATGTTTTGACATCTCTATTCCCTAAAGTGGCTTGTTGGTATTCCCTTACAACGGTACTTTATGTTGTGTTGTCATTGCAGCATAGATCTTTGCACATACCTAGCTGCTGTCACTGTTAATGTTGTTATATATTTGCTTATGGTCAGACAGGAGAGAAAACGATTCCATTAAATGCTTCAAGGCTGTGCAAAAAAACACCAGATAAAAGAACAATCCATGTAA
This sequence comes from Dillenia suffruticosa, assembly GCA_033439265.1. Taxonomy (NCBI): domain Eukaryota; kingdom Viridiplantae; phylum Streptophyta; class Magnoliopsida; order Dilleniales; family Dilleniaceae; genus Dillenia; species Dillenia suffruticosa. Next base: position 24,655,021 of record JAVTVX010000020.1, on the reverse strand, counting down.
ATTTAATTTCTAACTTATATTTTCTTTATCTTATCACTGATTTTTTTCCTTTTGTTGCGTTAGGTTGCTAAAACTTTAGATTCTATTGTCAAATTGCACCTGGCTACCTTGTCCAGAGAAATGCAGGGAACCTATCATATGAATTTATGTGGTGTAAATTGAAATGGGTCGGTCATTATAGCCAGTTTCTTTTAAGTATAGATTGTTAAATTGGCTTATGGATAATTCAGTTGATATAGCTAAGTAAGGAATCATTCCTGAGAGTATAGTTTTCTGTGACCACCATGGTTTAGGTGATAAAAAAAAAAGGGTTCAGACAGAGAAGAAAACAGCAAAAATGATAGAGTTTAATTCGTATCTCAGGTAGTAAAGAATGGTTTGGCAGATATGTCAGCCTAGGTATAAATATTTTTCTTTCCCTGCTTTTGGGACTTTAATACAATATATATGAAGCTCTGATGAGTTTGGTTTTTATTAAAAAATATCAAGCTTCCGTTGAAGGTGTTGCATTCAAGGTATCAATGGGGAACTCACTGTGACTGCTAACATTTAAAGTTTGATGTCATTGCTGCTGGTTTATCACAGGAAACAACAAGATAACACAGAAGGTCATGGTTCTTGAAATAATAAGGCTGCTGTATGATACTTGCAGAAGGAATCAGAGAGTTCTGCCTTACTCATACAGGTACTTCCCTTAAACCTTTTTGATATCTCATTTATTGCAGAAGGAATCATGTGCGGTAGCTTAAGGGTAAGAATTCCAGTTTCATGAAATTCTAATTTCAGCTTTGATATTTAATGTAATTGAAAGCATATGTTGATAGTCTAACCTTTTGCAAATGTTAGGATGTTTGAGGCTCCATTTCCTGTCAAACATGTGCGGGAGCTTAAGGGTAAGAATTCCAGTTTCATGAAATTCTAATTTCAGCTTTGATATTTAATGTAATTGAAAGCATAGGTTGATGGTCTTACCTTTTGGAAATGCTAGGAAGTTTGTGGCTCTATTTCCTGTGAGTATCCCAGATGGTCGATCAAGTTAATTGAGCACTACATAGAAGAAGATGATAAACTCAAGGTCATGGTTCTTGAAATAATAGGGTTCTCTCATGAACTACTATATGCTACTTGCTGAAGGAATCAGAGAGTTCTGCCACACTCTTCCAGGTATTTTGCTGAACCTTTTTGTTATAAGTTTCCGACTTATTGTTTGGAGTTCAATCCTTAATTATGCAGGTACTTTCCTCAACCTTTTTGTTATCGGTTGCTTATTTATTGTTTGGAGTTCGGTCCTTAATTATGCTCAAGCTCCATTGACATGCCTTACGGCAAGGCTGCTGTTTCATCTTAATGTTATTGTTTGGGAACTTTTTAGTATTTCATGGGTAATAATTTGTTGCATTGGATAGTGAAATTCTGCCATATGGAAAAGTTTCCACATAAGAGAGAGAGGGAGAGAGAAGTGGAGAGTTGGTGGTCTTTACCTATTCCAACCCGCCAAATGGTTTCTACGAAAATGACTACATATTTCCTTCCCTGCTTTTGTGACTTTTAATACAATATATTTGATGCTCTGCCTTTTGTATTTAATGAGCTTGGTTTTTATTTAAAAATATCAAGCTTCCTTTGAAGGTGTTGCATTCATGGTCTCAATGGGGAACTCGCTGTGATTGCCAACATTTAAAGTTTGATGTCATTGCTGCAGGTTTATCACAGGAATCAACTAGATAACACAGATGGTCATGGTTCGTGAAATAATAAGGCTGCTGTATGATGCTTGCAGAAGGAATCAGAGAGTTCTGCCCTATTCATTCAGGTACTTCTCTTAAACCTTTCTGATATCTCATTTATTGCAGAAGGAATCATGTGCGGGAGCTTAAGGGTAAGAATTCCAGTTTCATGAAATTCTAATTTCAGCTTTGATCTTTAATGTAATTGAAAGCATATGTTGATGGTCTCACCTTTTGCAAATGTTAGGAAGTTTGAGGCTCCATTTCCTGTCAAATATGTGCGGGGGCTTAAGGGTAAGAATTCCAGTTTCATGAAATTCTAATTTCAGCTTTGATATTTAATGTAACAGAAAGCATGGGTTGATGGTCTTACCTTTTGCAAATGCTAGGAAGTTTGTGGCTCTATTTCCTGTGAGTATCCCTGATGGTCGATCAAGTTAATTGAGCACTACATAGAAGAAGATGATAAACTCAAGGTCATGGTTCTTGAAATAATAGGGTTCTCTCATGAACTACTATATGCTACTTGCTGAAGGAATCAGAGAGTTCTGCCACACTCTTCCAGGTATTTTGCTGAACCTTTTTGTTATAAGTTTCCTTTGGAGTTCAATCCTTAATTATGCAGGTACTTTCCTCAACCTTTTTGTTATCGGTTGCTTATTAATTATGCTCAAGCTCCATTGACATGCCTTACGGCAAGGCTGCTGTTTCATCTTAATGTTATTGTTTGGGAACTTTTTAGTGAAATTCTGCCATATGGAAAAGTTTCCACATAAGAGAGAGAGGGAGAGAGAAGTGGAGAGTTGGTGGTCTTTACCTATTCTAACCCACCAAATGGTTTCTACGAAAATGACTACATATTTCCTTCCCTGCTTTTGTGACTTTTAATACAATATATTTGATGCTCTGCCTTTTGTATTTAATGAGTTTGGTTTTTATTTAAAAATATCAAGCTTCCTTTGAAGGTGTTGCATTCATGGTCTCAATGGGGAACTCGCTGTGATTGCCAACATTTAAAGTTTGATGTCATTGCTGCCGGTTTATCACAGGAATCAACTAGATAACACAAAAGGTCATGGTTCTTGAAATAGTAAGGCTGCTGTATGATGCTTGCAGAAGGAATCAGAGAGTTCTGCCCTACTCATCCAGGTACTTCTCTTGAACCTTTTTGATATCTCACTTATTGCAGAAGGAATCATGTGCGGGAGCTTAGGTGTAAGAATTCCAGTTTCATGAAATTCTTATTTCAGCTTTGATATTTAATGTAATTGAAAGGATATGTTGATGGTCTAACCTTTTGCAAATGTTAGGAAGTTTGAGGCCCCATTTCCTGTCAAATATGTGTGGGGGCTTAAGGGTAAGAATTCCAGCTTCATGAAATTCTAATTTCAGCTTTGATATTGAATGTAACAGAAAGCATGGGTTGATGGTCTTACCTTTTGCAAATGCTAGGAAGTTTGTGGCTCTATTTCCTGTGAGTATCCCTGATGGTCGATCAAGTTAATTGAGCACTACATAGAAGAAGATGATAAACTCAAGGTCATGGTTCTTGAAATAATAGGGTTCTCTCATGAACTACTATATGCTACTTGCTGAAGGAATCAGAGAGTTCTGCCACACTCTTCCAGGTATTTTGCTGAACCTTTTTGTTATAAGTTTCCTTTGGAGTTCAATCCTTAATTATGCAGGTACTTTCCTCAACCTTTTTGTTATCGGTTGCTTATTAATTATGCTCAAGCTCCATTGACATGCCTTACGGCAAGGCTGCTGTTTCATCTTAATGTTATTGTTTGGGAACTTTTTAGTGAAATTCTGCCATATGGAAAAGTTTCCACATAAGAGAGAGAGGGAGAGAGAAGTGGAGAGTTGGTGGTCTTTACCTATTCTAACCCACCAAATGGTTTCTACGAAAATGACTACATATTTCCTTCCCTGCTTTTGTGACTTTTAATACAATATATTTGATGCTCTGCCTTTTGTATTTAATGAGTTTGGTTTTTATTTAAAAATATCAAGCTTCCTTTGAAGGTGTTGCATTCATGGTCTCAATGGGGAACTCGCTGTGATTGCCAACATTTAAAGTTTGATGTCATTGCTGCCGGTTTATCACAGGAATCAACTAGATAACACAAAAGGTCATGGTTCTTGAAATAGTAAGGCTGCTGTATGATGCTTGCAGAAGGAATCAGAGAGTTCTGCCCTACTCATCCAGGTACTTCTCTTGAACCTTTTTGATATCTCACTTATTGCAGAAGGAATCATGTGCGGGAGCTTAGGTGTAAGAATTCCAGTTTCATGAAATTCTTATTTCAGCTTTGATATTTAATGTAATTGAAAGGATATGTTGATGGTCTAACCTTTTGCAAATGTTAGGAAGTTTGAGGCCCCATTTCCTGTCAAATATGTGTGGGGGCTTAAGGGTAAGAATTCCAGCTTCATGAAATTCTAATTTCAGCTTTGATATTGAATGTAACAGAAAGCATGGGTTGATGGTCTTACCTTTTGCAAATGCTAGGAAGTTTGTGGCTCTATTTCCTGTGAGTATCCCTGATGGTCGATCAAGTTAATTGAGCACTACATAGAAGAAGATGATAAACTCAAGGTCATGGTTCTTGAAATAATAGGGTTCTCTCATGAACTACTATATGCTACTTGCTGAAGGAATCAGAGAGTTCTGCCACACTCTTCCAGGTATTTTGCTGAACCTTTTTGTTATAAGTTTCCGACTTATTGTTTGGAGTTCAATCCTTAATTATGCAGGTACTTTCCTCAACCTTTTTATTATCGGTTGCTTATTTATTGTTTGGAGTTCGGTCCTTAATTATGCTCAAGCTCCATTGAAATGCCTTACGGCAATGCTGCTGTTTCATCTCAATGTTATTGTTTGGGAACTTTCAGTATTTCATGGGTAATAATTTGTTGCATGGATAGTGAAATTCTGCCATATGGAAAAGTTTCCACATAAGAGAGAGAGGGAGAGAGAAGTGGAGAGTTGGTGGTCTTTACCTATTCCAACCCGCCAAATGGTTTCTACGAAAATGACTACATATTTCCTTCCCTGCTTTTGTGACTTTTAATACAATATATTTGATGCTCTGCCTTTTGTATTTAATGAGCTTGGTTTTTATTTAAAAATATCAAGCTTCCTTTGAAGGTGTTGCATTCATGGTCTCAATGGGGAACTCGCTGTGATTGCCAACATTTAAAGTTTGATGTCATTGCTGCCGGTTTATCACAGGAATCAACTAGATAACACAGATGGTCATGGTTCGTGAAATAATAAGGCTGCTGTATGATTCTTGCAGAAGGAATCAGAGAGTTCTGCCCTACTCATCCAGGTACTTCTCTTAAACCTTTCTGATATCTCATTTATTGCAGAAGGAATCGTGTGCGGGAGCTTAAGGGTAAGAATTCCAGTTTCATTGAAATTCTAATTTCAGCTTTGATCTTTAACGTAATTGAAAGCATATTTTGATGGTCTAACCTTTTGCAAATGTTAGGAAGTTTGAGGCTCCATTTCCTGTCAAATATGTGCGGGGGCTTAGGGGTAAGAATTCCAGTTTCATGAAATTCTAATTTCAGCTTTGATATTTAATGTAACAGAAAGCATGGGTTGATGGTCTTACCTTTTGCAAATGCTAGGAAGTTTGTGGCTCTATTTCCTGTGAGTATCCCTGATGGTCGATCAAGTTAATTGAGCACTACATAGAAGAAGATGATAAACTCAAGGTCATGGTTCTTGAAATAATAGGGTTCTCTCATGAACTACTATATGCTACTTGCTGAAGCAATCAGAGAGTTCTGCCACACTCTTCCAGGTATTTTGCTGAACCTTTTTGTTATAAGTTGCTGACTTATTGTTTGGAGTTCAATCCTTAATTATGCAGGTACTTTCCTCAACCTTTTTGTTATCGGTTGCTTATTTATTGTTTGGAGTTCGGTCCTTAATTATGCTCAAGCTCCATTGACATGCCTTACGGCAAGGCTGCTGTTTCATCTTAATGTTATTGTTTGGGAACTTTTCAGTATTTCATGGGTAATAATTTGTTGCATTGGATAGTGAAAATTCTGCCATGTGGAAAAGTTTCCACATAAGAGAGAGAGAGAGAGAGAGAAGTGGAGAGTTGGTGGTCTTTACCTGTTCTAACCCACCAAATGGTTTCTATGAAAATGACTATGTATTTCCTTCCCTGCTTTTGTGACTTTTAATACAATATATTTGATGCTCTGCCTTTTGTATTTAATGAGTTTGTTTTTATTTAAAAATATCAAGCTTCCTTTGAAGGTAACATTCATGGTCTCAATGGGGAACTCGCTGTGACTGCTAACATTTAAAGTTTGATGTCATTGCTGCCGGTTTATCACAGGAATCAACTAGATAACACAAAAGGTCATGGTTCTTGAAATAGTAAGGCTGCTGTATGATGCTTGCAGAAGGAATCAGAGAGTTCTGCCCTACTCATCCAGGTACTTCTCTTGAACCTTTTTGATATCTCACTTATTGCAGAAGGAATCATGTGCGGGAGCTTAGGTGTAAGAATTCCAGTTTCATGAAATTCTTATTTCAGCTTTGATATTTAATGTAATTGAAAGGATATGTTGATGGTCTAACCTTTTGCAAATGTTAGGAAGTATGAGGCCCCATTTTCTGTCAAACATGTGCGGCGGCTTAAGGGTAAGAATTCCAGTTTCATGAATTCTAATTTCTGCTTTGATATTTAACGTAACAGAAAGCATAGGTTGATGGTCTTATCTTTTGGAAATGCTAGGAAGTTTGTGGCTCTATTTCCTTTGAGTATCCCTGATGGTCGATCAAGTTAATTGAGCACTGCATAGAAGAAGACGACATTCCAATTAGCGAATCACCCAAAAGTGGAACAGGAGGTAAAACATTTGGTTTTGGCAAAGTGTTTGGGCCTTCTGCATTAGGTTAAAATGATTGTCCTTCATTACCATTTAGTATTCTTGTACTTTTACTTTATTTTGTGGAATTACAGCAGAGGTATTTGCAGATATTCAACTATAGACACTATGCTTGTTTTCTCCTTATGGTCAGACACGATCAAGCTAAGCATATGCCGGTAAAATTTACTCCTATAACTCCTCTTTGATAAATACTTTTATTTGTTGAGATTGTTCGATTGTGTCAGCTTTCAACTACTTGTTTCAGATTGATGTATCATTTAGGACTGAAAGACAATAAAAAGTATTGGGTATGATCTACGCAGAACTAAAAGCTTATTTTTCTCAGAGAACAAAGAAAAGACAGTTTTACTATGAAGACTCTGTTCAGATGATTGAAGTCCATATCCTTTCAGTTTTATATGTGAAACCAAAGTGTCAATGAAATTAAGATCTAAACAAATGCATTACCCTGTAAGTTCTTATATGTTGACATCTATATAATTGATAGAATGCTGATTTCCACTTGATTGTTGGCATTCCATCACATCAATACTTTATGTTGCATTGTCATTGTGACATAGATCTTGAAGATACCAAGCTGCTGACACCATTAATGATGTTGTATATTTGCTTATGAACAGATATGAAAGAAAAAAATTCCATTAAATGCTTCAATGCTGTGCAAAAATCATATACAATGAGAAGTAAATTCAAATTCCAACTTATATTTTCTTTATCTTGTCATCGATTTTTCCTGTTTTTTTTTTCACTTTGGTTGTGTCAGGTTGCTAAAGCTTTAGATTCTATTGTTAGATTGCGCCTGGCTTCCTCGTTCAGAGAAATGCGGGGGATCTAACATACGGTGGTGTAAATTTTAGTGATCCATATATTTGACATTGAAAAATGGTGATCGTGATAGAACAAGAATATCTGTATTTGAAAAATTCAGAAACTTCCTTGAAGCATCTCATCTGGGAAAGTCGATGCTGTTGATGTCAGAGGTAGAACAAGAATTTGGATTATCTTTTATGGTCTTATAGTTGTCTGTGATATTTTATATAATCTTTTGAGTTGTATAGTGCAGTCACATCTGGTGATTGTTTTTCAAGCAAAAGTTTGGAATTGTTTGCAACTTCTGTCAAGGAAATCTTGGAGTGCTCTATCAATGGAGAGCTTGATTCTAACAACATGGCTGGTATGCTTTATGGTTCAAAGAATTGGATTAGGTTCTTGATGTTTTCTGATTTTCAGTTTGATGATTTGTTTATTAGACATATTTGTTTGGAGGTATGTTATTGTAATTCGATCTATAGAGCACTCGATGAATTTACTGAAACACATATGGGATCTGCCTAGAATATTCATCGTAGAGAGGAAATGAAATGGAAGATTCTATAATTTCTTAGAGCATTCGGTTATTTGCATTAATGGAATTCTAGCAACTCATCTAGAGCTTTTGTTTCTTGCTGACAGTCGTGAGATTACTAGAAGATGCATCTGCTTCCTTTGAGAAGAACTGTGTAAGAGAAATCCAAGCGAATAAAGCAAGGATTTCAAAGTTACTACATGATGGATATGCATTTCTGGTCGCTGATGCTTGTAAGTTTATCAAACCCTGTAAGCTCCCCTAAACCTGTACCAAATGTACTTCCTGCTTATTTGTATTCTGACCATTGGGTAGCTGATTATTTTGCCTGTGTTCAGAAAATTGGCTATGACAATGGTGCAGCAGTTGCCAAGAAAGCCTACAAAGAGGGAAATATTCTGAAGCTAATAATCGTACTCTTAATTAACATAGTTTATTTATTCATTGTCTGCAGAGGGAATATCTTGGATTTTTTCTAGGAGTTTTTGCAATGACGCACTACTTCCCTTAACCTTTTTGTTATCAGGTACGTATAAACAATTGGTTGATTTTGGGAGTGTCATCCATCTATTTGACACTGAAAAATGGTGATCTGTATTTGAAAAATTCAGAAACTTCCTTGAAGCATCTCATCTGGGAAAGTCGATGCTGTTGATTGCGAAGGTAGAACAAGAATTTGGATTATCTTTTATGGCCTTATTCTGTCTGTGATATTTTATATAATCTTTTGAGTTGTATAGTGCAGTCACATCTGGAGATTGTTTTTCAAGCAAAAGTTTGGAGCTGTTTGCAAATTCTGTCAAGGAAATCTTCGAGTGCTCTATAATGGAGCCGGTGCATACAATCCATCATGGATTAAAACAAGAACAATTCAGAAGGGTGTCGTATTTATTAAAAAAGATGATTTTATGCATACCTAGTCAATCTTAGACAAGATACAAAATTCAAGTTCCGTCGAATGCCTGGAGTATTAGAGATCGTCATAGCAAGTGCCGGTCCCTCTAAGGACGACAATTGCTCTGTCCTATACGTAAATCCTCCTAACTTGAGGATTCACTCGGCGGAACTCTATTATGTGCTCCTATCTCGAGCTATGTGGTTGGTGGCTTCTGAGTTTACAATCCACAAAGGAGAGAAATCAGCGAACCTTGTAATAAATGAGACAAAGCTCAAGCCACATAAAGAAGAAGGACATTCTTTCCGGCCGTCACACTCACGAGCGAAATGACCAAGTCTACCTCAAATGTAGCACTTCTCATTGGTCTGTCAAAATCCTTATTTCTGCATTTTTGTACCTTGTTGTCGGTTTTCTCGGATGATTTTTATTGCCTAAATCTTAAGTTTTCTTCATATGCTTATGTTGTTGGCTTAGCGCCATAGGAGTCCTTGCTCGACTCCTCTGCATAAACATCACTCGAGTGCGGCCTACTCGCCTTTAGGCATTCTTTCTCGAGCACATAATACCTACTCACATTAGTGAAAGAACGAATACTCTCATCACGTGTGAGGTAAGTTTTCATGGTTTTCCATGAATCAGGTAAAAGACCGGATCGCACCCGGTACTTGAATCTCATCCGAAATAGGATCGTCCGTATTCCTCAACTCGGCGATCATACTCAACATTTATATCAAATGTTGCATCATTGTATGATCAACACTTTTCTTCTGCATCCTCACATTAGGAGCTGAAGAGAGCAACACAATGCTCTTATAGGGCGAGACGAACCGACATGTCCATAGGATAGGGCTCGTAGAACGAGATTAAGTCATCGTGCATGCCATTGATAAGGATTGCCCTAACTTGGCAACCTCTTTGTCTCGTCTATCCTGAGGTGCGGTGCCTACCCTGGGGCCCACCATCTCATGCCTCAGGTTTCAGTTAGACTTTGCCTTTCGAGAATAAACTGAATCTACTGATGTGAAATCTCGCAGATCACATCATTCAGTTTACACTCCTCGCAAAAATCTAATACGACAATTCTCAATGCAGTAAGTGAGACACTTGTGACTTCGTGATGCTTATTATCACATTTTGTGCGCCTTACGAATCATCAAAATCAAAATGACTCAATTACAGACCCCAAAACGAGCGTATGAGTCAATGGACACCATACACCACAATCTGGGATTGCATCTCACCATTCGGATTTAGATTCGGCACACAAAAACCCACAAAAAGGCACAAGCGTGGAGGAGCGCCACAGGCGTGTGGCGGCGCTTGTGGGCCCCGGTGGCACGTCAGGTCCTAACAAGATGGCCTATATGCTTTATAGTCGTAAGAATTGGATTAGGTGCTTGATGTTTTCTGATTTTCGGTCTGATGATTTGTTTATTAGACATACTTGTTTGCAGATATGTTATTGTAATTCGATCTATAGAGCACTCAATGAATTTACTGATAGTTGTGAGATTCCTAGATGATGCATCTGCTTCCTTTGAGAAGAACTGTGTAAGAGAAATCCAAGTGAATAAAGCAAGGATTTCAAAGTTACTACATGAGGTAAGTTTTGGCAGACATGTCAATTTAGTTACCTGTCGCATCCCGTTTTTGACTCTAGCCAAGAAAGCCCACAAAGGGGGAAATACTGTGAAGGCAATAGTCGTACTCATAATTAACATAGTTTATTTATTCATTGTCTGCAGAGGGAATAGCTTGGATTTTTTCTTGGAGCTTTTACAATGACGCACTGGAGCTGCCCTAATAGAGGCTGGTGTTAGGTTGTTTTTGGCCTGGAGTCCTTTTAAGGAATACTGATATGTGGAATTGAGACCGTATATATAGCTACTAGTGTTTGTTGCGATTTAAAACAAGCACAACAGATGAACTAGGTGGGCATATTAATGACCCTATTCTTTGTAGCGTACCATGACGGAACTACGTGAGATATGTGGAACAGATAAGTAGTTTTCCAAAATGGAAAATGCATGATGTTGAAATTTTAGGAATCATTCATGCTTTGTATGATGTATTCATTATTCAGTGATCTGCGCTGTGGCCTCGGTGAACTCATTCTCCCTGAAAATGAACCATGCAGCAGAATAATGCCAGTAAAATCCTTATCTATCCTATTACAATTATCAAGTTGGATGTTTCCTTGCTTCCAGTAATTTCTGTTAGTTTTTTTCTTTTTCCCTCTAATTAATTTTTTTTCTTTTTTTCCCTGCAGTAAGTTAATAAATCAGTTGAGTACTGGGAAGGTCAATCCTACACAAAGTGAGGCTCTCACAATGGTCTGTGCTCAGGTAAAACTGCAGGAACTTTTTTTCTTATTCTCTCTCTCTCTCTCTCACACACTTTCATTTTTTGTTTTGTTAATATGACTTTTGAAATATGTATCGTGGTCTATCTGACAAAAAATTGGTTGATTTGCAAATGGAGTAGAGTACTTGGGGAAAAAGACTTACGAGCAAAGCCTGTGACAGATGGGCTTTCTTTGAATATTATTATTTGGAAATTTCATAAACTTCCTTGAAACATCTGATCTGGGAAAGAGTAGATGTTGTAGATTGCAGTCATAGACAACAATTTGAATTTTCTTTTATGGCTTATAGTTGTTTTTGATATTTTATATAATTTTTGAAGTTGTATGTTGCAGCCACATCTGGAGGTAATTTCAAGTAAAAGTCTGGAGCCATTTGCAAATTTCTGTCAACAAAATCTCGGAATGCTCTATCAACGGAGAGCCTGATTCTAACAACATGGCTGGTATGCTTTACAGTTGAAAGAATATGGATCTTTTCTTTTTCTCAATCTGATGATTTGTTTATTACACATACTTGTTTGCAGATAGGTTATTGTAATCTAGCTACACTGATAGGTTCAAAAGTCCAAGCTTTAGTGGTTAGTTTTATGAGGTCTAAACTTTTATATTGTTGCACAAGTCTACATCATGCTTTCCAGAGTTGGCTGACCATTCTAATCATGTATCAGTTTTCAACATAAGAAATTGCATGGTTAGCTCTTGCAGATGTTACATGTTGCATGTTCAGGAGAGGTTACTTGTTGCACGTTAGGCTGTTTCGAGAATTCTTTCTGCTAGCACAATCTTGACAAAAATCAAAAGCTGGATTGCAGTTTATGAAAATTAAGCTTTTGGGGAGGTAGAAAGCCATACCTTAGTCTTACGTAGTTCTTTCTGATAGCATTCTCGTACTGTTACTTTATGCTGTCTTTGCAGCTGAGGTCCTTGCAGATATTCAGCCACAGATATTGTAGGCTAAACAAAGGCCGGTAAAATTAACTCCTAAAAGCTCTTTGATAAATACTTTTATTTGCTGAAAAGTTTTTCAGTTGTGTTCAACTTTCTACTAGTTGTATCAGATTGATGTATCATCTTATATGATCTATGGAGAACTGATTGATTTATTTTTTTTTTCAGAAAATAAAGAAAAGACAGTTTTAGTATGAAGACTCTGTTCAGATAATTTAGGTCATTATCCCTTCAATTTTACCTGCAAAACTAAATTGTCAAAGAAATTGAGATCTAAAAGAATGCAATTTGCTGTAAGTTGTTCTTATATTTTGACATCTGTATGACTGAGAGGATGCTGATTTCCTTACTATTCCCTTAAGTGGCTTGTTGGTATTCCCTTACTTCAGTACTTTATGTTGTGTTGTCATTGCAACATAGATCTTTGCACATTCCTAGCTGCTGTCATTGTTAATGATGTTGTATATTTGCCTATGGTCAGACAGGAGAGAAAGCGATTCCATTAAATGCTTCAAGGCTGTGCAAAAAAAAAAGCCCAGATAAAAGGAGAATCCAAGTAAATTTAATTTCTAATTTATATTTTCTTTATCTTATCACTGATTTTTTTTTCCTTTTGTTGCGTTAGGTTGCTAAAACTTTAGATTCTATTGTTAGATTGCACCTGGCTACCTTGTCCAGTGATATGCGGGGGACGTATCATATGAATTTATGTAGTGTAAATGGTAATGGGTCAATCGTTATAGCCAGTTTCTTTTGAGCATTGATTGTTGAATTGGCTTATGGATACTTCAGTTGATATAGCTAAGTAAGGAATCATTCCTGAGACCATAGTTTTCTGTGACCACCATGTTTTCGGTGATCAAAAAAGTGGGTAAGACAGAGAAGAAAACAGAAATAGTGATTGAGTTTAATTCGTTTCTCAGGTAGTAAAGAATATTTGGCAGATATGTTAGCCTAGGTATAAATATATTTCCTTCCCTGCTTTTGGGACTTTAATACAATATATTCAAGCTCTGCTTTTTGTATTTAATGAGTTTGGTTTTTATTTAAAAATATCAAGCTTCCTTTGAAGGTGTTGCATTCATGGTCTCAATGGGGAGCACACCGTGACTGCTAACATTTAAAGTTTGATGTCATTGCTGCTGGTTTATCACAGGAAACAACTAGATAACACAGAAGGTCATGGTTCTTGAAATAATAAGGCTGCCGTATGATACTTGCAGAAGGAATCAGAGAGTTCTGCCCTACTCATCCAGGTACTTCCCTTAAACCTTTTGTATCAGAAGGAATGATGTGCGGGAGCTTATGGGTAAGAATTCCAGTTTCATGAAATTCTAATTTCAGCTTTGATATTTAATGTAATTGAAAGCATATGTTGATGGTCTAACCTTTTGCAAATGTTAGGAAGTTTGAGGCTCCATTTCCTGTCAAACATGTGCGGGAGCTTAAGGGTAAGAATTCCATCTTCATGAAGTTCTAATTTCAGCTTTGATATTTAATATAACTGAAAGCATAGGTTGATGGGACACCTTTTGCAAATGTTAGGAAGTTTGTGGCTCTATTTCCTGTGAGTACCCCTGATGGTCCATCAATTTAATTGAGCACTGCATAGAAGAAGACGAAATTCCAATTAGCGAATCACCCAGAGGTAAAACATTTGGTTTCGTTGAAGTGTTTGGCCTTCTGCATTAGGTTAAAATGATTGTCCTTCATTACCATTTAGTATTCTTGTACTTTTACTTTATTTTGTGGAATTACAGCAGAGGTATTTGCAGATATTCAACTATAGACACTATGCTTGTTTTCTCCTTATGGTCAGACACGATCAAGCTAAACATATGCCGGTAAAATTTACTCCTATAACTCCTCTTTGATAAATACTTTTATTTGTTGCGATTGTTCGATTGTGTCAGCTTTCAACTACTTGTTTCAGATTGATGTATCATTTAGGACTGAAAGACAATAAAAAGTATTGGGTATGATCTACACAGAACTAAAAGCTTATTTTTCTCAGAGAACAAAGAAAAGACAGTTTTATTATGAAGACTCTGTTCAGATGATTGAAGTCCATATCCTTTCAATTTTATGTGTGAAACCAAATTTGTCAATGAAATTGAGATCTAAACAAATGCATTACCCTGTAAGTTCTTATATTTTTACATCTATATATTTGATAGAATGCTGATTTCCACTTGATTGTTGGCATTCCCTCACATCAATACTTTATGTTGCATTGTCATTGCGACATAGATCTTGGAGATACCTAGCTGCTGACACCATTAATGATGTTGTATATTTGCTTATGAACAGATATGAAAGAAAGAAATTCCATTAAATGCTTCAATGCTGTGCCAAAAACCATATACGATGAGAGGTAAATTTAAATTCCAACTTATATTTTCTTTATCTTGTCATCGATTATTCCTTTTTTTTTTTTCACTTTTGTTGTGTAAGGTTGCTAAAGCTTTCGATTCTATTGTTAGATTGCGCCTGGCTACCTTGTTCAGAGAAATGCGGGAGATCTAACATACGGTGGTGTAAATTTTAGTGGGTCAGCATGCCCAGTTTTTTGTGAGCATAGATTGTTAAATTGGCTTATGGATACTTCAGTTGATACAGGTAAGGAATCATTCCTAGTTTTCTGTGAACATTGATGAATGGTTTAGCTGATCAAAAAAGCGAAGAAAAGGGAATGGTAAGAAAAGAAAACAAAAGTAATGATAGAGTTTAATTTGTTAAGAAAACAAAAGTAATCTTTTCCTGCTTTTGGAACTTACATACATTTCAAGCTCTGGCTTTTGTATTTAATGAGTTTGGTTTTTATTTAAAAATATCAAGCTTCCTTTGAAGATGTTGCATTCATATGTAACCTCAACATGCTCTGATTGTGGATTTCCTGTAAGTGGTGACAGTTCTGGGAACATACCGAAACTGCTAGAATATAAAGTTCGATGTCATTGCTGCTGGTTTATCACAGGAAACAACTACAGTATGATAAACTAAGGTCACTGTTCTTGAAATAATAAGGTTCTCTCATGAACTACTATATGCTACTTGCAGAAGGAATCAGAGAGCTCTGCCACACTCATCCAGGTAATTTGCTGAACCTTTTTGTTATAAGTTTCCGACTTATTGTTTGGAGTTCAATCCTTAATTATGCAGGTACTTTCCTCAACCTTTTTGTTATCGGTTGCTTATTTATTGTTTGGAGTTCGGTCCTTAATTATGCTCAAGCTCCATTGACATGCCTTACGGCAAGGCTGCTGTTTCATCTTAATGTTATTGTTTGGGAACTTTTTAGTATTTCATGGGTAATAATTTGTTGCATTGGATAGTGAAATTCTGCCATATGGAAAAGTTTCCACATAAGAGAGAGAGGGAGAGAGAAGTGGAGAGTTGGTGGTCTTTACCTATTCTAACCCACCAAATGGTTTCTACGAAAATGACTATATTATAATGCAAGGTTATTTATTGAACAAAATATGGTCAGATGTAGAAATCTTGTAATAATTTTTTTGCTATCAAGTTGGTGTCATTTTTTATTTCTACTTCTTACCAGAGCGTTTGATTAACTGTGTTTGTGTTTGTCTTTCTTGGTTTTTAACTCCATGACCTATTTCGTAGTCACACACCTTTCAACTCTTGAGTTTACTAGGGGTCTTTTGCAGAAAATCAACATTACCTTTCCTCATTAGAAACCTTGTACTCAAAACTAGTAATCTTTGACAAGCTTTTTCTATGGCTTAAGACCCAGAAATTCTTTTCTTGTCTACACCATTGAATGTCTCTCCTGAATTCACTTGAGGCTCCTAGAATGTAGCACAAAAGCCCCTTTTAACCTCCAAATTGTACCCACTTGCAAATGTTTTACACCTTCTATTTTAGCTGCAACAATCATACTTTCATTTGAGAATGCCATGGACTATTCTCTCCTGAATTCACTTGAGTCCTCTAGAATTTTGCACAGGAACTCCTTTTAACCTCCACAATGCATCAGCTTGTAAATGTTTTACACCTTCTAGTTTAGCAGCAACGATCGTCCTTTCATTTGAGAATGCCAAGAACTATTCTCCCATTAGTGCCTCTATTTTTCCATTGTAATTCTGACTACCAAATAGTCATACACCCCGCCCCCACACACGTGTGTGTGTTAATACAATGGTGACACACATAACACAGTAATACATGATGCATTAAACTTTTATGCTGCTTCAAAGTAATCTCGTGTATGAAGAATATATACGAAAACTAGGATATAGGTAAAATTAGGCAAGAACTTTGCAGTTGAGGTTAACAAGATCCCACATAGCAGGCATGATGAATCTCCTTCCATGAGCACCATAAGCATTAAAATTTCCCTTGCTAATTCCTGGATAAGCTCCAGAATTGGATATTCTAGGGCAGGCTGAAACTGCCCCTAGAGCAGCTAAAGCAACCCCTTGAAAATTTCCATTCTTGAAAGGGTTAGTTGCAGCTCCTACAAGAATGTTAGCAATAATCATGCCACAGAGCCAATTCCATTAGGTGCTACAAGTGCTGGACCTGGTGGGCCATATGCTGGAATTACAAAAGCTCACAATAGGACACTGTCTAATTGGATCATCAACATGGCATAGACCAAATTTGGCCTACTAGACTTTCATGAAAACCTCAAAACCCTCTACAAAAGCACTTCACAGTAACCAGGCTATACCTTAGTCTTGGATTTTTTGTATGATGATCTTTTCTCTTATATTGATCCTTTCCATTCCTTGATAGACATTCTGCTTAGTGGATGTCAGAGTTCATGAGATAACCATTGACTATGCAATCATGTGTGGAAGCTTAAGTGTACGAATTCCAGTTTCATGAAATTCTAATATCAGCATGATATCTAATGTAACCAAAAGCATATGTTGATGGTCTTACCTTTTGCTAGTGTTAGGAAGTTTGAGGGTTCATTTCTATTGAGACCTATCCTGGATGGTAAATCTAGTTAATTGAGCACTACATAGAAGAAGACAATTTTCCAATTAGCAAATCTCCCAAAAGTGGAATGGGACATAAAACATTTTGTTTTGACAAAGTGTTTGGGCCTTCTGCTTTCAGGTTCAAATTATTGTCCTTCATTATCATTTTCCTTGTCTTCCGTTTAGCATCGTCTTATTTGCTTATGTATGTTGTGTCATTGCAGCAGAGGTCTTTGTAGATATTCAGCCATAAACATTGTTCATGGTGGTCACGATGGTTGCATATTTCCTTATCGTCAGACACAATCAGGATAAATATATATGCCGGTAGAATTAACTCCTAAAACTTCTCGTTGATAAATACTCTTATTTGCTCGGGAGTTCTTCATTCACATATTCAACTTTCAACTTCTTGGTTCATATTTTGAGGACCGGAAGACCTTATAAAAAATCTGGTATAATCTACAAACCGCTCGATGAATTTATTTTTCTCAGAAAACAAAGAAATGACAAATTTATTATGAAGTCCCTGTATGGATAATTGAGATCCATATCCTTTCAATTTTATATGTGAATCCAAATTGTCAATAAAGTTGAGATCTAAACTAAGGCATTACTTTATAAATTTTTCTTATATCTTAACATCTATATGATTGATATGATGCTGATTTCCCTATGATTCCCTGAAGTGATGCTGTGTTGTCATTGCAGCTAAGATCTTTGCAGGTACCTAGCCTCTGACATTGTTCATGATGGTTACAAAGCTCATGTATTTGCCTTTGATTGGACTGGAAAGAACATAAAGCTTCAAGGCTGTGCAAAAAAACCTGACACAAGAAGAAGAATCCAAGTAAATTTAATTTCCAACTTTTATTTTCTTTATTCTATACTTGATTTTTTTTTTTTTTCTTTTGTTGTGTTAGGTTGCTAAATTGCTAGATTCTATTGTTAGATTACACCTGGCTACCTTGTTCAGAGAAATGTGGGGGACTTGGCTTGATTTTTCGAAGGTTTTCCTTTACATTGTATAATAATATATATAAATATGTGCCAGTAAGGTAAACTTAGTGGGTCAACATGCCCAGATTTTTTTTTTTTTTTTGAGCATTGGCTTTATGGATACTTTAGTTGGTACGCCACTAATACATGGTTTAGCTGATAAAAAAAAAAAAAAAAAAAAAAAAAAAGAAGTGATGGTAGGGTTTAGTTCACTTCTCAGGTTGTACAGAATAGTTTAACATATGTGCTCGCCTAGGTGTATTTCTTTCTTTCCTTTTTGTTACCTTCTTTTGGGACTTCAATATAACAAGTTTGAAGCTCTGTCTTTTGTATTTGATAGGTTTAGTTTTTATTAACAAATATTAAGCTTCCTCTTAAGTTCTCACATTCATGTGTAATCTCAATGTGTCTCATTTTGGATTCAATGTAGGATGGTGGCTTGGTTCTAGAAACCAAGTATGACTGCTAACTTAAAAAGTGGGATGTCATTGCAGCTGATTTTTTACAGGAAACAACTGGGTACGTAAATGGTCATTGTTCTTGAAGTAGCAAGACTCTCATGAACTACTGCATGCTACCTGCAGAAGGAAACAGATTTCTGTGACACTCGTCCAGGTACTTTCCTTAACCTATTTGTTATCAGTTGCTGATTTATATTTTTTGGAGTTCAATCCTTTATTATGGGCGAGTCCAACTAACATGCCTTATAGCAAGGATACTGTATCCAGTTTCATGTTATTGTTTGCGATCTTTCTAGTATTTTTGTTTGGCACTCCTTTTCAATCATGCACTGATTTGTTGCATTAGGCAGTAGAATTCAGGTTAATGGAAATTGACGCCCCCCAAAAGAAAAGAGAGAAGCGGAGAGAATTTTTTTTTCCTTTTTGGAGTAATACCTGTTCTAACCTATCAAGTAATTTCCTACAGTAATTACCTACAGTAATTTCCTACAGTAATTACTATATAAATATCATTATGTAATAATTTTTTAACAGTTACATCTTCCAACTTTGAGAATACCAAAGGACTTTTGCAGAAAATCAATATTGTGTTTTCTCATTGGAAAACCTGATAATCAAAATTACTGTACTTGGACATGCTTTTATTATGGCTTAAACCTAGTAGTTATATTTGCTTCTATCCTATCGGATGTCTTCCTGAATTCACATGATGAGGTCCCAGGAATTTTGCACAGGAACCCAAAACCTCCATTATGCACCAGCTTGCATATATTTTACACTTTTTAGTTTAGCTGCAAGGATCATTCTTTCATAGTACCAAAAAAATATATAATAGTTATATATATATAACTATCATTCTTCAATTTTTTAATGTCTTTCAAATTAGTTATTTGAAATAATATTATTATATATTATTAAAAATTATTGGGTAGTTTGTGGTTATTTCTCATATTTGATAGATTTATTAGTATAACCTTATCAATTGAATTTGAGTTTTAAATCATATTTGACAGATTTAATTAAAAAGATCTTGTGAAAATAACAATTTGAGAAAATGAGGAAAACTTATAGCTAAAGATTCAAAAATTCCAAACAACAAGAAGATTTTCCACAAATTTATAAAAAGTAATGGTTTTATAGAAAAAAAAGGTATTTTATTTTCAGGTAAAATGACAACCACTATACTGCTAATGACCATTCTTATCTTTTCTTTCTATTCTTCTCGATCCTCTTTCTCCTTTCATCTTGATCAATCTCTCTCTCTCTCTCTCTCTCTCTCTCTCTCTCTCTCTCTGGGGTTTGTTGTGGCCATGGTGCTTTGGAGGCTTAAGTGCTCACTTGCACCCCTAGATAATTTTTGATCTTAGACATGTAAAAGAACTTTTTTGGTTGGAAATTTTGTGTTAGCATATAGCTTTGTTGTGTATTTTATTTACATATATCTACATTAATATACATAGAAATACTTTTTTATTATATTATATTGATATTTGAAAAAATGGTATTATTTGAAATAAGAAAATTATATGTTTATACAGTATGTATACTTTGCGTATTATATTTTTAAGATTTTATATTTTGATACATAGTTTTGAATCAAACAATCCGTACATAGCTGATTTGATTTGCAGAAAAAAATAAAAAAACTTTCACAATTTAATGGAAGAAATTTTTCTTTATTTTCTTGGGGGGTTTACTTGATTTCATCAACCCAAGCTATAAAAAAAAAAATATATATATATATATATATATACAGAACATAGTTGATTCAGATGAGACGAGCTTTTGTGGATTTACCGTTGTGTTTAGATAGAGAGAGAGAGAGAGAGAGAGTTTTTAGGAATCACGTTTGGAGTTAATTATCACGAGTGCCTCTACTCTACCATGTGTTCTCATTTGAGCACACCTCTATTATTTTTCTTAATGTATATCATGAGGTTTATTTTTATTTTTTTTTTATTTTATTTTTAATACCTTCATTCTCTTTACGTATCTTTCTTGATCTGTTCCAGTAAATCAAATTTTTAATTACCAAGATCTCATCAAATGTTAAGATTTAAAAAAAAATAACAAACAAGATTATTAATAATATTATGTAAAGTAATATCTGACGAGTATTTAGTAATTTAAAATAATTTCACTCTTTTTTATTTATTTGTTTAAATTTATTTCTCGGACACATATCTAAATACATCCGAAACAATTCTAATGTCGTGTTTATAATCGTTTTAAATTCGTTAGATTTTTATTCTAATAATATTAGTATATATTAAAATTTATTTTGTATTTAATTTAAGAAACCAATAATAGAAGGCTATAATTAATGTAGTATAAAATATTTATTGTATATTACCATAAATATGATATTATATTCGAGCTTTGGCTAAAAACCGAATCAGCTGAGGAGTCGCGTTTTACTTTGTTACTCTGGTATGCTGTTGGTGGTTTGGAAAGAAACGTCGGTCAATCCGAAACCCCAATTTCCAATTACTCATCCTCTTCTTCCCTCCCAAAACCCTAACTACAGGCGCTATTATCTTCCCAAATGTTATCGAATGCTCAGGATTTCTTCTCCCTCATGAACTGAGATTTGCTTCTACGAACTCCGATTCGCTTGGGCACTAATCAGTCACATTCAGCATCTCTGAATCGAGTATCTCGGCACTTGTACTTGAGAGAGAGAGAGAGTTGCGCCGTATGAATGCCAAACAGATCACCCAATCTTGTGATGTTTTGTTTGACTACGTAGGATGTTGATATTTCTAAATGAACGAATTGAATTGCAAATGGTGTGTTTTTTGTTTTTCTATTGCTTTTCGACAGAATTGCAAATTGTGGAGGGTTTGTTGCGGAATTGATGATTGTTATACATTCAAACCACTTGTTGTTTTGGCTGTTTTATTGGAAAGGAATCCCAGGCCCTTCTTGTTGCATTCTCGATTATAGTAATTGATACAGCCAACCACTTCAAACAAATGCCCTTTGTCAATGGGTAAGGTTGTATTAATTTTTGAGATGGGCTAAGCAGCATGAGTATGGATAGCAGTTTGGTTTGTGGAGATGATTGGAGATGGCTGTAGGTTTTTTTTTGGGGGGGAGGGGGGGGGGCTAGAGGCACCCCCAAAAATGTTAAGAAAAAATTTCTATACATAGAAATTCAAAAGTTAAACCCCAAATCTTGTTTGCTGTCCCAAAAGTTATAACTCTCCCCCTGGTTGAAATTATAACCCTAAATGCATATTGCATGTGGCTTTCCTGATGTAAAATTTTGGTTCCCCACTCCCTGCAGTGGATGTTATAGATGAAATTTAATTTAGGGATTCTACGATAGAGGAGCCTTATTCTAAACTTGATGGAGACACTTTTTTGTTTGAGATTTCTGGTCCTCAAGGTGAAGGATTTAATCTCCAAAAGCAGGTCCCCCGGGGGGGGGGGTTCTTCCTAAATTGTCATAAAGTAAAATTAATCGGATGATCCGTAGGTGTTCGTTTTTGACAAACTTGATGGAGAGAATTACAATTCATCTTTAATCAAAAACCAAATAAACTAACAAGCCTTTCCAGAAAAGGGTGTAAAAAGACACTAAATAATTTGTAAATTGATTTATCTTATTTTTATTTTTAGTTTTTACTAATCCTCTTTATTTGTATTCTTTGTATTATAAATGCAATGAATGGTTTAATTAGTAATTTTTCTTTTGGATGCGTGTATTTATCCAAGTTAGAATTTGTGTTATTTTGTTGGTTTTTACTCTCTCATCTCATGTGCTGTTGGCTGTTTGGAAAAGTCGGTCGGTCAATTCAAAATCCCATTTTCCAATTATTCATCCTCTGACAAAGGCCCAGCAGAATTACTTCTTTTTAAGGACCCCTTTCCTGTCTATGTACATTCTGATCGCCAACTCATACCAGATTGAGTTGTGCTTTATCATTTGACTTTAATCTTTTTGTTTCTGAAGTAACTATGGTTAATTAGCACAATTTTTACAAGTGCTTTTAGGAATAATTCATTTGCTTAGCAAGAGAACTTTAAGGAAAAATTTTGTATTTCAGCGTATCCCCCCCCCCACAAAAATAAAGACCCTAATAGCAGAAGCTATTTCCCCCCAAATTCGATCAAATCATGACGATTTCTTCTCCCTTATGAACTGAGCTTGGCTTCTACAAACTCCGATTCCCTCAGGTAAACGAATCAGAGATCTTCGCACCTATTTTTTTGGGGGGGGGAGAGAGAGAGAGAGAGAGAGAGAGAGAGAGAGAGAGAGAGAGAGAGAGAGAGAGAGTTGCTTTTATGAATACCACACAGATCAGCCAATCTTGTGTTGTTTTGTTTGATTACATAGGATGTTGATATTTTTTAATTAATGAATTGAGTTGCATGGTGTGATTTTTATTGCTTTATTGCTCTGCGATGGAAATTGGAAATTTACGGAGGGTTTCTTGTGGAATTAATTATTGTTGTACATTCATTATGTAACTGAAAATTTTTTAAACTGTTGACCTTGCAAGAATCTATGTATTAGATTAGAGTTTATTCTGTTAATTTGCCCCGAAAGGATTTTACACCTTTGCATGAGTTCTTTCTTCTTTTAAAAATAATTTTGATGAGAAAATGGTGTAGTTCATGACATTAGGGTTTCTATTTAGGGGATCGCTGAATGTTGCTGTTGTGATAAACCATGGGATTTGAGAAAGGAAGTAGCACCCAATTCAGGGAAATAATTGTAAATGACAGCCTTTTGGCATGCATTTCTCCTATGTTAGACACCATAAGGTTTTCATTTTTATTTATTTATTGGTTATGCCAATGCTAGTAGTTTTGGCTATTTCTATGTGGAAAGGAATCCCGCACACTTCTTGTCGCAGTCTCCATCATAGTGATTGATACAGCCCGCTTCTTCAAACTAATGCCCTTCATCAATGGCTAAGGTTGTACCAGGAATGTGGGTTTCAGTTTCAGTCAATTTTAGAGATGGGCTAAGAGGCATGACTCTATATAGCAGTTTGTGGAGAATTATGCAGATGGATTGTGATAATTGAAATATATTGATTGCTTATACACAAATTTTGCAATGTGTAAGGGCAAATTTATTGATGATATCTAAATTATTTACTTATATTCATAAAACTATATTATTTTATGATTTGTCCTAGCAGTGTCCATGTTTTTTTTTTTCCTAAAAACTTGATGTATCACATATCTATGTCCATGTCCACATGTTTTTGCATCCTTGCTTCATAGGATTTAATTATAACCATATAAACGGGAATTGTACCACCTGAAATGTATTACAGCATTCAATTATCAATGGGGATTGAGTTGGGTTCTCTCTCTCTCTCTCTCTCTCTGTGCACGCGCGCTCGCTCGCTCATGCAGTCGCATGTTCGTGTGTTTGCATGCAGTGGGAGTTCTAGTGATCGACACCATTAACCGCAACATCGCATGGAAATCTTTCCTTGATGTAGCAAATAGATTATCAATAATTTTTCTTGAGATAGAAGCATATGTGCATCTTTCTAACCTTAGCTTGAATGATGTATACAAATACCTTACTTATTCCTTGATGTTCTTAGATAGTGTGCAAATCTGGATTATGGAGTCCTGTGATTGCATTGAGACTCCGTGGCCTGCTGATGAACTTCTGGTGAAATATCAGTATATCTCAGACTTCTTCATTGCTGTTGCATATTTCTCCATTCCACTGGAGCTTATTTACTTTGTTCAGAAGTCGCCATTCTTTCCATACAGATGGGTGTTGATGCAATTTGGTGCTTTTATTGTCCTTTGTGGAGCAACTCACCTCATAAATCTGTGGACATTTTCCATGCACTCAAAGACTGTTGCTATGGTGATGGCTGTTGCAAAAATTTCTACTGCTGTTGTATCATGTATCACAGCTCTTATGCTTGTTCACATTATTCCTGATCTCTTAAATGTGAAAAGAAGGGAAATATTCTTGAAGTCAAGGGCAGAAGAGCTTGACAGAGAAATGGGATTAATCCTAACTGAAGAAGAGACTGGGAGGCATGTCAGAATGCTTACACATGCTATTAGAAGTAAGCTTGATAGACATACCATACTAAAAACTACTCTTTTTGAGTTGGGTAGGACCTTAGATCTCAAAGAGTGCGCATTGTGGATGCCATCAAGAGCAGGACATACTCTGCAACTTTCCCACACACTAAACAATCTGATACCCATTGGTTCTACTATACCAATTAATCTGCAAAGTGTCAACGAAGTATTCAGTAGTAGTGAAGCAATACGTTTGCCACATACATGTCCACTGGCTGGGATCAGTACATTTTCTGGAAGATACATGCCACCAGAAGTTGTTGCTGTTCGTGTGCCTCTTTTGCACCTTTCAAATTTTCAGATAAATGATTGGCCTGACTTCTCTGCAAAAAGCTATGCAGTGATGGTTCTTATTCTCCCTGCCAATGGTGGAAGAAAATGGCATGACCATGAGTTGGAACTTGTTGATGTTGTTGCTGACCAGGTACTTTGATTCTCTCCTCTTCACGTCTTAACAATGCTATGCTTGTTATTTTAAAGCATTAATCCCATATGCTGGTTACTATCAAATTTTAATGGTTTTGCTGTTCTGTTTATCTTGCCAGAAGTTTATAATATCTTAGTTTCAATAATTACTGTTCCCCAGTGGCATGAGTGAACACGATTGGTTCTCCAAATGGATTTTCAAATAGCTTATGGACCACAATATCTTGTGCTTTCCTTTATTCTCAAAGGCAATCAGAAGTTGCTAAACCGAATTACTAGCATATGAACTTCCTACTAGGAGGCTTAAGAAATGAAAGATAAGAAATTCTATTGCCATTTACTACTTCCAGTTAGGGTTTTTGTTTCTTAATGCATTGTGTGAAGAGAGTTGTGGCTCCTGACAAGATTTTTCTCCTTTTTAGTGGAAAAAAAAAAAGAGTTAGTATGCTGTGATTTAAAAGCGAATAGTACATTGAGGAGGTAGGATTAAATTGTTGAGAATCAGAAGACTTTTTTTTTTTTTTTTCCTTTTCTCTTTTTGTGGATGGGGGGCTTTTGGGGAATCATTGGGTATGTTATTCTCAACAAGATATGTTGAAATCCATTGACTCACACACTCATCATCATCATGTAGGATTTCTGGCATTGGAGGGGTACCTTTTACTGCTCATGCAATGACCATGGGAACCTATGGTTTCTTGGCAATGGCCATTTGGCACTAAACCCGAAAAACATGCCCTATGTTCGAGATAAGGGGTAGTTTAGGGGGGGAAATCAGGCAGAGTGGTGACCGATTCTTGGCCCTTGCCCTCCCTGAAAAAACTCAATACAATTTTATATGTCCCAAACTCGATTTGTTTGGCAACATGAATTGATTTTTCCTTTACCACCCTTTTTAAGACCACGTTATTAGTTAATTATATATATCACATTTTGCTCACTTGTTCTTCCGAAATTTATTAGATCTTCCTTGACCTCTGGGCCTCCTTTGAATTGAATGTTATCACTTCTCCCATCCAGTTGATCAGAAGTCCCTCTTCAGACATAAACAGGTCTTTATAATTTATTTCTCTCTCTTATTCTTGTGAAGCTATAAGTTAAGCTGATGGAGTAAGTTGTTCTGGGCTCGTGACCACTTTACAAGTCCTAATCCATCAAGATTAATGAAATAAAATTTGTTCCCTTAATTGCTTACATCCCACTTATTTTAAGTCTTTAAGTTTAGGGTTTCCCTTTAACTTGTTTCTATTACAGCCTTATCCATGCTATAGTATAATTGAAATAATAGATAAAGAATTGATATTATAAAGATAGAAAGGGACATAGATACACGGGGATAAAATGTCCTCCATATGGCTGGAGAAAAAGATTAAAAGATCTATGAGAAAAGAAAAACAAATGATACTTTCCAGCACCTCATGAAATCCACTATGCCCATGCCTATTGGAAGTTCTAGTAACCAAACACCACTGAGAAGCAAGAATAATAACCTTACCCTGTGAGAAGAAAAGTAAGTTGTGCAATGCATGACAAGTGCAGTTCGTGTCTATTTACAGCACTAAACAATTGACATCATAGTATTTTCTTATCATGATAGTACCAACCCAGTCCTTGGCAAATCCAACCACAAAGCTAACAGGAGAGTTGAATGGCGGCATGCATTGACCATCGTCTAAATCAAGTGTTTCTCTTGGGCATGGGAATTTCTCTGTATTGCTGGTGAAATAAAGGACCTGATTAAATAGTATAGGCTGCATTCAAAGCTCAGGCCCACTTAGATTAAGATGTCAATTCATTGTATATTCTGTTAGCATCTATATCAAGTTCAAAGTTTGTTAAATGGAACTTTTGCAATAGGATGAGATCTTTCCAGTTAGGGTCTAACACAAAAGGTGCAGCTTTCTTCTGTTAGGGAAATCTACTGTCTTTGAGTTAGCATGAGATCATTCCAAAGGGTGTAGCTTTCTTTTGGGATAGTGTGAGATCATTCCAGCATTCCAGCACTTTCAAATGACTTTTGTTGTTGAAGAAGTATAATGGCTGTTTTATGGTTTTGCATGTGTTTTCTTATGTTAAATGGATTTAGATTGTTTTGGAAAATTATATATAAAGCTCCATTCAGTAGACTAGCATCATGAGTTAGACTAAATTGTCCATCGGTAGGGAGACTCATAGTTACCACCTGAGTACTCTGTGGTTACAACTCTTGTACCCTTTTTTAACCTTTCCCTGAAGAGCTGTTACTCTGAGAAGCATGGTCATGATCAACATATGGTTGATTTTCATTCTTACATCTTGTCAAGCTTGAGTGGTTATGTGCTCAGAGAACTGCCACTGAAATATAGATATTCCTACTCATTTTGTTATGCTTTTTATGAAGGTAGCTGTTGCTCTATCACATGCTGCCATTTTGGAAGAGTCTACGCGGGCCCGAGAGCAGCTTATGGAGCAGAATCTTGCCTTAGATATAGCTCGAACAGAGGCGGAGACTGCGATTTGTGCTCGCAATGACTTCTTAGCTGTAATGAATCATGAGATGAGAACTCCTATGCATGCTATTATTGCATTGTCTTCTCTTCTTCTAGAGACTGATCTAACTCCAGAGGGGAGGATGATGATAGAAACCATACTGAAGAGTTGCAACCTGTTGGCAACACTCATCAATGATGTTCTTGATCTCTCTAGACTTGAAGATGACAGCCTAGAATTAGATAGCAAACCATTCAATCTTCATGGAGTCTTCAGAGAGGTTAGTGGATTTTCTAGCAACTTCAGAAAGCATCATTAAGTGTTTATATGCAGCCTACAATTATTCTTGTTATTGTCTCCACTTGTAGGTCACTAATTTGATCACACCTATCGCATCTGTGAAGAAGCTATCCATATCTTTGATATTACTCCCTGATTTACCAATCTTGGCTGCTGGTGATGAGAAACGGCTTCTACAAACTATTTTAAATGTTGTTGGGAATGCTGTGAAGTTCACAAAGGAGGGCTACATTTCAATTTCAGCTTCTGTTGTGAAACCAGAGTTTCTAAGAGATTGGCAAACTCCTGATTTCTTTCCAGTGGCAAGTGATGGCCAGTTCTACTTAAGGGTGCAGGTTGAGGAGTCTCGCATTTTATGTCTTTTTTTTTTAAGTTTGTTGCAGCGATGAGAAAAATATTAATATATTAGGCCATGGGGTCTGCATTTGGTGAACTGGTTCTACAAGTTGCATTCAGATTCTGAAAGATTGTCAAAACATATTTGTTTGGGAATTTTTTTTTGGTTGTTTTTTGGGTTTTTTTTTTTTTTTTTTTTTTTTTTTTTTTTTGCATGACCTGATTTGAGGCCAATATGTATTTTCCTTCAAAGCATGGAAATTCTTGAATTTATGTATCACTTCTTTGTACTAAAATTATTTTAATATCCTGCGTTGCAGGTTAAGGATACCGGCTGCGGTATTATTCCTCAAGATATCCCACTTCTCTTCACAAAATATGCTCAGTCTCGAGCTTCGCCAAACAAGTGGAGTGGTGGTGCTGGACTTGGACTTGCTATTTGTAAGAGGTATGATCAGCATAAAAGTCAACTCTACGTCAAGAATGTCATATGATGCTGTTTTGTTCTAGTCCACTGCCAACTTTTTTTGTGCTCATATCTTAACAGCCAGTCTCGAGACCAAAATGATTAGAAGTAAACATGTTTGTTCAGCTAACCACATATAGTCTAGCTCTTATTACGACTAGAAAGAATGGCAGTTTGCTTTAATTCTCTTTTTCTGGGTGATGTGTGAAGGTTTGTGAATCTCATGGGAGGTCAGATCTGGATTGAGAGTGAGGGCCCTGACAAAGGGAGCACTGCAACATTTATTGTCAGGCTTGGAGTTTGTGATAAGGTAAATGAGTGATCATTGCAACAAAAAACACCACGAGAGAAGCAAATTATGGATGCAAGAATACAAATTAAACCACCATGAGAAACAATGGTGGGGTAGCGTCAAGTGTCTTGCTTTAGTAGATGATGTCTTGGATGCTGCACAACGCATTACTGGTGTGCTCTCAATCCCTGGCTGATGTTTGATAAAATGAATATTTGTTATATTTGTTATGTTACTAATTATGTTGATTTGCAATTAGTGTTTGTTATTTTACTAATTTATGTAGATTAGAAAATATAGTGGTACACCATGGTGAGTATACTTTTCATAGTTTTGCTATATCATGCGGATTCACCTGTGTAATGAATGAGTTGAATAAGTTTCACTAGTTTGAAACTTGAAACTTTAGGAATGCAAGGTTAAGTGCAACATTTTTTGTGGTTTTAACTATTGATATTTGAACTCTATCTGACTAATTCGGTTCGAGTACTGTGGGACCCATTTTAAAGGTTGACTCTTCCAAATATTTTTTCGTCATTCTTAAGACTCGAATTTGAGATCTTTGATTAAGGGGGTAGAGTGTCCGATCATTTAATATAAAGAGTTTGGTGGTCAAGTGCAATATTGTGTAACCGTGTAGGTTGAAAACTAAGTCCCTAACGGGACAGCTTAGTGGTACATCCTCCTCCCCCATCCAATAATCCGATGTTCAGATCCTGTACAACCAATAAAAATAAAAAAAGAAAACTAATCAGATAATCATGGTTGGGGTTGTTTTGGAATCGTGGTTTTCAAGGCTCTCGAGCCTTCACGCGAGCTTGATTTTATAGAGGGGAAGATTTTTTGGCTGTCACCCTAGGCACGGTGACTATCCACATTGGACTGGAGTTGGGGCGGTTAAATTGCACCATCTGCAGTCCTAGATTATGGGCCAACAATCTTGGGGGACTTTACTGGGCTTCATGAGGGCTGCTGAGCACAAGTTCCGGGCCTAGCAGAACAATAAGCACTTATGATAGCCTTCGGTTGGGCCAAAATACGAAGATTGAAACAAAATTTAGATTACATATGGGGCCGGCCCTCCCAATGTGAATGACATGTTGGGCTTTGACAAGGTCCAACACGAGAGATGGGACTGCTCACCTAAATCAAGCTTGCGGGGAGCCCAAAGTGAGGGAAGAGACAAATTTGGGCCTTTTTCGCTTCACCAGGCCCAGTTATGTGTGATTCAGATCCCCGAGGAAAAGGATATGGTCAGATTTGGGATTATTGTGGTTGGCAAGGGAGCTAGAATACCGGGCATACATTAACAGGCTAAATAGTGCCTTCAAACTAATTTTAGTCTACAATTGACAATAGACCAATGGACGCACTTAGAAACATTGTTGTAAGACAGATGAAGCCCAATAGAGTCAAAATTTGGACAAACGAAGATAAATACCAACTTATAGAGAATCAAGTCCAAAACAATATTAAACTGAATGAAGATTTGAACCATGGATTACACATTAAAGGATTGCTCTCCTGATCATTTCCCCACCAAGAAAAATTGAATCCAACTAAAATTATAAAGCAAAATTATCGATTCATATCCAGCAAGTATAAAGAGAAACAAGTACCACCAGAAAACTAATTCAAAATAATTCTTGCTCAAAAGAACAACACTAAGGTAGCCAAATACAAGTAAACTAGACAACGCGAGATAGGCCCTACAGTTGTTCATGCTGATCTCACTTCTTGGATTTCTTAGATCCTCTGCAAAAGATCACAAGCAAGAATTAGATTCATACCCACGAACATCTTCAACAAACATTTTCAATTCAATTCACTTACCCAGAAGGTTGAGATGTAGGGGCAGCCGCTGGTGCTGCTGGAGCTGCATCTGTGGGACCCTAATTGCATTTTACACAAAATAATTCAGATATTCCTCAAATAGTCAATGTTATTGCACAAATACTGGGGATGGAAAAAAAATCAACAAAAATGAATCACAAATAAGTTCTGCATATTAAACCATATTGGTGGGGCAATGCATCTACAACTCTAGAAAGTGGAAACATGATGTGCAAAACAAAGCTACAAGTAAAATGGAGAATCATTAGAATTCCACTGGATGGCGCTCCCAAACATGGTTAATACTACCTGAACTAACGTACCAAGTATGCACCCGCTTAACTAAGAATAAAATAATAAGTAAAAAATGCCCAGT
This sequence comes from Dillenia suffruticosa, assembly GCA_033439265.1. Lineage (NCBI taxonomy): Eukaryota > Viridiplantae > Streptophyta > Magnoliopsida > Dilleniales > Dilleniaceae > Dillenia > Dillenia suffruticosa. Next base: position 24,623,830 of record JAVTVX010000020.1, on the reverse strand, counting down.
GAAGGAAAAGAATACAAAGGTGATGTTTGGGAACCTCAACTAGACAAATTTTGAAGTAACCTACTTGCAATGTTTTTTATCAAAAAAAAACAAAAAAAAAACAAAAATGGTAGTAACATGAGGCTTTACAAGAAGTCAAAATTTAAAAAGAAATTTAAATCACTAAAAATCAATAATTTTTTTTTTGCATTGAAAAACCTAGCTAAGATCAGCTTAGCCCACCTAAACTTTCCCAAACATGGAAAAAATAGTTAGTCCTACTCACAACTTCCCTAAGCATGATCAAAATAAAGAAAACTATATTTTTAAGACAATAACTAAAATAGATTTCAAAGTCGAGAAAAACCTCCCATTGTTGTGCACAACTAACTAATGGAGCATCACCAATAAGGATTTGAAGCAGCAACAGTGCTATTTTCAGATAACTAAAATTAATGTATATAGACTATTTTAAACCAGAATTCATATTTACTCTTTAAAACAGATAAATTTAGTTCAAGTATAAAGACATTGATGCCAAAACACAGATTCATCATGTATATCATGGGGAAAAATGAACCACACCTGAGCCAGACGTTCCTCCCTCCTTGCAATTTTTCTTTCACGACTTGCCTTATTTTTCGCCCTCTTAGCCTCAAACTGGTCGGACAAAGTCTTTTCCCTTGCCTTCTCGGCCTTTGACTTATGGATGCTCTCCATTAGCACTCTCTTGTTCTTGAAAACATTACCCTTAACCTTCATGTACATATCATGGTACATGTGCTTGTCAATCTTCTTGGACTCCCTGTACTTGCGGAGCAAACGCCTGAGAACCCTCATCCTCCTCATCCAGAGAACCTTTGTGGGCAGCCTAGCTTCTCTTGTACCCTTACGTTTACCTATGGAAAGTTTGTTTAAACAAACCAGATATAATCACTGCAAATTCCCAACGTATTTAGCAACTAGACAGGACAACAAAACTCAACTGATAAAGATGGAGTAAATATATTGTTTTGTCAAATGACATTTTAAAATTAACTGGATTAACGAGCAACAGTAAATTAGAAATATTAAGATTTCCCCTTTTCAATGTATTGGTGTCGATAAAGATGCCAGGCAACCGCAAGTTTCTAAGACCCTCCCAACTGAATGCAAGGCATCTAAACTGGAAACAATTTAGTTTGCAAAGAATTACTTTACTACAAACAAAACATTGACAACATAGAACATCACAGTTGGCTGAAACTGAACAGTTGTGAATATTTAAAGCATCATATATGAATTAGAATTAACAATAAATTTAACAATATTATCTCTATACAGACAGGTAAACAATACAAGAGGTTGTTAATGTTACAATAATAAAAGAGCTTCAACATATATATATCGGACAAGTTTAATCTCAAGAGTGCAATATCAGAAGATGAAAGATAAAAAGAAATAGGATGAAGACAGAATGAACAATTGCAATCAAAGAAACAAAACAAAAGACAAAAAAGATGGCACACTTGAACCAAATGAAGAAACAGGATAGAAGTGAGGCAAGGACCAATATGTATATATATATATAGAAAACTACTATATGAAGATGAAACTCCTCGCATGAACACAGTTTAAAAAATCATGTTCACGTTACACATGAAAAAACATTTTGGGTAAACAATAAAAGTGGTTAACCAGAACTAGCAACTCATGGGAGTTCAAAAACAGAGGCTTGATTCAGCTTCATTTTTATGAAAAAACTTGAACAGTGACATAACATGTAAGAACGGGTCAGACGGAAATTTTTTCATACAAAGGACTAGCCCTCAAAAGCTTTGCAAAAGACAACTACTTCTTGCACATTTCATATGATAATGTGATGTCATTTGAAAGGAGTTCAGCCTTCAAAAGCTTTGCAAACATGTACAACAACTTGCACATTCCATATAATCAAGTGATGCCATATGAATTTAATTTAAATCCATTTCACAACATTTTAGCTAGACCAATATTGTGCTGTTCAGATAAAAAAAGAAAAATACCGTATCCAGAGTGGCGCCCCTTTCTCTTAGCTTCCTTCATCCTGCGTGCACGCGACCGGGAGTGAATCTTAGTTGGCTTCCTGATGATGAAACCATCCTTAACAAGCTTTCTAATGTTTTGCCCTGCGTTCAGAATCCAAAGACATTAATGAGGACAACCGATAACTCAATGCGGCCTACCCCCGGATTATCCGATTCAAGGGGCAGGCCACATTGAGTTCTTGCGCTTTCCTATCTACAATTCAGTTAATGTGATTATTGACTAAATGCATCAAGACAGTCAGAGTTCACACATAACCCTTTATTATTGAAAAAAACACCAGCATCGTGTATGAAATTTTTCAACTTTTTTTTTTTAAATTACATCAACTTATTTTTTGAACTAAAATGAAAAAAAAATATAGTAAACATAAGTTTTCGGTGCATAAAAGCCAAAATTTTCAATATAAATCTAAAATATCATCATACATATAATTATTTTATTGAAAAATTTATCAAATCTTATTTACGATGATCTTTGCATAAATTTATTTTCAACAGCTTATAAGATCATAAAGTTTATAAAATATTTGTGAAATTTATAACATCTTATATATTATTTGTAAAACAAGTTGTTAAAATGTTTGGATAAAATAAGTTCTAACCACTCCTATGATATTCTACGAGTGTTTATAAGTTGTTGTTTGATAACACCAAATGCTCACAAACTTTTTTTAGTATTGAAAGGACAAAAAAGGAGACGGTACTATTGAGAAATAGGGTTTCTGATGGTATAAACAAATCGTTTCCCAATGGCGAGGACCAAGAAGACAGGTAAATGTATAAACATGTTGGTGAACCCTAATTCAATTCCACTACCAAGCATAGACATCTAGGCATAAAACCTAATTCGATACAAGCAAGCGAGGTAACGTCAAGCATGTACCAATCCACCAAATCCCTTTCAAGTTACGCATACGAGTAAACAAACCAAACAATAAATCCCTAATTTAAGGAACAAGAAAATAGAATTTTAATTACAAAACAAAATCATAAATACTCGAAAAAATAACCAAATGGATCGTGCTTCTATGAACTAATCAAGAGAAAGGCAAACTTATTTAGTCGAAAAACACTACCCGACACGTTCGAATAAGCTAGAGCAAGACTATCGATTCATGTTTACAGCCATAAAGGACGAACTAAAAATCACAAACCAGAGATAGTCAGATTTCATATGCCGATCTAAATGAAACAAGTTGGTAAAGTTCGTAACAAGGTTCCTACAGAACCCTAGCAAGAAAATGAATAAAGGGAGAGAGAGTGAAAGAGCATACGCGAGTTGGCCATGGAGATTTCGTTAACTTCATTGGGATCGAGCCAGACTTTGCCCCTACCGCACTTCAAAACGCTAGCAGCGAGCCTCTTCTGGAGTTTCAGAGACACCATTTTCTCTCTCCTCTGTCTCTCTCTCTCTCTCTCTCTAAACCTATCTAGGATGTTTCAAGAGGAACAGCACGAGCTTATGCGAGAGTTTTTATATGCGGCTCCAAATGAAAAGCTAGGGTTTCTACCCCTATCTTGATTCTCTGCAGTGCTCCTCACCGTATGGATCTCCAACTTACCCATCTGATTTCGGCCACGTATCTCTGAACTTAACGGGCCCTTTAACGAGCCATGCCCTAATCATGGGCCGGTCCTATAAAGCCTAGTGAAGTCTTTAGACCTAGGCCTGCCTAATCAAGCAATGAACCCCAATTCCCCTGATATAGATTTTTCATTAACGAGGAAAATCATTGGAGAGTGGGAATTCTAATTTTTCTTCTATTAGTTAACTTTTTTGCAGATAAATGTGGAAAATAGACCCCACATTTTTTTTAGATATTTACTAATAAATCCATCAAACATGTATAATAAAAAATGTTGTCTAATCTTACCCCAAAAAAATGTTGTCTACCTAATCATATTCAATTTTGTTTTAATGGAACATTGACGTTAAATTTTTTAATCAAGATTTCAAATTCGATTTACGATTTTAGTATAGAGTATACTACGTTAAGAGAGTAACCTTCTAAATAAATCATTACAAATCTCGAAGTAAAATAATTGAAATATAATTTCAGATATCGTTGGTATAGAAAAAAAAAATTATGTTGCATCAATCGTGATATTTTTTGTTTAAAAAATATTAAATCAATAATTTTTATAAATAATAAAGAATTAGAGCCGGGGGGCAGAAATTTATCATTCCTGGTTTCGAGCCTTTTCGGCTGCACGATAATTTTCCCAATTTTTTTCCGGCTTCTTCCGCCGAGATCATCCTCTCGCCGGAGAATATGGCAAATGTCTCTTCTGCCATAGATCCAATCTTTCCTCTTCCTCCAAAAGAAAGGTTCTCTCTCTCTCTCTCTCTCTCTCTCTCTCTCTCACATTACAACTTTGTCTGAATCTTTGGTATCCATTCAACTCGTAAATCAGAAGCCAAATATTAAAAACATAAGCTTTCTAATTTGTTTGCAGAGGTTTAATCTATGGTTTTTAATTCTTGTTTTCCAAGTAGGTATACCCCAGAAGTTCCAGCTCCCAGGAGGCCCAAACCTCGACATGTCAAAACGTCCTTGTCTATATTTACAATAACTTTTCTTTTTGTTACTAATTTTGGTCCTTTTTTGTTGTTAAATCCAATCTGAGATTTTTTTGTCTAACAACGTTTGACAGTGAATTAGCAGATGATGGTGAAGCCGAAGCCGAGACCCGTCGTCTACTCCGCCGTGTCAGTGAATGCTCTCTCTCTCTCTCTCATATAATCTGCTTTTAGAGAAGGGTCAAGCCCACCGATCTGTGTTTTTTTTTTTCGTTTTTATTTTTTATGATCATTTTCATATATTGTAGATTCTTTCCGCACACATTGTGGCTTAGAAGATGAAAATTCCATGGCTTAGATTATGAATGTTTTTTACTATCATGTTAAATTTCCCCTTTTAAAGTTCTCGGCTGTTTTTTTATGTTTGGAAGTTGAAATATAATTAGATAGTCAAGAAAAATTTTTAAAGAAAAGAAATAAAAATAAAAATAGAAAACTCTATTTGATTGGTTAGAATTTGATTTCTTTTTCTCACAAAAAAAAAAATTATCCGGCTTGAAAGTTTGAGCTCGGGCAAAATCCCTAGTATGATTTGTAAAATGTATATATGACCGGTTTATCGGTCATCATCTTAAAAGGTATGATTTGTAAAATGTATGTATGACAAGTTTTGTTGTGTAATGCCCACGTAGGGCTATTTAAATTTCAAAACAAAGGGGGTAATGGGTAGTTACCCATTATCCCACTCTCCCCTAATTTTACTCTAAAAAATAACTCTTACGGGAGTTATGATTCACACAAAAGAAAAACATTATTTTATATAAAAGAAGAAGAACATTAAGAGAGATGATGATCAAGAGAGATTGATTCCGCTCAACGCACGAATCACCGGGTTAAGGGTTGGAACGTTGTGGTATCGTGTTAATAGTTCGTCTTACGTAACTAATCCCGACTGCGAGTTGCTCCAGTTCAAAGTTTGCGGTTTCCCAAATTATTCGAATCACCGATTAAGGTATACTGTAAACTTGATTTTTTATGATTCTGAAAAATGTTAATTATTACTTCCGTTGCGTGATTGAGTCACCATAATCTAACATTGGTATCAGAGCATATTAGATATATTTCTAAATAATTTTTCAGAATTTAATTTGGGTATAAAAATATAGGTATAAAATTTGAGGTTCGGATCACGAATGAATTTCATGAATCCGATTATACCACTGTGTTACCCAACTCACGTAGAACACGAAAATAATTTTTTCGTAATTTTCTGAGCACGATAGGGCTAAGAAAATTCCGGTTGAAGTATTCGGCAGTGAATAGTGACCGAACCCTTCAAACCCAGATTTGGCGAGTTTTAGGTCAAATCAGAGCATGAAAATTGTAGATCTATGTTTGTCTCTGCTAGATCTACATTTTGACATAAATATTGCATGTTATTTATACCGGAAATTGGGTTTTCGGAAAATCGGGTCGAAAAACCCAGTTGCAGACCCGTCGGATAAGGAAGATGAGCTCCAGACCCGCGGGCGCGTGCTTCACACGCGCCCAGAAACGCATCGCGCGGGCGCGTGGACATCACGCGCGAGTAAGGAGCGTGAGCGGTCCGGAACAGGGTGCGGGTCGGGGCGGGTCGGACCGGTCAAGCATCGACCCACGACCCGACACGTGTCGGGTCTACCCGACCCGTTAACCCACAGTCGGGTCACCCTGACCCGTTTGACCGACCCGCTGACTCGGCTCCGCACGTGAGAGCGCGTGAGAACGCGCTGGGATTGGGAGCGCGTGAGCCGAGCCGGCGCAGGCGCGTGGAAACGGGTGAGCCACGCGCGCCGCGTGAGCCGAGCCACGACAGGCGCGTGGCAGCGCGTGAAGAGCTCACCGCGCGTCTGGCACGTGATCCAGGCTCCTGCCGGCGCGTGGAGGCGCGTGGCAGGGCCTGCAGACGCGCCGTCGATGCGCGGCGGCGCGTGGGGACCCCGGCGGCGCGTCAAGTCGTTCAAAATTGATTTTTTCAATTTTTTTTTTGGGTCCTATGAGGAAATATGTGACTATTTGTGGGATTTTGTGCGCCGAATTAAAGTCCGGATAAAGAGATGAGATCCCGGGTTGTGGTGTATGGTGTCCGTTGACTCATATGCTTACTTTGGGATCAATACTCGATTCATTTTGGATTGTTAATTCGTAGGGTGTACGAAATTGTGAAAATAAGCATTATTAGTCACTGACGTCTCTTTTTCTGTGTGACAGAGACATGGCTGCTACGAAAACTGTCGTACTAGATCTCGTTAACGGAGATAAACTGAACGGTGATAATTATGATCTTTGGCACCAAAAGGTTCAGTTTGTCTTCGAGGAACAAGAACTCGGGGAAGTTCTTAAGAACGAGATGGTGGACCCCGGGGAGGGTTCCACGGCACAAGCACGACGGGATCAGGAGGTGTATCGTGCTTGGAAAAAGAAGGATAGCCAAGCGAGGGTGATCCTTCTTAACTGCATGCACGATGAGCTGATTCCGATTTACGAGCAGTATCCTACTGCACAGTCGATCTGGCATGCTCTAAGGGAGCAATATGGCGCCCCGTCAGCTCCTAAGGTAAGGATGCTGACCTATAAATTCATCACTTATAAGAAGAGGCACGATCATACAATGAAACAGCATTTAATGCACATGTCGAGTATGATCGCCTCTCTAAAGAATATGGGGGAGCCGATATCTAATGAGCTTCAGGTACTGGGTGTGATCCAGTCCTTGCCTGACTCTTGGGATGTGGTTAAAACCTATCTAACGCACACTGAGAGTATTCATACTTTCATGGACGTGAGTAGGCACTGTGAACTCGAGGAGGAGCGTCAGGAGGTAGCTAGGTCTTCTTTTACTCATGCTAATTTTGCGGAGTCGAGTAAGGGCTCCTGGGGTTTAAAGCGCAAGTGGCGCAAGCATGAGAAGAAGGCCAAGGGCCAAGACAAGAAGAAGCAACCTGCCAAGACCGACGACAAAAGACAGAAGCGCAAGAAGAAGGAGCTCGATAAGAGCAAAGTCCAATACTATGTTTGTGGCAAGCTTGGGCATTTCGCACGCGAGTGTGGCGAGCGAAAGGTATGTCCTTTTTCTTTACATGGTTTGAGTTACGTGTCATCTAGTGTGATGCTCATTAACTCTTCTCCTTTGTGGATTGTAGACTCAGGAGCCACGGACCATGTAGCTCGAGACAGGAGCGCATACGTGGAGTTCCGCCGTTTAAGTCCCCAGGCGAGGAGGCTGTACGTGGGAAATGGAGCATTCGTGGAAGTGAAAGGAATTGGCACTTGCAAACTATTGCTACGAAGTGACCAACTTTTATATCTTCATGATATTTTGTATGCTCTTGAGATTAGGCGGAATCTAGTATCTGTCCGATGTTTGGATTTGTTAGGATATTCAGTGTTGTTGGGAAACTTTAGAGTTTCCATTACTTATGACAGTTCTTTAATTTGTTCCAGTTTGGTCCATGAGGGACTTTATGTACTGGATATGATTTCATCCTATGAGATTTACTCTTCTTCTACTATTGCTTTTGCATCAGATAGTGTAGTGGATGATGTAAATGTATGGCATAGTAGGCTTGGTCACATAGGGCAAGAGAGGATGGCCCGGTTAGCTACCAATGGCTTATTGGGCCCGCTAACCAAGGTCCAGTTGCCCGTATGTGAGTTTTGCCTTGCGGGCAAAGCCACTAGAAAACCATTTGGGAAAGCAATGAGAGCTGGGACTCCATTGCAATTAGTTCATTCCGACATTTGCAGACCCATGAATGTGAGAGCCCGAAACGGAGCCACGTATTTTATTACGTTTATAAACGATTACACGCGTTTCGGTTACGTCTACCTGATTTCGCACAAGTCTGAGACACTAGAATGTTTCAGGAGGTTTATCAGTGAGGTTGAAAATCAGTTAGACTTGAGGGTGAAAACTCTCAGAACCGATCGGGGGCGCGAATATCTGTCTGACCAATTCAAAGAGCTCTGTTCTGATAGAGATATTACGAAACAGTTAACTATTCATGCTACTCCTTAACAGAACGGAGTAGCCGAGAGAAGGAATAGGACTCTGTTGGAGATGGTGAGGTCGATGATGGCACAGACCAACTTACCTATCTCCTATTGGGGGGATGCGTTGTTGACTGCGGCCTATGTCTTTAACCGCGTTCCGACAAAGTCAGTAGTCAGCACCCCATATGAGCTTTGGACAGGGAGACAGCCTGACCTTAGCCACTTAAGACCATGGGGTTGCGCTGCGTATATTCGTGATTCTTCGCACTAGTACGGCAAATTAGGCCCGCGAGGAAAGAAGTGTATTTTTATTAGATACTCTGAACAATCCAAAAGATATGTGTTCCTAGGAGAACATACGGACGGCACTATCACTGAGATAGAGTCTCGTGATATCTCATTTCTCGAAAGTGATTTCCCTAAAAGAGGAGAAATCGATCTAGATTTCACCTTTTACGAGATGGATGAGCCTAGTGGCTCAGCCGAACCCAGTGACGGGACTCAAGAGGCGATTATGGATCTTGATCTTAGTGGGGGCAATCCATCTGAAGGTGTGGGACCTCTTTCTCCTCGAAGGAGTAGTCGGGGACAAGTGCTACGTCGCCGTTTCCCGATTGAGGATGAGATCCTCATTGTGACTCCTGAGGATGATGAAGAGCCAAGGACTGCATAGGAGGCTCTTGAGAGTTTAGCAAAGGACCAATGGTTACAGGCCATGCACGAAGAAATGGAATCAATGAGAGTCAACGAAGTCTGGGAGCTAGTTGACTTACCTGAGGAAAGAAAGACCATTGGAAACAAGTGGGTTTTCAAAATTAAAAGAAAGACCGACGGATCGATTGAGAGGTACAAGGCCCGTCTGGTAGCCAAGGGTTACACGCAGACCAAGGGCATTAACTACGAAAAGACTTTTTCTCCAGTAGTTAAATTTATTTCGATCCGTTTACTTTTCGCGATTGTCGCTAGTATGGATCTTGAGTTACACCAGATGGACGTTAAGACCGCTTTTCTTAACGGGAGTCTGAATGAGGAGATCTACATGGAACAGCCCTCTGATTTTGTTCTGGTAGGTCAAGAGGACAAGGTCTGTCGACTTCGGAAGTCGATATACGGTCTAAAGCAATCATCCAGGCGATGGTACCTAAGATTTCACGAGGAGGTGATATCTTACGGTTTTACGATGGTTGAGGAGGATCATTGTGTCTATCTGATTCGGTTTGATAACTTTTTTGTGATCCTGTCGTTGTATGTGGATGACATAATGTTGGCTGGAAACAACATTAAGTATTTAAAGACCATCAAAGCATGGTTGTCATCCAATTTCGACATGAAAGACATAGGTGAAGCTGAATTCATCCTTGGAGTTAAGATCAAGAAGGATCGCTCGAGAAAGATGTTGGCTCTTTCACAAGAGACCTACATTAAGAAAATTCTCGAGCGTTTTGGGATGAATAATTGTAATCTCATAGATACTCCGATCGCCAAAGGTGAAGGCTTAAGCCTGGACATATGTCCGAAAACTCAGGAAGAAGTAAGGGAAATGAGTAAAGTACCTTATTCCAGTGCAGTGGGAAGGGGTCACTGGAGAGCAGTGAAAAGGATTTTCCGATATCTAAAAGGAACTGCAAACTTCTCCTTGAGTTACGGAGGAGGCGATTTGCGCCTTGTGGGCTATTCGGACGCCGACTGGGAGGTGATTTGGATAAACGCAAATCGACATCAGGTTTTGCTTTCTTGCTCAATGGCGGAGCTATCTCTTGGAGCAGTAAGAAGCAAACCTGTGTTGCTCTATCTACGATAGAGGCTGAGTTAGTGGCGTGCTCATTTGCAGTTCAAGAGAGTGTTTGGCTCCGGAGACTACTAAATGACTTAGGGATTGTAGCGGATAGTAGGAGATCTGTAATGATTTATTGTGATAATCAGGCCGCTATCGCTTACACTCGAGACCCTAAGTTTCATAGTAGGACTAAACACATAGACACCAGATACCATTATGTTAGAAACATCATCGGGAAGGGTGAATTGACCGTCAAGTACATTTCGACACACAGCATGGTGGCTGACCCCTTCACCAAACCCATCACTAGAGACTCTTTTTTAGGGCATAGAGAGTCATTGGGTTTGAATATTTACTGACATTTCTCAGTTTGTACTTAATGATGACGTTGATGCTTATTGATTATATATATATATGATTATAGTGCATTATTCAGTCACTTTTGTATTTTATTTTCCATTAATGCACTTACTTTTAATTATCATATATATGTTCTGTTTGTGATAATAGATATGTCGGGCAGGCGAGGTCGACTCTCTCACACGAGTGACCACCTCCGGCTCTGAGTGAGCGGGGATGAAACGGTTTCTAGCTGTAAGAGGTTTTGAGAGTGGCCCTGCTAGAACATAAGTCGCCCTGATACGTGTTTAGGATAAGGTCATATGCGATATGACCAACATGGAAGTATCCACATCCATGTTGCCTGTGAGAAGCCAGGTTTGAGATCTCGGATATCACCTGTAATTTGTGACATTGTCTCATAGGTACTCTTTCTGAAATCTCTAGGTAAAGTCTTATGTGTAGACTGTGTTCTCGTACCTGCACAGTGTTAAAGAAATCTGACATATGCCCTTCTGAGAGATGGAGGAGTAACACTGTGGCACGTGTTTTCATACCACGTGTGAAAAGACGACTTGGAATAGTGGGAGCTATATTACTTGAGACAATAATTTAAAACTTATCCCCAAGCCCCACTGTGTGAGATTCGAGATCCATTGGGTGGGATCTCTTGTGCCCTTATTACTTTCGGCTGTCTCTTGAGATCATGATTCAGTGTTTGCTACTTTAGTCTGTTTACCAATGGTCTGGAAGATAAATTGAGGTCTGAGCGACAGGTCTAGGAAAGCAGCCGAATTGAGATCGATAGATTCGAGTTTGGGAAAAGGAAGACCAATTGACATTGCATTGTTATGTTGTATTCACCGACCGGTCTTTTATGTTCATCCATGTAGGGATTTGAACATGATAGTGAATACATAGTCGAGTGATAGCTGGGGATTACTTTCGGTGAGGAAAGTAACTCGATGAATGTAATTAGTCTTGGATCTGGGGTACAGCGAGCTTTCTTATGATATTAACGGTGACTACTCGATCATCCTAACAGGTGTGTCGAGGAGTTTTTGTTTGCAGGTGTACTCGCTAGTCGCACGACGTCCAACCCTGTATGAAAACCCTGTAGGGTGATATGGTGGATCGCATGAGTTGTGATCTTATGACGGGAATAGAATGCCCTCGTGTGCAAGTGGGAGATGTTGTGTAATGCCCACGTGGGGCTATTTAAATTTCAAAACAAAGGGGGTAATGGGTAGTTACCCATTACCCCACTCTCCCCTAATTTTACTCTAAAAAATAACTCCTACGGGAGTTATGATTCACACAAAAGAAAAACATTATTTTATATAAAAGAAGAAGAACATCAAGAGAGATGATGATCAAGAGAGATTGATTCCGATCAACGCACGAATCACCGGGTTAAGGGTTGGAACGTTGTAGTATCGTGTTAATAGTTCGTCTTACGTAACTATCATCCTGACTGCGAGTTGCTCCAGTTCAAAGTTTGCGGTTTCCTAAATTATTCGAATCACCGATTAAGGTATACCGTAAACTTGATTTTTTATGATTCTGGAAAAATGTTAATTATTGCTTCTGTTGCATGATTGAGTCACCATAATCTAACAAGTTTATTAGTCATCATCTCACAAGGGTAATCGGTAGAAATCCACCTGTCGTTAAAAAAAGGAAAAAATAAAGTTAATAATTGTCTTGCATGAAAGTTACATGTTCTCTTCTACTGAATGACGACCGGTTTCTCGTGTTTTTGTGGGAGAATACAAGGGCCTAAGCCTGAAAAGAAACGTAATTTCTCTCTTTTCTTTTCTAAGAGAAAAAGAAAAATGAAAAATTCACCGGCACAATTCATCCCCATGCCCCAGGTTTTGTTTCTTTTCGTCTCTTACAACTGGATGTCTCGAAATACTTTCCATGGATTCTCTTTTTTAAGCTTAATGTTAGAACTTAAATAATGTGGTTTCTTTGGAGGCTAGCATTTTTAGTATCATGTTCAGCCCAAAAAATTGCAATTTGGGATTCTTGATTAACTTTGTACCTTCTGCAAAGTCTAGGAATTCTTTTGGAAGATTTTAGGAATTGGGTTCAAGCAGTTGCAATTGCTTGCCCTAGGACTGCCGGTTCCAGACCGGATAATTAGATTGTGGAATGGAAATCTTAGTTTCTGTTGTACCTGAAATTTGTGTTTGGTGGCAGCTGTGCAAGTTACATTTGGTCATGGTGTTGGGGCTCCACCTTCGATATACATACGGACCTTTGGCATTCCAAAAAACTTTAAAGAGTGGTGAAAGCAATAGCTCAAGTTATCAGTCTGACAATGACAATTTTCTATATTCTTCTGATTTTACTGAGCATGTTGATGTTCCCGTTGCTTCGATGCAGAATGCAGAAACCTGAAAGACCATACAAAGAACCTTGGGTAAGAATCCCTTTGCCTGTTCACCTTGCGTCCTTGTATATATCTGATCTCCTAAAATGCTGCTACAGGACTACCACTACTCTAATTGTCCTACCATTCTTCCTTTGAGGAGACCTCACTCTGGAAATCCAGGGAAGCCAAATTTATTTTTAAAAATAAATGATGATAGGCAAGAATGTTTACCAGTTCCATTAGCAATATCATTTTGTTCTTGTTACTATTGCTCTCAGAGTTGCTTGACAGGGCTGAATTTGGGGAGGCTGCCCAAAAGATGGAGTATGATGAGACTAAGATAAAGCCAGCTTTAGACCTGGGATAATGGTTCGTAATCTCCTTAATTTTTAGATTTACTCGCGCTATTAAAATGACTTGCTTCAATACATTTGATTGTGTTGGTGACAGGATGCTAGCGAGAGTGATAGGCTGCTTTTTCTTCACTTGCCTCCTAATCTCCCTTTAGTTAAGCAATCAGCTAGTGCCAAATGGAAGGAGATTGCTGGCAGAAGCGAAGGGAGGATGGGAGCTTCAAAGAAGGGGTGCAGTCTGGAGGAGCTGCCACAAGGATTTGTAGGCAAAACGGTGGTATACAAGAGTGGAGTTATTGAGTTGAAGCCCGGCGATGTCCTTTATGATGTGAGTCTTAACCCCTTCTATTTGAATTATACTTACTAAATCTAAAAGCAGGCAGAAAATAAGAAATCTTAACATGGCCGTCTCTGCAGGTTTCGCCTGGTTCAGATGCTCATTTGCTCAGGAAGTTGTGGCGATGAACATGAAGGATAATCAGTGTTGCGCTCTTGGGAGCTTGACATGCCAATGGTGGTTGGTGTTGATGTTGATTCCTTCATACAGAACTGAAGTCTATTGAACTTTTCAACATAGAATTTGGGTGTTTGTAACAAATCACCAATTGATGGCTCTGTCCAGAAAATGTCACTAGTAGTTTACTGATGTACCGAACCTATGGAGGTCTCCCCCCCCCCCTCCCGGCGTAAAAAATCACTTGTAGTTTGCACATGATGGTCTCTGACCAATAGCAATTCGATTTGGACTAGACAAGGTGGTCTCTGATCATCACCATTAGTATTGATTAAGTTGAATTGCTCAAGTTGGTGGACTTTAGTCCCTGTGCGATGTCGTCACAGATACATCCGGTTACTTTTGTTGCAAGAAGATTGTATGATTCTTCTTCAACAACGATGAGATATATTGTTAGTTGTGTGTGCTTTTTTTAGTCCGATCAATTGGTATTTGAATTATTTGATTAATTCGATATGAACATGGTATGGTTAATTTATAGGCTAACTTTTTTTATTATTATTATTTTTAAAATTTAAATTTAAAATTTTAGTTAAAAAAGTTTAGTGTCATTTGTTAGTTTTTTCGGATTTTATTGACCAGTTATGGTTTTTGGTTCGTAACTTTTTATAACTTCAATTTTTATGAAAAGATTTAACTTTTAGATTTATGTATAGTTTGGGTCGATGTAATTGACAATTTTGTATGATTAGTTGAGATATCGAAATTATGTCTCAAAATTATTTTAGAATTTATTTTTTTAGTAAAAAATACAAACTATATATGATAAATTCTTTTTTTTTTTCTCTTTTATGGAGATCATAAAAGGGATTGTTTTTGAAATATATAAATTTCAATTTCATCATCTCATTACTTGTGAAAATTCTAAAAGGAAAAAACACCATCTACCTCTCCAAGAGCTTACCATGTAATCTGTTCCGATAATATAGGATTAGGTATATACATAATTTTGCAAAAATTAAGGTTTTGTTTTAATTGAGAAGTTTTCCCATATACATACTGTACTGTTCGATCTTAGGAGGTATGGATTTGGAACCTTGTTGATATTGATATATAAAATTAGTCTTGCCTTTTAATATGTCTTTTGATCTGTGCATCAAATATAATATTTTAATGTTCATAGTTTTATATATCGTTTCAATATTACCTAAAATACTATTTGTTTTTATTGTTAACGTTTTTTTTTTAATTAAACGTATTCGAATTTGAGATTATCAAATCGGGGAGAAAATTATGACCAGTCCTTTTAGGGATGTTTTTATTGTTAATGTTTAAAAAATTATAAAATACAAATTAACGATAATTTTAATAAATTATTAAATTTTCATTAACACCATATTTCTCCTAATAGTCTCCCTCTCTCTTACTCTTCCCCCCCCCTCCCCCAAACTAAAACAATCAAAGAGGACGAGTTTCTTTAGAGGTCATAGAAAAATCTTTCAAACACAAAATTGGATTTTTTTTTTTTTGGAAAAGTTTCTTTTACTAGGAGGACTTCATTATATATTTTTCTAGGATATTTCGTTGACGGTTTCTTATTTTTTTTTCATTTTTTTTTGGGAGGGGGATTTATAAGTATTTGTACCGCAAGGAACAACTTAATCTCGTCATCTTTTAGTTTCTTAATCTGCGAATCCAAACCCCCCCCCCCCACCTCTCTCTCTCTCTCTCTCTCTCTTCGCAATGAATGGTTCGACCATCCCGTCCGCTATGTACTTGAAGTGTGTGTGTCCCTCTCTCTGTCTTCGCAATGAATTGTTCTACCATGCCGTCTTCTATGTACTTCATATGTGTGCGTGTTGTTTGGAAAGTGAGCGTTTTTTTTTAATGGCTACGCAAAGATTTAAACATGATATTATCGTATTGGAGAAAAAATTATGATCATTAGATTATTGTTTTTTTTAGGGACTGAAAAGTGAGTGTTGTGAAATGAGTAGTATGTTTCGTATGCGACACCTCAATTAGTAGACCAATATATAATTGATCTAGTAAGATATTGTTATGAATGTCATATCAAATTCTAAAAAAATCATAAAATATTACTTAAATTTAATAGACTCTCTCACATAATAAGTTGATCTTTCGGGTTGAGTTTTTCTATTGGACTTGAATCCATCATTTAGATCCATGACAAATTAGTATAGTATCCAAATAAACTAGGAAAAGGGCCACTTAAAAAGGACTACTTGGTGTCAAAATGAGAGCTGTCCAAAGAGGAAAAGGACTACCCGTCAGAGAAATCATAAAATACTACTTAAATCCAACAAACTCTCTCACCCAACAAGTCGATTTTTTAGATTGAGTTCTCCTATTAGATTTGATTTATTAACCAAGTTTCTGAATTCAACTTACAACTTGGACATGAAAAAAACTACGTTGGGAGGGAAGTTTCTTTAAATGAATCACTGTATGTCCCGAACAGGATTAATAGAAATATAATTGTGAATACTTGTTGGTATAGTTAAAAAGAAAAGTCGTAGAACCATTTGTGAAAATCGAGACGAGTTAGAGTAGAAGTTAATTTTTTTTCAAATTTATAAATATAATCATAATTTTATGAAAGCTTCTATTTTTTTTAAATCTTATTTTAATTAAAAAATATTACAAAATATTATAAATATTATAAAAATCAAATTACCAAGCCAAAGCCCAAGTGCGCTCAGTTTGGGAAGTTAAGTTTAGAATGAATTGAGATTAATTGAATTTTTTAATATAAAAATTTAAATTATTTTATTGAAATTTTAATTTTTACATATAAAATTTTGTATTTTTAATTAAAAATATTATAAATAAAATAAAATAGAGATGATTTGAAAAAATTTAAAATGCCACTTAAACTAGAAAATTAAGCAATAATAATTAGCTTGAATTCCTTCATGATCAAGTTTGAGAAGGCATGTACATTGAAACATTATGCATCAAACTTTCGAGGATGACACATTAATAATAGCATTATATAAAATTCATTCATTAACCTTACTTTCTTCATTGAAATAAAAGGAAATAGCAAAATGCAACGCCGTCATTATTTACAAGTGCTCCTTTCTCGAACACACTTTCTTACGTAAGACCAGCCCCTGTAAACATAAATCTTACCTTAAAACGAAACACACCAACCATTATTAAAACAAAAGCTTCATCCTTGTTTCTATTTTCTTCGGAGCACAACCCTATACTTGTTCTCTACTTCCAATTGACCACAATAGGCGAAGTGACTTGGCGAGTCCCATCGGTCCACGTCAGCCTACCACTCTCCCTTTCAACATTCCCGGGTAGCACGCTCCTCTTCTCGGCTACTATTCGTGCGACGTAGTTTTGCTTCTCATTATACTTGTTAAACACCAATTTTGCGGGATCAACGGTCACGATTGCTCCGTGAGGATTGACTACCTCAACTGTATAAGTGGACGGACCATTTCCAACGTACGTTACTGTCCTCATCACCTCAACTTCGGAATTGGACGGTCCAGATTGGTCAAACTCAGCAGATATGGCGGGATAGTTTAAGTTCCAAGGCTTAAGCGCCACTCCCGAACACTTCACTGGCGTATGTGTAATCGTCCGTATATCTCGAGGTGTATAGTTGGAGGCACAGAGAAAATTAACATAATCCCCAACCGTCAGATCATAGACAAGCCCAGGATCAACGGCTCTTTCAGGGTTTACGTGGCCGGCGCCGAAGGCCCACAAGTTTGACACGTTGTATGTTGTTTCATCTAACAAGGGACTTCCTTCATGGTCATGCGTGTCCGCCGTGGTCATAAGGGCTGACCGGATCATAGCTGCTGACCAATCCGGGTGGGCCCCTTTGAGAAGACCCGCTAGACCCGACACATGCGGGCAAGCCATGGAAGTACCCGAAGCAATGTTGAACAGAGTGCGCCTTGGATCCGCTTTAAGCTCAGTTGGCGATACGCCATCTGGCCATGCCGCTAGGATGTTGACACCAGGAGCGATGATATCCGGTTTAAGAACGAACGCTGATTCCGGGTTCGGACCTCTCGATGAAAAAGAGGCCACAACCGGTGCGGGTTTGACTCCAACCTCGGTTTCATGGAAAACGATGGTAGCTCTCGGGTTTTGGGACGTGGCAATGTAGGCTTTGAGTGTAGAACCGTTAGATTCGGTGATGGCTAGACCGGGTATGAGATGAGCATCGGCGACTAGACCTTCACCAAGAGGTGCCACGTTGGCAATAACAACGCCAGCCCCACCAGCATCTCTGACAGCTAGCCCCTTCGCGACACGTGGAATCCCGCCACGATCACACACCACGAGCTTCCCACGTGTTAGCTCGGGCTTCATAGAGTTCGGCAGACACATGGCAGACGCGAAGCCAGCTCCGGTCAAATTCCCGGCGTAAACAATTGGGAAAAACGACTTCGCTGGCAAAGCATCACCTCTGTACAAAGAAGCTCCGGTGATCACTCTCCCATCTTCAAGCACAAGATCCGCCGGAAAACTCCGGTCTATGGTGCCCGCCCCAACAGTTGTAATCCACGGAGCTATGTTAGTCACGGTTGAGGCTTCCGGACCATCATTACCGGCCGAAGCGGAAACAACAACGCCTTTACTGATTGCTCCAAACGAGCCAATCGCGATCGGGTCAATGTAATAAGGAAGAGCACCGCCGCCGACCGAGAGAGAGATGACATTGACGCCGTCCTCTACGGCTTTATCGAATGCGGCGAGGATGTCGGAATCAAGACAACCTCGTTCCCAACATATCTTATAAACCGCAATTCTCGCCTTCGGCGCAATTCCGACCGCCTCGCCTTTGGCATAATCTAGGAGTGAAGCGTTGGTGACTTGTCTGCCAGCTGCGGTTGAGGCAGTGTGCGTACCGTGGCCGTCAGTGTCGCGAGCCGATTTTACATCTGAGGTGTTTATGGGGAAAATTCCGCCTCGGCCGGCTTCATAGCCAGCGGTGAAGTATCTAGCGCCGATGACCTTGTTGTTGCAGAGGGCTTTGGTGAAGTTCTCGCCTTCCACACACTCGCCTTTCCAGTGAGATGGAATTGGGCCGAGGCCCTCGTCGTGAAAGCTATGCCTTTCGGGCCAAATACCCGTATCCAAAATCCCGAGTATAACATTAGATCCAAAATCGGACTCTTTCAAAAGCCCATTTGAAAGACTAGCTGGGCTAATGAGCCCAAGGAATTCCGGCGAACGAGTCGTGTGCAATTGACGAACTCTGTCGGGGAACACACCGAGGATTTCTCTTCTTTGTTTCAGTTGTTGGGCTTGTTGTGCCGTGAGTCTTGTAGAGAACCCATGAAACACTGTTCGGTAAATATGAAGAAAATCACCTTTTTTCTCTTGCTCGGATCCAGAATTTGTGTTTGTCAAAGGGTAGGAATAGAGACTTTTGAGGGTTGAACTGTACCAGTGTTCGACATCAGAGTAGGCAGAAGGTTTCAGGTCGTTTTGGACTCTAACAATGTAGGTTCGAATATCGTTTTCCACACAAACCCCACTTGAAGAAATCGACAGAAAAAGGAGGAACCAAAAAAGGCCCATTTGAATTATTGAAGAGAGGGTGTATTTGAGTTGTGTTTGGGGTTTGCGGAAATCCGAGTAATTTATAGAGAAAGGAATCAAGGAAAGAGACAAAGCAATTTAAATGAACTTCAACTGACGCCATAGAAAAAGCAGTGGAAGAAGAAATGAAGCTGACACGAGCGAAGTGGGGACGGAAAGAGAGAAACCCTTTGCTTGTCTGTCTGGTTAAGAAAAAGGTTAAAGGGCCATAGACCAGTGCGTTACATCGGAGAAAAAACTCACATCACAAAGCAATCTTTTTCTATTTTTGTCAACAAGCGAGAAGAAACGCACAAGAAAAAGAGTTGTGGAAGGAGGGGTGGATTGATGGTGAAGGTCGTGAATTTTGGAACTTTGTCTATTTTTGAGGTTTTCTTCACTCGTTGGATTATGGAAGAGGGACAAGTGGAAAGCTGGACCAAATGAAGGAGGACTGAAATAACAAAATGATGTCATTTCAGTATGAGTCGGCGCGTATGAAGGGAACCTGAGATGCGGATCTAAGTGGTAGACATGAATATATGCTATGTACATTCATGAATATTTTTTTTAACCTATCACACACACACACACACACACACACACACACACACACACACACACACACACACACACACACACACACACACACACACACACACACACACACACACACACACACACAATCATTCTCCAATTAATTTGATTTAAATATCTATAAAAACACCGTTTAAAGAGTAACTCTACTAATATAGTATTTTTCATTCTGGATTTAGTTATATTATAATAAATTAATACTAAAGAATAATTTTGAATCAATACATTAAAGTGACAACTTTTTACTATTATCATTATGGGTATTCATAATTATTAAATCATCCTTAATAATTATATTTTCACAAGACTAATACTATGAATAACAGAAAACCCCATAAGTGATACTTTACTTTAAGAAATGATGAAACCAATGTTTGAAGTCTCAAATATAATGTTTAAATTTCAAGTTTTAGATTTTTTTTTTCTGATATGCATTTACTACTCAACAAGTTAGAAACAGTCTGTGCTGATTTTATTATTTTATCATAATTAATATAACATATATAAACATTTATTTTTTGGGTATAATAAAAGTATATCATCGACCGTAGGGAAGCAAGATGGCAAAAGCAATTTTTTACTTGAGATCTAGCAGTAACCGTTGGAGCAGAGTCTGAAATGGTCCGGTGAATTTACAGAGCACGAGCGGGGTCAGGAGTCTGCTTTTTCTCTTTTTCTCCGGTGAATTTTAATGCCCTGTGGAAAATGGTCCGGTGGGGATTAGTAGTACTTGCATTTGACTTGCCCAACTGTGTCCCACCCTGTCACATATTTATTATTAACCCCCAAAAAATAAATAAATATAGGACTGTCCTATTGCATGGTCCAAAAATTTGAAAAGCTTCCTTTACCAACCAAAACAAAAAAGATCGAAAAGATTAAGGTTTATCTCATCTTCAGCCTTTGCTCGTGCTAGGGTCTGTCATGGAAACAACTTTTGTGAGAAAAAAAGAAATAAAGTTCTTACGGTAAAAGATGTTTGAAAAGGAAAAAAAAAAAAACTTTTTTTTTCTCTTTACCCTTTAAATCACAATCTGTCACCATAATTTGAGTGCACACTGGATCAACTCAGATTATGCACATTGACTAAGTGCACCAAAAAGTTTAAAATACTTCTGGCCTAAGAATGGTTGGCTCGTCATCCCATTGCGCAAATTATTAAATTCGAGTTTTATATATGAAAAAATAAATATTACAAAAATTATTTTTTAAAAATTCAATCCGATTCAAATTATATTTAATTACATATAATATTTTATCAAATATTAATAATTTGTTTCAAAAAATTACTTGTAGCCTAAGAGAAGAGATAGTATTGATGTGTGGCTATTATATGCCAATCCCACTTACCCAGAACTGAAGCAAATGCCTTACAGAAGAATTGAGGGTGAGAGGGCCTCCACTACATCGACGTACCCACATATATCCAATATTCGTTACTGCAATTGACCGTAAAAGGCGGAATCATTTTGCATTAGTTTGTGCGGTGATTAGGGTTCTTGAGAGAAAGTTGAGATCATATGCGTCCAAAATTAAATAAAATTTTTGTTGTAAAAAAATGATACAACAATAATTTCAGCTATTTTATTTTATTTTTATTTGTAAAGTTTTATACATTTTCATGATTTTTAATTTAAAAAATTTTGAAGAACTTGTGAATTTCCAAATTAATGAACAACACAACTGGATGTGGATTGGTATAGACAACGTACGACACAAGCAAATCATGGTGGGTACGCTAATGTTATTTGGTCAAAATGCTCAATCAGTGTCCTTAGGTTTAATCTTGACCGTCTTTCTTAAATTAGTTTCTAATGTTATGTAAATCAACTACCCATTAATTAATAATAATCAAACCAAATCCCATTACTCAGTTATTGTGATGGAGCTGTCCAATTCATTGTTAATGCACCCTCCATGTGTAGCCTTTCATTAAATGCAATACCTTCAGTAAGTATTCATCGAACAATCAAGGAGTATTTGGATATGGTTCTCCTGCCCTTGGAAGCTCGAACTTTCATTTGTGTCCAGCACCAAAAGGGGGAATTAGACAGGTATGATTTTGTTCAAATTTCGAGAGGAGAAAAGGGTTCTGGCCTTGGCGAGGACCAGCATTAGCCATCTGAGTCTCTTAAAATCTTATGCAAGCCATTGGCCCATTTGAGTACTAGGCGAGTCCATATTTTCCGGGTAATTGGCTCATTTCAGGCTTTGAAAGACAATCAGGCTGAAAATAACTAGTAGCCAGCTTCCCAACACCGAGCATAATCGTGGCCCATGTTTCCTTTTCTGAAGGCCCAAGCCACGATTCCTTCCATTCCTCCAATCAATGCAATGACCCGTGCACCAACGATCAGTTAACATGATAGAGTGTAATACTATATTAAGAGGAAGGATGGTTTTCTTAAATAGATCACTAATACAGACACAAATATGATGAATTTAATTTAAATGATAATTTAATTAATTAAGACTAATTTTATTTTGAATTGTGGTTGTTCAATTATTTTCTTGATTCTTGTACAATAATCTAAAAAAAGTAGGAATATAGGGAATATTTATTACTGAAATGGATCTCGCATTTTGCAAAACAAAATCATATTTTAATAAAATTATTTAGGTTTTCTTGACAAGATTCAAAAACCAAGAACCTTAGTTACAATCCGTTGAATGAATGGTAATGGTAGTAGAATTGTTCTTAAACTATATAATATGAAATAATTATTAAAATATAATCAGAATATTTGAAAAAATTATTCTTTCTGCTAAATAGAAATATTTTCGAATTCAAATGGTCAGTTAGGCTGTATGAAAACAAAAATAGGAAAATAGAAGCAAAATGGTATATGAAAACAATATTTTATAAAAATACAGAAAATAAAAACATAAGATATCTTAATATATATTTTTACAAGTTAATAAAAGATATCGCAAATACAACAATTTTAATACATATTTAAGAAAAATCAAGTAAATAATGTGTTAAATAAATTAAATTTTACGGTGATTATGTATTCCAACATATATTTTGAAAATTTTTTGAATTATTTAAAATATACAGATTAAATAAGTGAATATAAATTGTAATATAAAATTTAATTTAATTATTTTATGATTTATTTAATATTATATATTAAATAGATAAAATTATAATTATGAAAAGTAACAATTCAAACTTTTTCATTAAAAGGAAAACAGAAGCGGGTCAAAGAGTGACGACGCCGCTATGAGTAGTACGCATGGGATACGCGCTTTGTCGTACACAGGCCGCCAAATCGAGGAGGTAGTACAATTGGTAGCTCCGAAAAAACCAGTGTGCGCTCACCACTCGCTTTACTGCTATCTGCGAAAACAACCTGCGCTCCTGGATTTTCTTTCTGGTCTTCTTTTTTCAGTTTTTTTTTGGGATTTCATGCGAACATGCAACTCAACCCACACCCCGCCCCCACTCAAGTATATTTCTTTATGGGCTTTTGTCACACACAACTCCTGTCTTGGATTTACTATAACTCCAATTTGACCTCTTCCCCCGGTGCATGAAGTTAGTGAGGTGAGGTGATGGAAAAACCTTTTCCAAAATCAGAAATATGAGGAAAAGGGGTTGTAAATGCAAAAGGGCCTTTTCCAATTTCTAAAATTTTTGTCCTCCAAGCAAGCTAAAAATTAAAACTTTGGGGGTATTACTTTGTACCAGTGCTTGATTTCCATCTCAAGAAATATACGAAGATTTGTGTCTCTTTCTTCTCTCGTGTTACAAAAATAAAAAAGAAAAAAAGAGCCTTTTAAAATATTTCATAAGGAATAATAAAATTAAGGAACAACGCTGTTGGAAGTATGTAACCTAACTAATTTTAAAGGACATATAGTTAACACCCATAATTGCCTTTTCTTTTCATGTTATTAAGATTTTTTTCCTTTTTTTTTATGGGGAACTCTTTTGCCAAGAACCATGAAATAGGGCAAAGGGAATTTAAATATATTGCAATTTAAAAATCTTGAGTACAATGAAGATCAAGGACAACGTCCCCTAAGAGCAACTTCTAATATAACATTAAAATCTAGGAAAATCAAACAACAACATTAAAAATTAACCAAAAGAGTAATGGCCAAATCAACAAAGTTCTAGACATGTACAAACTAAACTTGCGAAGGAGGAAAATAAAATGACAGGAAAAACAAATCAATTTATTTGAGGCAAATTGCTGCTCGATGCATTTAAGGCTGACGTCACTGAGGAGGGACATCATCGTCATTAAAGCTCCAGAGGTCAATAGGATCACCGCCAACGGCGCTGTCCTGGGCGGCGTTCGGCATCGACGACTGTCCGTCGAGATATGGAAGTTGATAGAATTTCATGTACGACTCAAAAGCCATCAATTCCTTGGACAGTTTCTGTACCTCGTTTTCCTCGTCAACATCAACAACTTCGATCACCGTTGGTGCTTTCCTCGCAACAACTTCACGTTTCTCTTCCTTCTCATTTATCTCCTCTTTCACCTTCACACTAGCAGGGCTGTCATCTTCGGATCCGTAAAGATCCTCACAGCTGCGATTCACGAAGAGAGATTCCGCAGATGGGTTTGAAATGGAAAAGCTGTAGAACCCGTTTTGGGAAAACCGATCGACCCGATTCAGATTGTTGGAAACCCCATAATTGAATCCGTTTTCTGTACAAGAAGAATTCATATTTGAGGTTTGGAGATGATGATCATCGTTGTCCTCTTCGTTGGGGAAATTGACTTTGGCTTTCTTTCCTCGGATTTTCCGAGCTTCTCTATCATAAGCTCTAGCGGCTTCTTCAGCAGTGTTGAAGGTACCGAGCCAAACCCGAACCCCTTTTCTCGGATCGCGAATCTCGGCGGCCCATTTGCCCCACGGCCGCTGTCGGATCCCTCTGTAGAGATTCTTCCTCTGTCTCTTCTTCGGAGGTTGTTCATTCTCATCATCTGTTCGACAAAATTCCACAAAAAGAAACAATGAGTTGTAAGATCCAATTGCGAACATGAAAGAGGAAAAAAGAATGAGAAAGCGAGGACGCACCGGAAGAGGGATCACGGGGTTGGGGCTTGCGTTTGTTGAGGGAACAGAAAGGGACGGTGTCCGATTTGAATTGAGAGCCCAAATCGGGCCAGATGTCTGAGGCGGAGACTCGACGGCTAACGCCGTTGCGCATCTGTGGGATCAAGTCGGCGATTATAGCACCGCCACACATTTTTCTTTTCTTGCAAAGTATTATTACTCGACCTAAGAGAGAGAAATTTGAAGGAGAGAGAGAGAGAGAGAGAGAGAGAGAGAGAGAGAGAACGATTTTAAGTAGAAGGGTTTTTGAGGGGTTTTGATTTGGGGTTTTGGATGTGACGAGGAAGGAGAGAAGACCGAGAATTTGTAGTGGGTGAGAGGGGGTGGGTGACAGAACACAAGTACGAATGGGGCTTTCGTGGCGCTTGCCGTCAGCCTTTTTTTCTTTTCTTTTTATTTTTTTTGCCTTAAAAAATATATATGAATATATATTCTATAAAATTTGGTCGGGAGAAATGAAAAGGTATCTTTGATTGCTTGCGTGGTGAGCAAGTCTCTCTCCCTATTGAGATCTGGGGGTAGACACGAGACAGACGGTGAAATGAGAGCGGTCACCGTGTATGACCACGAGATTATGTAAAGATCCCGGGTGGGTAAAATGAAATCGAGATCTTTATTAGGTTAATCTAATGAGTTATGATTTTAATTATAAAAATGATGTTTTTATTTTCAAGTGATTTATCATTTTGATTAATCTGATTTTTGGGTTCACATGTTACTTTATAAACCTAATCAAAATCTTAATTAATTCGAACCTCAATTTTTTTAATTTAAATTTAATTTCATATTCATAAAAAAATATCCAAGCTTTCAATTTTTTTAAATATCTCAAAATATGGAACTTTAAACAACGTTTGCCCCGTCATTATCACGTGTCGGCCATGATGTCACGTAAAAATAAGTAATCTAAGTAGCATGGTATATGTCGTGGCCTCGGTGACTAGCCATACTTTGATGAGTGCAAAGAAAAATAGAAATCAACTAAACTTTAACCTAATGTAAAAATAAATTCGAACACATTTAATAAAAATTAGAGGCCTAAAATTATCCCTCAATCCTACAAAATGACGGGTAAAGCTAAGGTTTATCTTCTTCTCTACCTATAAATCTTACAAAAACTCTGTCATTAATAATAATTTAATGATCATAATTCTCTTTCTTAATCGTCTTGATTGCTAAATGGTCACAACTCTGTAAAAAATAAACCTTCTAGAGACTCTACGCAAGCTAAGGTCTAAGCGGACACGCTACAAGAGTATGACAAAATTGTAAGAATTTAATATCTAAATATAAAATGAAAAGCATATCCTAAAAGATTATTTCAAATGTCTGAAGAGTACAGCAGGGTGGAGGGAAGAGGCGTCGATTGCGACTCCAATAAATTATTGTCAACCTGAGTGAGTAGGTAGACAATTTGTGTTTGGTCAGCTAAAAAATTGTTTAAGACTAAGACCTCACCTATCGGACGTCATTTCAACCATGGCAGCTCTACTCTCTACTATTGGAAATCGGAAACACGTTCTCTCTCTCTCTCTCTCTCTCTCTCTCTCTCTCTCTCTCTCTCTCTCTCTCTCTCTCTCTCTCTCTCTCTTCATAATCGAATAACGATAATTTATTAACAGGAAATTAAAACTTTATTATTTTTTTTTTAACCATCGCTATTCAAACTTTTATCTGAATTGTAGTGTCTATTTTAGGAGTTGACTTTCCAAAATCTCTTTTCACCATTCTCAAAACTCGAAATCGAGATCTCTAATTAAGAAAATAAAGTATCCGACCATTTAATCCAAAAGAGTTTGATAAAATAAAATTTTATTTATCAAGTTATCAAACAATTTTCACCAAAAAAAAAATTTCACAAAAAAAAAATCAAGTTATCAAACAATATTATCTTCTAATTGGAGGCTAATTTGTTGGCCTTCGACCAGAATGTCCTCTGGTTCTTACATAGACCGTGATTAGAGATCTAATGTGCCATGAATTACTTTTCTAGGAAAATTAAAACAAAAAAAAATTATAGATTTATATCCTACGCCGGTCCGTGGTTTGTAAAGCAGGCCCAAACCCTAAGGAAAAAGGACAAAACTGATTGTGGAGGCTGAATTCTTGAGCCTAGGTATCATGTGTCGTTGTCCTTTGTAAGCCATGGGCCACCCGACATGCCAACCCATAAATATTGCAGGGCCATACTTCTCAGCCCATGAACCCAAAATAGTGAGCCGGACTCCACACTAACCAGTAATCTAGTGAGAGAGAGAGGTCCCCAAGGAGTACTAGAGAGAGGGGGAAAAACTGTACCAAAAAAAAAAAAAAAAAAGAGGGGGGAAAATATTCTCTGAGAACTACAAACAAATATGTAGTCCGACATTGCATAAACAAATATGGAGTTTATGAAGGAGAAATTTTAGCATCTGATAATGTGAAACCAGAGAAAAGACTTGCGATCTCTCATAATTATTCGGGTCATTGTGCAAGAGTTATCATTTGAAGCATAGTGACAAAAGCACCAAGGATATAGACATGCAAAAGGCTGACTAGAGACACAGGACCAAGTGTCTGAGATAGCTACTAATGAAGAAAAGTCCAACTTGAAGAAGAAGAAGAGGGGAATGGATTCAACTGCCGAGGCAGTTTGGCCTGCAGAGTCAATAGAGGAATTCAAGAACCTCAAACTCAGTTCTCAGAATGAGGAGATTGAATAAAGTGAAGATGAAACTGAGGATGAGGATGAGAATGCAAGTGACATGGTGAAGACAGAAGCAGATTCCATACAAGACATGACCATGAATTCGATAGGAGAAAATGGCATAGGAATCCCATGTCCGATCACCTCAGAAATTCAAAATCCAAATTGCAAATTTGGTTTTGGATCTCGTTGAGAGCACTATTCTTTTTTTTTGTTACCTTGGCCACCACCCAGTATTGAGTTTCGTCTCGATTAATCTGAATCGACTGCTATAGGATTCACTTTGTGAGAGTGAGTTTCCCAATATTGTTTTTTTCGTATAAAAAAAAAGTCGAACTCTCGATCTGGTTAAAAGATAAAGGTGTCCATCACACTTACGCCAACGAATATCGGTTTGAGAGCATTATTCTTCCTGTATGTATTGGGTGATCGTACTGTATATTTTGCGTCCCGTTACTTTTCTGTCACGGACGGTTGAGCGTTGTTCTACGTTGCTTCCTTTTCTTTTATGTTTTTCTCATTTTGGTTGAGGGAATAATAGAAGAGCTTTTCTTTGGATTTACATATTTATGCACATTAATTTGGTTTCATAGTTCTGATTACTCCTGCAGTATCCCTGAATGTGCACCTTAAAAATCCCTTAAGTCACCTTTAAAAGAGAGAACAGCCCGTAGAACGTTCACCTACATAATATCTCCTGAAACCAGACATCCTGTGGCCATCCAGTTCCAGTGAAGTATTGCCACTTACCAGATTTGGTTGGGTTTCCTTTTGTTTTTTTTTGGTTTAACATAGAATGAAAAGGAAAAGATCTCTCTATTGATAACAAAATAGCATGATTGGTAAAATTACATGAGGATGGTAAGAAAAAGGAGACCAAAATCTGGGTCTAAACATTTGTATAAAATTTACCCTATGCTCTCTCTGCAAGTATCTATATATGTGCATGATTTCATGTCTATAACTAAAACCTAATTGTCACTCTTTCTTCTATACACGGTGCCCTGACTTACTTCACAGACATGCTGATTTGGCTGCTGCTTGTTTATTATAAAACAATTGTCATAGACACAATGTTCTCGGGTTTCTGGGAACAAAACTTCATACCATGGTCCTCCAATTGCCGGGTGGGATAATGGAAGATTGCTAGCTATGCTGATGCTGTTAAGAGCTAAATTTCTAGTGATCGGTGATCTTCAATTGAACTTGGCCAGCTGCAACCCGTAGACCATCCTAAAACACCCAGAATCAGATCCACTTTCGAGCAAGCATTGACCTGTCAAAGAAAGAAACAGCTCCTAGATCAAACTAAAATTAGAGGGCCTAAAGCACGAAAATCGATCTTCAGCACTCACCAAATTATCCAAACTCCCCTCAACGTAAAATAGCATCACTGCCATTCCCCTTCCTCTATCGATTTCAGCCTGCATGGGTATCAAAAGAGGGGGGAAAAAAGGAAAAAGAAAAAAAAATTGAGGTAAACCTTGATTAACAAATAAAGTGGCATCACCGGGTGTTAAAATGTAGAATCCAAACCTTTTTACTTACCACACAAGAACATATGGTGATGCCTACAGCTGCCAAAGCCGCAGTAACCTCAGCCATCATACCTGAAAATTTATTGCTATATTGTTCAATTATCACCAAAGTACAAAATCCAAGTTTAGCTTGCAGAATCACAAAAATAATATCTACAAGGATTGTAAAGAGTCAAGTAGGAAGGACTTTAAGGAAGTCAATTAATCCCACACACTGCAAGAATGCATCCCATAGCTTATCAATAGCAATAGCATCAACATGCAAAACATCACATGATCCGATCTCTGCGAAACTAGAAGCACAAAAACATCTTGGATATGAAAATTTACCTTTGCGATCAATACACAATACACATAACCATTGGATGGAGTGCCCTTCATGGTTGTGCCAAGAGGTAACCTTACTAGCTAGCCAGCTTTCTAGACCCGGCAGAACTTCCTTGTACATTGGAATATTAGCATGAATCATCTTAGCAACACCAATTCCCTGGGTCAAAAACTCCCCTTCAGCCTTCAAACTTACAGGCTGAACATGCTTGTGATGTTTCCCGTTAACCTTGGGAACAACACTCCCATTTTGGAAGGGCAAGATATTATCAGAGCTGGTTGAGGATGACAGTTCCATCACATTAAAAAGGATTTTCTCCCATCTAGGCTTGCAACAGTTGGTGTAATCTGAGAATTCCTCTACTTCACCCTCATCCTCAGAATCAGCAGCAAAGTCATTTACTGAATCTGCTGTTATTTCAGCGGCGGACAAGGCTGCTTGCTCTCTCAGGAACTAGACAAATAAACTTTGTTTTAAGAAAAGCTGGGCAGAATGACACAAACAGGGGAAAAAAAGAACACCATAATAACACTTACTTTCATAATTTTGTGACGTGCACTACGTGTTTTTGCATGCTGCAACCACTGCTTATGCCTCTGAAAAGCAGATTTACTTGAGAGTGCCTGTAAAGCAATGCAATCACAATCAAGACTTGGTAGAAGGGATGGCTTTAATTTTCAAATCACTACCAGAACCTGGTACAACATTTTGAATTGCCAACATAAGGAGGCAAGGGATTCAAGATATTAACATCATTGCAAAAGAAAACCTGATGCTTCGCGTAAAATAAATCCATAGAATTGGTAACCAGAAATGCAATTTTACTCAAATTTTAAGGAATTTCCACGAACCTGTACACACACGTCACAGAATCTAGATACTTTTTAGCATATTCACAGAAAATATGACTCAATGTTTATGTACACTAGAAAACTCATGAATAGAAAATCAGCGAAGCTAGTTGGATTATAAAGACAAGCAGGTACAGGGAACTATTGCGAGCTAAAACTAAATAATATGACTTACACTACATGTTACTTGGCGAAAAAAAAAAAGGAGGAAAAACTTACATTGTATGTTATGATCTCCACAACTTCAGCATTTGCAAGTACGTGCATTGGGGAAACAAGGTTGCCATTGACCTGCAAAATTATCTGAATCAATCAAAATCTGACAACAAGCATAATATGCATCCAACAAAAGTGAGGAATTACCTTAGCAGCCACCATTTTGTTTCCAATTTCTGTATGTATCATGTAAGCATAGTCGATAACAGTCGCACCTTTTGGCAAATTTTTTATCTGTTAAAAGGTGAAAAGATTAGAAGGCAATCCACATGTTACTGATGTGAAAACAAAGTATCTTACCTCGCCCCTTGGCGTAAACACGAAGACACGGCTACCTAATAAATCTCTTGTGACTGTGTCTACAAATTCCCTGGAGCTCATGTTGCCAACAAACTCCTCTTGCCATTCTCTAATAGCATTAAGCCAGCCAATCTGGAAGCAAAAAAAGACTTCATCCATAAAATTAGCATCAATGTCAGGGTAACTAAAAGTGGGTCATCAACAGTTTGTCACAAACAATCTTTAACGGACAAATCTCACAAAGAAGAAAGGAAAAGTGTACCCTGAGAGCAATGTTTGCATTGTTGAGACAGACTGGTTTCCCTCTGGAGTTCCTACCATTAGGCTTTGCATGTCCAACCAAACCAGTAACGAATACTCTGCCACTATAATGAGCAGCAATGCCTCTCTCAGCTATCAGGTCCATCTCTTCAGTTCTTATCTGCCAAGACAAAAGGTGAGTCTCCATAAAACTAAGTGTATTGCAAGTAAACTTAAAGGAAGCAAAAAACCAATTTGAAAAAGAGGCTACATGGTCATTCCATAAGCAGAACCTCTTTTCTATTGTAAAGAAGAATGTTCAGAAAAGGAATAACAGACCTGGACCTCCAACCGGAACATGCTCTCATAGAGAAATGGAATAACAGTCGTGTGGAGGCTTTGATAGCCATTAGGCTTAGGTGTTGCAATATAGTCTTTCATCTGCCATTGAGAAACAAAATTATTGCCTGACATGTCAATAACAGACCTTGCTAAATGCCTAAAACAATTAAAAGATGCTCACAGATCGGGGAATAGG
The DNA here is from genome assembly GCA_033439265.1 of Dillenia suffruticosa. Lineage (NCBI taxonomy): Eukaryota > Viridiplantae > Streptophyta > Magnoliopsida > Dilleniales > Dilleniaceae > Dillenia > Dillenia suffruticosa. Next base: position 24,591,976 of record JAVTVX010000020.1, on the reverse strand, counting down.
AGTCCAGATTTCATGGACCAGCCCAAGCACGTAATAGCATATCTGAAAAAGGAACTTCTATTAGAGAAGGTCATAAGTTGGCAGTTTTAGCATACTCTGACAAATAAAGTTCATACTTAGAGAGTGTTAAGGAATCACCTGTTGTGCACCGCACAGCGGCCCAACTCCAATGCAAGGTTTTGGTTTTATGATAATACGAAGCTGGAAAATAATAACATACAGTGGCATGTGAGGGAGCTAAATCAAATAGTTTCTTAAGCCTTTAACTGTTTTCAGGTAACTTTTGAGGCATATATTATAGCAGACCTGTGCAATTTGATTGATCTCATTAATTGAACCTTTAGATTTTAGCGCAGATTTGTAGATGCTGCAATGCATAACAACAACAACAGTCGTACATTAGCCTGTAAGTTTTTTTTAGTCCTAGCACTTGACCCACACCATAAGAAAATATGGTACAGTCACAAAATATACTCCCAAACAAAAGAGGATAAGCCCTTGAAAATATCTTCACACACAGTTAAATTAACTGCCAGATCACCGAAACCTACCACAAGAACAACAAGAAAGTGCTGGTATATCTAGTCCAAGCTCATTGAATGAAGAGGAAGTATAAAAATCTTTGAGTACAAACTCAAGAACAAGTTTGCAAATAACAACATCAAATGCTACTATAAAATTAGGCAATCAAGAATCAATTCATACATCTAGAGACAAGAAAAAGCATGATTTTATATTCTCAAACAAGAAATTTGACTGATTTGACATGTTATGAATGAGGCCTGACCTGTAAGGCTCCTTACAAACAGAGCGAATTTCAGTCTTCATTGTCATTAGGTCTAAAAACTGATCTTCCTCAATCTTCTTCATTAATATTCTGTTTGCCTGAAACAAAAACAAATCAACGGTTAGCAGGTATGTTCAAAATTACTTCAGAGAGATGGGAAAGATGAAAAATGCACAGTCAACAGTCTGGAGTCATCCTGGAAGACAAGGAAAGCAAATACCTCAATTAGTTCCTTCTCATGTTCTTTATGTAGCTCCACAATTCTTTGCTTGACTTTAGCATAAACTTGGGGATTTGTGTACATGAAGGATAGATTCTCAAGCTCAGACTGCCATCCATCATGAGCGTGTTATTACTACATACTTAAATACAGATGTGCCCCGCCACTCATGTCACAAAAGGAAAATGCCACACAAACTAGCGAACAAGGGAAAAAGCCAAGTAACAAATGCATGTAGTGTACTTTATCCAACTTTATGACTACATCTTAGAAACAGATCGGGAAGATAAAAACCTAGCATTTATTCTGAAAACTTAGCCAGACATAGAGTCAAATGAATAATTTATTACCATATAAAATTGGCAAATATAAAGCTTTGCTAAATTTGATTGTGGAACGGGGGGACCACAGATTACTCCTATATTATTGTATACATATATATAAGTCCTTACCACATATATGTATATATATTATATTACATACATGTATAGAAATTTATAAATATATGATTTCTCATTCAGCAGGATTGATGCGTGAAGACCTGAAGTGGAAATATGTAGAAGATGAGAAACTTTGATGCCTCCTCAGGGTATGTAACAGCGATATAAACCCTTTAAAGTGAGACTCATTTAGCAATGCAAGATGCATCCAATAAAAATACTTACTATATGAATGGATGGTTGCATGGGCCATGTCCAACTCAAGAACGATGAAATTCCAAACTCTGTCCATGATCATGGAACTAAGATCCACTTATACCATTTCAAGGATAACCACGATTTAGTGTCCAAGATTATTTTACTTTGGCACCAAGTTGAAATTTAAAATGACCCTAAAAGAATACTAAACTCCACTTTCAGTGAAACTCCATGTCAAAAATGAAGCATAATAAGATGATGAACACACAATTGACACTTACAAGAGTAATCATCTTACCTTAATTTGGTACATTCCCAGCAGCTTCGCTAAAGGAGCAAACACCTGCAGAGTTTCAGTTGCAATGCTTGTCTGGAGAACAAAATCGCAAATAATTACCAAATAGGAAGTTAATGACCATTATATCCAAAAATAAATTCAACAGCTCACCTGCTTATGCGGAGGCATGTGAGACAAGGTGCGCATATTATGTAATCTGTCGGCTAATTTGACAATGATTACACGAACCTGCAATTGCAGCCATTGGTTTTTAAGAGTTGTTTCTAAATCCAAAGTCCAACACAAGGAAGGATTAAACAAGAAATCACCTCCTCTGTCATAGCAAGAAACATTTGTCTCAAATCATCAGCTTTTACATCTTGTACAGAACTGTTCTCATTCTTACAATTGAGTTTTCCCAGCTTGGATACCTGAATTGTGAGAAACCAAATAAACATTAGTTCATTTAATGACAGAAGTTTTTCTAACAATACAAAGAGCCACTATTCTTGTAAGTTTAGATCATTATTGTTAGAAATATTGGAGCACCTTAGTCTCTCCTTCTACAATATGGCGAACAGTAGCACCAAACTCCTCCTCTATTCTTTCAAAAGTTACAAAATTGGTATCCTCAACTGTGTCATGAAGCAAGCCAGCAGCAACTGATTCCCAGTCAAGTTCCTAGGCCGCAATTTTTACAGTTTGATTCTCAAATGTGCAATATACTTGCTACGAAGCCATTAAGATAACACTTCTTTAAATTTGAATAACTTACAAGTCCACCCAGAATCCTTGCAACTTCAACTGGATGTACAATGAAAGGCTCTCCACTCCGTCTCTTTTGACCATTATGAGCCTCAAAAGCCAGCTGTATCAGTCAAAAATACATTTAACCAAGAGCTTTTGTCATAGCAAGTAGATTAAAAATTCAAAAAAAGAAAAAGTCTCTCACGGGAGGGGGACATGCAACTTCTTCTGCAAGAGGGAAACAATAGAGAGAGAGAGAGAGAGAGATCAACTTACCTTTAGAGCATTATGGACCAACTCCAACTCCTTGGCAGGAAGGTAGGAAATGGTGGGATTAAGATCCTGTAAGCATCAAATTGGGCATTCTCTCAAACTCGTAATAGACAATTAGAAATCATTTAGCAAGCAATAACTTCTACGTGATATGTGCAGATAGGCTAAAATGCTGTAAACAGCAGAAGAACAGTTTATCCTGAAAAAACCTGCTTAGCCTTGCATTAATTGCATGTTATGGCCAAAGAGTCAGAAGGAAAGAGGTCAGTTCTTGCAGTCCTAGACATTGCTAAAATATAACTCCACAATCTAAATAAGCATGCAAAGGCTCTGAGACACCAGTAATGGTCAATCACAATACCAGATTCATTCAGGTCTTATAAAATTGCAAGAGATAATTCATGAAACTCGTCTTACAAGACACTTCATCTATTTCATTTCAAGAGATTTTCAATTACAACAAACAACTGATTTTTCGAGAATTTCTATACAGTTTCCCGTCTCTCCATTTTTCCTTTCCTAAAAGCCAGGCTACAACAAAAACTAATTCATTCACCTGCATAGCTACAACCATCATCTGAATTCAACTTTTTCCCCACACAAAGGGTAAATATTAAATGAGCACACTTAAGCCAAGACAGCTTCAAGGTCCCCAACCCCACCCCCAAAAAAAAAAACCCACCCAAAAAAAAAGAAAGAAAAACATACAGTCCATGTAGCTCAGTCTTCCCTAGTAACAACAATTTTTGTTGACAAAAGGCTGAGAAGAATGCATTAGAACCCAAAATATCACACAATTAACAGCATAACCTACAAACAAGCATGTTATAGGGCAAAAGTTTTTCCCACAAATTGAAATTATAACAACAATCACCAATGCCAATATTGCTACCAATTTTAGTCATGCTAGCTGTACCTCCCATAGCCTTTCAGGTGATACAGCCTCACATTTTTCTGAGAAGGATGAAGAGGAGTACACCTGCCAATTTTGACAAGCAATATGGAGGAAACTCGATCTAAAGAGTCTTCTGGAATGCGAGAAGTTGGAGGAGCCCATGGAATGCCAGCCTCCCCCATTAGGGAATTCACATTGCTGTGCCATGCAAGAGGTAGAAAAGGAGATGTTAAGGGGCAAAAAACATAATGCACGATTTCCTTTAAAAAAATCCAACTCTTAGCTATGAGCAAACTGATCTCCTATGATCAAGACAAAAGCCATAGATTAAAAAAGGAATGCAAATTATGTCATTTCTTCTATTGGGTAACTCGATATCATACTAACAATATGAAGTCTATAAGGAGCTATAAGGAAACAACTTTATAGGCACACACAAAATGAAATAATAAACACATAGAATTTGCTTCTAATAAATGGAGAGATTCCCGTATAATTTATCTCTTGCACGCTCTCTCAGCACTAGCTGATTGAAAGATGAACATACATCTCTGTTGAGTGACAGCCCTGGACATGACAAAAGGAGAACATTGAACCCATTGTGGCTTAAGCAATAGAACCACCCATTCCCCAAGAAATGCCAGATTAAACAAAGTGGTTACAAACATGATTTAGCCAAAGATTTGAGAGAGAAGAAAATTGAATGACAAAAAATGTAGCTTCAGCATGCTGCAAAGAAACTACTCTAGCTTCCATGTTGACTAAGGCCCATAAAAGAATCCATTCTTCCTCCTCCAGGATATGGGCAAAATCCAACAACTTCTTCTAGTACGAGAAAAGCAACAATTTCCTTCTCATAGATCAGATGCTTCGCAATAAAGAAACACATCAGCATACAGTTCTTAACAGACTGCAACTGAAGAAGCAATAGCATCATCATCATTGCCAGAAAAGCTATTATAATGTAAGAAACCATGGGCCCCATGCAAATCATCCACGATAAAGAAAAGGAGCATTTTCCTTTGGCTCAAATGTCTTCCCATTTTTCTCCACCCAAACGGAAACTACGAAGATCTACAAAAACAATGTACATCTATACATTGCCCACAAAAAGTAACAGAATCATGTAGCCTACTCTCGCTTGTTCGGGACATAAGTTTTAGCTGAGATTTAGTGTATATTTAAAATATATGTTATTTTAATATCATGCCATACCCTTCTTCAAAAAAGTGTCATATTGCTCCCATATCCCATTACTGCCTTCCTACTTCCTTAATTGCATCTCATAACCTCCCATTCCAGCCTCAACTAATTGGGAAATAATCTATGCCTCCATTGAATTGAACAAATTGAACTTATTTACCAAAATACAATATCTCTAGAAATGCCACATGCTAAGATTTCCTTCAAGCTAGAAATGGATTACTCTTCAAAATGAATAAACAACATTCTTTACAAGTTGTATCCACAAAAGGCATGATTCATACATAAGTGATACCATATTACACAAGGACTCACTTGTGCGGCATTTTGTAACAAAAGACTACATCAAGCAAATTCTCGTGGAAAATCAAAATTTGAATAATGGAAATTCATTGTCCTGTGGAGGCAAATAAACCAAAACTACTTAAGGGTGAGTTATCAATAACAGCATCTCAAAAGACTCACTTCAACTTCCAAAGTGAATTTTGCACATGTAATGCATGATGAGCTTCTTGTAAGCATAACAGAAAACTCTTGCAAAAAACCTAAATTAGACACCACTTACGCCACCTCACTTACTAAAAACACAACACTTAGAACACTTCCTTCACTATCTAAATTACAAATTTGAACATAACCATGGTAATTCCTAGAACACCAGGAAAAGGTAGGCCTTCAATCGGTGAAACCTAGTTCAACATTCCTAAATTTTGCAAGACAACCATCCACTCCAATGCTCAAGCTTATGGAAGAAGATGTTATTAATTGTTTTATATTTTAACACTCCTTATGTGTTAGGTAATATATCCAATCACATAGAATTTTAAATGGGTGAAAAGGGGTATGTCATTACTCAAGACTCAGAACATCCTGCTCCGACACCATTTTAAATTTTAAGATACAACCATCTACTCCAAAATCACAAGCTCGTGGAGGGATGTTATTCATTGTTTCATATTATAGCAAACATAAAATAATACAACAATTGATAGGATGATATCACCACACGCGCCCACTGTTTCTTCAGCTTTTTCTATATCTACAAAGAACCTCTTCTCTAATTTTTCTCAACTCAACACGCTAAGCAATTGTAACATAAGGGGTGAAATTCTAGCTTGTGACACATAGCAATGTCCAAGTTAACAGTCGAGGCACATGATTTTCAAAAAACGTTAAAGAGATGAGAAAACAATACCAACGGGCTAAAAAGAATTCAAGATTCAAAGACTTAAAAGTTCATGACTCAACATTCTAGGGCAAATTCCGACAAGTCCTTACAAATTTGAAGCGATTTCTCCTGCCAATTTGCGAGCACGACAATGAAGAACATGAAGGAGGATGAGCAGTGCTAGCTAGAAATCCAGAGAGTACTCTCGGAGCTTTCCAAGCACATGTTAGAACACTGCAATCGTATCTTCCACTCGTCTCTCCTTTCCAAAACTTGCATATGCTCACACATTCTACAGACACTGACAAACATATAATCAACAAAAGAAAATCAAAACCTAATCTCTCAAGAAAGAAAAACCTAGAGAGAGAGAGAGAGAGAGAGAGAGAGAGAAATTGTCACCTGACATGGAAGAAGTAGAGGCCATTTTCGCTTAGGAAGCATCGAAATCGGAGCAGAGCAATCCCATTGGATTAAACTAATCAGAAACAATAAAAATTCAATCAAACGAAACCAAATCGAATTGAACTCTAGCGAGAGAGAGAGAGAGAGAGAGAGTTCAAACCAATTAAACACTGAATTCTTTGTCGCCACTTAAAACCTCGATTGGGAGGGGGGAGAGAGGGGGGGTAATAATAAGCAGAAACGGATTTGAAACGAAGATGGTTGAGCGGATAATCTAGATAGAGAGAGAGAGAGAGAGAGAGAGAGAGAGAGAGAGAGAGGGAGATTGAGGTTAGCCCAGCCAGGCCACATAAATGCGGTATGTCAAAGATATTTTTATTTTCCTGTTTTCTCTTTTCTTTTTGGTTTCTTTTGGGTGAAAATTTCGTGAATCTGTATTTCGATTTCTATTTCTATTTTTGAAATTTGAATGGGCCGTGACCGTCTTGCGTTATGGACACTCGATGACGCCACATCATCACACGCCACCACCCAAAGCGACTTGGACTTGGACTTGGAACGGAACCGCTCGGGATTTTTATGGACACAAATACCCTTCCCACACTACCAATCCAAAGCCATTCTCCTGCTGATGGTTGGGGGTACCAAGAGTCATTCTCGAACGAGGAATGTCGCATTTAACCTATTAAATTTCATGTCCAATAATTTAGAATTTTTTACAAGTATTTAATTTTAACATCTAATGTTTAAGGTAAGTATTAAATTTTTTCTTTAGATTAAATAAATTAAAAATTAAAAACATCAAAATCTTAAATAATGTTCTATATTAATAAATGCTAAAAATCTTTTATTGAGTAATTTTCTATTAAACAAAACACCTTAAATAAAATAAGTTTAAATATGTTAAGATATATATATATATTAATTATAGACAAACTTATTTTTGAATTTAGCATGATGAAAACATATGATTATTTGGTTTATTAAGGTGGTTCTGTGATTTTATAAGAAGGGGTACGGAATTTTGTACCTTAATCAGGTTAAACTTTGAGGTCTCAAATGCTGCCGGGCAAGATTAAATAGTCGATGATAACTAAAAACATTCAACAAAAGCAATGCAATGCATGATAATTGCCGATTGTAATGAATATAGTAATAGTATCAATGTCATTAAGGGGGGACAATCTAGTGGTATAAATCATTCTCTCTCAATTTGATGATTTCAGTTTCAAATTCTTATATAATAAAAAAAATAGTAATAGTATCAATAGACATTCGACTTAATAGAATAAAATGTTAGATTTTTTAATTAAGTTTTGGATTCAAAATTTAGAAATAAAAAGATTACGTTGAAAAAGTCGTTCTCTAAATAGAATCCCTACAAATATTCGAATCGAATTAATTGAAATATAAGTTTGGAAATTGATGGTGAGAAAAAAAATATAGTAGTAATTGCATGTTTATAAATATTTATATACGACATATCATTTTCGGATGAAAATAAGAACCGAGAGAATAATTATGGAGGGTAATAATGGTCATTTAATGGTTTTCAAGTTATACTCGAAAGAATCATTTCTCCAAAAACTCTATCGATTAGTGTAATTTCCTTTAGTCATACATGTAAAATAAGCCAATATGATGGGAGGATTCATGCGCAATTGTAGTGCCAGTTTGAGGTAACTTTCAAGTTTCAACATGACCGAGGACCGGCGTCCATTTCGTTGTTGGCAAGGGAATTGGAAGAGTTACACATGGTGCGGGGCATCTTTTAAGCATATATTCTTCCTACCATATCGGACAAAGATGGTTAGACACCAAATTGAATGACAAAGAACTTGATTCCACGAATTGGAAGTGATGAGGAAAATCAGCTTACTACCTGACAATAATTTTATATGAATAACTGAATCATGATCAATTAATTTTTAAATTAAATATCTATTTTTTAATTAACTGTATCTATAATATCTGTATCTATTTTTAAATTAAATATTTATTTTGGCTGTAATTATGGAGGGTAATGATATAGTATTTTGATTTTCCATAGTGTAGTTGATTTGATTTTTTTTTTCCTACGTCAATGTCCCCTTCAAAATGTGTTTCAAGAGCAAATAGTGTTGAGGTGTATACAACAGGTGGGGTGGGTGGTTTTAGTCAAGGAAGTAATAAGGTAATGCTCCACTAGGATCGTGACTAACACATTTTAATTGGAAAGGGTTGCTTTTTGCATCCGTCTTTAGATTTTGGGTCGGGGCATGGACTTCATGGAGTAGCCTGATTCTCCATTGGCATTTTTCATACGATCAAAGTTCAATCCCCAACCCACCTCGAACCCATCAAGACTAATGCTTTGCTACGCTATATGTGGATTCACCAAGAAAAGAAGAGAGAGAGAGAGAGAGAGAGAGAGAGAGAGGCTGCTTTGGAGAAAAAGGGTTCCACGTTTTGTTTTGTTGTATACTTGTTTGCTTAACAATGGTGGGTTTTTTTTTTTTTTTTTTTTTTTTTTTTTTTTTTTTTTTAAAAAAAACATTGGAGCTTTCAATTATGTCAATATAGGGTGTCCATTAGATTATGTAAATCCAAAAATTTTTTCTAACATAAGCACCAGAATTTCTATGGTCACGCACGATGATTAAGTGGGCATTTGACCTTGATCATGACAAGAAATAAATTAAAAACGAAAAGGAATTTTGTGTCCCTAAGAAAAAAATTAGTCTTCAATGTCTCCAGGTCTTACAAAGGCTGTCATGTGGGACCTTGGTAAGAATGGCATTTCATTGGAAAGTGGCATTTCTTCTAAATTATGTGAAAGAAAAAAAGAACGGTCTGATTATGGTAGCAGTCAGTGAACAATCTTTTTCTCCTGACGCATCTTATTCTTGGATGCATCAGGGAAAGTATCATTAACTTGGTAATTTTGCACAAAATTTTTCCTCCAATATTGGGGTCTGCCTTCTGACAACAACAGCAGTTGCACCCTTGCAATGTCCTGGGACGAATCCAAGGCAACTAAACAAGAGAGGTGCCGGAGAAGAAAGACATTGGTTCTAACAATTCATATACAAGAGTCTACTATATCATAATCTGACAAGGGAGACAGTTGTGCAGCACAAGAAGTCTCACCCCCGAGAATGGAAATCACCTGTACAAAAAGTTTGATCACCTAATTGCTCAATTTGCTAAATGACTTGAATGTAGTAAGGCTAAGTTAATTACCTCGCTTATAGAAGGTCTTGAAAATGGATTTGAGCTGGTGCATAGAGTTGCAGCACCCATTACTATGTAAATCCCGTAAGGGTCATGGTCATCGGTGTCTTTCCCTAATAATTCATGGTACACTCCCAGTTTCAGCAAGGGCCTCGCCTGCAAGATTGTCACACAGAAGCTGTAAAACCATCTTCAATCGCAGAGAAATTCAATATAACGATAAAGAGTTAGCTACCAATTAGCACAATACAAACCCACTCAATTAAGCTCTTGTCATCTTTTGATGGAGACATTCGGCAAAACAGTCTCAAAAGCGGAAGTCCAAATGCAAAGATGTCTACTTTTAGCAGAGCTTTTGTTTCATCGTTTGAACATTCATCATCGTTGCACCTTTCAACAAGAAAGCCCAAAAGTTTTATTCTGCCAGCCTCACATTAATGTTGCAAAATGGTATAAATGTAACAAGATTTTAAGCAGTTTGCCATCTAAATACAAAACCTGTCATGTTCTGCAATCAGACAAGCTTGTCCTAGCTGCAGCCATGAAGCTCGTCCAAAGCCTGAGATCTACATAAACCACATAAAAGAGTGCAACACGATGACAAGTTAGAATGCAATGATGCAAATCCTGCTAAAAGAATTTGACCTAGGTTTTCACCATTGGCTGCAAGTCACGTCTCAGGAAAATGTTGCATCGCAATAAGTTATCATGTACAACTGGGGCTCGAGGACATTCTTCGTGCATATATCGTACACCTTGAGCTATTCCTAAAGCTATCTTCATCTGCTCCTGGAACTTCAATTCCACTGCCTTACTTCTCATGCCGGTGTCTGCCAATCAAAGAACAATGTAGCACAATAATGGCCCATTACGAGCTCATTAACAGCAGAAATGTTGCAAAGACAACTGAGTGAAACAAAACTTTCCCGCCCCCCAAATCCATTTTTTCTGCAAACAGTTTGCGGCTAATATTACAAGCAGAGATGCTAGGACTCACCATGAAGGAATTTCTCGTGTCCCTTTTTTCAGCAGAAGGAAATACTAAAGCAGTAGCATTTTTACTGTGGTGGTAAGCTACTAAGCTCAGAATATTTTTATGATACAAATGCAGTGCTGCTTTCTCTTCTGCTTCTATGATGGCATCAGAAACATCTCTGTATAACTTCACCAGAACATAAGATTCAGAATCTGCCATATACCCGTAATATGTTTCATGATTTTTATTGATGTCTGTACAGATCTTTCTTGTGAAGGAATCTGTTATGTCCTCAATCACATTCAGACTTAGCTGGGTTGGTTGTTTTGGCACAACATTGACCTCTGGAACCATCTGGGTGTCTTCGCTAAAACTGGACTCCCAATATCTCTTTTCTCGATTTTCTCTCAAGTCTTTACAAGCAAATTTTCTTCAGTTTCTCAGCTTGTGCTTGAACAAAAAGATGATGGACAAGTCGGGAGCTCTCTTTGGAGTGGAGAAGGATGCTTCCATTTTAGTTTTGTTTCTGAAGCTTCTAAATTATCATTTGGATGCAGCTTGCTACAAGTCACAGCTTGCCCATCCTCACTTACAACAGTGATATAGCAAAGATTGCTGCTTAGTTGGAAATTCAGCTCTCTCGCAATGCCCCTGCAACAATTGAAAGAAATAATGTATTATTGACATCTGGGCAGTTGTCTCCCTCTGGAGTTAGAACTTCTACTGTTACCCACTTTCTTGAATAGCCGTACATTAATCCTGTTATTGACAATGGACAACCATTGCAACCTTCAGGGCAAGGCAGATGTACAAACCTTGATTTACAGGAAAATGAATATGTACTTATGGTGTAATCCATTCAATTGCTCGTGAATCTATTGGAAGTTTAGAATAGATAATGACAATAAATATGCAATATATTGCTATAAACATGACACACACACGCAAACGCCCTCAGAGAGAGAGAGAGAGGTGCTTGTCCATGACAATCCAAGTTGCTTCAACATTGATTGCCTCCTCCATTATAATCTCCCTTGGTCTGATTGCCACCGCAACTTTTGCACGGAATTTAACCTAGTTCCAAGGGTCAAGGTAAGTAAGTCTCACAAGAAGCTCAAACACAACAAGGTGGATGGAGCCAAAGTAGGGCCCTGCTCTGTATTTTCTCAAAGGATGTCAAAAATCAAATCAGAGTAAAAGCCCTCGATATCATTAGCATGAATTACACTTTCTGTGCTGGGAGCTAAAATGCCAAAACTTGACCAAGTAGATTTGATATTCATGTCAACCCTCTCTTTAAATGATTCCTCCTCTAATAAAGTGAACATGATTGACCATTGCCATTATAATAACAAATTTGATAAAACAGAAAATAAAAAATCTATTACATTGAACAAGACAGCACAAACATGATTTTCACGCTGAGAAGATGACTTGAATGAGGTATTCAATGATTGCAGCGTTAAATATAGAAGAAAAACTTACTTCATTTGTTTTGCATCTATCATAGTAAGGTCTGAGGATCTGCTTGTATGTCTCCTTTCTTTCGCTGATATGCTGATGGAGGATCTTGAACAACTGATCTCCTTTGCATGGATCTTCATTTCGACGACTTCCAATACAACAAAATCCTGAAGTAGGTGTTGGTCCAGAGTCCTTTGAATTGAGAAGAATGAGGACCAAAAGCTCATCCTTTTGATGAAGAAAGTTACGCAGTGCCCACCTTAGCGTGGCGGCTCCTGTTTCTTGTTAAACCTTGATTCCGTCCAACACAACAATCACATATTCTTTGCCATCTTCCTTTCTCCTAATCTCCATCCTTGTCATCAACTTCACTTCTTGTCAATGCTGCTTGGATCAATATTTTTTCAGATTGGAGAGCTGGGAGAGCTATTGGAAGTGCTGGGAAAGCTTGAGAGCATTTCAAAAGTGATACATTCTCTGCATTCATTTGAAGGGGTAGGTGACCTTGTTGTGTAGGCATAGTGGTTCCTGTTTCTGCCATAGAAGTGAACATTGAGAAACCTTGTAAACGCAGGAGGAATTCCATCTTTTGTGCCTCTATTCTCCGCGTTGCAGGCCCATCCTATCAAAAACAGACAAAATCACAAAAACAAAATTTTGTTTCTTGCAAAGATGTACACAACATAGACATAAATGACATCCAATGGTATGGTTCTATGCTCTGCACTTTGGAATCTTTAAATATGACAAAAGTTTTCAATGATGCCTACTATAGGATTCGTTATCCTTCAACACAGTGACTCTCTACGAATTAGGTTTTGGCTATGTTCTTGACACCCATGTTACACCAAATCATAGATGAACATTTCGCAAGAGTAATGTCAGATGACTAAACGAGTCATTGACCAAATAAACAAGATTTGACATAACACACTATATCAGTATATTTTGACCAAATCAAACATTTATTTGAATTGGACTAAGAATTGCTCAAAATACATAGATATGAACAACCACTTAAAAATTAATCTATTTGGTCTATCTAACATTATTGTTTTATATTTGTCACAAACTTAGTCTTAGTCCTTAGTTTATATGAACAATACTCCCATCTGTTACAAATCTGTAAAGGGCGTGTATCCTAAATTATGTTCACCCATCAGAAATCTACATTCAAGCATTGCTTTAACAACAATCCCATTTGATATATCACCAATTAGACCAATCCATGATTAGGGTTTTTCGTGTCGGTTTCGGGATTCACCAAATTGTCAATTTGATCATATTGGACAATGCAATGCAAATAGATTATGAAGGCAAAACAGGGAAGACAAAATCCTAGAGTAATTCGAAGAAGCTATGGAAAGTTAAGAGGGTACAGGGAAATCGAGGAAAGTACCCGTGTGCTTTGTCTTCGGTTACGTGCGAGAGAGAAGTTAATGAAGACCCTCTACTACGGTTGGCGACTCTAACCGAGCAAAAGTTTGTCGCCAGATGAGTTCTGGAGTCCCTTTTACATCTCAAAAAAAAAAAAAAAAAAAAAAAAAATCAAATTAATCATATTTTACCTGTTTATCAATATTAGAATGTTCTAATTTAAATAGTTTCTAATTTTTTAAACTATATTTTGAATCAAGTTAAAAAATAAAATAAAATACATATTAAGATAAACTATTACATTAAATTAAATCTATTTAGTTTTTTATTTAATTAATTTTTTTTTATAGTTAAGAGTTTATATGAGAAAATGATTTTGAATAGAAATGTGTGGCGTAGAAAAATCTGCACAAATTAAACTAATATATTTTGGGTATATATATTTATTGATTTATTTTATTTTTATTTTTTTAATTTTAATTTTATTTTCTTTTGTATATATTTCTATTTTTATATTTATTTATTTATTCTGTTGTTATTGTAATTTTTTGTTATTATTCTCCAAAGTGTTATCACTAACTTGGTATGACGATGAAGAAATATGGAAGGAAAAAAAAAAGAAAATCTAATGAGTAGAGCCCAAAAAATAAATGAATAAATGAAATTGAATGATTAACCCAGAGAAGTACAAGGTGCGATTTTCTTAGAATTTCCAAATAAACTGCAATATTTGAAAGGTTGCCTTCCAAGAAAATAAGTTTTTACAAATCATCAAGGTCTTGTGACAAGAAAATATTTAAAATATTTTTTTTTTAGGAATAGATAATCTGTTTTAATGTTCAAAAAGTAGAATTCTTGAATCATTATGTTTGTTCTTTGCTTGAAACAATACAAACCCAGTTGCTTAGTTTTGTTTGGAATAAAATAAATTTTATAAAAATCGTAGAATTTAATTTCAATTCTAGTTTTTATTGTTTGAAACTAATAAAAAGTTCAAAGTTCAACCTAAACCCACAAAAAAGTGATTTTTGTAAACTATTAAAAAATTAAATTTATAAATAAATTATGCGAAATTCTTGGTCGATATTATTTCTTAATTAATATGATTAATGAATATGAAATTGAACTTCAAAACTAATTTGGTTATTTTAATGACTAAAATTAAATTAGGTTTCATGTTTTATATTTTTCTCTGAACAAAGTAATTTGTATCGAAAAGGAATTTAGTGAATTATTGATTTATTTTTTTTTATTTGACTCCAAATGCTATGTAAAAAAATTGTTTCACTTCCACCTTTAGTCTCAGTTATGGCACATGCCTTTATAGCTTAGCTTAACTAGCCAAGAGGGAGGAGAAAAACTTTGAATTGCTTGAATCAAAATGAACAGCATAGATGGGTATTTTGTATTAATTCACTCTTGACCCACATTAAACATCTCGTAAAATCTTAGTACAAACTTAGAATGTGGAAAGAAAAACACATGTAAATGTTCATTCCGGCAGGCAGCCAATATATCTACCTGACTGTTCAATGTGGGCATTCTTTCTCACAGCTCTCAGGACTGCTCGAATGGCAGGTATTTGTTGAGATCTGTCCCTTCATATTTCAAGCCAACGTGGCACAGTCACTTGACTGAACCAGAAATCCAAGTTTACCTTCCTACGCACCAATGATGTGATTACAAAAGCTTAAGGACAAGCTGGTGGGAAGATCTTGCCTAAGAAGGTTGGTTTAACGTTAGAACAAGAAGAAACAAAAGGTAGATTTGGCTTAAGGCCAGCGTAGGTCAAATTGATGTCCGACAACTCAATTCCTTCGCATGGCACTGCTTTGCTGCACAAGAATGAGATTCCTGCTTCTGTGGCCGATGTCCCTGTTATGTTCTTGTAATGTACATTGCTGATCTTCACTTGTGATGCCTGCCAAATCATTACACCAATTCTAGTCTCAATAGTAGTAAAAAACAAGGTTATGTGTTCTTAATCCAGGCAAGATTATTCTTTTGTGATAAACGGCGCATTGCATTTTTTTCCCTTCTCTTTATTGTTAAACCGGACAGTAAAGCATTTTATTTTATTTTATTTTTCATGAATTTAAGTGAATATTTTGTTGTACCTTGCTGAACCCCTTTTTGCCTCCATATTGTTGATCAATGATGATTGGGTTCTGGACTTTGTCCATGACCAAGTTTTTGAAAGTGATGTCTGAAGCTGCATTTGGTGTTGAATCTGGCCAGGTCTTGATCCTCACACCATTTGTTGTGCCCACAAATTTGCAGTTGTCCACAACAATACCCCTCACTTCCTTCTCATTAGCATACTTGCCCAAGCTTCCAACACTGCACTCCCAAAAAAAAAGAGTTTAGGATTCAATCCGGTTCAAGCACTAACATCTTTGCCCAAAGCTAATCAAATTGGCCAGGCTAGCACTAGTATTAGTTGAGATTTTTGTGCTGAGTTTTTACTAAATGAAATTCCAGAAATTTAAAATTTTATGAAGATAAATAAAAATATAAGAAAAAAAATATTACCTAATGCCATGTCCAGGGCCACAAGTGATGTCCGAGATGGAAACATTGGTTAAGCCTTGGAGCATACCAATGCAGTCATCACCTGTTGCTATGTTACTGTTTGTCACGTTAATAGATTTGGAATGGCTTAAGTGAATTCCATCGGTATTCTTGCTATCTCCTGGAGCTTGTATCTTGACCTCACGGACCTCAATATTTTCGCTATGGGTGATGAAAAAATGGAATCCTTTGCTGTTAAGCGAGGTAATCTTCTCAACCACAGCATTCTTCACATTGTTCAACTTAACATTCTGCACGAAAATCACCATAGTCACACACATTGATTATGCCCTCGAGGGATCAATACTGTTTGAACAAATATGTTATTCAAACAAATGATCAATTTTAAATCGACTAAAATGGGACCAAGTGTATTTTCCCTTACAGGTGGAAGAAGAGCGCAATTGTTCCCTGATCCGCAGGGTTCAGGCAACTTCCAAATTTCTTGGCCTTGCCCGTCGAGTGATCCTTCTCCTGTGATGATCAAACCATCAACATTCTCAATGATGAACCACTCGCTATTCGCGAATTCACTCATATCCGTCAACGCTTTTACAGCTCCTTGAACTTCAACAGTGATGGGACTCGTGCTCTTTTTAGGACCTTGAAATATAACTGGCCCTACTAAATAGTTTCCTTTAGGAATAAGAACCTTAGCTGCACCTGATGCCTCGGTCGCAGCAATCCATGCCTTTATGAATGCCTGCATTAAGAAATTACATTTTTCTTTTTTTGCGTCAATTGCGGCCTTGAAAGCTCATTGCTTCTGATTTTACTAGAATTATTATTTTTGTGAATAACATTATTCTTTGTAATCCAATCATACGAACTCACCTCTTCATCATTGGTCTTGCCATCACCCTTGGCGCCATATTTTGTGACATCAAAAACTGTACCTCCGGTGTCTACAAGTAGGCCACGATGGAGACTAAGGCCATTGCGAAAGGCACCTTCTACCTCATAGGAGAGCAAAGCTAAGCCTAAAAAGAATGCAATTTTGGTCCCGGTTGTTCTGGCCAAGGCCATTGTTGGCCTCAAACACAAGATTTACAGTTTTCCTTTTAAAAAATTCAAAAAAAAAAAAAAAGAAAAATCCAAGAAGCTAGGAAAACAAACTCTTGCACTCACAAACCTTAAATATCGATGGTTTGAACTAACATGAATATCTCTTCTATCTATAGCACACCTCCAACTTAGAAAACTCTAGATTTTTTTGCTGGTCTTTTGTCATTCTTATATTTAGTGGTGATCTCCCCAAAATTTAGCAGCATTATTTTGTTTGTCTGGCTATATTTTGTTTTGACGAGACATTTTTCTCTCCTGGCCAGTCAACTCCAACGGCCAAGAATCTCAATGCCATACAGTACACACCCTTGATGAAAAACACAGTCCTGGGAAAATAAGTTTTATTAACAACATTAACTACATAGCTAAGTATTCTGCTAAAGGGGTTGCATATGACACTAACATATGCTAAAATTTCATTTTACAAAACAAAACTAAAAAATCTTGCGAATAGGTGGCTTTGGAGCGCGATAATCTGCAATCAACACGCCACCACAAATATGTGCAGCTTCATAGCAATTAAGATCAGCTTCTCTCGGAGGAGCAAACTGAGGTTGATATTGAATATTATGTTGAGGTATATGGTGAGAATAACCCGTAGGAGGCATTGGCTTCCGTCCAACACACTCCTCTAGCAACGCGAAAGCTTCTATCCCAACTTTGGCTAGATCACTTGAACGCGCCATATCCTACCCGACCACTGTCGCACTTAGAATACTATTAGAAAGTGCAAAGTTTGAAACTATTTATGCTGAAAAAATGTTCATGAGATGAAATCATTTTATAGCAACTCCATGTGATACTATTTATCATGAAACCCCACCCCCCCCCACACCCCAAAAGAAAGGGTGAAGATAAAGATTTAGTTTGCTTTCGGTGCCACTTTTTACATGGTGTTTCCTAGTACTGCATATTCTCATTTATCTTCAGATGTGGCAAAATGTCAATCCATGACTCTAGTTAAGTTGTGAATCAACCAAGTCACCCAAGAACATATTCAATAGCAAGACTGAAGAGAGTAAGGGTGAATATGAATATGATTCCCCATATGGACGAACATTTTGCTTTCCAAAAACTTTTGCAATTGAAGGTATATTCTAGAGAATATGCTCGTATGGATTCTAGTTTTTCAAACTAATGCAATGGATAACAACACCCTAATCATGGGATGTGGATGAGAAAGAATCCAAGTGTAAAAGAGATTATTTGATTTATGAAGCTAAGATCAATCTAGCCCAGGTCCTTTTTTTTTAAAAAAAAATAATAATAATAAATACACAAGTCTTAAATTATTGGATCTTATAGGAAATGGGCATTTTTTTTCATATGAAATCGATGGTATCATTAAGCCAACGCCTTAGCTCGTCTGGTGGTCGACTATTGGTACCTCTTAAGCAAAATTTTGGTTCAAGTTTTGTGTCCGATGAAAATAGGTGTCAGAAGAATTTTTTTTCTTAAAGATTCAATATGTTTTGAATCAAATTTAATCAAAATTAATATGATTAATAGATAATAGTTGTTTATGTTGAGAAAAAAATGCTTTCGTCAATATCAAACAAATCAAAATGGTCGCTCCTTAAGAGAACAGTTTAGTAATCACAATCTTCTCTCCTAACTCTGTGATCCAGGTTCAAATATCGTGTAACAAAAAAAAAACAAAACGAAATGGCCGCTGTCATCTTTTGAATTCAATGGGAAATGCCATCTGTTATTAATGGACAGTTGGTTTAGTAGGATGTGGTGTTAGGCCTCTTAACCAAATTTTCAAGTTCGACTCGTGGTTTGAATATAGAAAAAACTACGTTGAGAGGGTAATCCCTTTAAATGAGTCACTGTAAATTCTAAACTAAATTAGTTAGAGTATGATTATGGACACCAATTGGTATAGTACAAAAAAAAAAAAATACCATCTGTTTCAAGACCGGAGTTGGCTTCTTTTCTGTAATCGGCCTAACCAAAGATTTAACCTTCTTTTAGAAGACTGGCCCAGCCCAAAAAATGCAAAACATTGCTTAGTATTAGGGGGTGTTGGGCCTAAAATTTTGGCCCAAGATTCAAAACTAAGACCCAGCTTTTTTTTTTTTTGGTAACTTGACCGTCCGGTATTTAGAGTTTTATCTCGATTAATACGGATTGAGGAGGATCCTCTCTCAATAATGTTTTTTCCGTATCCAATGGGAGTCAAACTCCCGACCTGATTAAGGGACGAAAGTGTCCTTCCCATTTACGCCCTTATGAGCTGGCCTGGTACTCATCTCCAACTTAAAAGTACCAATGAAGTATAAGTTTAGTGATACGATATTAGATTTGTTTAACTAAAATTTTGATTTCAAATTTTGAAAATAAAAAACAATCATTGAGAGAGTTAACCTTAAATTAGACACCATAGCCACTCCAACAGATTAATTGAGTTTTCAAATATTGATAATCAAATATTAAAAAAAAAAATCTTCGAAGAATTGATAAATTAGAAATAGCAACAATTTTGATATCAAATATAATTGGAATGTACACTGATTTTAGGTATTAAAAATGCCGCATGGAGGAAGCAAATTTTGTTGCCACCGTCGCACAAAGAGTAGAAACCATTTTAGGTATGATAACTATACAACAATATGAATAGAGGCAAAATGTAGAAGCTTCTGGCAAACCCCTCTCCCTAAGAACATTGGCCATAGTTTTCAGAAACAAACACTAATTTACAAGATTTTAATAGTATTTTTAAAAAATTTATAATGCATTTATTAAAATGTTGACAAATAATCATTTAATTTAATCACATTAACTTTTTTTGTCTCAAATTTTCAAAAGGACGGTTGCTCCCAGCAGATCTCTACACTAAAATTATTAATATATTAATAAATCTCAGCATTCTTAAATAGATTTTGGATGGGTTAAATTATGTTGTCCCACAGGAGATTTTAATTTTCAAAAAAAAAAAAAAACAAAAGAAAAAACCTTAGAATTGCTTTCCAAAAGATAACATAATTTTCAAAATGTAGAAGCTTCTGGCAAGAGTTGGCATGGCAATTTTCTTCTGGAACTTGTCAACATGTCCAACTCTGATTTTTTTTTTTCTTTTTTTTTTTTGACAAGTAGCTCAATTCCATGCTTATCTGTTTTCGTCCTCAACAAGAAAATAAAAAATAAAAAATGAAAATGAAAATTCCGATACTGTCCTAAACAACAAAGTTTTGAGCACCATTGATTAAGCTATGAAGGCCACTTTGATTCTTCCCCATAAGACCACCATAATTTGCGAATAATATTTCTTACATAATTTTTATTTTTCTCTTTTTCCTTTTATAATAGTTTATGAGAACAAAAAGCAGAAAATAATAACAATAAAAAAAATGATATTACCTTTCGTTCGGACCACACAAATAGGGGTGATGTATATATTTTTTATTTGGTGTTAAATCGATTAATATTTAAAATTATATTTTAATTAATTTGATTTAAATATTTATCGACTCATTCTAAAAATAACTCTTTTAATATAATATTTTTCATTTAGGATATATATATATATATATGCACCGTCGTTCCAAGTTTATAATAAATATTTTTATTTTAATTAATAAATATTGTAAAATGAGATTAGTATGGTACCATGGGCTAAGATTAGTCGATAATCAATGCAAGCGAATGAATGATTACGTCACGAATCCAGATGTCGAGAATGAAAAAATGCCGCTACCCAAGTGTCAGCCCTCACTTGTGAGTGGCAGTTGTCCATGAAATATGCCTGTGGAATCATAATATGCTTTTCTCTAGAGGCATATTTCCTTTTTAATTTTGTACGAAATGGACAATAAAACTCTCTCTCTCTCTCTCTCTCTCTCTCTCTCTCTCAAAATTGAATTTTTCTAAAAATTACTTTTCTCTAATTCCTTTGGAATCATAATATGCTTTTCCTTTTCTTGGGTATTAATACCGTCTTACAAGAAATACATTTCATGAAAAAGCATATATTATTTGTTATTTTCGTCGCAGACACTAAAGAAGGGGGCAAATGGTATAATTATTTAAAGTGAAGCTTTAAATAGAAAAATAATGCTTGTTTTTCTCAACGGGATCAATTTTAATAAATTTATTTTTATTCGGTTTCATAATAATTTTTTTTAATCTCAAATTGATATCAATATAAATAATAAATTTCTTTTTTTTTTTTTGTTTTTATCATACGCATTTAGGTTTTATCTGATTAATTCAGTTTGAATATCGTGTAATCTATTTTAGGAGTTGGTTTTTTTAAATCTTTTTTCATCATTTTCAGGGGTCAAAATCGAGATTTTTGATTAAGAAGTTAGAGTGTTCGATCATTCAATTCAAAGAAATTTGGTTAAATAATAAATTTCTTTGAAATATAACAATAGCGCTCGTAGGTTTTTTGGCCCCTCAGCTAATTTTACAAAAATTAATAAAAAAGGAAAGTGTTTAGCATGACAAGAGGAAAACATAGGAACAAGACAAGAGAACCAAAAAAGAACTCTACTTATTTTATCCAAATATAGTTTAATCAAAACCTACCAAAACTCCCAAATGTGGTTATTGATTCTAAGAGTAAGTGGATACTCTAAGTCCCAGTTTGGTGATCATCACATTCACTCAATCCGTTGATCCTGAATTCAAATCGTGTTATAAAAAAAACAAAGGAAAATCAGATGCTTTAATCCCTCATTTATTTCCCTACTCTTGGGCCCTCGTCCAAAACCAATCATAATGAAGTTTTATGAATTCATCATTGAATAACACATGGTTTCAGACCCATGGTTTTAGAATACTTCAACGGAGCATAATTCCAATACCATCCGATGGCAAACAAGACAAGGTGTTCTCTGGTATATACTTATTACTTTCTCATGTGGTGGTTTTGAGTAAAAGAATTATTTACTTATTTTTCGATTTAATCCTAACGGTGCCATATATACTTGATATGTATGATTTGATAGTAATTTTATTAAAAGACCAAAGTTATAATCAAGTTTACACATTTAGACCTTCATAAGATCTTTTTTTTTTTTTTTTTTTTTTTTTATCAACGAACAGTTAGTTTAGTGGAATATGATACTAAATCCTTTAATCAAGTTCCCAAATTCGATTCGCGACTTCAGTATAGAAAAAATTACGTTGGGAGGGTAACCCCCTTAAATGAGTCACTACAAGTCTCAAATCGGATCAGTCAGAGTATGATTCTAGATACTGATCAGTATAATATCAAAAAAAAAAAAAAGATCTTTTTTTTAAAGGAAAAAAAAAAACTTAAGATTAAATGAGAGGGGGAGACTTTGATCAAGGAGTATCAAAAAACATATGATTTTCTTATTGTGCACCTGTTGAAATGATTTGATTAAGGAGTATTTTGTTAAGATTCAAGATGATTAATAATGTTTTTTTTTTCATTAACTTAAATTTTCAAAATTGACAATTGTTATGTAAAATATAAAATGACATTAGAGTGGGAGATTTTGATTTAAGATCATACTAAACCTTCTTTTTTTTGGGTTACATTCTGATCATGAAAATTTGTACATTTGTAATAAAATAATCTTTTCTGAATAGAATAAAATGAAT
Organism: Dillenia suffruticosa; assembly: GCA_033439265.1. Taxonomy (NCBI): domain Eukaryota; kingdom Viridiplantae; phylum Streptophyta; class Magnoliopsida; order Dilleniales; family Dilleniaceae; genus Dillenia; species Dillenia suffruticosa. The sequence goes on along the minus strand of JAVTVX010000020.1, from coordinate 24,569,120 downwards.
TTATTTTTTTAATACGTGTATTTCTATAAATTTGTCACTCAAAATGTGACGATTTTTTTTTTACAAGAATTCGAATCTGGAATCATCACATTAAATGAAACAGATTTGTACCATTAGCCTGTTTCCTTAGAGACGATATTTGCTATGTTGATGGATCATATGGATTTGTTCTTTTAAGCATGAATTATGATTCAAATCGTCGCTTACACCATAGTTAAGTACAAATTATACGACACTCATATTTTACAATTAATAAATTATAAATTTAAGTAGGATTAAATAAAATTATTTACAAGTCATAAGCTAATTGGTTGGGAAAAAAAATAGGTATCTAATATTATAATTTGGAAAATTGGCAATAAAGTCCATCCAAATAATAATAATTATATGATTTGAATTAATAATTATGATGTAATAATTTGAATTTGTGTAGTACATGAGGGCTTTAGTCATCATTTCACCATTGCTAACATATTTTATCGTTACAGCTCTCACTTACCCCTGGTTTGGGAGTTTAGGAGAAAGAAGAGAGAAACAGAGAAATGATAAAATTTTCTTTCTATTTTATGGGAGGGGTTAGAAAAGATGTGAAATTTATTTAGAATTAAATATTTATCAATCAATTTTTTAAAAATAAAGTTAATATTTTAAAAAATTAGAAAGAGTGAATTTTTCTTTTCTCTCATTTTCTTTTCATTTTTGAAAAGAAAAATTTTTAAGATTTTAAAAATAAAAAATAATCTTTTTTTTTTTTTTTTTACTTTTCTTTTCACATAAAACTCCGAGACGAAAAAAAAAGAGTCGCTTTCTCTCTTAATCTCACCGATGAAGCAGTGTTTCCGATGAAGCAGCAACAAGAACCCTCTTTTTGGATTGAAGCAATGGTTCTCCAACTAGGATACAGGCGAGAAACCCTTGTCGCCATCAAATTAGAGAACATGTGTACATGGAGAATACCACTGTGATTTTGTAGGAAAAAGAATATATCTTGAGAGGTAAAATTTGCTCTCACCCAATTTACTCTCTCCATAAAAATTATTCTGTTTTAATATAAAAAATGTTGTTTCATCTTTCACAAAATTTTCAATAATTATTATAAAATTCTAAATATTAATATAAGAATTTATCGCGAGAAGATTTAAAATTATCAATTAAAAGTTTAATATTAGTATAAAAATATTAAAATTATCACCCTAAAGCTTAATATGGATCAGGCAACCATGGACGTGGTGGGAAAAAAAAGGGTTCTGTGAAGCTCTCTGTTGCTGGTTTTGGTATTCATGTTTGCGTTCTCGACTCGAGTAGATTCCAAAAATTGTAGTCACATCTCAAAAACCGTCAAAGCCAAAACCCATCAATCTGCTACCTGTTTTTTTATTGCTCTGTTTTGGTTTGGCCATGGCAGTCTCACTATCCCATGTGTCACGATCAAAACCGCCACCTTTTTTTCCTCACTTTCTGCACATATTTTATCTCTTGACACGCTTATCGCTGTCGCGCTAACTTCTCTCTTCTCTCTATAAATTCCATAGTACATTTCTGTCACGCAATTTGTCGAATACATAGAATAGCGAATTCAGATTATCAATGCCAACTCCAAAATTGACAAGAGTTCCGAGCATGAGAGAGAGGGTTGAGGACACCCTCTCTGCTCATCGCAATGAACTCGTTTCTCTTCTCTCTAGGTTCAATTTTTTACACCCCCATTTCATTTTATGTAAAACATATTTAATGTCTTTGCTGTTGTGTTCTCTTGTTATTGATTTTCTCTTTTTTCCTTTTCTTTTCTGGTGCCGCGAAGGTATGTCGCTCAGGGAAAAGGAATATTACAACCCCATCACTTGATTGATGAGCTTGACAATATTTATGGCGACGAAGAAGGGAAACACAGGCTCAGTAATGGTCCTTTTAGTGAAGTCCTTAAATCTGCTCAGGTTTTTCTTCTTCACTTTTCGTATGTTTTATTTTCTTTGTCTGGTTCTTACTTCTTATTTGAATATTTTAAATATGGGTTTCTTGAAAATTTCTTACTATTTTTCCTTTCCGTGATGTTTTTGTCTCTCTGTTTTTTTTTTTGGGTTGTTCCATAAATGATAAAATGTTCTTTTTTTCCTTTGTGGGTTTTGTTCAGATCATATTTGGATTTTTGAATATGCGTTTCTTGTAAGTTTTGCTTGCTAATTTTCCTTTTTGGATGTTATATGCCTTTTCTGTTGTTTAATATTCTTTTGAATTTCTGGGCATTTTATCTTCTTGTTGGAAACTTGAAATAACTAAACATTTACCGATTTATAGAGTTGTGCAAGGTGTGATTCTGTTGATTAATGTACTGATTTCTGGGTTTTTGATGCCTTTTGCTTAGGCAGGACCTTAGTCTGCTCCGTTTTTTTTTTTTTTTGATCAATTTCTAAATGTTTGAATGAAGTATTTTCCTGTTTATTAAATTTTCCTTTTTTATATGTTTCGTATCCTTTAGATTTTCTAAAATTTCTTTTTGTATTTCCGAGCTGTGTGAAGTGTGATCATGTTGGTTGATGTGTTGCTGATTGGTGATAATAGGAAGCTATAGTATTGCCTCCTTTTGTGGCGATAGCAGTTCGACCAAGGCCTGGCGTTTGGGAATATGTGCGAGTCAATGTTTATGAACTTAGCACGGAACAGCTGACTGTTTCGGAGTACCTTCGCTTCAAAGAAGAACTTGTTTATGCACAGCAGTGAGTGCTCTTGTTTTGTTCTCATAATGATTTATGGACTTTAAAGGGTTGTTGGTGTTCTTTTCAAAATAATTGACATTTATTCCTGCATATTCGAACCTTTACAGGATTAATGACCATTTTGTGCTCGAGCTTGATTTTGAGCCTTTCAATGCTACATTCCCACGCCCAAATCAGTCTTCATCCATTGGAAATGGGGTTCAGTTCCTTAATCGTCATCTGTCTTCAGCTATGTTCCGGAATAGGGAGTCCTTGGAGCCGTTACTAGATTTTCTTCGTGCACACAAGTATAAAGGCCAGGTAAGATAAATTAGAATTAGAATTTTCATTTTCTGTCATTGCATTATGCATGCTATGCCATATCGGCGCATCTATATTGACAATAACACAATCTTTTGGGAATTTAATTATGTTAGTCATCGCTAAGTGCAGGTGATGATGTTAAATGATCGAATTCAAAGCACATCTAGGCTTCAGTCTGCATTGTCTAAGGCTGAAGATTATCTTTCCAAGCTTCCCTCTGATACACCCTACCCAGAATTTCAATATGAGTAAGTTCATAAAATTATTGTCTTCTCTTCTGCATGGAGGGCTATCGTTTTATATTGAGAGCAATCATTGACATTTTCACATACATATAATGCACACTGATGAACAGATTACAAGGGATGGGTTTCGAGAGAGGTTGGGGCGATACAGCTCAGAGAGTGCTGGAAATGATGCACCTTCTTTTGGACATTCTTCAGGCACCTGATCCCTCTACCTTGGAGACATTCCTTGGGAGGATACCCATGGTGTTTAATGTTGTCATCCTGTCTCCTCATGGGTACTTTGGTCAAGCTAATGTGCTGGGGTTGCCAGACACTGGTGGACAGGTATTCTTCTGTTGAGGATAGCACTGAAATGAACTTTTATTCTATAAATTTGGAAATATTATGGCCTGGAATGCAAATTTTACAAAGGTTTTGTTTTCACTTTCCCTTGCATTTCTACATGATGCAGATCGTGTATATACTGGATCAAGTGCGTGCATTGGAGAATGAAATGATCCTAAGGATAAAGAAGCAAGGGCTAGATCTTACTCCTAGAATTCTTGTGGTGAGTTCTTGAAATTTAGTTGGCCTACGATAACACCAGAATTCAAAATGATATATCTTGATGCATCTTTTTTCCTCATTGTCATAGGTGACCCGCTTAATACCTGATGCAAAGGGAACTACTTGCAATCAGCGGCTTGAAAGAATTAGTGGTACAGAACATACTCATATTTTGCGTGTTCCATTCCGATCAGAAAAAGGAATTCTGCATAAGTGGATCTCAAGGTTTGATGTATGGCCATATTTGGAGACTTTCACGGAGGTAACTTTTCAACTTCAGTTGGAGATGAAACTTGTATATTTGGCTATCGTAAAAATGCCCAAAGGATATTTGAGGAAGTGCGTAAGGTGGATAACTATAAATGCCAAAATCTTAATGTGGATGATCATTCTCTAGATGATCATTCTCTAGATTACTTTCCCAAGATAACTTTCCTTTCAAAACTTGAGAGGAGGATATGGAGTTAGTAAATTAATGCATTACATTTCTGCCTTGTGAACTAGTTGTCATTGATTGTAGAACAAATTGGATGTGTTATTTTGCTCTTTGTTGCTCTTAATTTTGACACTCCTTTAGAATATAATTTCGTTGTGGTATCCAGGATGCAGCAAGTGAAATCATTGCAGAGTTACAAGGGATTCCAGATCTAATTATTGGGAACTACAGTGATGGGAATCTAGTTGCATCTCTGTTATGCCACAAGTTGGGTGTTACTCAGGTCAGTTATGACTACATTAATCGTGCAGCAGAGATTTTGATTATTTTTAACTTCTACAAGCCAGCCTGAACTTATCTGAAAATTTATATTTCTGCAGTGCAACATTGCACATGCATTGGAGAAAACTAAGTATCCAGATTCTGACATATACTGGAGAAATTTTGAGGAGAAATACCACTTCTCCTGTCAATTTACAGCTGACTTACTTGCCATGAACAACGCTGATTTTATCATCACCAGCACATACCAAGAGATTGCGGGAACGTAAGTCCTTTTCTTGGATAATATGTGTGAGATGAGAAAGAAAACATCTTTCACTTTCCTTTATGAACAACTTAGTATATTTTTTCTGCTCAAACTAGTCAATCACGATCAGATAAAACACCCAATCAACCTGGCCCGGTCTGCGCCTGGACTTTTCCAGAATAATTTCTCTCTTGAAAAAGCTTTATGATGGGAAAACACCATGTTAGCTTTGGAGATGGGTTATTTTGCAGCCCTTAGTTGTATATTCCTTTTCCAATGATGGTAAAATTGTAGAGGAGAAATTTTAAAATCTCATATAATCAAATTGCCATGCATTACATTGCTAAACTTGTTCATTTTCTAGATGGAAGTATATATATATTTTACTTAGATCATGAGAGACTGTCAGCCGGATTTGGAAAGGTTGGTTGCCTGGAAAGTTAGATGAAATAGTTTGAAGAATATCCAGAAGATGACACCTTTGCTATCCTTTCACCATTTATAAAAAGATTAAACCAGTGTTCACTGGTAAATATTTGCACTTAATGCTTCTAAATGCATGATAGAGTACTTGCTGGAAGCATAGCCTAGACGTTACATATCCAAGTGCAAGAATGGACCATGCTTGAAATATCATGAAAGTTAAGCTTTTCCAATGGGCCACAGATTATTGCATCTTGCATGATCTATCGCTTTTTACAATGCTAAGGCCATAACTGAAATGAGTACTTAACTGCAATTGCTGCTTATTTGTTTAAATCCTTGTGTGTGTTGCAAAATTGTTCCGAAAATAAGATATTTTTTTTTTCAATTTCATTTCTGATTGTCTTCAAAGTTAAATTCTATGCTTCTTGTTGCATCAATGGCTTAACATAAGTATCGTTTCAGGAAGAATACCGTCGGTCAATATGAGAGCCATGCAGCTTTCACCCTTCCCGAACTGTACAGAGTTGTTCACGGAATTGATGTTTTTGATCCAAAGTTCAATATTGTCTCACCTGGGGCGGATATGAGCATCTATTTTCCTTACTCAGAGAAACAAAAAAGACTTACAGCTCTACATGGGTCAATTCAAAAGCTTTTATATGACCCCGAGCAGAACGAGGAACATATGTGAGTTGCCCTATTTTGTCTTGCTAGTTGACATAAATATAAATGAGATGCATTGTTATTATAGGAATGAAGATGTTTTATTCCATAGCAATTCGAGCTCAAAACAATTTCAAGTATCTTCTTATACAATTCTCAATAGACGAAGAAACTCTATAAAGTTCTCAAAGATTCTAACCAATTCCTTCTTGGCTTTACTGCAGTGGTTCACTGAGTGACCGGTCAAAGCCTATTATCTTTTCAATGGCAAGGCTCGACAGGGTAAAGAATATAACAGGTCTAGTTGAGTGCTATGGTAGATTTGCCAAACTTAGGGAGCTTGTAAACCTTGTAGTTGTTGCCGGTTACAATGATGTGAAGAAGTCCAGTGACAGGGAAGAAATTGCTGAAATTGAGAAGATGCACAGCCTCATTAAGCAGTATAATTTGGATGGCCAGTTCCGATGGATATCAGCTCAAACCAACCGTGCACGCAATGGTGAGCTCTATCGTTATATTGCTGATACTGGAGGCGCTTTTGTACAGGTATTTATTAAATCCTATACTTATTTTCTCATTAGCCCATCAGGCATAGGGCTCACTTTCCATGTTTTCATTCACAGCCTGCCTTTTACGAAGCCTTTGGACTTACCGTGGTGGAAGCAATGACCTGTGGCCTACCAACATTTGCCACTTGCCATGGTGGTCCTGCAGAGATCATTGAGCATGGTATCTCAGGATTCCATATTGATCCATATCATCCTGATCAGGCTGCGGAACGCATAGCTGATTTCTTTGAAAAAAGTAAGGAGGATCTAAGCTATTGGCAGAAAATTTCAGACGCTGGGCTTCAGAGGATCTTTGAAAGGTGTGATTTCTTTCTCAACAGAATCCTGACAACAGTATCGGGAGACGCTTAATCCTCTATGCATTTATAGGTATACATGGAAAATACATTCCGAAAGGCTAATGACCCTGGCCGGTGTTTATGGTTTCTGGAAGTATGTCTCGAAACTTGAGAGGCGTGAGACAAGGCGATATCTTGAGATGTTCTATATTCTTAAGTTCCGTGATCTGGTGAGCTTTACCCTCTATTCCCAATGTTAGGATCTTGGAATGGGCACAAATTTCGTTAAAATTGATTATATTTCTCACTGTCTTAATTTAGGTGAAATCTGTTCCACTGGCCATTGATGATGACAAACACTGAACTAGAAGAGCAAACTCTTGTTTTCGGCCGTTACTCTCTGAATAAATCAGTGAGTGGTTATGCTAGAATTTGAATAGGTGTTGTATGAATGGCCCCGAAATTTTGCCTTCCTCGGTTGTAAATAAATAAGGTTGTCAACAACTTCTGCTGTATGTATTTGTGCCCCATGTGTGGGAGGATGGATTATTGGAAGGGTATTTATGTCAAAGGATTTTTTAAAGTTCTACGGTTTCGGATGAGGGTAATAATCTTCTCTCATGTCTTGTCGTGTGGCATTGATGAAAGAACTATGGGTTAGGGCTTCGGTTGAAGACTGACTAGTTGGGGATGTCTTTGGGTCCCCCAAAGTTTTTTTCTTTCTTCGAATCCCATGTCAACTGGGGGCCCTGCTGGGCTTTTCAGTAGGCGTTATCCTCGTTTCATTCTGATCCGGATCCATTGTCTCTCCGTCGAAAAGAGAATCCCGTGGCAGGGGTGAAAAAGCAACATTTGGAACTTGATCATGCAGGTTCTGACACTCATTCTGGACCACCAGCCTATCGGCTTTTTGACCACACGACCCACACAGCTTCCTACGCATCACATGTTTTTGGACAATCTCTCCCTCCCCCCCCCCCAAGGAAACGGTCAAATATTCTCGCTCTAGCATTTTTTTTCCATTCTTATCGTCTGGCCCTCGAGCCTTGACCACTTTCATATTAGCACTGTCTTTTTACGAGGGAGGTGATTTTAAATATAATTAATTAAATACACTTGTAATAAATTTTGTACGCATTTTTTCGAGTTTTGGCAGTTAACAATGGTAATACTCAATAAAAAAAAGTTTTTTCTATTATTTTATCTATAAAGGAAACAAAAAAAACTAGTGTAATATAACAAAGGATGTGCACAGAGAGCATTTTTGCTGTTTGTGGTGAATGAATCTATTAAGCAAGTTTACAATAGTATTGTGTGGATTTGATTTGAGAAGTGGTGGTCCATCAGAACATGCTGTTGGGAAAGGTTTCTTGTTAAAAGGAGAGAGGGAGAGGGAGAGGGAGAGAGAGAGAGATGATATGGCCAAGTTAGGTTCAATGGAACCAGATATTACAATCTGCTTCAATCTTCTTACACTAGAGTAAGATTTTACTCCATTTATAATTGTATTGATCTTACTTTCAACTTATATCTGCAGTTCCTTTTTTATGAAACTCTCCCTTCTTACCAAGAAAAAGAGTAATAGATTAATAAATGTTGCGTATTAGAGGACATATTTGCGAGTCCCAAAAACAGACTAATATGCTTTGAAAAAGGATGAAGGCCATTGCTGAAAAGCTTCGTTAACCAGAACTTGTCTTACATAATACTAAATATAATAATAAAACGCCTGCACTCACGCCAATCTCTCTCTTCTTCAAAGTATGTAAGAAAACCCTATTCCTTTAATATCTTCCCATCTTGAGACCTGTGCTAAAACAAGATCTTTTTTTGGGGGGAGGGGGGGGCGGGGAGCGCTCAAGCTCAACCCTATAGGTCTCGAACCCAATCCACAACAACCTACCCTAGAATATTAAAGGACCTTTGAACACGTTAAAAACATCCAAATCTAGAAGACATATAACACCCCCCAGCCACCTAATAACTTGGAGATGTAAGAACCTAGAGTTTGACCAAATTCGTGAGCCTATATGCCATACCCATACCCTTAACCACCTAATAACTTGGGAGTTGGAGATGTAAGAGCCTAGAGTTGGCCAAATGAGTGAGCCAAATATGCCAATGGACCCACAAGAGGGGCGTTGATATAGGTTGATGGCTCCGATTGCCCGTAATCAGACCGTTGATCAGGGAATTCATCGTGTTCGTTTGGCCCGCCGACAACAGCACCTACCAAGATGTTAGGATTTGGGGATTGAGAGTTCATGATGGCAAAACCCGATGAGCATTGGATCTTGGCTGGATGAGATTGGATTGATGGTAGGGATGAGCCCCTGTGGTGGATCCTTTGTGGATACCTTGGACCATATCCCACCATGTAGGACATCCTTAAAGGATTGTCCCCAAGCAAATAATCCACCTACATTAAAGAAAAAATCATTGCACTAAATTAGATGAAACTAGAATCGAAATTGATTTAGTTTAATGAATACCTTCCAAATTTTGTACCTGTTTTTTGGCAATGATTCGGAGACTCGTAGGAGTAAGAGTAGTACCACCACAAGTAACAACCTTGTGGGCAGCGGTTAAGTACTTGGCATAAGTTAAGAGCAAGAATGAAGTGGAAGTAACATACTGCATGTTGCCATCACTCATTTTGTACAGTAGTCCACCTATTTTGAAATTTTACATAGCACCGACAAAAATAGCCGTTACCAAGGAATTCCAGCTGGCACAAACTAGAGAGAGAGAGAGAGAGAGAGAGAGAGAGAGAGAGAGAGAGAGAGAGAGAGAGAGAGAGAGAGAGAGAGAGAGACCTGGGGTGTATTGAGCTCTGCCTGGTATGAGAGAACAAATGTAATTATCAGCATGACCTTTGTAGTCATGGAGGACTTGCACCTTTTGAACAAGGAATGCCTAAAAAAGTTCAAAGGAAAATTAAAGCCTTAATTGATGATTATTGTAAGCGTATAAAATAATTTAAGTACCCAAAAACATCGGCACAATTAGGGGAAAAGAAAAGGATTAGGTGTAACTGAGACCTTGGAGAGAAGAATTCTTGCACCAACATGCTTGTTGTCCCAACAAAAGGTATTATCATCCTCATCAGCACCAAGCGTCTGTCCATTCATCTGAATGTAACTCAGGTATGTTGGGCTTCTAGTGGCTCTATGCAACCAAGCAGCACCCCACAACAATTCATCCTTCCACAATCAAACCCCCCCCCCAAAAAAAAAGAAGAAAAATTAAGGTCCTTAACCAGAGAATCTATATCCTATAGCATAAATTAAGGTAATTATCAACCCAAGGGTAATGTGCAGCAGCAATTTAACGTAAATTAAGAGTTTGATTTGAGAGACCAGAGAATCCATACCTGATAACCAGAATAAGAGCAATAAAAAGGGCAAACAAAAGGTTTCAACCCATCGCTATAGGAACCTCTGTACTTATCGGCAAACTGGAAAATCTATTAACATTGCAACAAACAAAAGTTAAACCTAGTGAAATGGGTCTGATCTGTTCGAGTCAGAAAATGTTTTGTTGAAAAAATATTTGAAAGTTTATTCAATAGTTTATTACCCTTATAGCTCTTCTAAGGAGAATTTTGGAGTAAGTGGGGTCAGATCTTCTGAAGACAATTGAAGCAGCAGCAAGGGCAGCAGCAGTCTCAGCTGCAACATCTGAACCAGGTGTGTTCTTATCAATCTTGTATACAGTTCTTGGTGTGTCCATATCTTCGGGCCTCTCCCAACAAGCATGGTCTTTGTTTGCATCACCAACCTTCACTCACAACCCCCGCCCCCAAAAAAAAAAAAAAAAAAAATTCAGCCTTAACCCCTACTTACGTATATATATATATATATATATCTTTACTTTTATCATGTACTTCAATTAAATGCCGCTAATTGCATTAAAAAAAAAAAAAAAAAAAAAAAAAACCTCAAGGCATAATTTTCATAAATCTGGAAAATACCCACAAAGAGAATTCGCACGAAATGAAGGATTTGAGACCGCACATTTTGACTGAAATGTGTGAGGAAAAAAGGTTTTGAGTTAAAACCTAATCAAATGCAGGGGAAGAAAAAAGGGGTTTTGAACAGATTAACTGAAAATAAATGGGTATCGCAAAAATGAAGGATTTGGCATTTGAGACTTCAGGGTATCACAAAAATGAAGGATTTGACATTTGAGACTTCACATTGCACTTAAATGCATGGGCAGAAAAATGGGTTTTAAGAATAAATAAGCATGCAGGATTAAAAGGGTTGAACATTTTACAAAACAATGAAAGAACAAAATAGGAGATTTGAGGAAGGACCTGAACATAAATGGTGTCTGGATGGGCAGTGGCTTTAAGCAGATAATCAGTAGCCCAACGAATGGCGTCTTTCGCATTCTGAAGCTCACTTTTCATCAACCCACCAAACTCAATAACACTCCATGAAAGCATTGTTGTTGTGAATGCCATTGGAAACCCAAACTTCACGTTGTCTCCTGCATCATAGTATCCTCCAACCAAATCAACCTGCATTATCATAGAAACCCACAAAAAATTAACAAAACCCCGTTTTAGTATTAATGTTGACTGAACCCACAAAACCCAGAAAACCCATTTCAGATTTTACACAAAATAGGCTAAAATAAGCTAAACCAAAAAATGGAATAACAGAATGTTGATAATGTGAAGTTGCAATACGTTCATGGCAGAGCCATCAGAAAGGCCAGAGTCTCTCCTCCAAGAAAGTCTCTGGTTAGCAGGAAGCTTTCCAGACCTCTGTCCTTCATAGAAGAGGATTGATTTGGTGAGAGCATCTCTGTAGTTGTGATGGGCAAAGCGAGGATGGCGGTGGTTGTGTTGTGCATTGCACAGAAACAGAAAACAAGTGAAGAGAATCAGAAGAAATGTAGATGAAGAAGAAGAAGAGAGAGAGAATGCCATCTGCTCTTTGTAGTTACGCCCAAAGGAAACGGAAAATCAACAACACAACTAACAAAACCAACCTGCAAAGCTGCAGCGAAAGAAAGAGAGTGCTCTGTTTTATAGACCAAAAAAGCTGACACACTCTCTCTCTCCCCCTCCCTCCCTCCCTCCCTCCCTTTTACGCTTTTGTGTTATTATTAACTCCACCACTGACCACCTCCTAATAAAGAAACTGCTACATAATTCACGAGAGAGAAGGATAAAATTTATGATTTTTTTTTCTTTTTTTGGTTTTGGAAAAAGTTGAAATTAGGTTGAGACGAAATAAATTTGAATTTTACAGAAAAATCTTAATTATAAGTTTGAAAAGTAAAATAATCAGATTAGAAATAGTTTGTAAACAACGTTAAAATGAGAATTATTTTATTTTTTAATTTTATAATCAAAATTTTCTTAATTTTTTTATGAAAGTATGATTATTAATAATCTTATAAAAATTTTAACTTTTATTTACAAGTGTCTATTTCTAAATAGAAACTTTTTTATTTTTATAATAAATAATTAAAATAAAATATAAATAATTTAAGATTGAGATAAAAATGAGAATTGCCAAAAATGGAAGTGTGTCCTCGTGACCATACATCACACAACGGAAATTTGCTTGTGAGGGGTAATTTTTGTTATGTGTGGGCCTTGAGGCTCGTGACTTGGATTAAGGAAAAAGGCCCTATGGCCTAAGGGGCTAAGATAAGACTGGTGCCACTCTTTTTTTTTTTTTTTTTATTTATTGTATCGATCGATATTTAAAATAATATTTTGATTAATTTAGTTCATAATTTATAATGATCTATTTAAAAGGTCTATCATTTTAACATAATTTATTTCGTATCTAATTCACGAATCAAACTTATAATATTGATTAAGATATGTAATATCATATTTCATTAAACCAATTAACCGTTGATCATCGGTATCAACTTTGAGTGTTTGTGGAGGTGTCCCGTGAATGAAGCAATGAAATTTAATTACAAAGTTTGTTTTTTTTTTTTTTAAGTTCATGATTATCAAATTTTTGCTAATTTCTCAAGAGATAATAATATTTATTATTTTTTTCTAGAAGGAGAACATTGCCCGGTAGAATTTAATACACAGGTGACAATAAAATCGGGAGTTAAATTGGGTATTATTTTTAAATAAATTATAAATATATTTAATTAAATAATTAATAAAAAAATATCAAAATATATAAAAACATCATTTCCCAATATTTCATAATATATATTTTGTATTTTTTTATAATCGATTCGATATTTAAAATTATATTATAATTAATTTGATTTAATTATTATCGGATTCAATTTAAAAAAATTACATAATATAATAATTTTTATTTTTATATTTTAAATCTAAAAAATTTAATAATTTTGCCGACTAAGTTTGTAATATTCATAATCACGCTCGCATCAACAAGAAGAAGAATCACAGAGAGAATAGGTTTCTGAGGTTGTCCATGTCTTTCGAGAGTTTGACTTAGTCAACATAGAATATTGGGAGTATGCAAATGGGCATGGCCTGTTCCTAATAAGACTGGTTATGATCGAAAAGATCATGGAGGAGAGTGAGTGAGGCTTTGATTGAGACAGAGACAAGAATACTAAGACAACATCATTAACTGCACTATTTAGGAACACCCACGTTAATTTAATACCCATCAGATGGAATTGAGAATGGAACTGCTAATCAATCAACTCACGCCGGATTTTAAGGGGACTTGAGTATGATTTATCTAAGAAAATAATAAATCTCAGACATATTTATTTTGCACATCATTAAATCCATCAGAACTAAATTAATGACGTACCAAATTAGATTTTCCTGCACATTCCATATGCCTTGTTGTTAGATATCCGAGCATCCATATAAGATTGAGAGTTCTAATTCCTCATCTCTGTGGTCTGAAATTGGTGAGAAATTTATATTTTTGCAAATAAGTTATCAATTGCTAGTATCAATCTATGAATGGTACCAAATGCTATTTCCAGAATTTGACATATCAGATTGGAACCCTCGTTCCCTCGTAAGAGAGATGTTCTTTTTTGTAACATTATGTATGTATGTATGCATGCATTTCGGTCTTTAACATTGCAATTATGGAATTTTGATAATCAATGATCCGTGGATTTAATAGTAAATCATTAAATTCTCTTAATTCAAATCTCAAACTCAAACTTGATAATAGAAAAATAACCATAAAAAAAATCAATCTCTAATTGAATTTCACACCTGTTTGAACCTATATTAATCAAGTTTTTCGATATTAATGGTCAAATAAAAAATTATAGTGTTGTGATGTGAATACACTATTCTCTGTTGAGATATAATATAACCAGGAGTGAAGGGGGATCACTCCCAAATTAATATATATATATTTATTAGTGATATGCTAATAAATAATGTTAAGATCTAAATAAAATACTTTTTGTTCTTTAAAAATTATTGCACAACCCCTTAATATAATTTTTTGGATTGTTCCTTTGGATAAATAGTATGTTTATAATTAAGGGGAAGGGTTAGATAAGAAAAAGAGATGCCTAGATGGATCAAAGTTCCGGATTTATGGGGGAAGGGTCATCAAGGAGGTAGATGATGGAAGAAAAGTTTAATTTTTTTAAGGAACGGGAACAACATACATTCAATTATAAGATCCAAAAGCGTTTGTAGGGGAAAGGAGGAGACCATGAAGATGGGGGTTTGATGCTTGGAATCTCAGAGTACAGTCATCTAGTCACAAAAGGTTCAAGTGAGTCCCATGCATAGAAATGTGGTAGGAATGGAGAACTTGAATCAAGAACATTTGGTCAAAGAAGAAAAGGCAATTTGGCATTGCAGATGCTACCAACATACCCCCCCATTCATTCTTATCTTTTCAAAGATTTTTTTTTTTGGTACTTTGGATCGGTTACCGCCCGATATTTGAAATTTCATCTCGGATAATCTAGATCGACCGTTATAGGGTCTATTTTGTGAGGGCAGATCTCTCAATATTATTTTTTCCGTATCTAGGGGGAGTCAAACTCCTAATTAATGGACGAAAGTGTCTATCCCACCTACACCAACAAGTATCGTTATCTTTTCAAAATTTTTGGGTTCCATACTTTTTGCATGCATTCGATCCAATGCTGTAGCTAAATTAATTTTTGTAGTGGAATAATATTTCTAGTTTTTATTTATTTAAAGGTGATTGAATTATGCAATAAGAGTGATTTTTATTTTATCCATTAATCCCCCAAATCTTTATACTCACAAATTTTTTATTTTAAAAACCCCTAATATTAATTCAAAAATTTTTATTAATTTGATCTATTTAATGTTTCTTAATATAAATAAAACCTAACTTATCAAAAGCATTGTCTTACAGGAATGCATAAGCGGATGTTGATGGTACGGGAGTGGGAGTAGTTTTGGAAACACCTGCAAACTGGTATAGGAGTCTACTTCGCAATTTGGCTATTTGGGTTTTCAGGCTTCATAGGCACTTTTACGAATTTGCGGGGTGAGTTGTTCTATATCCTCTATAGGCTATAGGCTGTGATCAGTGTTTTCAAAACCGGATCTGGCCATCCATTTCGATCGGAATCGTTTTAATAATTTGATCCGATTTTTATTATTAAATAAAATAAAATCAAAATTAATTAAAATCGTTTAAAATTGATAAAATTAATGAATTATTCAGACTGATTTAAAAAAATTAAATTCATTTTTTATAAAAATATATAGATTTTATTTTATTTTAAAATATATAATATACAAATTATATATATAATAATCATGATATAAAATGATTCTATCGATCTGATCAGTAAACCAATAACCGATAAATTAGTCAAATTGTTTGTCGGTTTGATTTTAAAAATAATGGTCGAGATAGAATTAGGAGAGTTATTTGTGAATCGAACTCACCGGATGCTGCTCTAATGACCGATTGGATTTGTTCTGCCATGCACAACTATGGAAGCGTGTCTTTGACATTAAAAGCATGCATGGGGGCGGTGATCGGGAAGCCTCTGTCCATCATATTCTTTGTGTGGCCAATTTTCTTTCCTTTGATATATGTTTGTGATTAATATTATTTGTATACCTTCAAAATAAGTAGACCAACAAACGGAGAGTTAACTTAATGAATAAAAGTATTAATCACTTAATCAATTCTCAAATTCAAAACTTAAAATAAAAAAAATTATATCAGAAGAGTTATCCCTAAAATAAATCTTATAAACACTTAAATTAAATTAGTTAGATTATGATTTCAGATAGTGATCGGTATAGTTAGGAAAAAAAACAAACAGAGTGAGTGAGTCTGAATAGAAGATGTCTTCTGTAATCTAATATAGCATAATCAAATATAGTGTAAAACTTTTATAAATTCGTTCATATTATTGTATTCGCGTCACTTTTTGTTTCAGTCTCATAAGATAAGAGGAGCACCAGAGTTTAATTACTAGGGCATGGCCTAAACATGGTAGTAATGTTATTATTTAAAAAATCAGGATGGGGACCCAAGTAGTAAAAAGGATCACAAGAAGTTCAAAGATGGTCCAGACAATGCTGCTTTACGAGGCTGAAGATTATTAATCCAAACGGTGTACGAACCTGGAAAATGAGTCACGAAGATGAAGGGAACAATAGTGAAAGTGAGGAAAAGATGTCAAGCTGCCCATCTTAAAAAAGGGAAAAAATTAGGAAGTAAAGCTTGAACTGATAATGAGTGAGTGACGCCTAAGATTCAGAACATGAAAAGAAAGCAGTAGTCTGCATTTTGAATGAGCCCACATTCCAAACACTGCACATGTTTGTGCATGACTCCTAGACCCACAATCATTTCGAGCCAAACTCCATTTCTAGTGAGAGAAATCGGATTATAGTTTCGCTTACATTTGTTGGGAGTAATTCTATTTATATGTATAGTATTAACAAATTTATTATGATATAATTTCTAGCAAACTCCACGCCTCTCCCTTGGCACGCGCATTCTAATGTGCACCAAGAGAAAAATCTCTCATTTGAAGGACTATTGTTTTTCCTTCTTTTTTATCCATCTCAGCCGCAATCGGGTGGATAGAAGTCTAAGGCGTTGATTGTCATAAGTAAGCAAGCAAGCGATTTTTCAGCAATTGTTAAAGGTTCTAACATGAAACGAATGGATCCGAGAGATGAAGGAGATTTGGGGTATTTTGAGATTTATCGATTGTTCGATGGTGGTTGGAGTCATCAAAGTAGAGTACGGCCTTGCTTCAAAGATTGAGTCTTGTGCACCAGTGATTTTGTCAAAAAATTGTGGCCGTCGATCCATTGATGTCGTGCCTAGATCTGATCGGCTTGGTGTGCCTGTACTTGCAACGAATATTCCAGGTGTCTTGGTTTCAATCTCCTCTTTCTGCGGCATGAAGCGGGGGAAACAAGGGCTATCGTAGTTTTCCTTGATATAAAGCGCATGTGTTTACGTTGATTTAATTAGACGTGGAGTTGAGTATATTTAAATATGATCGAGATTTGATTCTTATTAGGAATATCGGTCCCTCATGTGTATGGAGCGTTCCCCGTCACCCTCCGAAATGAGCCATTATAACAGTTGGTTTGATTAGTCGGGTGAAATCCCAGATACTAGACGGTGTCCAAAACATGATATAAAAAAAAAAACACGTGTTTGACTGTTGCTTTTAACCCCCTGTTTTGGCATAGTGTTTTCTTGATTTTGCCCTTACTAAATTTATTTATTTTTTTGTTATATAAGGATTAGAATATGAAATCATTAGGTTAAGAGATGAAATTTATACCACTAGATTATTCTCTCGATTATTTACTAAACTTTATTCGATCGTTATATTGAATCTTACATGGCTTATGTCTCTGTTTGTCAATGCTCACCTTTTTTAAAAAGTTGTATGTTTCGAGTGTGCTCTTTCTTATGTTTATGGCCCTACACCGAACGACCGAAAAAGAAGAAGAAGAAGAAAGCCACCAAACTCATTTTAGTTTA
Organism: Dillenia suffruticosa; assembly: GCA_033439265.1. Lineage (NCBI taxonomy): Eukaryota > Viridiplantae > Streptophyta > Magnoliopsida > Dilleniales > Dilleniaceae > Dillenia > Dillenia suffruticosa. The sequence goes on along the minus strand of JAVTVX010000020.1, from coordinate 24,551,450 downwards.
GACCGATTACATATTAAGAAAATAAAAGGAGAACCATGTACGATGGTAACGAGAATGTGAAATAACATTAATTAAATCGAATCGGAATGAAAAGGAAGTGTCTGGGCGGGGTAACTAACATGCGCAAGTTGTGGGCAGACCCCAAGACGGGTGACATGATGACTATCTTCCTTCTTCAATTCAAAGGGGTGGGTTCCATGAGTGCAGGCTTTTTGTATCCCGTGATTTACGGTCCGCGGTAGCAGCTACTTATTATTCTTTTGACTCTGATTTGGTATCCGAAGATTTTCAACATACATACACAAATACCCATAGAGAATCTGAAACACGCCTCATGCAAAGCTAAAAGTAAAAGGTGATGACTCGTGAAATATACCTTCATCATTATTACATTTACATGGCTTGGCTTCATGTCTTGCTCTATTCTCTGTGTGGTTGAGTTCATGGGAGCCCGAGTTTGCCCGCGGCAGAAATAAATAAATCAAAAAACATGTAGTGTTTAATTTTGTTCCACCAATATGATTACATTTACGATTATCTCCTGCCATTATTTATTTTATTAATAACAATTCATTAATTTTATTTTATGAATGTATTTTCAAAAATAAGAGTTTTGATTTTAATAGTTATTCGAATCAAATGACTCAATCAACAAACAGTCTAACTAATGAGAATAAATGTTAAATTTTTTAATCAAATCTTGGGTTTGAAATCTGGAAATGGAAAAAACTACGTTCGAAGAGCTGTCTTCGATACAGGGCCTCACAGACACTTGAATCGGATTCGTCGAAACAGGGCTCCAAATACCAATCGTGGAAATAAAAAAAAAAAAATTCAAATGACTCAAATTTATATTCCTTTTTCTATTTAAATCCGGGGTCAAGGTCGGCTGTCCAACCGCAATTGCGTCTAATATAAAGACTTAACGGAATTAAGGAATAGAACGATAACCTTTTATTTTCAACGGATTTCAAATCCTTTACATACCCTACAAATCACCTTCTAACATTATACAACAATAGGCAATGCTCTCTCCTTCTCTACCCTACACTTCTTCAAGAATCACTCTCACAAAAGAGTTGTGATTTATTCAATTTCCTCGGTAATACAAGCAACATAAACAAATTACCAACAACAACTGGGCTATTCCAGCTTGGGCCTCCCTCTTAACTAGTCAACCCCAAATAATAAGGAAAACCCGTGGAGTTCAACCACTCATCCCCCTGAATAAAATTGGCAACTGTGAAAACACTGGCCTCTGTGGCGTTAGTAGTGTTATGATAACCGGGCCAAGTAACCCTAGCACTCGTGTTCGACCCAGGTCCACGGTTCATATACTCTCTATACTCAAGTGTGCTTAGGGCAAAATCCCCATCCCACTCAAGCCAACCCGCCGGGTCGATCAAATCACCAATATTGGAATACATGAATATGGTCCTGGAGTACTCTTTCCAGGGCCGGCCCAAATAGGACTTGAAACTGGACTGGACTGGAATAAGATCTGAGCCCGCAGCCACTTTACAATCCTGGATCGAAATACCTGTGTTTTGGTTTGGGTCTTCACGACCTTGGGCGGTGAATAGGTTCTTTTGGCTGGGATTGGGCTTGCGAGCATAGAGGCTGCTTTTTTGGATGACCACCGCAGCGTTGCCAAAGATGAAATCGACCGTGCCATAGATATCGCATTCACGGTAGAATTGGCGGAGGGAATGCACGTAAAGGGTGTCTTGGTAGCCTATGAAGCTGCAATTGTAGAAGGCCGAGAAGTCTGACCCAACCCTAAGGGCCACTGCCTGGTGATTGTCTGGACCCGCGTAATTCTCAAATGATATTCCTTTGGCCAGGAAGTTGCTTCCCACGGCAGCTGAAATTTGATCAAGAAAAAATGTAATTAGGCTTTTTTAATTATCACTAAGCACAAGTGAAAAAGAAAATGCTAATCAATAAATAAAATATATATATTTATATATGAGAATGTTAATTAATATACCACTTATAAACATGTTTATGATAATCAAGTTAATCGAATGTATTTCCCTTACGACTCTTATTGCTTCAAATGATACTCCGGTATTATTTTCTAATTTTATATAGCAAGGGGGGTCAACATCTGGGCCAAAGGCACTAGGCATGAGCCCAATCAAGGCCCAGCCCAGTGTAATAATCAACTGGAGTCTCTCTTCTTTTATATTAAAATATTTTAAATTTGAGATATTTACAAAAGAAATACTAATTGGGTTATAACTCGATGAGCAACGAAGGCCCCTCCCATGACTCTACCATGCCCTACTAGGAAAATTCATGGCTGAGAAGGTATAAGACTTCTCTCTCGCCGACAATCAACCTTTGAAATTTGCAAGAGCCACCTCTGAAAATCTAGACATTTCTTGATACTTGTACCACATAAGAGAAATGAAATTATTCTAGGAAAAACAGCCGAAAAAAGAAAACAAATAAATAAACAAAACTTTTCCAATGATTAACGTGGGTTACCCTACCATCCAAATCCAAATTTGAAATTAACAATCTGACTGTCCCACACTTTTAGGGTGCCCTCCTCCCCATTGAATGGTAAATTAAAGTTTGATCGGTCCACATTCCCTAATTTGGAATTTGATTGGTCCCCCTTCCCTAATGGGACAATTTCCATATCAGCTAGCACATGCACCGACAAAGAGAAATAATAAAAGCATAGAAGAGAGAGAAGGCCAAATCAAATCTAACTACTCTGCGTCCTATCTCCACCGGCGCCCTACGTGACATTTAGTGTAGCAATCTAGTATAATTTGATGGAAAAGAACAAAAATGAAATCCTTACCTCAAACCCAAAAGAAAATGGTGTCCCAAAATGAAAAGCAATCGCAAAATATGATCTTTCGCTGAATTTGTTTTTGGGGAGGATGGAATAGACTGACTGAACCCTCCTATGCTTTGATCAATTATAGTCATGATCATTGATCAATATTAGTCTCTTCTTGTTACGTAAAGGTATCAAAGGTGGTGTTTTATAACAACTACACTTTTCTCAATTTATTTTTATTTTATTTAATAATTTGTAAAAAAAATATTTATAGAATTTTACAATTAGAAGTCATATTTTTCTTAAAAAAAACTTAATCTCATGTGAATTGTTTTTTTTTTTTAAAAAAAAAAATTTTAAGTAATACCCATTGGCTTAGTAGACCATCGACTGTCTTACACTTTTTCTCTTTTTTATTTTTTAAGGTCCCGACATTATTATCAATCATGATCATCATGAAAATGATTATTAAGATTATTAAATTAATTAAAGCTTTCACTTTTTTTAATCAAATTCGTAGAAAACAGCGCCAAATCCGACAGAAGAGATTTACAGTTAGCTTTTCCGAAAGTTCAATCATCACGGTTCACGAGTTGTCTTGTCCCACTCAGCCGACAACAGGACTCATTTATTAACCGTGAGGAGCAGTAATTTGGAAATGCATATCTTCAATGCTTCACAGTGAAATTTCTGTGTCTACTTCTTCTTATTTATTCTTATCCTTCAAACCAAACATATGCTTATGACTTACTAATAAGATTCCCATGATTAAGAGCCACCATCAAACTTTAATAATAATTTTGAAATGCATAATAATCTTGGAAATCGGAGGTTGATATCCAGTAATATTTATTTATTTATTAATTTACATTGGAAAGTTTAGAACTCGACTCGACTCCTATAAGTGGGACATTATAAATGGAAGGGATGGGGTCAGACAATTTCAGTAATATTATTTATACAAAAAAATATGTTAAACACACGTTAGAAAGTAGTGTATTTAATCATTAAATGTCTTTTATAATAATAATAAAGGTTTCTAAAATTAAATGGTAATTGTACTAGGATTCAAAAAGAGTATAAATGTTGTAAATGGTAAAATTTCATGAATAAGATCAACAATTTCTGATAGGCAATGAAGGGTGACATTTCATACTCCATTAGAAGAAAAAAAGAAGAAAAAAAAACCCCCAAAAGCAAAAGGGGAGAGAGAGAGGGGGAGAGAGAGAGAGAGTGAGAGAGAGAGGGAATTAAAAGAACTTACCGACAGTGGCAGATCGAAAAGTGGTGTAGTTGGCACCGACGCTGCGATTACCTTTAATGTAAGTCTGCCCAATCCCATCACCCAAAAACATTATATTCGTTTTTTTACTAATGACTTCCACATATTCAAAATACGCCCCCGTTTTTATATAAATCACGTATCGAGTAGAACTGGAATTCGGAGCCGCAGACAAAGCATCATTGATCGTCGTATAATTTCCACTTCCATCCTTTGCTACCACAACATCGTAAGTAATATCCGAACTCAGCAAAAGCCTCCGATCTTTCTTGCTCAGCCAACTCGGAAACCCACCGGCTTCCACTTCACCGTATTCGGGAAAAACCTCGGACGTCTTCTTCAATTTTTTCTTCCTCGGAATTTTTTTCAACATGGCCAGTGAATTACTCACGTGATGTGAAATTTTGTACAAGGCATCCTCAATGTAGTTTCTGATTTTGGTCTTAGAGTAAGCAAACCCATCTAGACAAGTGTACTGGTTAGTTATTCCGGCGCTTAGAAAGGTTTGTAAGCGATGGTAGTGATGTGACTCGGACACGTTTTTAGAAGAGAGATCAGAGAGACAGAGTTTGAGGTCTTGAATGGTGGAGTCAAAGAGTTCGAGGCAATCATTGATTGCAATTTGTTCGAGGGGTCCTATGATTGGCTTGAATCTTTTTTTGATGTATGAGCAATTTAGGGCCGAGGATCGGACTTCGTGGACGGTATGGTTGACGAGCTTTGAAATGATTTTTGGGAGTGTTGAGGTGTTTGAGGTTGTAGTTGTAGTCGCAATGGTGGTGAGGTCGGGAAATGAAGAGAGTGTTGAGACGCATAGGTCCGTGTACAGTGTGCCTTCACAGGCTGAGTGAGCTATTTGGGTGTGTTCATCGACGTCTAGTTGAGAATGTGTTGACGGGAATGTGAGGTGGAGAAGGGTTGAGATTATGGAGAGTGTATGGAAAAGTTTGGCTCTTGTATTTGGATTGGTCATGGTGAGAGAGAAAGAGAGAGAGAGAGAGAGAGAGAGATGAGGATTGGATGTGATGGGGAGAAGTGGGGAAGTATATAAAGAGTAGGGGAGTGTATATGGTAGGGAGGATTAATTTTGGCGGTTGTTATGGATGAATAGACGATGAGGGGTCAAGTGAGGTGATGCTCCCCGTCCCCTTCAAGTTATTTACTGGAGAGTGGAAAACTCTTTGTAGAAGGAAGTACACCCTATGTTTTATTTCGTATACAACAGTTAACTATGGAAGTCGGGTGAAAATATTTTGTATATAATCAGTAACTTGAATTATTAATTTGTTATTGCTTATTTATAAGATCTCTCCAAATATTCCATCTTTGATTACAAACTTTAAAATTATCCGATTTTGTCTTTTTGTCGTTGATTCGCATGATTCTTTTTAGATACAACCGAAATGGAATGTTTGCTGTTACAACCAGATTAATGAGTTAAAAATTAAATAAATTATAATTTGTATCATTTCATATTAAGATATTTAAATATTATTAAATTTGAAAAGTTTTTTTTTTTTTTTCAAATTAAAGTATCTTAGGATCAACAAGTAAATTAAAAAAAAAGTAATCGTAGTCGATAACACATATTTTCTGTATTGTTTTCTAGAAAACAGTTTACTGATTTCAGATTCAAATATCTGTATAACCAAAAAAATATTTTCTGTGTTAACTCCGATTTAAATAATATTTTTCTGTGTTCCGATTTTCATAAGAACATTAAGGTAATCGCTTCCCTAGAACACCGCGAGAAACATGGGAATTGAAATTTCTTTTTACTTGTTTTAAAAGCTATTCAAAACATTTTTCTTTAATTTAATAATTTTTAAAACATATTAACACAAACTATCATATAAAATTTAACTTTTTTTTTACATCTTGGTTTACATTACATATTTCCCACTCTTAGAATCTTGATGTATACTCGATTTGAATTTTAATAATTTTAATTTTTTTATAATTATATAAAAAAGTTATCCTCACTTTTATAATTCTAGATGTACCAACCTCTTAATGAAAAGAAGAAAACATTCTTAATGAAAGGCAAATGGAGATATTCAATAAGTTGATTTGTCACTACATGTGGGAAAACTACAACACAAACGTTGCTAAACTTGGGTCCTCTGTCCCTCCGGGGTCCATGAACCGAGTAAGGTATACCTTTGTCTTCTTATGGATATTCGGGGTCTAGCTTTTTTCCGAGATTAGTCTTCCTGCCTTTTTGTAAACCAAAAAAAAAAAAAAAAAAATTTCAGACAAAACAAATTTTCTTTATTAATTATGATGATATTGAATTTTCAGGTTGAATCAGTCTAATTTAACTTCATAAATATTATTTTATATAATTAATCAGTGTTTAGAATTAATCCAATCCGCATATTGTTAGATTCAATTTTGAGAGAGAGTTCTTTCAATATAATTTTTTTTATTTCCAATTTGATTTGATAAATATATTTATCTAATAATAAAGTTTTAACTCAAATGACACCGTCATCTCTCTCTCTTATTAAATGTCTAATGATAAATCATGAAAATTTTTATTAAACTTAGGCGTAAACTGCAATTTAGAAAACTTGATGTGAGGAATAGTTTAGTTTAAATAATTTTTTAATGAGAAATTAATAATATAATTATACTTTTAATTAGAATAATTTATTTTTATTTGTAAAATTTTATATTTTTATTAAAATTTTATTTAATTACACCAAGAAGTGCTTAATATAAATCCTTACTATTTAATTATGACATCCGATGGTGTGTAAAAACTTATTAGTACTAATATTTTCCATATTTAAAATGTTTCAATACATTAAATTAATTAATATTTATACAAAAAATTTATATTTTTATAATTAATTAATTAATTATAATTTTATTTTTAGTAATTCCATATTTGATGATTTTAAAATTTTATTATAAAAACGATTATTTTATTATTCTTATAAAATAATTAATATTCAAAGGAAAACTTTTATTTTTTTATATTTATATTTTTTATACTCTTATAAAATATTTTCTTGTACCTATTTTTTGATTTCCATTAACGTTTATGTGAAACCTGAATTATAACTTAACCCTAGACAGAACATTTAAGAGATTTCATCCTCAATGTTTCAAAGGGTACAGTCATTCTTATAAAAAAAGAAAAAAAAAGGGGATTTCATCCTCCGAACCTCCCAAAAAAAAAAGAAAAATAAAGAAAAAGAAAAAAGTAAAGACACTTCATTTACTACTGGTACGTACAATCATGTGATACATCACTCGTTCAAAATAAATGATTTGGTCCCGACCGGATTTTAACCCCTATGAGATAAAACTGTCGGTGCCGGTTTTTCTTGGTACAAGTCAAACTCGAGACATATCAATATTTAATTACGTAGTCAATTAAACGTGAGTATAATTTTAGTAATTTTGAATATTATATGTAAATGAGACTTTTAAAATTAAATTTAGTTGAATTTTGATGTTATGAGCAGCTCAAATAATGATTCGGTGATTGAAAATTAATTTTTTTTAAATAAAATTTTAAATTTAAATTTTTATATAGAGAAAATAAATATCAGAAGAATTTTACTCTTTAAAAATTTAATCCGATTCAAAATAAATTTAATTAAATTTAATATGACAATGGAATACTGATAATTTTGAAAATTATCATTAAGGCGCCAATTCGGGCAATTCAATCATGTCAAATAAGAAATGTGATTTTTATTCCTAGGCTATGAGAATGTAGGCTTTATTTGAACTATAAAAGAAATCTATTGAGTTATTTTTGAAGCTTCTTTGAATTTTGGAGATTTTGAAAAGAAAAAAAGAAAGAAAAATTATTGGGGTTCTATTTTCATTACTATTCATTTACTATTAATCTTAGTGTTAGAAATTATGAAAAATTATTTTAAGTTTATGAAATTTTGAAATGCAGAGACATTTCAAAGAAAGTTCATTCAAGGATGATAATTCTGGTAAAAAGAGTGAAAAAAGAATAATGCAATATATGCAGACACACACACACACCCCTCGCTATATGAAAAATTATTTTAAGTTTTTTTAAGTTTATACATATAAATGTCGAAAAAATGTTGAAAATCAAATAGTTGAAAAAAAAATGAATTGTCGGTGTGAATTTGTTAGAAAATAGACTTGATATATATGAAGACAAAATGACTATTCGTATGGGACATAATTATTGAAAAGTTTGAAAAGTCTAATTTCATGAAAAATGTGAAAATAAGGTGAGTCATAGAATACCAATTCTCTCACCAAATATCGAAGAGATAAGATCAAATACATAAACATGTACACAACCTCCAAAGATCAAATGTTTGTGTGACTCAAAATATGTGCATGTAATTGTTGTGTCCTTAGTTGGAAGGTTGTTTGATTTTCTAAATCATAGCATGAAAAAATTGTATTAAATGTGAGTTTAGGCTTGAGTATTACATAAACTCTCCTTGATACCCAACTGTGAATCAAGCTTCTCAAGCAATTGAAGTATTTCTCTCTTCCTTTAGTTCTCTCCTCTCCTCTCCTCTCCTCTCCTCTCTTGTTTTATGAGTTGTGTAATATTCTTTTGAGTGTTATTTAGTCCATAGCTACATTTGTTCTGTCAACAGAATTTTTCTGATAATTATCTAAGGGAAAGTGGCTATTGTAACTGAATCAAAGGAAAGAACCGATGGGCGAGGAAAGGGTAAATCCAAACTCGTCCAAACCATCAACGTGGATTAATTCAATTGGATATGAGGTTGAGTTTCCTTAAACATGATCGAGGTTCAACTCTCGTTGTAAGTATCGGACCCTCATATATATGTATAGAGCGTTCCCCGTGGGAGACTCGGCCCTCCGAAAAGGAGCCATTGCAGTGGTCAATTCGAATTAGTTATGGCGAAATCTCGAATACCGGACGATATCGACGACATGGTAACCAAAAAAAAAAACTTGTACAAACCAAAGCTAGCTTCTAAAGAAATGCTCATCGGAACTTCCTGGCGAAAGTTGCAATCCGCAATTTTAGGGGATTAAACATGAAAGAGACAACAAAAGGTTGACGTATCCCATTATCAAACCTATTTATACATGAATAAAAGTTATCGGACACATATAACATACAATGACAGACTCAAATTATATATATTTTATACAAAAACTTTATAAAATGTCAAACTTAGATTTTTTAATCAATTTTCAAATTTAAAATTTGATAATGAAAAAAATTATAACAAAAGAATCATTGTTAAAAAGGATCTCATAGATATTCAAATTGAAATATGATTATGAATATAGATAATAAAATAGAAAAAAAATTTTGGTAAGTACACTCCAAGGTCGGTGAGAGGAGTGAGACATGCTTTTATTGGGGTCACGGCGAGGCGACTGTGGGACTTGGGGCCTCATCCCATTAAATGGTGGGGAGGGGGACCGCGGGTATTGTATCAGACTAAAACAGGCATATGAATGCCAGGTCCCATATGGGAGTATGAAAGCTACATTAAAGGACTTATGTCTTCTTCCTACACTTCCGAAATTTTACTGCACTTCTATTTCACTTTGTTCCGAGTCGGTGAGTTGAATCATTGCATACTCTGTTGACAGGAAAATAAATAAATAAATAAATAAAAGTTACTAAAAAAAAATTGTCTTTTTGACACAAAAATTTTGGTCAATGATAAAGTGGTTAATTACATGTATGATAATTTTGGTCAAAGAACAATTAAAAGTTGTTTTGATATTTATTGAGATTATTTGGATTTTAATTTGCTTCAGAGTCGGACATATAATAGTGATTAAGATTCTCCAAAACTATTATGTTATAATTATACATTGTATTTTTATTCAAGTGTTTTCGTCGTGATTTCGTATTTAAAATTTTGTAATACATATATTTTTATAATTTTTATTATTTTTACGTAAACAAAAAATATATATACATCGGATAACAATTCAGTCGATCAGTGTTACTCTAGTCTTGAAACACAATATCGGTGATCTAAGTTGCAGAAAGAATTGGATAATAGCAGAGAAATAATTGAGTCGATAAGAATTTGACGTGAGAGAGAGAGAGAACTGTTTTTTGACACGCCATCACATGGGGCTTGCATTCAGAGGTAGAGTAGTTTGGCATTTTGGTACTCTATTTTCTTAACTAAAAATCTCGAATTAATTAATCGGATAAAATCTGAATACTGATAATGAAAATAATAAAAAAAAAAGAGTGGCTTGCCTTGCTTCCTTCCATGTGCATGGTCAGGTCACGGGGAACCCAAGAGAGAGATCATCACATGACGAAAAACGCAATGAGTGAACACTTCATTAATTGGCAATGGATATGATTTTAGGGATGGCTCACAAATACTCTCAACTTAGATTTTCTATTTAATAAACTAGTTGATCGGTTTTACAGTTTTGTAAATTTTAGTTAAGATTAGTCTTTCAAATCTTGTGGTAACCTTAATAAATACATTAGGCCTGCAAGTTCGAGGAATAAAGATTATTTAACATTAGTTGATTAGTCCTTTTATCCGAATGAGGATGGGAATGGTAAGAAATAAAGCCCCTTGTGATAAGGACAACGTCATATATAATTTACACATACCTCAGAGAGAGAAGCAGTTAACCTTAAAAAGTAAAACATCATTTGATGGTAAACGTGAAGGTTACGGTGTTGCATTTCCTTATTCCTAGAATCACCGAGACTCTGATTATTTTTTCCCGTTTTGCGGCTAAAATGGGTTATCATTGGGAACGTGTAGTGATATCAAGGAGACAAATACCCAGCCACAAGGGGGATAGCAAAACAAAATTGGGAAGAATTTGGCAGGGAATCCCATAGCCCTGATGAATAAAATCTTTAGTCCCTTCTGATCAGATTACAAGTAATTGCATTAGTTGAGGACAACTCAGCTTAACAATACAAGAATAAAACAAGATTAGAAGGACTTGTTATTACTGGTGGCCTCTTGCCTTTTTTTTGCTGGCATTTTACAAGTTAATATGAGCTTTTCAGACTTGGTGACAATAACAAAAATATGAAGAGGACAGCGATAGGCATACCTTATTTGCGCCTTGATGTAGAATGCTCCAACAGCTCCCGCAAGAGCAGTTCATCAATACCACTATAAAGACAAGAGTCGGGTAAGCATCACGAAACTCCTCAAAACTTCTTTTAACATTAAATGATAATTATCTTGATGCAAGATGCCTGGCAGCATCTGGGCGATCCATTTGATGTTCTGCATGTGGTATGAAAAGAATATCTGAAACTCAAGCTAGGTGATGGTCTGCTTTGTACGATCCATTTCCTCTGCAAATACCAAAATGAGGAAGTTAGACCAGACCAGAGTGATGGACCTAAACTGCAAAAAGAATCAACTAAGAATGGTCAGAACAGAATCAGACCTGCTCATGTCGTGGGAGGAAAGGAAAGGATCAAGAGGGGAAGGGAAGAATATCCTTGATTGCTCGGAAGGTGGAGAGAACAATGGTTGTTTATCATTGTCTTAATGTCACAGCAAAGCCGTCGCATTCCAATTTCTTAGTTATATAAAACTGGAAGCACAGAGAAAATTTTAAAATGCAGGCTTGTTGAGGATAATCCTTTAACAATGTTGTGGACCAATATGGCAGCAGCAATAGAATTTTCCTTCCCCCCCCCCCCCAGTACTTTTCAGAAAACAAATGAACCAAAACCGGTCAATACCTTGAAACAGTAAGCAAACTAAAACATTTTTTTGGGAGAATTTATGTACGTAGGGAGCATGGAACATAGAAGTTAGAACCCCTTCACAAAATCTTCAAATTTAGGTGACAGGCGCATTAGAAATTGGAGGCTCTTTTTGTTTCCTCTTTCATGGCTCGGTAGTGATACAGCAGGTTAAGTATGATTGGGATAGTAATTTCTAGGAAGTTAACAAGCCAGTACTCTCTGCGGGACAGCAGAATGTTTAGAAACTGTAAATCATTCCCAATCCGCCAATTAACTCTCAGTTGGCAAACTCCCATATGCTGTAGAAGGGAAGAGAAATACTCAAATTTGTCCAGAAACAACACCAATGGGCAGCACCAGCAAAAGGTAGAATTCCTAATTTTTTATAGGCAATGCTCTATTATCCACTACAGAATCAACTCATTTACAAATTATAGCTCAAATCTCCATTACATTTGTCAAATTATCTAGCATATTATCAATTTCTATACAACACACTGGTTGGGTACAAAGAACTAGATCTAGTCAAGGATATCAGGAAATAATGGTTGACAACTATTTAACAGGATGACCTCCGTCCTCCAATGTAGACAATAACATTATATACACATGCACGCATGCGCACACACGCGCACACACACAACACTCTCCTAGGAATACAACTTCTTACATTGAAGATCTTAGTAAGTAGAACAAAATAAATCCATGGATTTCAAGCTAGGACTTACTCAACAAGTATGCAACTTCTACACTTGATCTTAGCCAAAAGGCCGAGAAAGGTATAACAAATATGCAATTTCGAATGAACTCTTCTCAGCAAGCTCCTCAATTGGGTACCCTCTGAATATGAGGAAAACCACATCACCATCCGTATACAAGATAAATGGCCGTAAGGAGCAGTGTTAAGATAATTGGGATCATATATCTTGAGGCCTTTATCATCCTTCCCAGTAATGGATTGGGCTAGTGATGAAATTTCACTAAAAAAAAAAACAAAATACCATGTAATAAGATAATAATCATATAAAATATTGAGGAAAATAAATAGTGAAAGCTGATATTTATATTAGAGCCAGGTTTCGAAACTTGTGGGGTATGGGCCCATCACACTTCTGGTGTGCTACTCTGATTTGTTAAATGACTTTTTCAACAAGTATATGAGGATAACCTCATCACCATCAATATACAACATACAGGGCTGTAAGGAGAAGTGTTAAGATAATTGGGATCATATATTTTGAGACCTTTATTGAGGAAAATAAATAGTGAAAGCTGATCTTTATATCAGAGCCAGGTTTCGATCCTGGGACCTGTGGGTTATGGGCCCACCACGCTTCCGCTGCGCCACTCTGATTTGTTAATGACTTTCTCAGCAAGTATATGAGGATAACCTTATCACCATCAACATACAACATAAAGGGCTGTAAGGAGCAATGATCATATAAAATACTGAGGAAAATAAATAGTGAAAGCTAATCTTTATATCAGAGCCAGGTTTCGATCCTGGGACCTGTGGGTTATGGGCCCACCACGCTTCCGCTGCGCCACTCTGATTTGTTAATGACTTTCTCAGCAAGTATATGAGGATAACCTTATCACCATCAACATACAACATAAAGGGCTGTAAGGAGCAATGATCATATAAAATACTGAGGAAAATAAATAGTGAAAGCTAATCTTTATATCAGAGCCAGGTTTCGATCCTGGGACCTGTGGGTTATGGGCCCACCACGCTTCCGCTGCGCCACTCTGATTTGTTAATGACTTTTTCAACAAGTATAAGAGGATAACCTTATCACCATCAACATACAAGATAAAGGGCTGGAAGGAGCAATTTTAAGATAATTGGGATCATATATTTTGAGACCTTTATTATCCTTCCTAATAATGGATTGGATTAGTGATGAAATTTTATTGAAAATAAATAAAATACCATCCAATATGATAATGATCATATCAAATATTGAGGAAAATAAATAGTGAAAGCTAATCTTTATATCAGAGCCAGGTTTCGATCCTGGGACCTGTGGGTTATGGGCCCACCACGCTTCCGCTGCGCCACTCTGATTTGATAACAAGATAATAATGAAACAATAAGCTCATGATAAAAGACCATTGAATAAATATTTATTTAGAAAAATATATAGCGGAAACTACTCTTTTTATCAAAGCCTGTGAGCTACGGAGCTATCATGCTTCTGCTGCAGCTCTCTGGTTCGACAACAAGATAGTAATTGTATAATAACCTCATATTTGATAAAATAACATCCGATAAGATAATAATCATATAATATTTTCAGGAAAATAAATAGTGGAAGCTACAATACTTATCAAACCCAGGTTTTGACCCAAGGACATATGGGATATGAGACTGTGACGCTTCCACATATGGGATATGAGACCGTCACGCTTCCACATTTAATAACAAGATAAAATGATATAATAAACTCATATTTAGCAGCAGTGAATAGTATTTACAAATACATTACAAGCAGCCTTACCAGATGAAATGCTAAACATGATTACAGCACTATGTATGTGGCGGAACATTCCTCAGGTTCCAAATCTTTTAAGAAATTTTATTTCATTATACTTTTCCCTGACAATACCTTAATGTATGTCTTTCATTGACCAAACAAAGAGATGAGTACGGATTCTAATGAAGATGATGATTTTTAGCTCCAATACAAAGTAATTAAATAGGTAATATTGTGCAGAATCTAAACTCAGATAGCGGTGGTAACTTGCAACAGCATCTCATTACAGTTCACACCCAGTACATAACAGAAACTCCTCAATCATAATTTCTTTCAGCGTTTTTTAAACCTTGACCTCTGCAAAAGTTCAGAAAATACCTTTTCAATTCAATAATAATTCATAAACGAAAACTCGGCTAATGCTTTCCATGTTCCAAACAAGAATTGGGCAATTCTTGGCACGATTTTTTCTTTTTTCCTTAAATGATTTTCCCATATCAATAAATGCCCAATGTTCCATAAGCACATCATTTGACAAAATTTTTAGTGAGTAATATGGACCATGGAGAATGACAAATTTCCTTTGGAAGTAACATCATCCTCAACAGCAATAATAACAACAATAACCAAGAAAGAGTACAACGTGCGACCAAACTACAGGCCCTAATCATCAAGTTATTCAAAATTGAGAGAGCATAGGAACCATAGAAGAAACATATGGTAAAGGATGATCTGTTACTGAAGCAACAACACGAATCACTATGATTAAACATCGGATTAATTGAGCAAACCCTAGAAAGTACACAAAAAGGGAGAATGAAGAGATTTATTAAAAAAAAAAAGACCTTCTTAAAGCCTGTTGACTTGATCGTTTCCGTGTCGGAGACTTGATTCTGATAATTCTTTGCGGTTCGATCACCTACGGTGTGTCGTTCGTCGAACGTTGATCGGAAGAAGAAACTGGAGAGGTTCGAATTGGGGGTGCATTTGAAGGGCCCTAGAGAGAGAGGGTAGACGAACGAGAATGACCTGAGCAACACTCACAAAAGCAGGTTGACTTGCGTTGACTAGATGATAAATACATTATTATTGTTATTATTATTATTATTATTATTATTATTATTATTGGCGGGCCGGGCCTGCTCTCCCGAATAAGGAACTATGAGGCCCAAATATAACATAAACATTTGGTCCAAGAATTGTTTAAATTTGAACCCTATTATTAACATTTTTTTTGGTAGAAACCCTATTACACCTCTTGATCTTAGCCAAAAAATCGAGAAGGGTATAACATATTACACCTCATCTCATTTTTCATCCGATCTACCCATATCTAACTGCTTTAATAGTTAGACATTGATATCTTTTAAATAAAATTTTGGATTCAAATTCGAGTTTTATATATAAAAAAAAATATCGGGAGAGTTTTACTTTTTAAACATTCATTCAAGACTCGAATCTAACGTGATTACCATATATCAATGATTTATAAAAGAGAAAACACATAAACACATTAAATTTAAGGTACTATAAGAGTTACACACCCATCCACACACTAACACATTAAATTAAATATTAATAATAACTTGACTAATATAAAAAATTGGTTTAATTCAAAAAAAAATGGAGCACAACAAAATTGAAGAAGAAAAAACTTATCTATGCTTTGATGGAATGAGAATGAGAACAAAGAAGACCTACTCGAGAGTGAAGTGCTTGTGTTGTGAGGAAAACGTGACTATATTTTTGAAAGGACATTTCCATTGAGGATAGTTTTTCATTTTTTATTCTGAGTGGTAATTGCATGGAAATGAATCATAAAAGGCGCAATTTCAATTAACACACTTGTTGACTAAATATTTGTGAATTTAAAATTTAGAATTATATGATATCTAGGGCAAAAGGATGGAGGGTAGGGAACAGATGCCCTTTTAACGTTTTAAAATATCAATATTTAACATGATATCAGACTCATATTCAATCTATTTTTAAAATGATATTAGAGTCATATTTAAATTTTTTGATCATAATATCAAAATTATATTTAAATTTTTTTAATGTGGTATTGGATCAATATTTATCTATATTTTATATTCAAATATCCATTCAATACAAACGTTGGTTATTTTTTTTAAAAAAAATTATAATTTCTATTCTCTAAAATTATAACGCCGACCCATTAAAGACTTACTTAACTACTAATATATCACATAATTACTTATATTACTAAAATGCCCAACATGAAAAATATGTCACCTTGCAAAGACTAAGTTTAACTCTTAAATAGCAAATAGACAGAAATTTGTAATTGTGCATACCCTAAAGTTTGGTTTGGTGTCAGGCCACTTTGACAAATCCCCAAGTTTTCCAAATTTTGTTGACAAACACACTAATGTTCAAGGTAAAAGAAATAATAATAATAATAATAATGTGTGGGATAATCAAAATGTCAAAATGAGGGTTCAATCGTTAGAGGGTTAAGGCTTGAAAAAATGAGAGTTGCCCCTCCTTGTGGTTTTGCCCCTAAATTTTTGTTATCGTCTACCAAAGACTAGAATTTGGGCTGTCCATGTGCCCTCATCCACTTGGGGTTTCGCACTATAGGCCCTATTGGAAGCTAAATGACCCATCCCACACAGTCGCTAACTGGTCCTCTTCTTTCTTAATCAATCTCTCAAGTATACTATACCACTAGGAGATAATTTACTCCTATTTTAAAAAATAGCCTATACGATAAGATTTGGAATTTTTATATTTATATAATATATCCAAAATATTGAATTAGTCTATGTGTAATTTAGGTACTACGAGCACATGAGAAGCAAAGGCCGAAGGCTCCTTTTCCTTGAGAAAGAAAAAAAGGAAAAATCATTATTAACTACAATGGGTTGGACACAGTAATCATTGTTCTAATTTTATTATTATTTTTTTGGTGGGTAATCAAATTTTTTTTAATTAAAAATAATTTAAATATGGTGCTACTGTGAATTAACATGATTATCCAAATTTTAAGTTTAAAAATTATTCAAACAAATATAATTAATATTTTTAAAAATTATAATTAAGATGTTGCCCGTTTTCTGTACTTTCCTAAGCCATGGTTGGTGAGGTCCCACGAGAAAGGCTTTCTTAAATCAATGTCCAAAACCAGGAGTGTTCAAAAGGGACGAGCAAGGGACATTGACCAGAGGAACCGACGCGCAGAAGCCAATTTGTCTCCGATCCAATGGCCTACTCCTATGCGCGTCTTCTTTATATTCGGCCAAAAGTAGCTGTCGGAGTATATTATTATTATTATTTTGGTCTCGTATCTGTCTTCACCAACTTTTTTTTTTTTTTTTTTTTTTTAATTTTTTTATTTTTAGATATACAGGATGTCCCACACACCAATCAAAAGTCCACATTTTATCATGGGAATCCAATTTTAAGTACTATAAAATCACATCAATAGGATCGAATGGAGCCCACCACATTAACCTAACACATGTTTTCAATTGTCCCCTAAAAGTCCCCCTTGAGGTAGAAGTCGGTGAAGTTCAATTCACTCCAAAATATAAAAATTAAAAATAAAAAAATAGAGTTATATGTTATGGACTAAAGAAGTTATCTATATGATAGTTTATTTTAATATATTTTTATTTATTTAAATAATATTTAATCAATTTAAAGTTATTTAAATTTCAAATTTATTGATTTTTTCTTATATATATATATATATATATATATATATATATATAAAATTATTAACCATTTTTGGTTTCTATTTATTGAAAAAAGCAGTCCAAGCATGAATTTCAATCCAATTAAGAATTAACCCGTCAAGCATGGCCAGTTTTGATTTAGTATTTATTTAATAAAGCTAGACAATTGAATCTGTCAAATTCTAAAGAGGTAAAATCAAAATTTCATCTCCTTTATTTGATATTTAGGGCGATCAAAATATTGTTTCTCATACGTAAAAACAAATTAAATCTAATTAATTGCAATTCTAGTACAAATTAAGAAAATTCAATTCGAATTAAAATTGAATTTAAAATAAAAAATTTTAATAATTGATTTATCCTATATTTTTACTTAAATTTCAAACCCCATAATTTAACGATTTCATTCTTAGGCTGCATTTTTATTTTATTAATTTAAATAAATTATATAAATTTCAATCCTATTTTCCTATTATATTTTCTTTTCATGACTTTTGTGTTAAAAGTACTTTTTTCTCAAAGGATCATGTTGCCAAATATACCCTTATAAATAAGAAAACAAACGGAGCATCCGGGGTCTAGAATTGGAAATGGGTACGGCATGCCTGCGCGTATGAACGTGAAGAGGCGGCGGTCTGGTCCAACAAGGAAAATGACACGTATATCCACCGAACCCAAATCAAGCAAATCAAATAATGCCAACCAGGGTTAGCCATCCTTCGTCGAAGCCAATATTAATCAAATCACGGCTTGCTTGGTTGACCGCTCCATCTGATATTTCTATTCCAATCTCGATTTAGCACTTAACCTTCTTGTATTATATTTTCTTATTATTTATGTTTAAGGTTTAAATTTCAATAGGAAGCTATTCTCATTTTTATATATTTGTCTCTTATTTTTTATTTGACAAAAGATTTTACATCGATTATCAACCTATTACAATCCAACTTCTTTATCCGGATTTGAGACCAGTTAAAATCCGATTGTAGTGAGCTAGCATAATGTAAAGGTAGAGTAACATCCAAAAACGTACCGGTTAAGATAATTGAAAACTTAAAATAAGAAATTTAGTAAAATATAAAAATAAACCGTTTAAAATTTAGATGCGAATTATATGTAAAGACACGACAATAAAAGATTTAGACGAGAAAATGATTTTGAATAAAAATAAGTGATGTAAAAAATTCACACAAACTAAACAAATATATTTTAGATATATATTTATTTATTTTTATTTTTTAATCATATCTAAATTTGTCTCTCAAATGACCGATTTTAAATATTATAATTAAGAGACAGTTTGTTGTTGTTTTGTTGTTGTTGTCGTGAGCTATTCCCGTTCTCTAATTCTCTCTTGAATGATCCAATTGCCCTAATTCTATTTCGTGGCTGGTTCATTTTAGCCTCATAAATAGGCTAGCAAGCACTTATGCTTTTCAAAAATCGGTTAATTAAAAAAATATATATATATATTTTACAAAAAAATGTTATAGTTATTAAGCAAAAATCTGGTTCCCAGAAAAATATTAATTAGTGTTTGTTTGACTTTGATTTTATACGAACCACTTTGGGATTCTTCATAATTTGATTTAGCAACTACCAGACCATATGCTATATTAAGATTATATATATCTGTCTGGAGCCTGGTTTTGGGAATCCAATGGTAAGTGATAGTCTAAGTTTGTTAGAATTCCTTGATTTCAATACCCAGAAATCAATTAACAGTTGAATTTAATGTAGGAAACATCATGTCTTTTGTAGCACGTGATTCGGCCTAACCCTCTTAAAATCTCATGTACCCCTACGCATGTTTCCTTTCTTTGACTCGGACTCGGAATTTTAAGGTGATGCGGTGCTAGTCAAAAGGGTGTTCAAAGTTGTACTTTTAGGATTAGTGTTATCCAATGACTAAGAGGTAAAGACTCATGGAGGAGAGTTGCAAAATCAAAATTAAAAAAAAAAAGTCACGTTGTGATTAAGGCCGACCAGTAAAAGGGTAATTGTGAGTCATTTTTACTGCAAGTGAGAGGTATGATAAGAGTAGAAACGAGTGATAAAAAAATTTTATTTAAATATTTTTTAAAATATAATATTTTATTTTTTATAAATGTGTGTCTTTTTAAAGAGCACGACTATGTCAATAGCTTGCTATATTGAGATGATATTTGAAAAAAAAAATTAATTTCAATGAAATAATTTAAATTTATTGAATTTATATAATACAAAGTGAATCATTCTTGGTTCTTATATGGATAACTTTGAGGAAAAAAAAAAAAGGAAGATGAAGAAGAAGAAATGGTAATGAAGGACCAAACGGAGTTCGAAATTACACAAGAAAGTATGATCTGGTTTTTATGTATTTCCAATACAACAGATTTAAATTCTATTGATAATAATTTATTTAATAATTATATAAAAAATGATTCCTCTATTTAGTTTGAGACCCATGTGTCTCTTAGCTAAAAAAGGGAAAGAATTATAACTTAGAGGGTGTTTGATCAAAGGAAATGAGAATCAAAAATTGAATTCAAACCATATGAATTGTTTGGATTAATGAAATCAGAACAGAAGTTTAAGAATAAAACTTTCAAAATAAGGGGTTTGTAAAATTCAAATAAAATATGGGTTTTCATATTAAGGTCTTTAATTTCAAGTCTAATCTTGATTTATGAATGCGAACCAAACACACTTATTTTTTCATAAGTCAACATGCACCAAATCAAGCATGATTTGCATTCCTCGTTAGGTTTTCAAAAGACAAGTTAAAATATATATATATATATATATATATATATATATATATATAATATAAATTGCCTAAAGTGGCGTTGGCTCATTTTCTTTAATCTTACTTTGTTTCGTGGCACTAGAAATTTGGAGCAAAGTGATTTCAACCAAAATTTTTCCTCCATCAGCAAGTTTGACAACGTGAGTGAGTCTGGGGGTGGAAACATCCCCCATACATTAAGATTAAGTTGATTTTATTTGACTCGAGATGGATTAGAAAAATTTTTACAAAATTGTTCAGGAACTTTGCAAAAAATCAATGTGGGGTTTTCATAAAATCATGGTAAGAGTCTCATCGATTTAGTCAACTAAGAGATTGTAGCATGGAAGAGGAAGCCATAATTTTAGTAAAATGATTAAATAATGTTGTTATAATGTACTTTCTCTAGTTACTAAGCAGGAATTATGTATTGAATTTTGCCCTTTTTAATTAGTAAAATATTGAATTCAAATAACGTTATTTATTTTATGTTTGTTGCATGGTAGACTGCAACAACGTTTTCATGCAACGACTGATTTCATATCGATTAGATTTGAGTGGAGAAGACAGAAACTTTGTTTATTGAAAAGATTCCGAAAAATTTAAATTAAATTAAATTATAGTTTAAAAAACTAAAACTTTACTGATAAATAGAAATTCAGAGAATGGGGAAAAATAATAATGAAAGAAAGGTCAGAAGTGATGATGATATCGCAAAGACAGTACATGTGTACAAGTAGGAATACCATATAAACAGCATCCTACGTACAAATTTAAAAGGAGGATATCAGGCTGCATCTGGGGAATGTCTGATTTTAAGCATTGACGAGGATGAGCAATTGGCAGACGGAGATAGGCATTAAATTATATATAATAGATTGATTGATCCATTGATTTATTTACTTTTTACTTATATGGACATATGTGTTTGGAGCAGGCCCCTTTTAATCACAGGGCAACAAGTCTTGGAATGAGACAAATTGGATTACAGCTTTGTGCTCTCTGTCTTTCAATTATTTTATTAATTTTCATTATTCATTTTGGTAGTAGGCTGGGTTGCATTTCTTTGAATTGCAAGACAATGTTCGGGATTCTACGCGCTTTTGTGAAGTCATATGAGTTGACTTCAAACGTAGCCAAACCTCATCAACATTCTCCCTCTCTCACCTTGGCTCCAACTCCATTAATTAATGCTTTCATTTTCTCCCTCCTAGCTCATATTTTTCTTCTATATAAAGAACCCTACCCCAACCCCAACCCAAACCATGCACATTCACCGAAAAACCAATCTCATCATGGCTTCCAAACTCTTCTCTCTCTCCAACATGTCTCTCGTTCTCATTTCCTTCGTCATATTCCTCTCTTTCTTCTCTGCTTCTCTTGCAGATCCACCTCCGTCTTCTCCTATATCGTCCCGCTCTCTATGCAAGTCCACCCAAAACCCTTCCTTTTGCACCACAGTCCTTCCCAGCAACCAAAATGGCACTGTCTACTACTACGGCCGCTACTCGATCCGCCAAGCTCTCTCGGCTTCGAGAAAATTCCTAAACCTAGTTCAGAATTACCTTAGAAACCCCAAAACCCTCTCAACCTCGGCCATACGCGCTCTCCAAGATTGCGAATTCCTCGCACAGCTCAACATGGAATACCTTACAACATACTATGCCACTTTCAACACAAACACTCCACTTCCTACGTCGCAAGCCGACAATGTACAAACTTTCCTTAGTGCGATCTTAACCAACCAACAAACATGTCTTGATGGGATTAGTTCGGTTTCTTCAGCTTGGAATGTCAAAAATGGACTCTACACACCTCTTTCCAATGACACCAAATTGTACGGTCTCTCTCTTGACCTCTTCACCAAAGGGTGGGTCCCCAAGAACATAAAGAAGAAGACGACCTGGACACCGACCGCGCAACAACGTATGTTCAGCAACGGTCGTTTGCCGTTGAAAATGTCCGATAGAACACGAAATATTTATGAGTCTGTGAGCGGAAGAAAACTTCTGCAAACGGACGACGAAGCCTTGGAGGTGTCGGACATTGTTGTAGTTAGTCAAGATGGCACAGGAAATTTCACGCTTATAAATGACGCCGTTGCATCTGCTCCAAACAATAGTGATGGAAGCAGCTACTTCTTGATTTACATTGTTGGTGGAGTTTATGGAGAGTATGTTTCCATACCAAAAAACAAGAAGTATCTGATGATGATGGGAGATGGGATTAATCAGACGGTGATCACCGGAAATCATAGCTACGTTGATGGTTGGACAACATTTAATTCGGCAACATTTGGTAAGTTATCATATAGTTTATTTATTTTTTTGCTAATAATATACATTTTTGCATTTGGGGTGGTGGGTGCTCGCTATTCCTGACTTTTTTGTTCTTCCATTAATTGTCCCGTTTGGCTAGGTCTGGATTGACATTTTCAATTCTTAGAAAAATCAAATTTTCATTTGCAAGACTAGCAAGTAACATGATTTTCCAACTACAATTAATGCATGATGCAAGAATATTATTCAACTTATGCTACAATCATTCCTGGTTTTCTAGAGAAAGAAATTCAATTTCGTTCAAAGAAAAATTGTATTGTTCTTTTATAAAGAAAAATTCTAGATATCGGCCTGAATTTTTCATAAGAAATATGCAACCAATATTAGTGGATTTTAATCTACTTTCTTTTTCTTAAGAAAAGAAAAAAACAACTTCTCTTGATTTAATACCATACTGATTAATCAAATGTTTTCTCTTGATTTAATAATAAGCAAATCGATCGTCAATAATTTTTTTTTTAAGACCCGTACCATGCTACAAGTAGGTGCTTCCATATATTGAGCCAAATTTGACAGATTTAATGTTTTTGCAGCTGTGGTTGCACCTGGGTTTGTGGCGGTGAACATAACATTCCAAAACACTGCCGGAGCAGTCAAGCACCAAGCCGTGGCAGTTCGAAACGGGGCAGATTTATCCACATTTTACCTCTGCAGCTTTGAAGGCTACCAAGACACCTTATACGCACATTCTCTAAGGCAGTTCTATAGAGAATGTGACATATATGGCACAGTTGATTTTATATTTGGTAATGCAGCTGCAGTATTTCAAAATTGCAACATGTACCCTAGGCTCCCCATGCAGGGCCAGTTCAATGCTATAACAGCTCAGGGCAGAACCGACCCAAATCAAAATACGGGTTATTCGATCCTTAATTGTACAGTTCGGGCTGCGGATGACTTGGCAGAGAGTGATGGCTCGACCCAAACCTATTTGGGCCGGCCCTGGAAAGAGTACTCAAGAACGGTTTATATGGAATCCTTTTTGGGAAGTTGGATTAACCCGGCCGGTTGGAGCATTTGGTCCGGCGATTTTGCTCTTAATACTTCTTACTATGCAGAGTTTAATAATTCTGGACCGGGTTCGGACACCTCCAACCGGGTGACTTGGCCGGGTTTTCACATCATTAATCAGACCGATGCTCTTAATTTTACTGTGGCAAATTTTCTGATAGGGGATGCTTGGTTGCCTCAAACAGGGGTGCCTTATTTTGGGGGATTATTATAAGTTCATATTTAGGGATAATTTTTTATTTTTATAATTATTTTTTTCTTTTTGGGGATTCTTGAAGTTGTTCTTATAGATAGGCAATAAGGATCATGTGTGACAGCACCCAAGCTTTGAAGTCAAGGTGTCCATATATGGCTTGGCTAACTTCTAGATTTACTTGATTATAATCTTTTTTCCTTGTTATACGGAAGAAAGTAATTCAATAAATTTATTTTTAGGTTCGTTTCAAATAAATATGTTATTTTTTTAATAATTAATAGGTATCTAAAATTATTTTCTGATTAATTCGATTCAAAATTTATCCACCCAATTTAGGGAGGAGTTCTCCTAATGTAATGTTTTTCATTTCAAAATTTCAAATTCGAAACTTGATTAAGAAATCTAACACTTTTATCTACTAAATCGACTATACGTCAGTAATAAATATGTTTTTGAATTAATTGGAAAATCAATTTTTTTATTTTTTTTATCGAGTATTCTATTGTTTGAATAAATTTTCCAAGCTCATATGGCCTTTCAATTTTAGCCCAAAAGATGAAAATCCCCATCAATGATGAGAATTCACTCAATTAGTTAAATATGGAATCACTTACGTAATCAAACTAACGTTTAATTTTGAAGGATATTCTCGAAAGTCACTCAACTGAGGACAATAGATGTCACTTAATATTGAAAATTAATTGTGCTTAAGAGAGAAATTGCTTACTTGAAGACCTTCAGGCATGACACCTCATGAATATGAGACTCTTAACTTTATTTCAAGATTTTAACTAAATTTGCACATTGCAAAATAGTGTATACGGTCTCTATTTCTAACTTTTTTTTTTTTGTAAAGTAGATTATTTATTAACAACCGGTATTCAGACTTTATCTAATTAATTCAATCTGAGTATTATAAAATCCTTTAAAAAATCGATCCTTTCAAATCTTATTTTTTCATTCCTATAATTCAAACTCGAGAACTATAATTAAAGAGGGCAGCACCCTACTGTTATATCTATTTTTTTCGCTATACCTATAATTGAGGGGATGCATTGCCCTACCGTTATACTCATGAGAGTTTGGTTCCCAACTCTTTCACTTATATGAATCTTTAAAAAGCTTAATAAAAGGAAAGTTAACCTTTGAAGTGGGAACCAAAGTTAACCCATGAAGTGGGAATCATTCTCTAATTAGGGCAATATGAGTAGATATGAGCTACCCCAGAATGAGATGGAACCGGAGACCAACAAAAGTTTGTTTGAATTTTGCACTCCATACGCATTTGTTATATATCTCACTTCTCTATTTTGCCCCATTAGATATATATGTTTATATAGCACATACATCTGAACTCAGGAAACTTGTGGGTTGCAAAAACCATTACAGAATTACCACGACCGACAGTAGAATTTAGAGAGATCAAAGCTCAGGAACAACGTCCTCAAGAAAGCAGTGTGCGGGAAAAAATGGCAAAACAATGTTTTGGTATAATCTTTAAAAGTCTTGTTTGACTTTATTCAGAAAAATAGATTTAGATGTTAGGTTGCATCTGGGCTGTGGGGAACCCCTTCTAAGCCAACCAAAGGCCAAAAAAACTCTTTCACTTAGTTGACTTTTATTTGTAAAATTTTATAATTATTTGAAACAACATTGTAGCAAAAATATTTTAAAAAATAAAATATAGATGAGTTAAGTTGAGACAATTTAAAGGTTTCCCAAACATGGTACACCCAAAAAATAAGTCTTTTTTTCTTTAATATTGATATAACGTATTATGATTTGCTACATCTGTATCTAGAAATACTATTAGCAATGAATAAAAATATTAATTTTTTTAATTAAATTTTAAATTCAAAATTTGAGAATAAAAAAAAATTATATTGAGAGAGTTTTTTTTTTTTTTTTAAATTGAATTTGATAATATTTAAATTGAATTAGATTATAAAAAAGAAAAAAAAAAGTTATAAAGTGGGCGTGGTCGACCAGTAGGTTGAACTTGGAAATTATGCAAGCCCTCTTCCAAAAAGTTTTAGGTCAATAGGGCGGATCGGCCCATTCAAAAAGGGTGGGTTTAATAGATTAGCACAATGCTAGATCAGATATGAACCTACAATGCTAGATCAGGTAGCACATGCGGAGGGAGACCCGATAATTTTGAGTTTAAAATTTGACATAACAGAAAAAAAAGTTAGGACAGTAGGGCGGCTACCACTCAAGTTTAGGATTGAAGGTCAAATTAATAGACAGTCAATCTAATGAAATAAAGTATATTTTGATAAGAAAGTCATATTCTAAATAGATTTTTTATAAATAATTGAATTGAATTAATCAAAATATGACTCTGAATACTATATTTTAAATAGAGTTCTCACAAATACTTGAATACTGTGTGGGAATAAAAAAAGGATGGTAGGATAAACACTTACAAGTTGGAATTGAAAAACCAACAGGAGTTAGGTTTGAATTTATTTCTAAACTCCAAAATTCTGATTTTGAATCGAATCAAATTTTGTAAAATTGATTAAAAATCTTAAAAATAGTTTTTGTTCAGTTTTGAAGCAAGAATCATCAAGCTATTAATTTAGTTTTGATTCTGATTTATTGCTATATGAATCAAAATTAGAACTAAACCCTTAGTGATCTATGAAATGGACTTGAAAATTGAGTTGCGATAGAGTTTCAAAAGATATAGGAATCACGTATGTTTTTGAAAAGAAAAATTATAAAATACCATATAAATATTATAAAAAATCAGACTAAATCAAAGTCGAATGAAAATCAAAATATGCTGAATTAAAATTAAAATTAGAACTATTATATCCATTTTAATTTCGATTTTGATCACTATTTGCATCCCATACGATTAACTAAAATGTCTCACCCAAATCTCACCTCGGCTTTGTTTTATAACTCGCCCCGTTGGGCTCTCCCTACCTCTCCACACTCTTTACGTGCACTCTAATGGTACGGAAAATAGGCATCGTTTAATAAATTCCTTGTGTACAAAATACTGTCACCTGGTTGACCAGCCCTGGTGCATTTTCAATGTCTTATGTATGATGGCTAAATGAGTAAATTTGATTAATTTTTATTAATACTAGTTCTTACTATTTTTAAATTATTTTCGATCGAAGAATTGATCATTTTGATAATAAGATATAATTTTAAAATAATTTTATAATAAAATTTATTTTTATTTATTAACTTCATTATTAATATTTTGACGGCTCAAGAGCAAGATAGAAAATCTTGGTCCGGAATTATAGCATTGCACGAAGAGGTGATCCCAGAATATCTGACCAATTAGAACATACGCATCATCAAATCCTAAAAAATATTACTACCATTCATGCATGGCATTTTCCTTAGCATGGAAAACAGAAAACCCAGCACCAATTTCGTTCCACTCTTCAAAATCTCATCAACAGTCCACTATGTGAAGCCTAAAACTTGGCTACTCTCTCTCTCTACTCTTGAGATTGATTATAGACATCACGACTAGCGCATGGGACATTAAACAAAATTTACTTCAGTTTTCAGGCACATTCCCTTAGAACTTAATAAAATCGGGTGTTCCATTCGTTTTGACCTTTCTCTTCTATATATAATCCCTTCCCATGATGCATCCTTCTACAGATTTTTCTTTATTTTCCCATTACAACCAAGCCCATGGCTACTAGTACTAACATTATTTTCTCCATCTTTGTCCGCCTCATTTTATTGCAGTTCTATGCATCTCTAGCAGACATTTCCCCACACACTCTAACTTCACCCTACACCGCTTGTAATCTCACCCTTTATCCTGACGATTGCAAATCAATTCTATTTGGTCATGTTCATGGTACTATTTATGACTATGGTAGATTTAGTATTCACCGGTCCATTTCATTTTCTCAAAAATTTCTGTCCTTGATAAATACCCATCTCCAAATATCCTTAGATTTGTCAATTTCTGTGATTCGTCCTCTACTGGATTGCCAATTCCTAGCCCAATTGAACATAGATTTTCTTTTAACCAGTTCCAATGTTACAAGTAATGTTAACAAGACTCTCCCTACCTTTCAAGCAGATGGCATACACACACTCCTCAGTGCCGTCTTGACTAACCAACAGACTTGTTTAGATGGTCTTGAAGCTATTTCATTAGCTCAGATCATAACAGACGATCTTCGCAAACAGACTTCAGATGGCTCAAAGCTTTATAGTATTTCTTTAGCATTGTATGCAAATTCTTGGTTACCAAAAATCAAGAGCAACCCAGCAACGCATCCTAAGAGGAAACAGATCCCATTTGGGCATGGTCATAAGCCGCTCAACATGTCTAGGCAACGTCGAAAGCTTCTTCAGACGAGTGGAGAAGCAGTTAAATTGAGCAATATTGTCACGGTCAGTCAAGATGGAAATGCAGACTACACCAGAATTGAGGATGCAATCACAGCAGCACCAAATAATACTAACAACAGTACTGGCTACTATTTGATCTATGTCATTGCAGGTGTATATCAAGAATATGTGACTATTCCTGCAAACAAAAAGTATATAATGATGATCGGAGATGGCATTAGTCAGACGGTGATTACAGGCAATCGAACTGTGTCTGATGGATGGACAACATACAAATGTGCCACATTTGGTAACAAAATGATGTTCACACTTTTCACGATCATTTTAGTCAACGAATAGCGTTTTTCTGACACAGAGTCTGTGAAATTGCAGTGGTTGAGGGTCTAGGCTTTGTGGCTATGGACATAACTTTTCAGAACACTGCAGGACCAAACAAAGGTCAGGCGGTCGCAATGAGGAACAGTGCAGACATGACAGCATTCTACAGATGTAGTTTTGAGGGATACCAAGACACATTGTATGCACATTCTATGAGACAATTCTATAGAGAATGTGACATCTATGGAACTATTGACTTCATTTTTGGTAACGCCGCTGTTATTTTCCAAAATTGCAACGTATATCCTCGCCTTCCGCTGTTGGGAGAAGCCAACGAGATCAGTGCACAAGGCAGATTAGATCCAAACCAAAACACGGGCACTTCATTTCACAATTGCACAATAAAAGCAACACCTGAATTGGCTTCAAGCAGTTACCTCGTTCAGACCTTTTTAGGTAGGCCTTGGTTCTTGTATTCACAGACAGTTTATATGCAAAATTTTATGGATAGTTTGATAGATCCTGCTGGTTGGGACCGTTGGATCGGAGATTATGCCCTGAACACATCATACTTAGCAGAGTTTAACAACAGCGGACCTGGATCATCGACGGCAAATAGAGTAACATGGCCTTGTTTTCACAAAATAAATGCTACCGTTGCTCAAAATTTTACCGTAAACAACTTCATTTCGGGGGATTATTGGCTTCCTCTAACTGGTGTTTCTTATTTTGGTGGACTTCTATGATCAGCACCTAATCATTCAAAACCTGTTTTATAATTTTTTTTTTCTGTTCATTGTCGTTGTTTTCTTGTTAATGTTTTTCCTCAAATATCGGACAAGAATTATTCACTTGTATATGCACCCTTTGGAGAACTGAAAATTTTCAGGTCCAATACCAACTGTAGAAATTAAAACTTGCTCCAAATTTGATAATATCATAAATTTAGACTATTTTATATACGTTTTTCTATTTTCAGATAGTACAAAATAAAATTTCATGAGTTCTAAGTAAGACTCCAATTACATCTTTTCTTATTACCCAGCTGCCTGCAAATGGTAATTATAAATTATTAAAAAGGTGCTCTTACTTGACATTTTGCTTGAACAACAATGTTTGTTTATTTTTTTTTTTTGGGGGAATGATGAAACTTCAAAGTTAAATATATATTTTTTTAAAGGAAAAAATAGGAAACTACGGCAAATGATATAAAAAATTGCAAAATATAATCTATATCAATCACAAGATTAGAAAGATGTAGATAGCCATCAAGGGTCTTTGGATCTATGGATCTAGTGCTATCAAAAGCTTCTCAGTTGACATGAGGTATAGAATCCGAGCCTTCTTTCTAACCCAAAAAAAAAAAATTGTAGATAGCGATAATGTTAGGATATAAATTGGTTACGTAATGTTAAATTTAGGCTCGTCCAGCCATAGTTGAGGTTACATCAAGAACAATATTGCAGTAGTCCTTGAAATTGGTATTAGCCTGCTTCAAGGGGGAGAGAGCTCCTAGACTAGATTCACAACCTTCGGCATCTCCAATGGCGGTCTTGATCCAAGTCATCACATCATCATACGCATTGGCTGTGAGGGCAGCAAGAGAATCATCAAGTTGAGCAGTGGCATCAGTGTAAAAATCGATGCAATCCCTGAGTCCATCTTCGACCACAGGGTCTAATTCTGCGGTGTTTTTTAGCAGAGTTTTGATTTGGACAACTGTTTTTGCTGCTTGTTTGGCGGCAATGTTGACTGCTATAATTGCGAGGCTTGTCAAGTCTTTTTGGCCTAGGCTTACCGGATCTGATTCGAGGGCTGCATTGCAGAAGGCCTTGTTTTGACTCTTCTCACACACACTGGCAATTAGGGGGTTGTTGGCTGTTGCCATGCAGAGGAGAGGCAAGATGAAGAACAGAGTGGACAGAGACTTCATTATTTTTTTTTTGGGTTATGGGTTCCTCTGTTTTCCTCTGTTCGTTTTACTGTTGGATCGTAGAGATTTTTGGGAGCTCTGAGTTCAAAGGAGTGGGTGTGGAGGTTTATTTTTTGGTTGAGAATGGCCGGAGCGAAGTTGGTAACTTGAGAATGGCTATCACATGACAGAAAATAGTGAATTTAGGGTGGCCATTGAGTGTGAGAAGTGTATGCTTAGCCATCCAATGATATTTTGCGAAGACCTCGAGCATAAATATTTTCTAAAATTTTCTTTCTTAAACTAGAACTTCCCTCAGAAGAAGCCATACGTTGGCTGCATCCGAAAGTTGGATTTCCAAACACGATTTTCGATTGATGTGATGATGTTGATGAAGTTTAGTATAAGGAGAATATAAACAATATTTTTAAAGATATATAATTTACTATTGGAAACGGAATTGAAATTCCATTGTTAGAAGAACGAAAAATGAGAGGATCATATCAATATTGGGTTTAATGATCGAGTATTTTACCATATTAACTAGGAGAATGATGAAAAAAGATTTGAAAAAATTAATTTTTAAAATAAGTTTTATAATACTCGAATCGAATTAATCGGATAAAACTCATATATACCGATAATCAAAATCAAATACGATAACGATGCCGAACTCAGTACAAAAAAACAAAAAAAAAACAAGGCCGAAACGAAAACCAATAAAAAAGCATAAGGCCGAACTTAAACAATTCTTGGACCCACTATGTAATTTAAGTTTGGGCCTTATTGTTCATTATTCGGGAGAGCCGGGCCGGCCCGCCTATAATAATAAATATATTATTATTATTATTATTGAGAGTCGGACTTGCCACGTTAGCGTCAGCTATAGAAAATGGGCGAGTTGGGTCTGTTTTAAATCTTGATTAGGATTTTTTAAGACTTAATTATCTAGTCAACGTAAGTCAACTTTCTTTTATGAGTAATTGCTCGAGTCATTCCTTTTGTTCTACTCTCTCTCTCTCGCTCACGGACCCTTCAAACCCACCCCTAGTTCGAACCTCATCAGCTTCTTCTTCCCATCAACGTTCGACGAGCGGCACACCGTAGGTGATCGGACCGAAAAGAATTACCAGAATCAAGTCTCCGACACAGAAACGGTCAAGTCAACGGTTTTCAAGAAGGTTTTTATTTTTCTCTTCATTCCCCCCTTTTGTATACTTTCTAGGGTTTGCTCAATTAATCCGATGTTTAATCATAGTGATTTGCGGTTTTCTCGTTGTAGCTTCAATAACAGATTATCCTGTACTATATCTTTCTTCTATGGTTCCTAAGCTCTCTCAATTTTGAATAACTTGATGATTAGGGTCTGTAGTTTGCTCCCACGTTGCACTCTTTCTTGATTATTGTTGTTGTTATTGTTGTTGAGGATGATGTTACTTCCAAAGGAAATTTGTTATTCTCCATGCTCCATATTAGTCATTAAAAATTTTGTCAAATGATGTGAGGAACATGGGGCATTTATTGATATCGGAAAATCATTTAAGGGGAAAAAAAAACCGTGTCAAGAATTCGCCCATTTCTTGTTTGGAACATGGAGAGCATTGGTGACTTTTTGGGGTTGTGGATTATTATTGAATTGAAATGGTATTTTCTGTATTTTTGTAGAGGTTGAGATTTAAAAAACGCTGAAAGAAATTATGGTTGAGGAGTTTCTGATATGTACTGGGTGTGAACTGTAATGAGATGCTGTTGCAAGTTGCCACCAGTATCTGAGTTTGGATTCTGGGCAATATTTCCTCTTTAATTTCTATATATTGGAGCTAAAAATCATCATCTTCCATACTCATCTCTTTGTTTGGTCAATGAAATATATTAAGGTATTGTCTAAGGAAAAGTATAATGAAATAAAATTTCTCAAAAGATTTGGAACCTGAGGCATGTAGTGGAGAGGAAGCGTGGTGGGCTTGTAGCTCACAAGTCGCTTTGATAAAAAGAGTAGCTTCCGTATATATTTTCCTAAAGAAATATTTATATGGTGGTCATTTATCATGAGCTTATTGTATCATTATTATCTTGTTATCAAATCAGAGCGGCACAATGGAAGCGTGGTGGGCCCATAACCTACAAGTCCCAGGATCGAAATATGGCTCTGATATAAAGATGAGCTTTCACTATTTATTTTCCTCAATGTTTTATATAATTTTCATCTTAAACGTTGCTCCTTACAGCCCTCTATCTTCTATACCGATGGTGATGAGTTTATCCTTATATACAGAGGGTACACAATTGAGTGCTGAGAAGAGTTTACTCTTACAAGCTGCATATGAGAAATTCTTTAGCAAATCAAAGTGGCGCAGCGGAAGTGTGGTGGGCCCATAACCCACAGGTCCCGGGATCGAAACCTGGCTCTGATATAAAGATGAGCTTTTTCTCTATTTATTTTTCTCAATGTTTTATATAATTATTATTTTAAACATTGCTCCTTATAGCCCTCTATCTTCTATACTGATGGTGATGAGGTTATCCTCATATACAAAGGGTACACAATTGAGAGCTTGCAGAGAAGAGTTCACTCTTAGAACTTGTATTTGAGAAAGTATTTAGCAAATCAGAGTGGCACAATAGAAGCATGGTGGGCTCATAACCCACAGGTCCTAGGATCGAAACCTAGCTTTGATATAAACATGAGCTTTTTCACTATTTATTTTTCTCGATGTTTTATATAATTATTAGTTTAAATGTTGTTTCTTACACCCCTGGATCTTCTATACCGATGGTGATGAGGTTATCCTCATATACAGAGGATACACAATTGAGAGCTTGTTGAGAAGAGTTCACTCTTAGAAGCTGCATTCGAGAAAGTCTTTAGCAAATCAAAGTGGCACAGCGGAAGCGTGGTGCGCCCATAACCCATAGGTCCTAGGATTGAAACCTGGTTTTGATATAAAGATAAGCTTTCACTATTTATTTTCCTCAATGATTTATATAATTATTATTTTAAACACTACCCCTTACAGCCCTCTATCTTCTATACCGATGGTGATAATAATGAGGTTATCCTCATATACAGAGGGTAACCAATTGAGAGCTTGCCGAGAAGAGTTCACTCTTAGAGGTTGCATTTGAGAAAGTCTTTAGCAAATTAGAGTGACGCAGCGGAAACGTGGTGGGCCCATAACCTACAGGTCCCAGGATGGAAACTTGGCTCTGATATAAAGATAAACTTTCACTATTCATTTACCTCTGTGTTTTATATTATTATTTTAAACATTGCTCCTCACACCCCTCTATCTTCTATACCGATGGTGATGAGGTTATCCTCATATACAGAGGGTACACAATTGGGTGCTTGTTGAGAAGAGTTCACTCTTAGAAGTTGCATTTGAGAAAGACTTTACCAAATCAAAGTGGCGCAGCGGGCCCATAACCCATTGGTTCAAGGATTGAAACCTGGCTGTGATATAAAGATAAGATTTCACTATTTATTTTCCTCAGTGTTTTATATAATTATTATTTTAAACACCGCTCCTTATAGCCCTCTATCTTCTATACCGATGGTCATGGGGTTATCCTCATATACAGAGGATACCCAATTGAGAGCTTATTGAGAAGAGTTCACTCTTAGAAGTTGCATTTGAGAAAGTTTTCAGCAAATCAGAGTGGCTCAGCGGAAGTGTGGTGGGTCCATAACCCACAAGTCCCAGGATCGAAACCCGACTTTGATATAAAGATTGGCTTTTTCACTATTTATTTTTCTCAATATTTTATATAATTATTATTTTAAATGTTGCTTCTTATAGCCATCTATCTTCTATACCGATGGTGATGAGGTTATCCTCATATATAGAGGGTACACAATTGAGAGCTTGCTAAGAAGAGTTCACTCTTAGAGGTTGCATTTGAGAAAGTTTTTAACAAATCAGAGTGGCGCAGCGGAAGCGTGGTGGGCCCATAACCCACAGGTCCCAGGATCGAAACCTGGCTCTGATATAAAAATGAGCTTTCACCATTTATTTTCCTCAGTGTTTTATATAAACCCACTGGTCCCAGGATCCATGGCTATGATATAAAGATGAGCTTTCACTATTTATTTTCCTCAGTGTTTTATATAATTATTATTTTAAACACTCCTCTTTAAAGGCCTCTATCTTTTATACCGATGGTGATAATGATGAGGTTATCCTCATATAGAGGGTACCCAATGCGGAGCTTGTCGAGAAGAGTTCACTCTTAGAGGTTGCATTTGAGAAAGTATTTAGCAAATCAGAGTGGTGCTGCGGAAGCATGGTGGGCCCAAAGCCCACAGGTCTTAGGATTGAAATCCGGCTCTGATATAAAGATAAGCTTTCACTATTTATTTTCCTCAATATTTTATATAATTATTATTTTAAACGTTACTCCTTATAGCCCTCTATCTTCTATATCGATGGTGATAATGATGAGGTTATCCTCATATACAGAGGGTACACAATTGAGAGCTTGCTAAGAAGAGTTCACTCTTAGAGGTTGCATTTGAGAAAGTCTTTAGGAAATCAGAATGGCATAGTGGAAGCGTGGTGGACCTATAACCCATAGGTCCCAAAATTGAAACCTAGCTCTGACATAAAGATGAGCTTCCACTGTTTATTTTCCTAAGTGTTTTATATAAACCTACAGGTTCCAGGATCAAAACCTAGCTCTGATATAAAGATGAGCTTTCACAATTTATTTTCCTCGGTGTTTAACATAATTATTATTTTAAACTCTCTTGTTTACAGCCTTCTATCTTCTATACCGATGGTGATAATGATGAGGTTATCCTCATATACAGAGGTTACCCAATGGAGAGCTTGTCGAGATGAGTTTGCTCTTAGAGGTTGCATTTGAGAAAGTCTTTAGCAAAACAGAGTGGCGCAACAGAAGCGTGGTGGGCCCATAACCCACAGCTCCCGGGATCGAAAGCTGGTTTTGATATAAAGATGAGCTTTCACTATTTATTTTCTTCAGTGTTTTATATAATTATTATTTTAATTACTGCTCTTCATAGCCCTCTATCTTCTGTACCGATGGTCATGGGGTTATCCCCATATACAGAGGATACCCAATTGAATGCTCGCTAAGAAGAGTTCACTCTTAGTAGTTGCATTTCAGAAAGCCTTTAGCAAATCAGAGTGGCGCAGTGGAAATGTGGTGGGCCCATAACCCACAGGTCCCAGGATCGAAACCAGGCTCTGATATAATGATCAGCTTTTTCACTATTTATTTTCCTTGATGTTTTATGTAATTATTATTTTAAATATTGCTACTTACGGCCCTCTATCTTCTATACCAACGGTGATGAGATTATCTAGATATAAAAAGGGTACACAATTGAGAGCGTGCTGAGAAGAGTTCACTCTTAGAAGTTGCATTTGAGAAAGTCTTTAGCAAATCAGAGTGACGCAGCGGAAGCGTGGTGGGCCCATAACCCACAAGTCCTAGGATCGAAACCTGGCTTTAATATAAAGATAAGCTTTCACTATTTATTTTTCTCAATGTTTTATATAATTATTATTTTAAACGCTCCTCTTATAGCCCTCTATATTCTATACCAATGGTGATACTGGTGAGGTTATCCTCATATATAGAGGGTACCCAATGGAGAGCTTGTCAAGAAGAGTTCACTCTTAGAGGTTACATTTGAGAAAGTCTTTAGCAAATTAGAGTGGCACAGCGGAAGCGTGGTGGGCCCATAATGCATAGGTCCTTGGATCGAAACCCGGCTCTAATATAAAGATAAGCTTTCACTATTTATTTTCCTCAATGTTTTATATAATTATTATTTTAAACGCTACTCCTTACAGCCCTCTATCTTCTATACTGTTGGTGATAATGATGGGGTTATCCTCATATACAGAGGGTACACAATTGAGAGCTTGTTGAGAAAAGTTCACTCAGAAGTTGCATTTGAGAAAGTCGTTGGCAAATCAGAGTGGCGTAGCAGAAGTGTGGTGGGCCCATAACCCACAGATCCTAGGATCGAAATCTGGCTATGATGTAAAGATAAGATTTCACTATATATTTTCCTTAGTGTTTTATATAATTATTATTTTAAACATTGCTCCCCTCTATCTTCTATACCGATGGTCTTGGGGTTATCCTCATATACAAAGGTTACCCAATTGAGAGCTTGCTGAGAAAAGTTCACTCTTAGAAGTTGCATTTGAGAAAATCTTCAGCAAATCAGAATGGTGCAGCGGAAACGTGGTGGGCCCATAACCCATAGGTCTCAGGATCGAAACATGGCTCTGATATAAAGATCAGCCTTTTAACTATTTATTTTTCTCGATATTTTATATAATTATTATTTTAAATGTTGCTCCTTATAGCCATCTATCTTCTATACCTATGGTGATGAAGTTATCCTCATATACAGAGTGTACACAATTGAGAGCCTGTGGAGAAGAGTTCACTCTTAGAGGTTGCATTTGAGAAAGTCTTTAGCAAATTAGAGTGGTGCAACGGAAGCGTGATGCACCCATAACCCATGGTTCCCAATATCGAAACTTGGCTTTAATATAAAGATGAGCTTTCACAATTTATTTTCCTTGGTGTTTTATATAAAACCATAGGTCCCAGGATCGAAACCTGGCTTTGATATAAAGATGTGCTTTCACTATTTATTTTCCTCAATGTTTTATATAAATTTTATTTTAAACGCTCCTATTTATGGCCCTTTATCTTCTATTCCGATGGTGATAATGATGAGGCTACAGAGGGTACCCAATGGGGAGCTTGTCGAGAAGAGTTCACTCTTAGTGGTTGCATTTGAGAAAGTTTTTAGCAAATTAGAGTGGCGCAGCGGAAACGTGGTGGGTCCATAACGCACAGGTCCTTGGATCAAAACTCGGCTCTGATATAAAGATAAGCTTTCACTATTTGTTTTCCTCAATGTTTTATATAATTATTATTTTGAACGCTACACCTTACAACCCTCTATCTTCTATATTGTTGGTGATAATGATGAGGTTATCCTCATATACAGAGGGTACACAATTGAGAGCTTGCTGTGAAGAGTTCACACTTAGAGGTTGCATTCGAGAAAGTCATTAGGAAATCAGAGTGGTGCAGTGGAAGCATGGTGGGCCCATAACCCACAGGTCCCAAAATTGAAACCTGACTCTGATATAAAGATGAGCTTTCACTATTTATTTTCCTCAGTGTTTTATATAAACCCTCAGGTCCCAGGATAAAAACTTGGCTCTGATATAAAGATGAGCTTTCACTATTTATTTTTCTCAATGTTATATATAATGATTATTTTAAACGCTCCTTTTTACTGACCTGAATCTTCTATACCGATGGTGATAATGGTGAGGTTATCCTCATATACAGAGGGTACCCAATGGAGAGCTTGTCGGGAAGAGTTCGCTTTTAGAGGTTGCATTTGAGAAAGTCTTTAGGAAATCATAGTGGCGCAACGGAAGCGTGGTTGGCCCATAACCCACAAGTTCCAAGATCGAAACCTGACTCTGATATAAAGATGAGCTTTCACTATTTATTTTCCTCAGTGTTTTATATAATTATTATTTTAAATGCTGCTCTTTACGGCCCTGTATCTTCTATACTGATGGTCATGGGGTTATCCTCATATATAGAGGATACCCAATTGAAAGCTCGCTGAGAAGAGTTCACTCTTAAAAGTTGCATTTAAGAAAGTCTTTAGCAAATCAGAGTGGTGTAATAGAAGCGTGGTGGGCCCATAACTTACAGGTCCCGGGATCAAAACCTGACTCTGATATAAAGATCAGCTTTTACACTTTATTTTTCTCAATGTTTTGTGTAATTATTATTTTAAACGTTGCTCCTTACAGCCCTCTATCTTCCATACCGATGGTGATGAGGTTATCCTGATATACAGAGGCCACACAATTGAGAGCTTGCTATGAAGAGTTCACTCTTAGAAGTTGAGTTTGAGAAAGTCTTTAGCAAATTAGTGTCACGCAACGGAAGCGTCATGGGCCCATAAACCACAGGTCGTAGGTTCAAAACTTGGCTTTGATATTAAGATAAGCTTTTACTATTTATTTTCCTCAATGTTTTATATAAATATTATTTTAAACGCTCCTCTTACAGCCCTCTATCTTCTATACCGATGGTGATAATGAAGAGGTTATCCTCATGTACAGAGGGTACCCAATTGGGAGCTTCCCGAGAAGAGTTCACTCTTAGAGGTTGCATTTGAGAAAGTTTTTAGCAAATCAAAGTGGCGCAGCGGAAGCGTGGTGGACCTATAACCCACAGGTCCCAGGATCGAAACCTGGCTCTGATATAAAGATGAGCTTTCACTATTTATTTTCCTCTGTGTTTTGTATAATTATTATTTTAAATGCAGCTCCTTATAGCCCTCTATCTTCTATACCGATGGTCATGGGGTTATCCTCATATATAGAGGATACCCGATTGATAGCTTGCTAAGAAGAATTCACTCTTAGAAGTTACATTTGAGAAAGTCTTTCGCAAATCAGAGTGGCGCAGCGGAAGCGTGGTGGGCCCATAACCCACAGGTCCCAGGATCGAAACCTGGCTCTGATATATGGATGAGCTTTTTCACTTTTTATTTTTCTCGATGTTTTATATAATTATTCTTTTAAATGTTGCTCCTTACTACCCTCGATCTTCTATACCGATGGTGATGTGGTTACCCTCATATACAGAGGGTACACAATTGAGAGCTTGCTGGGAAGAGTTCACTCTGAGAAGTTGCATTTTAGAAAGTCTTTAACAAATCAAAGTGGTGCAACGGAAGCGTGGTGGGCCCATAACCCACGTGTCCTAGGATCGAAACCTGGCTCTAATTTAAAGATAGGCTTTCATTATTTATTTTCCTCAATGTTTTATATAATTATTATTTTAAATGCTTCTCCTTACGGCCCTCTATCTTCTATACCTATGGTGATAATGATGAGGTTATCCTCATATACAGCGGGTACCCTATTGAGAGCTTGCCGAGAAGAGTTCACCCATAGAGGTTGCATTTTACAAAGTTTTTAGCAAATCAGAGTGGCGTAGCGAAAGCGTGGTGGGCCCATAACCCATAGTTCCTAGGAACGAAACCTACCTCTAATATAAAGATAAGCTTTCACTATTTATTTTTCTCTGTGTTTTACGTAATTATTATTTTAAATGCTGCTCCTTGTAGCCCTCTATCTTCTTTATTGATGGTCATGGGGTTATCCTCATATACAAAGGATACCCAATTGAGAGCTTGCTGAGAAGAGTTCACTCTTAGAAGTTGCATTTGAGAAAGTCTTTAGCAAATATGAGTGGCGCAGCGGAAGCATGGTGGGCCCATAACCCACAAGTCCCAGGATCAAAATCTGGCTCTGATGTAAATATGAGCTTTTTCACTATTTATTTTTCTTGATGTTTTATATAATTATCATTTTAAACGTTGCTCCTTATTGCCCTCTCTCTTCTATACAAATGGTGATGAGGTTATCCTGATATACAGACGGTACACAATTGAGAGCTTGCTGAGAAGAGTTCACTCTTAGAAGTTGCATTTGGAAACGTCTTTAGCAAATCAGAGTGACGCAACGGAAGCGTGGTGGGCCCATAACCCGCAGGTCTTAGGATCAAAACCTGGCTCTAATATAAAGATAAGCTTTCACTATTTATTTTCCTCAATGTTTTATATCATTATTATTTTAAACGCTCCTCCTTACAGCACTCTATCTTCTATATCGATGGTGATAACGATGAGGTTATCCTCACATATAGAGGGTACTCAATTGCGAGCTTGCCGAGAAGAGTTCACACTTAGGGGTTGCATTTGAGAAACTCTTTAGCAAATCCGAGTGAAGCAGCGGAAGCGTGGTGGGTCCATAATCCACAGGTCCCAGGATTGAAACCTCGCTCTGATATAAAGTTGAGCTTTCACTATTTATTTTCCTCGGTGTTTTATATAATTATTATTTTAAACGCTGCTCTTACAGCCCTCTATCTTCTATACCGATGGTCATGGGGTTGTCCTCATATACAGAGGATACCCAATTGAAAGTTTGTTGAGAAGAGTTCACTCTTAGAAGTTGCATTGAGAAACTCTTTAGCAAATCAGAGTAGCGCAGCAGAAGCATGGTGGGCCTATAACCTACAGGTGCGAGGATCGAAATCTGGCTCCGATATAAGATGAGCTTTTTCACTGTTTATTTTTCTGGATCTTTTATATAATTATTATTTTAAACGTTGCTCCTTACAGCCCTCTATCTTCTATACCGATGGTGATGAGGTTATCTTCATCTATAGAGGGTACCCAATTAATAGCTTGCTGAGAAGAGGTCACTCTTAGAAGTTGCATTTGAGAAAGTCTTTAACAAATCAGAATGGCTCAGCAGAAGTGTGGTGGACCCATAACCCTCCGGTTCTAGGATCAAAACCATATAAAGATAAGCTTTCACTATTTATTTTCCTCGGTGTTTTATATAGTTATTATTTTAACGCTCCTCCTTACTGCCCTCTATGTTCTATATTGATGGTGGTAATGATGAGGTTATCCTCATATACCGATGGTACCCAATTGAGAGCTTGTCTAGAAGAGTTCGCTCTTGGTGGTTGCATTTGAGAAAGTCTTTAGCAAATTAGAGTGGCGTAGCGGAAGCGTGGTGGGGCTAGAACCCATAGGTCTCAGGATCGAAACTTGGCTCTGATATAAAGATGAGCTTTCGTTGTTTATTTTCCTCAGTGTTTTATATAATTATTATTTTAAGCACTACTCCTTATAGCCCTCTATCTTCTATACCGATGGTCATGGGGTTATCCTCATATACAAAGAATACCCAATTGAGAGCTTGCTATGAAGAGTTCACTCTTAGAAGTTGCATTTAAGAATGTCTTTAGCAAATCAGTGTGGCGCAACGGAAGCGTGGTGGGCTCGTAACCCATAGGTCCCTAGATCGAAATGTGGTTCTGATATAAAAATGAGTTTCACTATTTATTTTCCTCAATATTTTATGTAATTATTATTTTAAATGCTGCTCTTTACAGCTCTTTATCTTCTATATTGATGGTGATGATGTTATCCTCATATACAGAGGGTACCGAATTGAGGAGCTTGTGGAGAAGAGTTCACTCTTAGAAGTTGCACTTGAGAAAATCTTTAACAAATCAGAGTAGCGCGGCGGAAGCATGGTGGGCCCATAACCCGTGGGTCCTAGGATCAAAATCCGGTTCTAATACAAAGATTAGCTTTCACTATTTATTTTCTCATTGTTTTATATGATTATTATTTTATTGGATGGTATTTTATTTATTGTTCAATGAAATTTCATCACTAACCCATCCATTATTGGGAAAGAAGATAAATGCCTCAAAATATATGATCCCAAATATCTCAGCACTGCTCCTTACAGCCCTTTATCTTGTATATTGATAGTGATGAGGTTATCCTCATCTATAGGGGCTATCCAATTAGGGAGCTTGCCAGGAAGATTTCACTTTTAGAAGTTACATTTAGGAAAGTCTTTAGTAAATCAGAGTGGCGCAGCGGACGCGGGCTAGGCCCATAAACCACAGGTCCCAAGATTGAAACCTGGCTTTATTATAAGCATTAGCTTTTTGTATATTGATGGTAATGAGGTTATCCTCATATAGGTACCCGTTTGGGGAGCTTGCTGAGAAGAGTTCACTCTTAAAAGTTGCATTTGCAAAAATTTTTAACAAATCAGAGTGGTGCAGCAGAAGTGTGGTGGGTCTATAACCCACAGATCCTATGATCGAAATCGGGCTCTGATATAAAGATTAGCTTTCACTATTTATTGTTTCAATGTTTTATATGATTATTATTTAATTGGATGGTATTTTATTTATTTTTTAATGAAATTTCATCACTAACCAATCCATTATTGGGAAGAATGATAAATGACTCAAAATATATAATCCCAATTGTCTTAACACTACTCCTTACACCCTCTATCTTGTATATTGATGGTGATGAGGTTATCCTCATATACAGAGGGTACCCAATTATGGAGCTTGCTAAGAAGAGTTCACTTTTAGAAGTTGCATTTGAGAAAGTCTTTATCAAATCAGAGTGGCACAGCAGAATTGTGGTGGGCCCATAACCCATGTGTCCCAGGATCGAAGCCTGGCTCTGATATAAAGATTAGCTTTTTGTATATTGATGGTGATAAGGTTATCCTCATATAGGTACCCAATTGAGGAGCTTGCGGAGAAGAGTTCACTCTTAGAAGTTGCATTTGAGAAAATCTTTAACAAATCAGAGTGGCGTAGCAGAAGCGTGTTGGGCCCATAATCCACAAGTCTCAGGATTGAAACCTGGCTCTAATATAAAGATGAGCTTTCACTATTTATTTTCCTCAAATGTTTTATATAGATGAGGTTGTCCTCATAGGGTACCCAATTGAGGAGCTTGCTGCGATAGCTTTTTGTATATTGCTGGTGATAAGGTTATCCTCATATAGGTACCTAATTGAGGAGCTTGCGAAGAAGAGTTCACTCTTAGAAGTTGTATTTGAGAAAATCTTTAACAAATCAGAGTGGCGCAGAAGCGTGTTTGGCCCATAACCCACAAGTCTCATGATTGAAACTAGGCTCTGATATAAAGACTAGCTTTCACTATTTATTTTCCTCAATGTTTTATATAGATGAGGTTGTCCTCATAGGGTACCCAATTGAGGAGCTTGCTGAGAAGAGTTCACTCTTAGAAGTTGCATTTGAGAAAGTTTTTAGCAAATCAGAGTGGCGCAGCGGAAGCGTGGTGGGCCCATAACCCACAGGACCCAGGATCGAAACCTGGCTCTGATATGAAAATTGGCTTTCACTATTTATTTTTCTTAATTTTATATGATTATTATTTTATTGGATGGTATTTTATTTATCTCAAAATATATGATCCCAATTACACTGCTCCTTACGACTCTATCTTGTATACTCATGGTGATGAGGTTATCCTCGTATCCAGAGGGTACCCAATTGAGGAGCTTGCTGAGAAGAGTTCATTCTTAGAAGTTCCATTGAGAAAGTCTGTAGCAATTAGAATGGCACAGCAGAAGCGTGGTGAGCCCATAACCCACAGGTCCTGTGACTAAAACCTGGCTCTAATATAAAGATAGCTTTAGAAGAGTTCCTCAATGTTTTATATGATTATTCTCTTATTGGATGGTATTTTATTTATTTTTCATTAATATTTCATCACTAATCCAATTCATTACTGGGAAGGATGATAAAGGCCTCAAAATATATGATTCCAATTATCTTAACACTGCTCCTTACAGCCCTGTATCTTGTATAGTGATGGTGATGAGATTATCTTCATATACAGAGGGTACCCAATTGAGGAGCTTGTTGAGAAGAGTTCATTCGTAGAAGTTGTGT
Organism: Dillenia suffruticosa; assembly: GCA_033439265.1. NCBI lineage: Eukaryota > Viridiplantae > Streptophyta > Magnoliopsida > Dilleniales > Dilleniaceae > Dillenia > Dillenia suffruticosa. The sequence goes on along the minus strand of JAVTVX010000020.1, from coordinate 24,507,245 downwards.
ACTTGTTGAGTAAGTCCTAGCTGGAAACCCATTCATTTATTCTGTTCTACTTACTAAGATCTTGAAAGTAACAAGTAGTATTCCTGGGAGAGTTGGGTGGGTGGGTGTGTGTGTGTATACATATAATGTTATTGCCTCCAGTGGAGGACGGAGGTCATCCTGTGAAATATATAAAGAAGGAAAAATAGTTATCAACCATCATTTCCTGAAATCCTTGACTAGATCTAGTTCTTTGTACCCATATCCAGTGTGTTGTATAGAAAATGATAATATGCCAGATAATTTGACAAATGTAATGGAGATTTGAGGTATAATTTGTAAATGAGTTGATTCTGTAGTGGATAATAGAGCATTCACTATAAAAGATTAGGAATTCTACCTTTTGCTGGTGCTGTGCATTGGTGTGGCTTCTGGACAAATTTTTCTTTTCCCTCCTGCAGTATATGGGGCCAACTGAGAGTTAATTGGTGGATTGGGAATTCACAGTTTCTAAACATTCTGCTGTCCCGCAGAGAGTACTGGTTTGTTATCTTCCTAGAAATTATTAAACCAATCATACTTAATCCTGCTGTATCACTATGAAGCCATGAAAGAGGAAATAAAAAGAACCTCCAATTTCTAATGCACCGTCACCTAATTTGGAGATTTTGTGAAGTGTTCTGACTTCTATGTTCTATGCCCCCTACGTTTCTAAATTCTCCTATAAAATGTTTTAGTTTGCTTACAGTTTCAAAATATTGACCAGCTTTGGTTCATTTATGTTCTTGAAAAGTAAAAGTGGGGGAAAAAAGGAAAATTCTGTGTTGCTGCTGCTGCCATATTGATCCACAACTTTGTTAAAGGATTACCCTCAGCAAGCCTGCGTTTTAAAATTTTCACTGTGCTTCCAGTTTTATATAACTAACAAATTATATATGGGACTGCTTTGCTGTGACATTAAGACAAGGATAAACCACCAACTTTCCTCTTCTTGTGGGTGAGAAGGGGATGATGAGGAGCAGGGATTGGGATTAAGACAATTTTCACCGTGCTTCCGGTTTGATTTTAATTCATTCCTCTATATTAGATCCATCTGTTTACGATGCTGGTGGGTATTATGAGTCTGACATTTGGTTTTAACATATCCATTGTTCTCTCCACCTTCCGAGCAATTTCCTTCCCTTCTCGATCCTTTCATTTCCTCCCACGACATGAGCAGGTCTGATTCTATTCCGACCATTCTTGGTTGATTCTTTTTGCAGTTTAGGTCCATCACTCTGATCTGGTCTGGTCCAACTTCCTCATTTTGGTATTTTGCAGAGGAAATAAATTGTACAAACCAAACCATCAACTGGCTTGAGTCTCAGTTATTCTTTTCATACCACAAGCAGAACATCAAATGGATCACCACAGCTGCTGCCAGGCATCTTGCATCATGATAATTATCATTTAATCTTAAAAGAAGTTTTAAGGAGTTTTGTGATGCTTACCCGACTCTTGTCTTTATAGTGGTGCTGATGTCTAAACTGCTCTTGCGGGAGCTGTTGGAGCATTATTCATCAAGGGGCAAATAAGATATGCATATCGCTGCCCTCTTCATGTTTTTGTCACAAAGTCTGAAAAGATCATCTTAGCGTGTAAAATGCCAGCACCAAAAAGCAAGATGCTACCTGTAATAACAAAGCCCTCCTAATCTTGTTTCACCCTTGTATTGTTAAGCTGAGTTGTCCTCAATTACTGCAATTACTTGTAATCTGATCAGAAGGGACAAAAGGTTTTATTCATCAGGGCCATGGGATTCCCTGCCAAATTCTTCCCAATTTTGTTTTGCTATCCACCTTGTGGCTGGGTATCTGTCTCCTTGGCAGGAATACTTGGATGATCCTGACACGAAAATAATGGGACCACAACAGGTTAATTCAACTACAACGAAACCTATACTCCCGAGTATTGCTGAAATGAGAAACATTGGTTGTTTCTTTTCAAAATTATCTTGCCACTCGTTCAGTTTGAGAACTTTCTTTTCACTCAGCAAGGTTAATTGGATTTTTGGTGAGCTTGAGAAAGTTGGGGTAGGAACCTCTGTAAGTCACTAGTGATTTGATGGTTGATTGATTGTTCAGATTTAAGATGTACCATTTTCTGTCGGGAAAAGGAATTTGAATTTGTTATTAGGAAAATCTGTCAACTTTTCTTATTACTATTTGGGCCTCTGGATTGATTTGGGGATAATAATGATAACACTACACGTTCCAAACGATAACCCATTCTAGCAGCAAAACTTGAAGGAATACTCAGAATCTTGGTAATTCCAGGGATAAAGGAATGCTTCACGGTAACCTTCTTGTTTATCATCAAAAAGTTGTACTTTTAAGGTTAACTGCTTCTCTCTCTCTCTCTCTCTCTCTCTCTCTCTCTCTCTCTCTCTCTCTCTCTCTGGAATGTATAAATTACGTATGACGCTGTCCTTATCACAAAAGCCCAATTTCTTACTCATCATTCGCATCCTCATTCGGATAAAGGACTAATCAACCGATGTTGAATAATCATTATTCCACACACTTACAAGCCGAATGTATTTATTAAGCTTACAACAAGATTTGAAGACTGAACTGAACTAAAATTTACAAAACCGTAAAACGAACGATTCAAAAAATTGAAAAAGAACCGACCCAATCCATTTTACACTAAAAAAATTTGTATGAAGTCTCTCTGTCGTGCTGCCATATTATCTGATAACAAAGTTGCAAAAATCGACTGCAGAAACCTCTACTCTCTCGCTACACACTCCAAATTCTGTTCAACGACCACGTCCGGCTTTCCGGGGACTCCAAACTGTCGACTCTCACTACGGGAGACGAAGCTGTCTCTGAACCGACAGAACCGATTTCATCATATATTTGCGGATCGGTCGGTTCGGGCACGTCTATCACAGCCTGGGTTCGGTTTCCGTCGGGTTGAACCGGAGCTCGACACAGAGGACAATTAGAGTGAGAGAAAAACCACATATCAATACAATCGATGTGAAAAGCGTGTCCACATTTGGGCAAAACACGACCCCTCTGGTTTTCTTTGAACTCCGACAAGCAAACGGCGCATTCGAATAAAACGGTGTCGTTTTTGTCGCAGACGAAAACCGGCAAAGTTTTGAGCACGGAGACTTCAAGTCCCGTAGAAACCCAAGAATTGTTGTTGTGGAAACGGGGGTTGTTACGACGACGAGAACCTTGACGTTTGATAAAACAGCGAGCGTACAAGTAAAAGAGAATGATTAAGATCATAACAGAAAAGAGGACAACCATTGAACATAGCATGATTTTCCCATTTAGAGCATAGTTTGATGTGGGTGTGGTTACAGAGGAAGAAGAGGAGTTTTCCATGAGACAGAGACACAGACAGATACAGAGAGAACGAGTGAGTGAGTGAGGTCCGGGGGAGGGGACTTATTAGGGTGGAAAGAGGAAAGGAAGGTTCCTCTTGGGCTCGTCGGAAGAAAGTGAATTTTTATTATTATTATTATTATTATCATCGAGTGGGGTTGTCTTTGAATGTATTTGAATGTGTTTGTCCACTTCGGAGGTTTGTGTATTTCTCCATTTCGTGCACTTTCTTGTTGATTTTTTAATTCACAATATTATTTTTCCAAAATATAAAATGCTATTATGATTCTTTTTTTTTTCTTCACGGTAAAACAATTTTAATAGTTTTTATTTAATTATAAAATATTTAATTTGAGTTATTATTAAATTTTTTAAATTTAATTTGTCCGTCTGCGAGAACTTTATTTAATCGATTGTTTCTTTCAACATTCTCTTTTAGAGCTACTCCATAGCTAGTTCAGTCATCAAAATTAAATAAATACCGCACAATTTCAATTTATATAGTTAAATGATCATAATTTATGTCTAAAATGTCCCATCACAGAAATAATATGCACTGAAGATTTATCATAAAAAATAGAATTTCTCAACTAATAAATTATAGGTCACACCTAGTTGGAAACAAGCAAATCATTTTTAATAATGATAATAAATTTATCCTTTTCTTGAAATAAAATTTTGTCTGTTGTCTTATGAATTATTAGTTTGTTTCTTTCGATTTTGGAAACGTAGATGTCTGGCAATTACAATGATGCAAATACATTCATACATGCGTACGTACATGAACTTCAAAAAAAAAAAAAAAAAAAAAAAAAAAAAAAAAAGAAAAAACAGGGTGGGCTCTTTGCAGGGAAAATAGCAGTAGAAGTAGTACGGGAATTTGTCCAAACCTAGTTGGAATATGTGCGTTGAGTTGTGTCGGCCCGTATGCAGCCAAAAAGGGGTTTGAATTCATTATATTCAAATCTTAGATTTTACTCTATTTAAAATCTTAATTAAATTTATAATCAAATTATATAAAATATATAAATATAAATATAAAAATTAAAAAATAGGGATAGAGAAATCAAAACTCAATTTATAGTAATTTAAACTTATGTTTACGTCTATTTTTCTAACTCAATAAATCAAAGTCTAACGATAAATAATTTTTATCATTCCACAAAAGTTATAAACTTGAGTACAACCATTTATTGACGATCTGTACTTTCCACCTTGAAAATGACTTAGACTAACAAGACTCGATTCTAACTCTCATTCAACAACCCTATTTTCTTAATCAAGTGTTTTTCACACTCTCTCCAAACTTGTAAAATTATACAATAGTTAAACAATAAGTTACAGTGATTGAAAAACACAACGGATAATAAAATAACGTAGCAGATTGTTAAAATGAAATGAATGTACAGGTGTTTTTAGGTTCAGTTTTCTCTCAATTCAAAACTCAAATAATCTCTGTAAAAGTTTCTCAATATAGTCTAAATATTGTATTTTTAAACCCACTTCAAGCTCTTATAAAAACTTGTTTAATTCGTGGTCATTTAAAAACCGTAAAACCCCTCATAACTAACAAGTTGGAGAGTTAAAACATATTTAAATCTGATTTTTCAGCGTTAAGATCCTCTTTCAAAATTCAACTTTTATGATTTTTACTTCTGTAAAAATTAACGTATATTCCTTCATGTGTAATTGTTGTAACTCAAAAATTTTGAAATTCAAAAAAGATGTGATTATATGAAACCTTATATGTCATTATATTTTATTTCATATCGTATGTTTACTTGTATAATTATTTTTTTATACAATAACAATAATTATACTTTTATTCTACTAAATAGAATTGATAATATGAATACTTTTATATTATTGTACTCCATTTTATATCATATTTTTAACTATATTTAGATAATTTATATCATATTTTATTATCGTTATCTAAATTTTTTTAAGTTTTCCTCTCACTCAGTTAATATAAATACTTATTGTAATCAAACACCGTCTAATTAGAGCCTCTATTGGTCGCCTATATACGTGTATATATATATTATCTCAGTCGTATTTTTCTTAATTTTTTCTTAATAAATACAATATCAACTTTCTTGCTAATATACTCATTACTTATCTATAAATAAATTTTAATCGCATAAAAAGTTATTCTTTCCAATGAAATTAGGAGAAACCTTTTATTTTTGACAAAAAAAAATTTATAATAACTATTTCCCCCATTTCTCCTTTTGAGACAGAGAATAGAAATATCATTCCAAAAAAAAAAAAAATCACTATTTTCCTGTACTTTTTTCCTGTTACCCTACTCCGACAAAGGCAACACTTCCCCTACTTCAGAAAATAAAATGTTACCCACATTAAATTTTATGAAAAAAAAAGAACAATTTATTAAATACAGTTTAAATTTTAAAAAATAATATTTTATTAATTTCTTTCCTCCAAAAAAAAAAAGATAAAAAAGAGACACATCAGATGCAGCCCTGTGACATCAAATTTACACTTTTGTAACATATAGAAAAATACTTAAAACGATCATCTTTCAATATTTTATAGAATATTTAGAATTCTAGGGATGAAATTCTCTTTGGGCGGTCATAAACTTAGTTCTGAAAAGATCATTGAAAATTTTACTTTTGATTTTATGAATATTAGGCCATTGAATCCAATGTGTTTTATGAGTTACAGTGGCCTGAAGAAAAAAAAAAAAAAAAAAAAGCATTTTGGTTAAATGGGTATTGTGTTAAAAATGAATATTGCAAAATTGAATTACAAGTCATGCCAAGTAAATAAAATTTTCATGAAATTTCCATGATGAGATAAAGACTTCGGGAACCCTTCAAGGAAACTACCCCACCAGAATGTCCGCTCCTTACATTACAAGTTCCGGAAGTTTCACAAATCAATAATGAAGGTCAGTCCGTAAGTTCCTGTCCATTTTCACGTTTGAACTCGAGGAAAAAACACAGTCCATGATTGATCATCTTGTACAATACTCGACCTCTTCAATTCAATTGTGCTTGGGCATTTGCTTGGCCCTTCATTATTCTCTTTCAGGTTTGGCTTCTTGCCTGTTATCACAGAGAGAGAGAGAGAGAGAGAGAGAGAGGATTTGGAGGTGGGCCATAATGGGTGCACTTGTGAGCAAGTATTGGACATTTTGTTTCTTTTTTTGTTGGAAAAAGTCTTGTTCACAATAAATGGTGCCACCTCAGTTATTCAAAATTTTCCTCCAAGAAATAATGTTCTAGTCGAAATGTGGCGACTGCTGCACTTCATTTAATGATTAAAAGTACATTTGTGTTAAAATAGTCTGCAACACCATATTTAAGATTTTTAAGCCTATTCATTTTTACCGGATTTAATTAAATTTAAAATATTCATAGCATAGCATGTCTATAATTTATAAAAAGGAAAAGATTTTTCGTTGAAATTCATGAATTTTGAACTATGTTTCATGTATTAATTATAAAAAATAAAATCATCTTTGGTTTGTTCAGAAAAGATGGTAGATGATGGTACCTCGTTCATCTGGATGAAAGCCGAATAGAGAGAAAACACAATGCCTCCGGTTTTAGAAAAAGTGTACGGTACTTGGAACACAATCATATCTAAGGTGGAAAGATGTTGATGGTGGACCAAACGGTTTATCATTGTATCTCTGTCTCTCCACTTTCAACTTGGCTCTTACTCTCTCCAATCCAGAAATTATAATGCGTGTGGAGAGAGAAAGAGAGAGGGGGGGGGGGGACAGATGAATCATGAAAGCATAGGGCAAAAAGTGAATCCGCCCATACCCGAAGACCCCCATGTTGAATTTGATTCGATTACCTCTCCCTTTTCTCTTGAGTTTCAAGTCGGCCAAAATAAGAAAAAAGGCTCTGCTTGAAATGATAATGTTATATTATAGTGGTTGAATTTGGACATTACCCATAAACTGTGGGCTGTCCAAATCAAGCAAATCTAGGGCTTAGAGATTAGGCAAAATCTATAATGATTTAGTATTTTTATTTAATTTTTATACATCTTGATAACAAACCAATGAAGGATGGCAACACAAAGAACAAATGCATGAGGGCCATGGCATATGCTCCTAAGAGGTCCATTTTGCCCTTTCGATTTTTGAGTCCTAATTATTTAAGAGGACTAGTTTTTTCTTATTATTTTATTTAAAGTCTAGAAGAGGCGTAAACGCAGAAAAGACTCAAAAATTAAAGCCCAAAAGCAGTGGACTTAATGCCCACAAATGACAATCCAAAATCCACAATGAGCCATCAACGACCCTCCTGAGGAGTTTGGCTGCAGAATTAGGAGTAAAGAACAAAAAAGCAAATGAAAAATTAAATTATCGAAAACCAAAATAACCTCGTCAAATGAAAGAAGCTAAAATAGACACGAACTAATAGAAACTTTTAACTAGGATTGGTGGGTGAAGTAGGCCCATGTAATGGTGCAACACAAGGGCGGGTGAAGCGTTTAGATCCAAGCAGGAAACTACTTTTATAGGTCTGTCACATAAAAAATAAGTTTAATATCTTCCAAACCAATCACTCATCAAATATTATTCTCAGCTAAAAAAATTAAGGTAACACAACCTTTGACCTTAGTCAATTGGTCAACAAAGTAACACCCAGAAAGATATTGGTGATTACTTTATATAGAAGATCCTATGTTAAAGTCCTCCTCCAATCAACCGATGTGGGATCCAAGACTCTCTCTTCTGAAACATAGTCGTTAAATCCAAACCCGGTTGGATGCATCGATTCCTAACCCATATATTTTATACCGTTTATATATTTTTGATTCAAATTTCATATTAAAAAAAAAAAAAAACACTTGTAATATGCTCCCCCACAAGTATGGACACGAAAAAACAAAGTGCACAGCGATTGTGGTCATTCAGTACATGATCTTTTTTCTTTTCTTTCCATTTTTTTTCCTCGTGTCAATTGTGACTCTGAATCGTATCTCTCACATGACCCGGGATTTTGACGACATACCCTATAACCATCCTGCATGTGTATGCATTTGAATCCAAAATAAAAAATGCGTTCGCTCTTGTTCTAACATATTGTCTCTTAGTCATGAATATAAAATTTTATTGATAGCCCAATTAACCAATTTTAATTATTTTTTTACTAGTTTTACGAAGTATATCTATATAAGGGTTTTTTATTATTATTACATATATATTGATATTCATGAAATTAATTAATTATTATTGCATTATCATTCAACTACCATTAAATCTCAGTGGGTGAGAGGATGGCAATTTTATCCTGACTTATTAATCAGGTTGAATAATATTTGGCTTCGATAGAGTGAATTACGAGTCACGTAATATCACGGCCCACTTTAGCCATATTTCTTTACCCTCACCCTGAGTCAAAATACTTAAATTACACCTAAAACCTAACCCTTAGTTATTTAAAAATTTTTATTGGAAAATACTTCAATTTCGTTTTAATAATTTTCACTTTTCTCGACCCAAATTTTATTTGGATAATGACGATTGTATTAATTGGAATATAAAATTAAACATGTAATTTTTATGTAAGTGTTAGGAAATAAATTATATATCAAAATCAAATCAATAATTGATTTGATTTTGATATATATTTAATTTTTTTATTTTAATATATATTTTTATATTTATAATAATTGTTTTCATATTTGTGATAATGAGTTTTTTATATAAATCCAATTTATCGTAACAATTCATATGAATCAATGAATAATTAGATTCAAATTTCCATGAAAATATTGTTGTATATTTGAGAGAAATAGTAGTAATCAAAATTCTGTTCTATGTTACATAATGTTTATTTAATGTTTCCTCGGTGAAGTGAAATGTGACATTTGTAAATTAAAAAAAAAAAAAAAAGAGTAAGAAAGAAAGAGCGATGTGATTTTGTTTATTTTTTTTAAATGTTATATCACTCGTTTAATTTTATTATTTTGATATAATTATTAAATGTAAAAATAAATGTTTTTGATAAAATGGGTTCCTAGAATTCTTTAAATATATAGTAACCATGGAAAAATGTATAGTATTTTTATTTCTGAAAAAAAAAAATCTTAAAAAATAAATATAAAATCAGAAAGTGAAATAGTCTTTTTATTTGGAAGGGAGAAAGAGAAAGATAAGAGATCGAAAAGAAGAGAGAAAGATTGAAAGCGTAAAATAGTCCTTTCATTAGCATGCATTAGATGGAAGCGAAAAAAATTACAAAATAAATAAATAAAATTCGAAGGAATAGAAGTTGGAACAATGGAATTTCCATCGCTAACAAAAGTTAAGTTTCATCTTGCATCCCTAAACAAATTTCGCCAATTTTCATTTCTCCTGATCAATACTTCTGTGTATGTAATATTAGTATCTACTGCCTACTGCTTTTGGACCAATCGAATATACTATTTCTACGTTACAAGATTATGCTAATCAAGGAAGTGCACATACCTTGACTCTTCCTCTTCTGCCAAAACCCCATGAAACCGTCCAAAGTTGAGAGAGAGAGAGAGAGAGAGAGAATATGGAGAAGACTGATCATAAAATAGTGAAAGTGAATGGGATAAACATGCACGCGACAGAAGTCGGGGAAGGCCCCTCAGCAATTCTTTTGCCAATTTTCATTTTTCGTAATCAATACTTCTATTTATGTAATATTAGCATCTCATGCCTACTACTTTTGGACTAATCGAATATACTATTTCTATGTAACAATTATGCTAATCAGGGAAGTAAACATACCTTGATTACACAGATGCCAAAACCAGCAAACATCTATTTCCCAGTCCCTATGATTCTAGAGAGAGAGACACTCTTCCTCTTCTGCCAAAACCACACCTCCAAAGTTGAGAGAGAGAGAGAGAGAGAGAGAGAGAGAGAGAGAGAGAGAGAGAGAGAGAATATGGAGAAGATTGATCATAAAATAGTGAAAGTGAACGGAATAAACATGCACGTGGCAGAAGTCGGGGAAGGCCCCTCAGCAATTCTATTCATCCATGGCTTTCCAGAGCTGTGGTACACGTGGCGCCACCAGATGCTGTCTCTCTCCTCACTTGGATACAGAGCCATCGCTCCAGACCTCCGCGGCTACGGAGACACCGACGCGCCACCGTCCGCGGCCGACTACACCGCTTTCCATATTGTCGGGGATTTGGTGGGCCTCTTGGACCTGTTGGGACTGGACCAAGTCTTTGTGGTGGGCCATGATTGGGGAGCTATGATAGCCTGGTATTTGTGTCAGTTCAGGCCCGATAGAGTCAAGGCTTTGGTCAACCTGAGTGTGGCCTTTCTTCCTAGGAATCCGATGATGAAACCTATTGCGACCATGCGGCATTTGTTTGGTGATGATTACTATATGTGCAGGTTTCAGGTTTGTTGTTTTTCTTCTCTGGGTTTCTGTTTTTGTTTCATAATTTTTGCTAAAACGTCACAAATTGTGAAGTTTTTGCATACCCAAAAGCCAAAACTAAAAGAAATAACGTTGGATCCATTAATTAATTTTGGTTGGTGATGATTATGGTATTTCAGATTCAGTTGCTTTGTGTGGTTTGATCTTTTGGTGCTTATTTTTGCTGAATTTTGGACTTTGTTGTTCATATTTATTGAATTGACTAGTTTTTTTTTATCATTTGTTGATTGTGGGGGATTTTCCCATGCCACGCATGTTCGGCACAGCGATGAGGACAAAATTGGATTACATTTTGCTATTGTGTGTTGATTGATCTTAAATTTTGAAACGACCATCTTATCAAAGAGCGCAAGAGCTAAAAAAATGTGTGGTGTTTTTTCTTCCCTTATGTTTTTGTATGAGCTATGGTGTCCTACAATTAATAGACGGAGAAATATTTGTCCAATCATTGTAAACCTTGTATCTTCACATGTTTGTGGTTACTAGTTTGTGGTTAAGAGTCTCTTCAAGGAGCTTACTTGTTTGTGGTTAAGCGTCATCCCAACGTGCCTAACCTGTATCTTCACATGTTTATATTCAAAATGCTTGCCTACACCAATAAAGCTTATGTTATTCAAGTCTCTTTCCCAGTCATTGTGGAATTTTGTTCCTAGTTGTGACCGTCTTTTTATATGATTAACTTTATTGCAGCAACCGGGGGAAGCAGAAGAAGAGTTTGCTCGTGTTGATACAGAAAGAGTAATGGTTATGGTTTTAGCGAATCGCAGTCCTCGCCTGATGGTTGTCCCTAAAGCAATTGGCTTTGGTGGAATACCTGACAAACTGGTTACTTTGCCTTCGTGGCTGTCTGAGGAAGATGTCAAATACTATGCCAGCAAGTTCAGCCAGAAAGGCTTCACTGGAGGACTGAATTACTACCGAGCTATTGACCTGTATGTGCAATGCACCTTTCACTTGAATTCAAATTTAAAATTCTCAAAGAATAAGTGAGGTTAAATCACTTTTTCATGGTTAAGAATGAAACTTCTTCTTGCCTATTAGGAATGGAGGAAAAGAGTTGGATTAAACTTTTGCCCTTGTTTAGGAGGTAGAGAGAATATGGAGAGAGTTTTTCACTCCTCCACCAGGTTTAGAAAAGGAATTCTCTCCCCCCCCCTCAAACAAGAACAGATAAGATTATTTTTTTTGCACTCCGGCTATGCCTGTCATTTGTTGTTACTCCCTCTTCTTCCCCCGGAGTAGGCCCGCAAATGTCCTAACATCATGTGCGTGATAAATCTTATAAAAAACACTGACCCTTTTGCTGTTAAGCTAGGCTGAGAACCTCTTCACACAGTTAAGACTTATTTTGTGTCCTTGTTGTTGCAGAAATTGGGAGCTTTCCGCGCCTTGGACTGGCCAACAAATTAAGGTACCGGTCAAGTTCATCGTGGGAGACTTGGACATTACTTACAATACCCCAGGTGCCAAAGAATATATTCACAATGGGGGCTTCAAGAGAGACGTGCCCTTCCTGCAAGAGGTGGTTGTGCTGAAAGATACAGCCCACTTTTTAAACCAAGAAAAGCCGGAAGAAGTTAATCAACATATCTACGAGTTCATTCAGAAATTCTAATTTGCATATGATCCATTTTCTAATTACTACTTTGCAAGTCCCATAGACAAAAGATTCAGGCTGTACGCCAACTTTGTTGTTTGCAAATTTAAACTGTGGATTTTGGCTTATAGATTAATGGTCAAGATTAGGCCACTCCTTAATGATTTGAATCTCCAGGCCTGTTAATTAGTCTCCAGTATGAGGAGGAGTGAAATAATGTTGAAAGGTGGAAACCCTTAAAAAACATTCTTGATCTGTTTCTTCTGTCAATAAGCCAAAAGCCATTGTTCAGAGACGTTATCTTCGGTTCCTACACACACATACACGCACGCACGCACGCACACATATACATATAAAAAAGAACTGAAATAACCTTTTACCACCTTTCAATATTTTATAAAATATTTGGAAACAACCTTTTACTACCTGAAATTCTTTGGTCGGTCACAAAATTAGTTGTGAAAAGATCAATGAAAAATTTGCATTTGATTTTATGAATATTAGGCCATTGAATCTAAAGTGTTTTATTAGTTACAATGACTTGAAAGGGTTGGGGGGAAGCATGATGGTTAAAGGAGTATTGTGTTAAAAATGAATATTGCAAATTGAATTACAAGTTAATGCTAAGTAAAAAAAAAAAAAAAAAGATTTCATGAAATTTGCATGATGAAATAAAGGCTTGGGGAAGCCTTCAAGGAAACTACCCGACAAGAATGTCTGCTCCTCACAAGTTCCAAAGTTTCACAAATCAATAATGAAGGCCAGCCCATAAGTTACTTACCATTTTCACGTTTGAACTCGAGGAAAAAACACAGTCCTTGATTGATCATCTTGTACAATAATCGACCTCGTCAATTCAATTGTGCTTGGGCAATCGCTTGGTCCTTCATTATTCTCTTTCGGGTTTGGCTTCTTGCCTGTCATCAAAAGCAGGAGACAGAGAGAGAGGATTTGGAGGTGGGCCATAATGGGTGCGGTGCACTCGTGAGCAAGGATTGGACATTTTGTTTCTTTTCTCTCTTTCCTTTTTTGGAAAAAGTCTTGTTCACAATAAATAGTGCCACCTCAGTTATTTAAAATTTTCCGCCAAGAAATAATTTTCTAGTTGAAATGTGGCAACTGTTGCTCTTCGTTTAATGATTAAATGTACATTTGTATTAAAATAGTCTGCGACCTTATGTTTCATATTTTTGTTGGAACCGTTAATTTAATAGAAAAAGATATTAAATTTTTTAATCAAATTTAAAATTTAAAATTTAGAAATAAAAAAAAAATTATGTTAGGACCTCTCTTAAATGTTCAAATTAGATTAATTGAGATATGATTCCGGATATCGATGATAGAAAACCCAAAAAATATTATTTTTAACATTTTTAAACCAACTTGTTCCAACTAAATTTAGTTGGGTATAAAATATTTATCGAATATCTGTAATTTATAAAAAAGAAAAAAGATTTTTCATTTAAATTCATGAAATTTGAACAATGTTTGCCATATATCTCCTCTAAAGCAAGCAAGAGTGATGTTATTAAGAAAGACCCGGTAGTAATGGTACTTGGCCAATCAGGTAACGGAATCGTTGTCTCAAGTGGAGACCCGAGCCATGACCCATCTGGGCCCTCCGGATCCAAGGTGGATTTGAACTCCAACGCGTGAGAAACCTCCTGAGGATTGCAGACGCACCATAACGTGCGAATTCCTCTTCTGCTTTTGTTTCCTATCACAAAAATTTTGGCATCACTGTCTTGCATCACATATAGTTTATCGACAACTAACGATTTATGGCATTATTAGAATTTTAAATTTAATATTTTTAATATGATAATTATAATTTCTTTTAACTAATACTACTAACATGACAACTGCCCTCAAAATAAACCTACCAACCTTGAACTGAAATTTGGAACTGTTTGAAATGCTGGCAGAGGATAGAGAAAACGATGAATTTTTTTTTGGGGGGTGGGGGGGGGGGGAGAAAAAAAAAGTGCAAAAGCATTACCTGAAATTTGCACATGTAAAAGTCTGCACCTCGCCTTTTGCGCATGCCATGGATAGGCTTTATAGATGGGTCATGAGGCCGGAAGGCCACACTCAGATTGACCACGGCCTTGATTCCATCGGGCCTAAACAGGCAAAAATACCAAGCCATCACAGCTGGGACCAGCAATTGGGCTTGGCCAGCCCAAGCTCGGCCCATTTGGAATGGCCGAGTTGAGCTCGGTCCTATTATTTAGTTTCGTTTCAATTACAGGCCGAGTCTTGATAGTAATAGGTTTGGCCCATATAGGCTTGGCCCATTTAAAATTATTTTTTTTATATATATATATATATATATATATTTTTTTTTTTTTGGGTCTACGGAGTGCTTGTTCTTCTCTCTCTCCCTCCCTCTCTCTCTCATGGCGTTTGTGATAGATCCAAGTTCTTTTCGGTCGATCTACTCCTATTTGATGATTTTTCGTCTCATTCTTCTCTCATGTTGAAAATTCAGCTTTCAGATTTGAAGTCTAGGAGATGTTGCGATCAATTGATCATCTTCAAAATCAGAGTCTTGCCTTGAAGTAGCTGGTTTCATGCAAACTCACCCAACTAAAGGCAGTCATACGTCTTTCTTCATCTCCCGTAATTTCTCTCTCATCTTCTCACCATGATTCGACCTCCTTTTCTTTGCCTTCTCCTTTCTATTCTTTATCGATTGATCTAAGTTTCATATTTTTCCGTTTTGTAAATCAATTTCTAGGGTTAGAGTTTCTGAAGTTTTTATTTTCGATCTTTTGTTCCTAATCTACATACCTTTTTGTCAGATCTATCGTTTTTATCTTTGGATCAATTGATTTCAATTCTAATTGTCGATTTGCAATCGAAATTTTGGAAAATTTAGGGTTCATGTTTACCTTTCGCCTCTCTCTCTCTCTCTCTCTCTCTCGGGTTTTTTGAGCTTAAAACGAGCTCAAGGCTGGTTTGAAATGGGCCCATTTTTGGGTCGAGTTTGAGGATTGATTATTTGAGTTTTCTTGAGTCTTGCTCAGACTCGGACCCATAAAAATGTAAATGGGCCGAGCCCGAGCTTTGTAAAGCCCGGTTTAGAAAGCTCGATTGTTGGCCCTGATCATAGCTCCTAATCGTGGCCCACTAAGAACACCTGGTCCAGGCCCAGTAAGTAAAGAAAGTCCACAAGGTTCCCGATGATGCGCAAGTCGGAATATTTGGCGGTTGATGGGCCTCCAAAGACCAACTGGGGGCGCCAAGAGCACCATAGCTCTGGAAAACCATGCAACAATACTGTTAGGCCTTCACCAACCTCTGCCATGTGCGTGTTCAATCCATTTACACTTACCATCCTGTGCGCTCTCTCTACCTCTATCCCTCTCCCCCCCCCCCCCCGGAGGGAGGGGAAGAGTTGAAAGACCTTTCATTTTGATGGGATAGTACAATATTGTTTGATAAACATTGTAATATCCGCCCCCCCCCCCCCGGCCCAAAAAGTATGGACACGGAAAAAGTAAGTGCACAGTGATTGTTGTCATTCAAGACACGAGGTCTTTTTTCTTTTCTTTCTTTTTTTTCTTTCTCGTGTCACTTGTGACTCTAAATCATTCCTCTCACATGACCTATAAGCATCCTGCATGCGTATGTGTTTTCCACTTTTTTTTTTTTTTCTTTTTTAGTTGGAGTGGACAAATATTTGTACCCAAAATGAACATGCGTTTGCTATTATTTTGACATATTTCTCTCTTTTAAAAAACTATGAATATAATATTTTATTGATAGCCTAAGTTAATCAATTTTTATTAATTTGTTACTAGTTTTAGGAAGCATATCTTTATAAGGGTTTTTTAAATTATTTTTAATATATATATTGATATTTATAAAATTAATTAATTATTATTGTATTATCATTCAACGACCATTAAATCTAAGTGGGTGAGAGGATGAGAATTTTATCTTGAATTATAAATCGGGTCGAATAATATTTGGCTTTGATAAGTGAATTTCAAGTCAGGTAATATCACGGCTCTCTTTAGCCATATCTCTTTGCCTTCATCCCTTCTACTTGAGTAAGTCAAAATACTAAATTACACCCAAAAACTAACTCTTAGTTATTTAAAAATTTTATTGGAAAATAACTACAATATTAATTGGAATGTAAAATTAAAGGTGTTTTTTATTTGTAAGTGTTCGGAAATATATTTTATATCAAAATCAAATCAATTATTAATTTGATTTTAATATATATTTCTATATTTGTAATAAATATTTTTATATAAATCAAATTTATTGTAATAATTCATATGAAACAATGAATCACTGGAATTCAATTTTCTTTAAAATATCGTCGTTAACTTGAGAGAAATAATAGTAATCAAAATTCTCTTCTATGTTATATAATATTTATTATTTGTCGACTAATATGTCAATGCTAATGTGTCGTTGTTCAAGTGAAATGTGACATTTGCAAATTGAAAAAAAATAAATAAATAAGGGCAATGTGATTTTTGTTGTTTTCTTGAATGTTTATCAAATTTTATTATTTTGGTATAATTATTGAATGTAAAAATAAATGTTTTTGATAAAAAAGGGTTCCTAGAATTCTTTAAAAGTATGGTAATGAGGGCAGTATAGGGGATTGAAGAGAAAGAGATAAAGATTGAGAGCTTAAAATAGTCCTGTTATTGGCATAGAATAGATGGAAAGTGAAAAAAAAAATTACAAAAAAAATAAATAAATAAAATTTGAAGAAACACAATTTGGAACCATGAAATTTTCCATCTCTAACAAAAGCTAAGTTTCATCCTGCATCCCTAAACAAAAATTTTGTCAATTTTCATTTTTTGAAATCAATACTTCTATTTATGTAAGATTAGTATCTACTATTTTTGGACTAATCAAATATGCTAATTATTATCTTTGTAATAATTGTTTCTATATCTGTGATAATGAATTTTTTATATAAATTAAATTTATTGTAATAATTCATATGAAACAATGAATCTTTAGTGTTCAGCTTTGTTTGAAATATTATTGTTCATTTGAGAGAAATAATAGTAATCAAAATTCTCTTCTATGTTATATAATGTTTATATCAAACTCTTTTGTGTTGAGTGATCGGGTACTATACTTTTTTAATCAAAATCTCGAGTTCGAATCTTAAGAATAATAAAAAAGAATTTATGAGAGCCAACCCTAAAAATGAGCCCTACAGTACTTGAATCGGATTAGTTGGGTAAAAACCCGAATACCAGCGGTGAAAACCAAATATATATATATATGTATAATGTTTATTATTTGTTTGGCTGATATGTCAATGCTAATGTGTTCTTGCTGAAGTGAACTGTGAAATTGGCCAATTAAAAAAGAAAGACCAAGAAAGAAAGAGCAACGTGAATTTTGTTATTTTCTTAATTGTTATATCACCAATTTAATTTTATTATTTTGGTATAACTATTAAACGTAAAACTAAATGTTTTTGATAAAAGGATTCCTAGAATTATTTAAATGTATAGTAACCATGACAAAATATATAGTATTGTCATTTTTGAAAAAAAAAAATCTAAAAAACTAAATATAAAATTAGAAAGTGAAATAGTCTCTTTATTTAGAAGGGAGAAAGAGAAAGATAAGGCATTGAAAAGAAAAGATAAAGATTTAGAGCATCAAAGGGACCATTTACTAGTTTTTTGTAATCTATATAATATTAGTATCTGCTACCTCCTATTTTGGAGTAATCGAATATACTAGTTTCTATTTTACAAGATATGCTAATGAGGGACGCGCACATTCCTGGGTTGCACAGATGCCAAAACCAGCAAACATCCATTTCCCAGTCCCTATGATTCCACAGACACTCTTCCTCTAAACTATATAAACACTCTTCCTCTTCTGCTAAAACCACACAAAGCCCTTCAAAGTTGAGAGAGAGAGAGAGAGAATATGGAGAAGATAGATCATAAAACAGTGAAAGTGAACGGGATAAACATGCACGTGGCAGAAGTCGGGGAAGGCCCTTCAGCAATTCTATTCATCCATGGCTTTCCAGAGCTCTGGTACACGTGGCGCCACCAGATGCTGTCTCTCTCCTCACTCGGATACAGAGCCATCGCTCCAGACCTCCGCGGCTACGGCGACACCGACGCGCCAGCGTCCGCGGCCGACTACACCGTTTTCCATATCGTCGGGGATTTGGTGGCCCTCTTGGACCAGTTGGGACTGGACCAAGTCTTTGTGGTGGGCCATGACTGGGGAGCTATAATAGCCTGGTATTTCTGTCAGTTCAGGCCTGATAGAGTCAAGGCCTTGGTCAACATGAGTGTGCCCTTTCTTCCTAGGAATCCGATGGGGAAACCTATTGCGACCATGCGGCATTTGTTTGGTGATGATTACTATGTTTGCAGGTTTCAGGTTTGTTGTTTTTCTTCTCTGGGTTTCTGTTTTTGTTTCGTAATTTTTGCTAAAACGTTACAAACTGTGTAGTTTTTGCATACCCAAAAGCCAAAACTGAATGAAATGAAGTTGGATCCATCAATTAATTTTGGTTGGTGATGATTACGGTCTTTGCAGATTCAGGTCGTTTCGTTTCGTTTGATTTTTTGTTGCTTATTTTTGCTGAATTGTGGACTTTGTTGTGCATATTTATTGAATTGACTATACATATATTTTATCATGGGTTTGACCATTTAATTAATCTTCATTAGATTCAATTTGTTGATTTGAGTGAGTGAGTCTCCAGGGAGGGACTGCTTTTGCAAATTATTGTTTCTCTGGTGGTATTATGAAGAGGCACCTTATTTGGGTAGTAGTTGGAAGTTACCCAATTCTTCGGGTTCGGGGCATTTTCTTTTCTTCTTTCGGGGAGGTGGTTGGATGGCTATCTCTTGTGGGGGATTTTCCCGTGCCATGCATGTTGGGCACAGGGATGTGGACAAATTTGGATTACATTTTGCAAAATGTTGAAACGACCATCATTGTAAACCACGTGTGTTCATATGTTTGTGGGTACTGGTTTGTGGTTAAGCGTCATTTCAAGGAGCTTGGTAGTTTGTGGTTTAGTGTCATCCCAACGTGCCTAACCCGCGCCTTCACATGTTCATATTCAAAATGCTTGCCTACACCAATAAAGCTTATGTTATTCAAGTCTTTTTCCTAGTCATTGTGGAATTTTGTTCCTAGTTGTGATTGTCTTTTTATATGATTATTGTTGTTGCAGCAACCGGGGGAAGTAGAAGGAGAGTTTGCTCGTGTTGATACAGCAAAATTATTAACTATGTTTTTAGCGAACCGCAATCCTCAACTGATGGTTGTCCCTAAAGCAATTGGCTTTGCTGTAATTGCTGGGATGCCGGTTACTTTGCCTTCGTGGCTCTCTGAGGAAGATGTCAAATACTATGCCAGCAAGTTCAACGAGAAAGGCTTCACTGGAGCACTGAATTACTACCGAGCTGTGGACTTGTATGTGCAATGCACCTTTCACTTGAATTCGAATATAAAATCCTCAAAGAATAAATGAGGTTAAATTACTCTTTCATAGTTAAGAATGAAACTTCCTCTTGCCTATTGGGAAAGGAGGAAAAGAGTGAGATTAAACTTTTCCCCTTGTTTAGGAGGTAGAGAGAATATGGAGAGAGTTTTCACTCCACCAGGTTTAGAAAAGGGATTCTCTCCCCCTTAAACAAGAATAGCTTAGATTATTTTTCTTGCACTCCAGCTATGCTCTGTCATTTCTTGTTACTCCCTCTTCTTCCTCCCCCCCCCCCCCCTCCAGTAGGCCCGCGAATGTCCTAACATCATGTGGGTGATAAATCTTATCAAAAACAATAATCATTTGCTGACCTTTTTGCTGTTAAGCTAGGCTGAGAACCTCTTCACACGGTTAGACTTATTTTGTGTCATCGTTGTTGCAGAAATTGGGAGCTTTCGGCGCCTTGGTCCGGCAAACAACTTACGGTACCAGTCAAGTTCATCGTGGGAGACCTGGACATTACTTACAATACCCCAGGTGCCAAGGAGTATATTCATAATGGGGGCTTCAAGAGAGACGTGCCCCTCCTGCAAGAGGTGGTTGTGATGAAAGATACAGCCCACTTTATAAACCAAGAAAGGCCAGAAGAAGTTAGTCAACATATTTACGAGTTCATTCAGAAATTCTAATTAGCATACGATCCATTTTCTAATAAGTGCTTTGCAGGTCCCATGGACAATAAATTCAGGCTGTACGCCAACTTTGTTGTTTGCAAGTTTAAATTGTGGATTTTGCTTATAGATCAATGGTCGAGATTTGGGCATTAATGATTTGAATCTCTAGGCCTGTTAAACTGCTGAGAACGTATAGGCTCTCTCCTAGATGACTTAAACCTTGAACCCTCTACTCTTCCTCCGGCCTCTGGCCCTCTCGAATTTTCTTCCCTTTGAGCGCACATAAGGCTTGGTGTGGCTGTGAGGCACACCGGGAGCCTTACCAAAGTGCTTCACTGCCTCACAAGCATTAATTCTTTGGACCCCTCAGAAGAACCTGCAGAAGCAAGCATGGAAAAGCCAGAGAAGAGTATCAGGTGAGTTCTCCCACAGTCATGTTCCAAATTGCATATAAGTGGGAAAATCCCCATTGGGCAAATTGTTGGCAGATAACATGAAACAAGATGCATGCACACACATCATTATATGTCCACGGACGCCAGTTTTCAGGTGGTGAAAGTCATTAAGAGAATCAATGTGAGTTCTGATTCCCATCACTGAAAAATTCACAAAGTGGATAAAAAGGCCTGCAAGTTTCAGGATTGTGAAATCCCATCTTAAACAATCTGGGGAGGGGGAGATGGCAACTTTCTGTTATCGATGGTTTGGATGTTTAATGAGAATGGAGGTGAAAGAATAAGAAGGAAGAAAGTATCATACCTATATCAGTTTCCCTTCGCCCTCGATGATGGTAGGATATTGATGGAAATAAAAGTTTGGAAACAGAACTTCCTAAATAATACCCATTTTGGCACTCATCCACGTTCCTATCTTGTTTCTTTCAAACATTAAAACATGACAAGGTCAAGCATTGTTATTATTTTTCTCACTTTCATTTCCTATCTATCCTATATTCCCAAAGCTCCCAACAAGCTATTAATCTCTAATTCCTAATCACACCATAGACTGGGCTCAATTAAATAGCATGTGCCTTGGAATCTAGTACACATTCACTAGATTAGCATCCCAAAATTATCAAGATCATGAAATGTATCAGAATCAACACGAGCAAAAATAAAAATTTCGAAGTTGCCCTTGTGCCTATCACTGCATATTGAAACAAACATTATACTTCAAACTAGAATAACATTTTGAATTTGAATCATTAAACCATAAAATCAATAAAATTACTGATTACCGAGAGTAAAGAGAATATACCGTATTCTGCCCGAGAGGAGATCTGAGAGCGAGCTGATCAAAAGTGAGGCACTCCCCGCCGGCCTTCTCAATTCTAGCCCTAGCAGTCTCAGTAAACTTAAGTGCGGTGACCTTCAAAGCAGGGACTTCATAAACCCTAATGTCATCGGTAATAGTCCCAGCCACCACAGCTGTCTTCCCTTCCTATTTTAACAAAACATCCCACAACACAACCTTAAAGTCAATAAAATCACATCAATGAAAACCCTAAATCATCACATAAATAGACATATACATATAGAGAGAGAGAGAGAGACCTTGCCCTCCATGTAACGAACGAGCCTGGAGAGAGAAAGTGGCGCCCTGTTGACTTTACTCATGAACAACCGCTTCAAGATCACGGCATTGAATTTGCTCCCAGTTCTCCGTACAAGAAAACGGTATAACTGATTCCGGATCAAAAATAATAATATTTTTTTTGAATTTTTTTTTTACAAAAACTGATTGCAAAAAAATACATCATATTTTTACAAAAATATCAGTCTTGTAAATTTTGAAAACCAAATTACGAATATAAGTGATCAAAACACCATACATTGGGAGCAAGTATTTGCCTTTATAATAATATTAATTACATCTTGAAAATCATATACATTTTTTTTTTTTTTTTTTTTTGCAAGACCTAACTTTATGGCAACCGATTAAAAAATAAAAATATTTTGAGTATCGTTTCATAATCACAATGCGGGCCGTTGTGATCTTCTTTTGCGGCCCATCATCGGCACCTTTGGGCCCATTTACGTCCCTTCGGTCTCATCTGATTGACCCACGAACCCCTCCTCGGTCCAACTCCATAGTCTTTTTTTTCGATATCCAGAATTTCATCCTGATTAGTCTGAATCGACCGTTATAACACCCACTTTATGATGACAGATCTCTTAATATTATTTTTTCCATATCCAAGGGGAATTAAACTTCTGACCTAATTAAAGGATGAATGTGTCTATTCTACCTATATCAACAAGTGTTTGTGTCTTTTTTTTTGTACTATATAAACCAATATCTAGAGTTATATTTCGATTAATTCGGTCAAAAACTTACAATGACCCATTTAAGGGGGTTATCTTTCGAACGTAATTTGCTCCATGACCAAGTCAGGAATCGAACTTATGATCTTGATTAAAGAATTTAACACCACATTCCATTAAATTAACTGAATATTGGTCCAACTTTATAGTCAATAGTCATGTCGGTAGGTCTAAACACAAGATTTGTAAATTTAAAAATGCTAATCAACAATATTTTAATTAAACTTTGGTGGTATTTGTTGTTTTAAATAAAACAATAATTAAATTTCAAATTTTACTTTCTATTTTAATTAAAAATTCTTTTAAAATTAATGAATTTTATTAACATGAGTTAAACTCATTTTTTATTTGAATTTAAACATAACATAACTATATTTTATATTTTAAAATGAGTTAAAATAAATTATAGTGTGGGTGTGTATATGATAAATTTCTCAATTTACTCTCCACATATGAAAAAATAACAATTAATATTATAATGTTATAAAAAATTAAAAATATGATATCAAGACACGATAAATCACAGTCAATACATAGCAAATTGCTTACAATTTTTTTTTTCATTTTAAATAAAAGCATATAAAAGGAACGTTTTTAATACCCTTGGAGGGGCATTTAATGGATCTTAAATAGATTTAAAAAGGAAAAAAAAAAATATTCCTATCAATACTCACTCGGAACCTCAATCAAAAAGCCAAAATAGAACGAAGAAAGGGATGGAAATTATGAAAAAAAAAAAAAAATCAAACGCCATTTACTACTCAGTTTACTAAAATCCCAAAACCAAAGACAAAAACATCAAAATCATGCATCGTATGGGACCACGGACAAGCCCTTGGATGGTGTCACAGCTTGGAAATCGAACGGAGGCCTACTTGAAGTTCAAATATTCATCAGAGAGAGAGAGAGAGAGAGAGAGAGAGAGAGAGAGAGATTAGCGTTTTTTGGGCTTTCTTGTAAACCAAAAAAAAAAAAAAAAAGAGAGAGAGAGATTAGAGCATTGAAGTAGTCAAAGGACTGGAAGAAGAGAGGCGTAAAAGAAACAGAGAAATTAAAGATGGAAGAAAGGAAAACCATAATGGAGGTTGGATCAGATGGGATTGCTGTCATTACTCTCAACGACCCACCTCTGAATTTGCTCTCTCATGACGGTAGCTCTTCTTTTCTTTGCTTCCCAAGTTTTAGATTTTGATAGTTCGTGAGTTTGTTTCCGTATGTTATTACCCTTTTTTGTGGAAAAGAAAGTTGGAGAGAGATTTTTTTTTTGGGGGGGGGGGGAGGTTTGGATTGATTGTGAGCCCTACAGTGAAAAATGTTTGCAAGACAAAAGGGCGGGGTTCTGGATTGGATAGTGTTCAGTACAGAGTATTGATGACTAATTTTGACTAATCGAATAGTGTTCTGGAACATGAGGAACCTAAATGATATGCTCAATTTTGTAGTAGTATATTTCAATCATATACTTCAATTTGAAATGATGACGGTGTGTTGGGTTCTTAATCACTGTTGGATTGTATTAGTGATTTTCTTTGAACCCTTAGCCACAGCTACATTTGGTTATGCACTAAGCAATTAAGCACCCCACATACAAATAGAGAAAACTGTGTGGTAGACTTGGATACCAATACGGCTCATTAGGATTGGGCCAACCTTCGGATTTTATTCACCATTAGGACAGCAAATAAATCTAGTTAATTGTGAGCAATTTCTGACTTAGCTCGTTAAGAGTTTGGTTTGACTTATTCATTTAGCGAAACAAGCTAAGCTTGAACATAGGGTTCAGACTCATTTATGTGGTTAGACTCGTTTATGTCTCGGCTTATCTCATTCAACTAGCTACACAAGCAAAACTTGAATATTCTTAGGTTCACTTGGAAAATTTGGTTTCTCTCTTCACCTTTTTTAGAAAATGAAGGAGATTCAATATCTTCTGACTAATCTTCACACAACTTGTTTGCTGCCCTATTCACTGTTTTGGTTGGATGACTTTGTTCCAAGTACAAGTTAAGTAAAAATTTCCGAAGTGACTGATATATTTTCATGTCCGTCACATTCCGGATGCTCATTTTGCAGAACAATAAAGGCCCCTCACGAACTTCCATTTTGCAGAGCAATAGTTTGGTTTTTAAGAAGTTTCTTTGTTGAATAACATGCATTGCTACTTCTCATTTTCAGTACTTGTGAGCTTAAAAGAGATCACGGAGCTAGCTATGCAAAGAGATGATGTCAAGGCAGTCGTGATTACAGGTGATAATAGCAGAGGCCATGTAGTTTGGTGTCATAATGTTAATATTCTATTAATCAATCCAAGTTGTTTGAGCAGGTTCAAATGGAAAGTTTTCAGGAGGTGCCAACGTCTCGGCTTTTGGTACTGTTCCTCGAGGGGGTAATACAACTATCATTTATGCCTCTTCATATATTTTCCATATCATTTTTGAAACTAAAAGTGCATCTTACGACCCAAGGAAGAAAGGTTGGACTTTGGTCAATAGATTTTCTCACCGATGTTTTCAAAGATAAAATCAAACAAAGCGTATTTATCTGTCATTTTCATGTTCTATTTATCACGCCGTTATTATTCTGACCTCATAAATGATTCCATTTGTTCTAGCTGCTAGAAAGCCCATAGTAGCTGCTGTTGATGGCATTGCCTTGGGTGGTGGATTAGAGGTTGCCATGGTATGTGTCTGCTGCCGTCTTTTTCAACTCAGCATATTATTTGATATTGCTTGTTTACCAACACTAACCTGTGCATCTTATTTCTTTGGCCTGTCATGCTCCCAAATCAACTTCCAACGCACAACTTGGCTTGCCTGAACTTCAGTTTGGCATTCTTCCGGGACTTGGAGGTAAATTCTTCCTGCATTTGGGGCCTTCTTATGGCACCTTATGGTGGATATTCTTGAACTTTTGAATATAAGCACGGCATAGAATTTTGTGATATGCACAGAGTACCGGCTGCAGATGTCCATTCATCTCACTGCTCTGCATCAGGCATGTGTTTAGAATCAATGATCATCATGAGCCTTTATTCTTTAATCTACTATATCTAGGAAAATTTGGTATGGCACTTGACCAATAAACTGAAAAAATTGTTTGGCATAGTACTAGCAATTGATAATTAATCACCACAGGAACTAAAATTCAGAGTCCAGTGGCTTGCCAGGACACATATATGTCACTATATTTTTTAAGAGAGATAATTTGCACAACTCCCCCTGGGGGGGGACTCATCCTGTTTCTGTCTGCCACTTTCTTAGCTGAACTTAGAATAAGATATTAAATTGAGGTGATTTCTGATTAGATATTGGGCAGCCTTGCCACCTTGACTAGATGGAAGGGCTTCTCTTTCCAACCACTTGCTAATGTTTTTCTGGATGTTGGGCAAGTTTGATGTTACAATTAATAGCTTCATGAATCTTGTCCATTTGTCATGTAAAGAATGCAAGAAAGTGGCCTGAAGGAAACCTTTGGGTTATGGATTTGGTTTGTTAGTAGTGATCAGGCTGGCCTGCAGGGAAGGGACATTGTGGTTCTTCCTTCTTTGTGATAACCAGGCTGTATATTATCTTGATCAAATGATCTTCCATTATGTATGTTTTCTCATACAAGGTGAGTTCAGCAACCATGAGTATTATCACAACACAAATATCCAATCTATAGCATGTTGGTAGCATTGAATTGTTAACTTTGTACCTTGTTCTGTATGGCCTGAAATTCAGTTTGTTTTACAATACAATGTCTTTAAAACTTGTCCTAGGAGCACAGCGTCTTCCATGCCTTGTGGGGCTCTCTAAGGCACTAGAGATGTTGTTGGTATGGTATCTCTCCTTTGTCATTCTTTAACTTATACAAAACACTGATAATTTCCTTCTTGTTAATACATTTGCAATGTTGGTGCGTGTTCTTTTCTTTTTCTCTCTGGCTAGACATCAAAGATTGTGAAAGGAGAGGAAGCCTACTCCCTTGGCCTTGTGGATGCGATAGCTTCAACAAGCGAGTTAGTTAACAGGGCTCGCAGCTGGGCCTTATGCATTCTAGAACACAAGTAGCCATGGATTTCTAGTCTTTACAAACTTGACAAATTGGAGCCACTAGCAAAGGCTAGAATTATTTGCACATCTGCAAGAGCTCGGGCCAAGAAACAATCTCCAAATCTTGAATTCCCATTAGCTTGTGTTGATGTCATAGAGGAGGGTATAGTTTGTGGTCCCCGAGCAAGACTATGGAAGGTATACTTTATTAAAATATGAATAGCCTCTTTGTTTTCATAAGAAAAATTATTGATGTTTTATCCTATGTGTGCTTAAATTCATAGGAGGCTGAGACTAAAGAGGAACTTCAACATTCTATCACTAGCAAGAGCTTGGTTCACATCTTCTTCGCTCAATGGGCAACTACAAAGGTACAGAAAAAGTTGGAATGTTATCTTTGTCCTAAATGCTACGAATGGGAAAATAATTTCTGTGATTGGAATTTTGTCCAGCGAAATGAAATATATTCTCTGTTGGGAGAGTCCACAATATCTTTTTCTTTCTCGCAGAAGAATTGCCGTCTTTGCTAATTCTTCTTTTAAAAATGTATATCCTTAGGAGGCACACCTGTTATGGGACAAAGGCTATATATAAATATGGGATTTTTGGCTCTTGCACAATGTTATCCCAAGATAACACTGCCATTGCAGTCTGCCATCTACTCATCTCTGTGCATTCTCTGGAAAGGTCTGCTTCATATCAAAATAAAAGATGGAATTGAATCTCAATAATCTTGTAGGATTAAGAGTTTTATAAATCTCTAACCTGCATTTTGGGAGGAAATCAGAAAGGTCTACTACAGCTTGAGCCCGGAAATTCTATTTTTTTTTCTTTCTTTTTTTTTTAAACATACCAACCAAGTAATTAGATATTCGAAAGGCAGAACAGAATATCTGGTGTTTCGAGAATTATACGATTTGGAAATGTAACCTGGCTTCAAATTGGTTCTGAGTTTTTTATCATGACTCTGTTGTAACCAAGAGTAGCCTATATGTCAGAAGTTATTTAGATTTTGACCACTCCACAGTACAAAATGTTCAAAAACAAAAGTGGTTTTATTTACCATTTTAGTTGAGTACAGAACTTAATTGGCTGGTAGTGTCATAATGGATAACTACGATATTTAAATAAAATGGTAAATTTACAGGTTCCTGGGGTCACTGGCCAGGGGTTGCAACCAAGGAAAGTATATAAGGTCGCAGTTGTGGGTGGAGGACTAATGGGTTCTGGAATAGCAACAGCACTGATTCTCCATAATTACCCAGTTATCCTGAAGGAAGTAAATGAGCAATTTCTTCAGGCTGGAATTGGTAGAGTCAAAGGTGAGGTCTGGGTTTCATGTCTAAACTACTCTCTTGCAGGAGTGCTGTTATATTTTGATTGCATTTCCTTCTGACATCATATCATCTGTCTCTTTCTTACAGCAAATTTGCAAAGTCGTGCCAAAAATGGAAACATGAGTCTTGAAAAGCTTGACAAAACCTTTTCCATTCTTAGGGGTGTTCTTGAGTATGATAGTTTCAGAGATGTGGACTTAGTCATTGAGGTAAGGTCTTTTTCCATTTTCATTTGACTGTTGTTCTTTTGAGATTTCACTTTTGTTGTTACAATTTTTGTTTTAGTTGCTGGTAGTAAAGTTGAGGATTAATCAAGATGCCCAAACCTAAAATAAAAAATTAATAGGGAGAAGGGAGGAGGTGAGAGATATTAGAAGCTTGTGCTAAGACTGGAAAGTGAAATCATCATAATATAGCCGTTGATGCTTGGACAGGCTGTAACAGAAGACATCCTTTTAAAGCAACAAATTTTTGCCGACCTTGAGAAGTAATGCCCACCACATTGTGTACTTGCTACTAATACTTCTACTTTTGACTTAAACTTGGTGGGTAAGAGGACCAATGTGCACAATCGGATTGTTGGAGCACACTTTTTCAGGTAATAACTGTCGAATTCTCAGAGTTCTTTTTTTTTTTTTTACTGGATTTCATTTTTCTGGTATTGGCTTTTCCAATGTTGATTTGGACAACAATGTGTGTGCTTGGATTTCAGTCCTGCTCACGTCAGACCGCGGTTGGAGATAATCCGTTATTCCAGGTCAGACTAATGGCAAGGGCTTCTATGTGTATGACTGCAACCGCAAAGCTTTTCCAGATCGGGAGATAGAAAAGTACATTGAAAAGACTAGGAGAATTTCAGGGGTTTCCATTGATCCCAAGGTGTCTCTCTTCTCTCTTCCGAGTTTCCCAATCCCAACTGTTACATTGATCAAATTACATACTATAGCTTTGTGTTAATTGTTTTAATCATTCATCAGTAATTTTGGTATTATAGAATTTCAAACATGCTTGCAGGAACTGTTTTCTCAGGACAACTACCAAGTTAAAAGTTTTATGTTTTATGCTAATATGATGTCTTATAGTTGAGAGGCTGTGTTTTACTATGGAGATTTAAAGGTTTCCGATTTATTCCCTGTTCTTGGACCCATCATATCCTGGAAATTATCCACTTTTCATGTGAACTTGTAGACCATTGTTGGAGAGAACAAAGCTCTGACTAATATACTTGGAAATAAGCTGATCATTTTGGTGGCATTGTACCTTGATGCAGTTAAAATTGCTGTCTGAGAAGGAAATTGTAGAGATGCTATTCTTCCCCGTTGTGAATGAATCCTGCCGTATCCTGGCAGAAGGAATCGCAATTAAGGCATCGGACCTTGATGTAGCTTCTGTCATGGGTTTTGGTTTCCCAGCATACAGGTTTGCTCATAATTACAAGTAGGACTTTATTTTAGGATGAAGTGATGTGACACTAACTCTTATGATTTTTGGATTAGGGGAGGAATAATGTGTTGGGCTGATTCTATTGGCCCCAAGTACATATGTTCAAGGTTGGATGAGTGGTCGAGGATCTATGGTAAAATTTTTGAGCCTTGTGCCGACCTGAAGGAAAGAGCTTTCAGAGATATACCTTTGGTGCGAATTCTGATTCTTTTTTCCCTATTATTTTTTACTAATTATTATTCAGAGGTCTGCATATGGAAAATATGCACATGCTATGGCAGTACACTTGCGAAACATTGGAAATTTAGTTAATGTTCCTGGAGGAAAAACTTGCATGCCTGTTACTTCTGTTTCATTCCACACTGTGATGGCTGGACTGGGTTTTTGCTGAACCCTCTGGGAAAAACTTGCATGCTTATCACTTCTCTTGCATTTTGTGCATTCGGATGTCTACTTGTGGCTGCTAAAAGCCAATGCTTGTGGTCCTTTCTCCCTTTTTTCTTCTTAGTTTAAAGTTTTCTGGTTGGTGATTCTACCTGCTTCCAACTTTCAAGTGACAAGATTGCTTTCTCAACTTATGCAGGGGGCATCACTGGAGCTAGCAAGTTCTCGGCTATGAAGCCATAATCTGGAGATGACCCGCCATTGTTGTTGCTGCATCTTTTTTATCTCCACAGAAACTTGACACAATCAATAATCCTTGATCCATGAAGCAACTTTTTTTGTGCCAAGAGTTGCTCGGAGCAGTTCTTGCGGGGAATGAAGCTATATGGGGAGGAGTGATCTGGGCCCAGACATGCAAAGAAAGCAACTCTTGCTTCACTCTCATTCTGAACTTCTATGCTTGTAGTAAGGAAGCTTGGGCTTGACTTGATGCTAAACTTTATTTTGGCATCAGCTCCCCTCCCCTGCCCTTTTGGCCTAATTCCAGTTGTAGATATTATTAAAAACACAACATGATTGAAGTCTCGTAAGTCACAACATTAGCCTGTGGGTTCTGGCACAGCTCAAAACACCTCAGAAGTCTCTTTCTAGCAATTTTCCTTTTCTCTCTTGTTTAAAAAATTCTTGGTTGTAGCCCATGGCCATACCCCCCAACTAGCTTCTTTTGGGACAATTAAAAATGATATTATGACTCCAAATGTTAGACAACAACCTATGTGAATGCAATCCACAACACCAATTATGGGTCTGTAAGTATAAAAATTATTAATTTAAATTTTAATCTTTTTTATATGAAAACTTTGAAGTTTACTCACGAAACTATATATTTTTATTAGATATTTTTTTAATTTTAATAAAAATAAATTTGAACCATATTAAAATTTACCAATCAGGGCACGCCTTGTGGCTTCCCATTATTTTATCCTCTGGGTTTCAGTTTTATTCATTTATTTATGATTTAACTTGATTTGTTATTATTATTTTTCAGTGCTATCAAATTTATTAAAAACACATTTATTGTAAAATAATTTTATTAATTAAATGCAAGTTTATATACTATTAATGTCAGGTACTTTTATTTTTTTTTTTTTGAAGCTAAAGACATTATCTTAAGATTTTTTATAAAGTATTGTCCCAACAATGATCTTGCTTGACTGTCACTGTTAGGTGCCACGTCATCGCCAGCTCGACCAAAGTTTGCCCGACGAAGTCCGGGAGTGGGGAGGATCAAGAGTCAAATCAACGTCGGCGGACGGTCTCACAGAATTACTTGCCCCACACCACGAGGCTTTCAAATTGGTGCCACCGTGAGCGTGGCATTTCTGTTAAAAAACTCAACTCCAAGCCGACTTTCTCTCTCTGTGTCCAAAAACTCCCAACTCCTCTACCAATTCCGCACCCAACCGACCTCCCTCTTCTCTCTCTCTCTCTCTCTCTCTCTCTCTCTAGATCTCCTCTGACTTCAAAGATGCAGTCATCGAGGGTTCGCCGGAAAGTCATGCCAGTAACAGCCGAAAACGGCGGAGATTCGGCGGAGAAGCTTGACCAACTGCTCCTCTCGTCGGCGATCTGCAACGGCGAAGACCTCGGCTCCTTCATCCGCAAAGCGTTCGCCTCCGGCAAGCCGGACACGCTCCTCCACCACCTCCGCCACTTTTCCCGTGCAAAAGAGTCGGAAATCGAAGAAGTGTGCAAAGCTCACTATCAAGATTTCATCCAAGCCGTCGACGATCTCCGATCTCTCCTCTCAGACGTCGACTCTCTCAAATCCTCTCTCTCCTCCTCCAACTCTCGCCTCCAAAACGTCGCCGTTCCACTTCTTTCTTCTCTCGACTCCTTCCTCGAAGCTCGTCAGGTCAGTGAAAACATCTGTCTCGCTCTTCAATCAGTTCAGACATGTGTAAAATTGATGGAACTTTGTAGCAGAGCGAATTTTCATCTCTCTGGAAACAACTTCTATATGGCCTTGAAGTGTGTTGATTTGATAGAGAGAGATTTTCTGAACAAAACGCCGTCTTTTACTCTCCGGAAAATGCTCGAGAAGCAAATTCCGGCGATTCGGACACATATAGAGCGAAAAATCAATAAAGAATTCGGCGATTGGCTTGTGGAGATTCGAATTGTGAGTAGAAATCTAGGTCAATTAGCGATTGGACAAGCTTCTTCGGCTAGACAACGCGAAGAAGAGCTTCGAATTAAGCAGAGACAAGCTGAGGAACAGAGTAGACTTAGTTTGAGAGACTGTGTTTACGCTTTGCAGGAAGAAGATGACGAAGATGAAGTTTTTAACGAGGATAATAAGGATTTGTATGCGAGTAATGGAAATAATTTGTTGGGGTTCGATTTGACTCCATTGTATAGAGCTTATCACATCCATCAAACCCTAGGACTTGAAGATAGGTTTAAACAGTACTATTTTGAGAATAGGAAGCTACAATTGACTTCAGATTTTCAGGTGTCGTCAATGACGCCTTTCCTTGAATCTCATCAGACCTTTTTTGCACAAATTGCTGGGTTTTTTATTGTGGAAGATAGAGTTTTGAGAACTGGGGGTGGTTTGATATTGAAAATGGAAGTTGAGAATCTGTGGGAGACTGCTGTGAGTAAAATGTGTTCTGTACTAGAAGATCAGTTTTCTAGAATGCAAACTGCAAACCATCTTTTGCTAATAAAGGACTATGTGAGCTTGCTTGGTGTAACATTACGCCGTTATGGATACCCGGTTGATGCTTTGCTTGATGTGTTGAGTAAACATAGGGATAAGTATCATGAGCTGTTATTGTCTGATTGTAGGAAGCAAATTGCGGAAGCTCTTGCTGCTGATAAGTTGGAGCAAATGTTGATGAAGAAGGAGTATGAGTACTCAATGAATGTGTTGTCATTTCAGTTGCAAACATCAGATATTGTGCCTGCATTTCCATATATTGCTCCGTTTTCTTCGACAGTGCCTGATTGCTGTCGTATTGTGCGGTCCTTCATTGAGGATTCGGTCAGTTTCATGTCACATGGTGGGCAGCTCGACTTTTATGATGTTGTTAAGAAGTATTTAGACAGGCTTTTGAACGATGTCTTGGACGGCGCGTTATTGAAACTTATTAGCACATCTGTCCATGGTGTTTCTCAGGCGATGCAGGTAGCTGCAAATATGGCTGTTTTGGAGCGTGCTTGTGATTTCTTCTTTCGCCATGCTGCACAACTTTCAGGTA
The DNA here is from genome assembly GCA_033439265.1 of Dillenia suffruticosa. Classification (NCBI taxonomy): domain Eukaryota; kingdom Viridiplantae; phylum Streptophyta; class Magnoliopsida; order Dilleniales; family Dilleniaceae; genus Dillenia; species Dillenia suffruticosa. The sequence goes on along the minus strand of JAVTVX010000020.1, from coordinate 24,473,950 downwards.
TACCACTAAGAATGGCAGAGAGGGGTAGGAGGCAGTTTCCACTGAACAAAGCCCGTGATGCAGCAGAAGATATGCTTTCCGGGTTGCTGAAACAAAAGGTTGATGGGTTCATGATGTTGCTTGAAAATGTAAACTGGATGACTGACGAGCCACCACCTAATGGAAATGAGTATGTAAATGAGGTTATTATATATTTGGAGACTTTGGTTTCTACAGCTCAGCAGATTCTACCAGCTCAAGTACTGAAGAGAGTTCTGCAAGATGTTCTCACTCACATATCGGACAAGATTGTAGGGATTTTGTTTGGAGATTCAGTTAAGAGGTTCAATGTAAATGCTATAACAGGGCTTGATGTAGATATTCGGTTATTGGAGTCATTTGCAGATAATCAAGCACCTCTCATGTCAGATTCCGAAGCAAATCAGTTGAAAACAGCACTTGCAGAATCAAGGCAATTGATAAATTTGCTCCTGAGCAATCATCCTGAAAACTTTTTGAATCCAGTTATCAGGGAGAGGAGTTATAATGCACTGGACTACAGGAAGGTGGTGACTATTTCTGAGAAGTTGAGGGATCCATCTGATCGGCTATTTGGAACCTTCGGAGGAAGAGGGGTCAAGCAAAACCCAAAGAAGAAGTCTCTGGACACTTTGATTAAACGACTTAGAGATGTGAGCTAATTCTAAACATGCTGTATGTATGATCCATCTTCTCCTAGCATCTCCTTAGATCTTTACTGGCTTTCTCTGGTGCTTGTTTGCAAATTTTATTGGTGGCCAATAAGCCATTCCCATTGGTTTTCTCTGATTATATCATGTATTTTGCAGATTCCATTTTGTATGTATTGGTGTCATACTTACATATTGATTATGATGTTGATTTTTTTAGCCAGGTCAGTGATAATTCCATTATCATTATTTTAACCTAAATATCCATGAGAAGAAGAAAACGGCCGTGTGGTGCTGGTCCAATGCATGACTAAGCTTATGCTATAAATGTTCTTTGATAAGGCCATTTTCCAACCAAGACATTGCATGCTTTTAAAACAGATACCAGTGTTTCTACCATTTTCTTTTACTTTGCTTGATATTCAGCAAGAGCGTGCTCTTTTGCTTGTTACATTCATTGGGAAACTTGAAATTTATCTCTAGAGTCCTAGCTAAAGGTTAATAGGATTGAGGCTTTATTGGAAAATAAAGCTGACCACTTTTACAGTCACTATGAAGCATAGATACGATTCTGAACACAGTATATAGACAACCTGGAGAGAGAAATTTGAAAAAGTGGAATGATATTATCAAAGCCCCCCCCCCCCCCAAAAAAAAGAAGGAATAGTTAGTAGATCAATCACCAAATACGATCAAAGTGTGTAGGGCCATGGATATCGCAGAAGGATTATCGAATAAATTGATGATTGAACAAAAAAGTGATTTCCATGACCAGAGTACGAACATTTGTGTAGGCCCGTGGATGTATAATTAGGTATGGACAGATATGGATTCATTTTAGGCTCATATGAATGCGATCGAAGTGTGGATCACATAAGAGCACTCATGATTATGAATGTATGACAAAGTTTGGATCTAAGAATCCAAGAGTATTGATGACATGAGAGATGCATAAAAGGTGCATGCGGTTGTGCTCCTTTGTTAGATGGTTCACTGGGGGTAGAAAGTATTTCCAAGTGTTCAAACAGAATCTAGTCTGGTGATCAATGAAATCCTGTGCCGAGGAATTCTCATAGCAGACGATTTGATTCTTTCTTAGTTGATACAGATTTGATTGCCCACCCTTGTGAATGGAAGCATGAATCATCCTCCATCATAACACCCCCAAGTAGACCCATCAAAAGACCACCAACGTGGTTGTTGAAGTGGACTACGAACCAATTTTATCACCACAAAATCGCGAGCACAACACTTAAACTCGATTGAAGGAAATGGTTTGCAAAATCATACCTAAACAATCAAGTTACGGAGAGCTACCGTGACTTCTTGGCATCTCAACAGGATTATGATTACGGGTTCACTTAAGGGCAGTGAGAGGAGGCCCTCGTGCTCACTTCTACATGAGAAAAAGAAAAAAGGGGGGGACCCAGAAGAACTCTGAATTTGAAGAAGTAATATGCCATAAGAAATTTATGTCAAAGAGGGGAATCGAAGCCAGATACGGCAGTGCAGAAATCTCCACTTTTGACTTGAGGTAAAACCATCTTGCCATGGAACACTGAAATTTATTTGGAATTATGTGTTGATCGCATGCTTTGGTTGCCTTTTTAACCAATCATTTTTTTGGTTGGTCTTTTACTCTTCGTAACCGCCCCCCCCCCCCCTCCCCCCCAAAAGAAAAGGATTAAGAAATTCCTAATGTTCTTTCGAGTGGAGTAGTTGGTTTGGTTGCATCCCATGGTGGTTGTGGTTGTCATGATTCCTATGTTGGGATAACATGGGAAGAGATGGTGCATCGCAGTAAGTATCTAGAACTATACCAATTTGATTTGAGTGTTTTTTTTTTTTTTTATGAAGCGATTTGAGTATTATTGAACTCAATTTAAAAAAGAGTTCTTTTAATATAATTTTTTTATTTTTAATTTTTGAACTCAAAACTGAGTTAAAAGAGTTAGTACTCTTATAAATTAAGTCGATTGTCTGCTGATTATTTTTATTTTTTTATTTTTTTTGGTGAAAAGCAGGGGCACAACCCCAGCAACGAGAACAGGAGAACAGGGAGAAAGCAAAAGGAAACAGAGCTAAACTACAAGCAGGAACCGACTGTCATGGAGGATGCTTCTGAAGCCTCCTCACTCACACCAGCAGCGTCAGTCTTTAGCAACTCCTCAACCTCCATTGGAGGAAAAGCAGCTTCGTGCACTCCTTCTGGAGCTTCTTGCCCCATCTTCGCAAGCTTGTCGGCGCACATGTTCACCTCCCTGAAAACGTGGAGGATCCCATTGACTCCCAACTCTTGGAGAATATCTCTGCAGTCCGAGATCAAATTCCTCCATGGGTGGTTATCTCCCACACCACTGTTGACAGCATTGACGATGTTGATGTTGAGAGCATCGCATTCAACCATTGAAGGACCCAGCCTCTGCCTTTTAGCAATGTTTAACCCCAGAGTCAAACCCTACAATTCAGTCATCTCCCCATTGGAATTGCCAACATTGGCCCAAAAACCATACACCCAACCGCCTAGGCTGTCTCTGAAGACACCCGCAGCTCCCGCTTTACCACCCTCTAGCCGAGCAGCACCATCAATATTCAGCTTGAGGAAACCTTCGCTAGGCCTTACCCAATAGACCTCTAATGTAATCTTACTGTGAATGCTCGAATCAGCCTCCCTCTTCTTTAACTCCCTCGAGCTCAACACTCTGTTAACAATTTGTAAGGGAGACTCTCGCCACTTTTGATACACCAAAGTGCATCTAGACTTCCAAATATACCACACCATCAACCCAAAGACAAAAGAGTCTCTCATAGGGGTCAACTTATACTTCTCCGCCAAACCAGCTTTCAGCCCATAACAGCAATCCTCATTCCAAAACTCCACCAGCTTGTCGACGTCACGAGTCAAACTAGACCAGATTGCTTTCGCATGAACACAATCCCTTAAGGCATGAGACACAGTTTCCTCTGCTTCTTGACAGATCGAACAGGTGTCATTCTCAGTTACGTTCTTCTTCTTCAACTCTGCGTGCATCTTGAGTCTTCCCTTAGCTGCCAACCACAGAAAGACTTTCACTCTCTCAGGGCATCTAGACCTCCACACCCAATGCCAATGTTCCTCAGTCTCTTGCAGACCCAGAGACGCCTTCTTTTGGAGCCAATAAGCTGAACCCACTGAAAACTCGCCATCAGACCTTCCACTCCAAAAAATGGAGTCATTTCTGCTTCTGTCCCCGGGAATCGGCACGACTCTAATCTTCTCAACGCAGTGGCGCAACAGTACAGAAGACAGCAGCTCTAAGTTCCAGCCTCCATCCTCATTCCAGAAGTGCTTAACTCTGGTGTCTGTAGAGCAATTCTCTTGCGGGATGATGGCCTCTTCCATAAGCTTCTCATTACCCAACCATCTGTCAAACCAAAATCTAATGCCCCCACCATTTCCTAACCTCCATTTGATACCATTCCGCAAACAAGTTCTGCTTTTACATATCTCTCGCCAAAATGCCGAGGTAGCTGCCCTTTTTTATGACTCAGCAGATCCTCATCTTTCAGGTATTTGCTTTTTAACATATGGGACCACAAAGCATTGTCTCCCATTCTTGGGATAACAAACCTTATCCCAATTGACAAAGTGAATCTTCCTCTTCTCGTCATTACTCCCCCATAAAAAATCCCTCTTCATCTTGTCTATTCACTTGCACGTGCTCTCAGGCAACCAAGCGGACTGCATAGTATAGATGGGGATAGTAGCTGTCACCGATTGAATCAGAGTTTTTCTTCCCGCCATACTTAAAAGCTTGGCTTTCCAATTGCAAAGCTTCTTTTGGACTTTCTCTGACACCTGGTTATAGAAATTTTTGTTTACTCTCCCGTAGATTACCAACACACCCAGATAAGATCTCAGGTTATCGGAGATAGTAAACTTGCTGCACGCAGCTAAAGAAGCCTTGAGATGTTTTGGGGCTCTTGGAGATATCCAAATTTTAGATTTATCTGGGTTAACTTGAAGACCACTCTCTTTAAAAAACTCTTTTAGGCAACTTAGAATATTACTAAGGTTCAAGTGCTCCGCCTCTGTAAAAAGAATTAAATCATCGGCAAAGAAAATGTGAGAGACCCCAGGGCCATCTTTACTCACTTTGACGGCATTCCAAACACTTTTACGAACTTTCTCTTGGATCATACTAGCCAACCTCTCCATCACCGGTAAGAAGAGATAAGGAGATAGGGAGTCACCCAGTCTTAAGCTCCTACCAATTTTAAATGGGTAAAGAACCTCCTCGTTCCAAATAATAAACATGTCGTCACCGGAAATAGTAAACATAATGAGTCTGATTAACTTCACGGGGACATTTACTTCCAGAAGAATTTTATCCAAATATTTCCAGCTCACGTTGTCATAGACTTTCCTAAGATCAATTTTAAGAATCATAAAGTGCTTTTTACTTTTAGAGAGCCCAATGGAGTGGACCACTTCTTGCGGTACAATCACATTGTTCATCGTCCCTCTACCCGGAAGGAAACTATTTTGGTGAGGGCTAATAAGTTTTGAAGAATTGGCCTCAGTCTAGCAACCAAGCACTTGCTCAAGATCTTGCAGGAGGTATTTAACAAACTAATGGGTCTGAAGTCTGTAATATCCGTAGGATTATTAGTTTTGGGAATAAGAACCAAGAGAGCTCTAGCCATTAATGGGTAGAAGTATCCATCGTCAAAGGCCTTGTTCACAAAATCACAAACATTCTTCTTCATCACTAGCCAGAACTTCTGGTAAAAGATAGGTTGAATGTCATCGGGACCTAGGGCTTTTAGGCTTTTCACGGAGAAGACCACCATTCTGATTTCTTCCTCGGTAAACCTACTGCAAAGCGAGTCGTGGTCCTCTGGATTGATCTTCTTTCTTGACATCATAAATCTGCTGCTCATTTTTGAAACTTTCCTACTAGTAAACAGATTAGAAAAATAAGCTAAAACATGATTCTTTAAAGCTTCTTGATCAGAGGACCATTCTCCATTCATCTGCAGCACCGCAATTCTATTAACATTTCTCGAAATCTTCGTGGCATGGAAGAATTTAGTATTCCTATTTTCATTCATCAGCCAGTTCACTCTAGACTTCTTATACCATAGAATTTCCTCCTGCTCAAGGACCACATGGTACTCTTGGAGCAATTGCCATTCAAGCTCTTGCAGATGGCTCGAGTGCATTGTCTGTTGATTATACATTGTTAAGCAACGTGCCAAACCTGCTTTTAGAGTGGATCTGAGCTCTGCTGGGGCTTGTTGGGTTTGGGCCAAGTAGGCTTTATTAATTAATTAGTTTCTAGGCTAAGTCTAGGTTGGGCCGAATCTTAAAAACCCGATACCAAGCCCGGCATGGCCCAACTAGAAAACGGGTCATTTTTGTTTTTTGTTCTTTTACCGGCACTTTTTGATATTAATATATATGAGAAAGGAAAGACTTGTTCTTTTCGTCTTTCCCAAGGACAGTAGCCACGTGCGGCCTATGTTTAAGCCTGTTAACATGAGCATGGGACACGTGGCCAATAACTTGAACAGAATATACTTTCGTTTTCCTCATCTTTTCAAGCACAAAGAAATCTAACACTTCCTTTTTTTATTTATTTTTCACCCGTGAGTATCTGAATTTTGTCCAATCTTAGTATTAACACCACCTCCCACATAGAATTCTTGTTTGAAACCAGACGGACCTATGTGTCCAATCTTGTTTCCTTTCCTATTTTTCTTCATCACAACGTCAGTCTCTGCAGCAGGAGACACTTTGTCAGCCTATGAAGCCCTCGAGACCAACGACTTCCCAGTAGGAATTCTCCCAGAGGGTGTTGAGAATTCTCAGCCTACTTGAATGGCAACTGCAATTTCGCGACCGAAAACTCGTAGGAGCTCAAGTATAAGTCCACCATAAAGGGAGTCATAGAAAAGGGGAAAGCTGAGAAAACTGAAGGGGGTAAGTGTTAAGGTACACTTGTTGAAGTTGTCCGAGATGGGGATGAGCTTGGGCAAATTTTGGAATCTCCGATTTTGAGGAGTGTCCTTTCTATGATATATGTCTTTTTATTGAAAGCTGAGAATGTTTGGCAGGGCACCACCACATCTGTTGTAGTTAGACAATAGTACCAACGAAAAGCTGCACATTCATCTCTGATGTTCTCCGCCCCAGAGAATCAAAAGAATGTGAAGTCAGTTTTTCCTTCTCGAGGAAGAGCTCTCACAACAAAATGTTTTTGTCTCGTCCCTTTGCATGGCTTATGGCGTGCTACGCTGCGTGACGCAAATGTGAAAGGGATAAGAAATTATATAATAAAATGATATTTTATAATAATATAAAAAATAAAAATATGGATAAATATATAAATACAAAAAATATAAGAAATTTTATATAAATATTAATTATTTTATAAAAATAATAGAATAGTCATATTTTATAATAAAAATCTAAAATGATCAAATATATAATTATTAATTATAAAATAATTAATATAAAAATAAAAATTATAATTAAATAAATAAATAATTCATTAAGTATGAAAAATATATAATTATAAATAAAAATAAAATTTTTTATATAAATATAAATTAATTTAACATATTAAAATGTTTCAAAAACGTTTTCAAAACAAGAAACATTTCTGAAATAGAGAAATATTAATTTTGAAAAATTTTCATACATCATAGATGGTGTGAGGCAACCATATATGGCCACCTCCACCTATAGGCAAGACTTAACTTTTAAAATTATTACTAATTATTTGCAATTCAAAAATAAGTAAAAAATATGTCACAATTGGGAACAATAAGAATCAGTATTCAAAATTTTGACTAATTTGATTATAATAAATGTGGGTTCAATTTAAAGATCATTTCTTTTAATATTCATTTTTTTATTTTTAATACTTCAACATGAGATTTTTATAAAGGGAGGCGTTAATTTCCATTCGCGCCTGCAAGGGAGGGGTCCCATATCTTGTGTAGTCGTAGGATTAGAGTTCTGGATTTCGAGCCATTTTTAGCATGCTTGGGCCAAATGAGGCAAAACCCAGCCCCACCCCCCTGCTGTGTTCACATTTCTGGAAAAAATTTCAAATTCCATAATAACCCCACCGCGAACATTGTGATGAAGATGTGCAATATTATTGACATTACTGGGTTTGGGTCTTGAGATGGCCATGTTAGGTAAAGGAGAGTTGGGCAGGGTCCATGCATCACGATTACACGACCCTACGACTGTCGTTTTTGTATTTTTTCTTTTTTCTTTACCCTATAATGAACTGATCTTTTAACTTTTGATTCCTCTTTTTGGTCTATCTCCGAGCTCCATAAAGCGATATTTTATCAAGCTATAATTAATTATTTAATCAAAAATCAAAAATAAGAACAAAATAAAAAATAATTAATATTTTTTTATTTCCTAATAACATTTAAATTGAAACAAAAAGAAATTTTCCAAAATAAACTAGTGGAAGTATTTGCTAACAATGACCTTGTTTGCATTTTAGTCTACACGTTTGCGTGTGTAACATATGATACAGTTGTATATTTTTCTTTATTGTATAAGAATTTTAACTTGAAATTATTAAAGAAGATAAGGATTTATACCACTAGATCATCCCTTTGAAAATATATTTCTGCGTATCTACCGACCATTCCTCTTGCTTGTTATGTCACACAAAGATTTCTTTTGAAAGTGATTATTATTCTACAAAGTTAATCCTTTTTTTTTTAGGGTTTGAGGTAAAATGACAAGATATTAGAACAAAAAATGGCATGTTTTTTTATCTTGTCAAAAACAAAATTTCTTTTTAATTTTAAAATTTATTATGTGATCAGATTTTTGAAAAAAAAATGTTTTGATTATAAAGTTTGAGACCATCGGCATAATCGAATTAGCCCAAGGCCCGATATTTTTTTTAGTTGATCATCAGTATCTAAAAATCTAATTAATTCTATTCGATCAGCTGTAGAGTCTAATTTAGGAGTTGCTCCTGACGTTTGTTTTTTCATTCCCAATACTTATTCAAAATTTTAATTAAAAGAATTTGATATTTTACCATTAAATTCATAAGCTTTGGTCAAAGGCCAATAAGATCGAGAAGTTTGATACTGCTAAAAACTTGAGCTTACTTACTTTCTACCAAAAAATAAATAAAAAATAAAAAATAAAAAATAAATTGAACTTACTTCTTAATTATTATAATATTATGTTACATATTTTAATATGATTTTAAAAATAAAAGGGATTTATCAAAATATTTAGACCAAATGTGTGAGTTGGTTGAGATTGGGCATCATATTTTTTCAAGTAGGTTTGATGGTCTTAGGTCTAATTAGAACTCGAGAGAGCCCCCCCCCCCCCCCCCCCCCTTCTGCATAAGTCATTCAATAAATACATTATACTTACTTTTAAGAAATTTTATAATTTTTTAAAATTTTACTCTTTTTATTTACATCTTTTATTTTAGTTTAGAAATGCAACAACTAAAAAAAGCAATTTATTAAGTTTGAGGGGCTGTGCCTATCTGCTATATATCAAGTCCTATGAAACTAGAAATTCTTGTCAGCAAACGCCATTGTTCTGTAGTAAAACCATGCTTCAGCAATGGATTGCACTACTAGAGAAAGTGATTTATAGTAATAATATTATGATTTGAAGGAAAAAAAAAAAGAGAAATTGTTTCCTTCTCTTTTTTTTTTGTAAAAAGAAGCTATATCAAGGAGAGTACCTATGGATTTGACATAAATATGGAATCATGATTAATTATACAAATTAAAAGTGCGAAGTGACCCTAAATTTGATTCATGCACGAATCAACATATATGGTGGGGCAATTTTATATGGTTTTTTTTTTTACATTTTTATTTAGTAAAAATGGTATATTTTATTATTTAATTTATATAATTGAAATAGTTTGCTTATTTTATTTTGAGCAAAACCACTTGATTGCCCTTGTAAAGAACCAAATCAGTATTGATCCCTTTACATTTCACGAGTCATCAGCATTAATGAACTTTGCATTTCGCCACATGTGGAAACAAAGTCACGCTTGGCTCATGTCAGTCAAACAACTACCATTCTCGATTTTCCTTCGCAAGATTCCAACAATCTTTCGTTGGCAGTGACGAAAACCTCATAACTTGGATTAACCCAAAACACTTGCACAGGCACTCAATATCAGCTTTTGTCGAAAGCCCATCAAAAATTTCCCCAAAACCATTTCTGAAAAACTGCCCCATGTCTCCAATCTTGATTTTCTCTCTCCTCTCTGTCTACTCTATCCTCACAATCACACCCACAACCGCCGACGACGTCACAGCCTATGATTTACTCCAATCCTACGATTTCCCAATTGGGATTCTTCCGAAAGGAGTCACTTCCTATGACTTAGACGAGTCCACCGGCAAATTCCATGTCTATTTTGCCGACGCTTGTTCTTTTTCCCTCGAGGGCTCTTATCAATTGCGGTACAAATCAGCAATCAGTGGTGTCATTTCAAAGGACAAGATCACTAATTTGAGTGGGATTAGTGTTAAGGTTTTGTTCTTGTGGTTGAACATTGTGGAGGTTAGAAGAAATGGTGAGAAGCTTGAGTTCTCTGTTGGGATTGCTTCTGCTAATTTTCCAATCGACAATTTCTATGAGAATCCTCAGTGTGGCTGTGGTTTTGACTGCAATTCGAGGCAAGTAAGGAATTTTGGGAGAAACCCTTCTGTTGATTCTATCTAGATTGTCTAATGAGATTGTATTTAGGTATTCCGTTGTTGCTGTATCGTAAGAAGCTTTATGATTTGGGGTTTTTGAGGTTTTTGGTTACTTGTTACTTGACTGCAATTCGAGGCAATTAAGAAAGATTATGAGAAACCCTTTTGTTGATTCCATTCAATAAATCAAATGAATTTGAATTTACTTTATACTATTCACCTGATGCTGAAATTTTGAATGCTTATGATTTTGGGTTTGAATTGAGTGTTGGCGTGTTTTAATTTTGTTGGAATAGTGTTTCCTGTATATATGTATATATATATATATGTATATATATATATTTTTTGTGTCTGTGTGTGTGATGCTTTGTCAGCATTGCCGATGCCTTTTGTTTGGATTACGCTTCTTGTTTATATTAATAGATTCTCTATGGTCAGATCAGGCCTAACAGATCCCAGGAACAAATTATACCTCTATTTGTTTGCGTGTGCAGTGCTAGGAGCATTTTGTGTTTATTTTTGTTTGTTCCTACCTTGTGTAGGTTAAGAGTTGTTTGGTTGTACTTCTGCAGTGCATTAGTACTTTTTGGTGCTCTTTGGCTCAGGGTTCCTGGGGAATGGTACAATTTGCTAATGCCATATGGCCGTTGTTAGTTGCGTTTATAAGGCCAAGTTTCCCAATGGAACAAATGGATTTCTTCTTCTTCTTCTTCCTCTTTTTTGGTAGTGACCAAAATTTACAAGTCTTTTCCAAATGTGAAATAAGAATTGAACTTCAATTGAACAGAATAAGATGATGTGAACTTTCAGTGCCTGAGACAGTAGTCTGAATGATGGAAGTTTGTGAAGGTTGTCCATCATGGCATTTGGTGCCTAAATCATTAGAATTTTATCTACCTACAAAGTTTGGTTCGGGCAGGGGTTACTGAAGTTCTACTTATTCATGGCAATATATGGAAGAGGTAAACAAAATTGGTTCTGCAAGTAGTATTTTAATTGAAGATGTAGGTTATTTATGCCCATTGTGGGGCAATTTGGTAAGAATGAGATAATGGGGTAACTCCCATTATTACTTACCAACATTAACCAATATTATTTGGTAACCCCCCACCAATTAAGTGCAATTGGTCTTACCTTCCTTCTGTGAGAGGGAACCATGGAGAAAAGTCTCTTCTCCTTCCTTGTGGCGTGAACAGTAACAATGAAGGTGGCTAGGGTTCTGCACAATGCTCTAGAGAGAGAAACTAGAGAGAGGGATGGAGATTTTCGCGTAGGAAAATCTCCCAACGTCAAACGATTCACCGGACATGAGGGTTGAGGCGTTGTGACACTGTGGTGGTGATTCGACTAACCTCGTGATCACCATCCCGACTGCGAAATCGGATCAAGGAACGTGTCACTTGAAGATTCTACGAATTAAGGTACCCTAAACCCGATCTATTTTATTTTCCGAAAATTATTGTATGCTTCCGCTGCATAAGAATCTTAAAAATCCAACAGAAGTAAAGAGAACATGATGGAGCAAATGGGAAATGATATATTTTCCAATGATGATGTATAGAAATCACTTGGTTAAGATTATAGTGCTGAACAGTTTTTGGGACATAATGTAGTCAATCTAGTGGTACATATTATCACTGTTGTTAATCTCTCCCCTGAAAAGGGGGACCTTTTGGTTGCTCCAAGTACTGAACTATGAAACACTAGTGTACTGGGAGGTGAATTGTGGCGTATGCAACAAGAGAAGCTCTATATGATTGGCTTGAGGCTTATGAGGAAATGATTTTTTCTTTTTATCCCCGAGAATTTTTCTAGTGAGCATAATAGGAATTGGTCGCCCTGACGAGAATAGCATAGCAATAGCTTAACTCTGAAAATAGTTGTTACCTCCCAGAATTCCCCTTTGGGAGACCTGAACGAAAAAAGAAAAAAAAAAAGGGCGAAGCCCTTTTCTCGTTCAGGTCTTAAACAGTCTACCATATTACCAATAGTCTTAAACATACCGGGATTTCACTGTTATAAAAGTACCAATTCCTTTGGTAAGTCTACCATATTACCAATATAAAGAGGATTTTTGATATTTAGTCTTGAGAAGTCATATCTTGATGATATGTTGTTTAAATATGTTCTGACTTGGCCCTTTATTTTCCAATAGATTCCAAATTAAGAACTTCTACTTGAAGTTCTACTTTTATGTTCTAGATAAGCCATCTCCCTAGTCCTTGAATCTTGCAGATGGCATACTCTTCTTGTACTGATTGTCAACTCATTCTCTAACTGCATGATTATACAGTTGTCACGGGCTTGCAGTAGTCTTGAATTTGCTTTATTTTTCGCCCTAGTTGGCCATTGCTAGAACTTCCAGGTGCGGGACATGTGCTCCTTTGTAAATCCACAATGGGTAAGAATATTGGGGAGGGGGTTAGTGTTGAACACAAAAGTTCCATTTTTCCTGCCCTCCTATCCCCATCGGAGAATATTACAAACAAGAAAGAAGTTCTTTGGGTAAGCATATCTGAAGAACATACCTAGAAACTTGCATTGCTAATCTTCTGCTGTTGTTCAATAATAGCCAGTGCTATCTATAGAACTAGATCAGACCATGTGCCTTGTTACAGAAACAAAAATGAGGCATCTGTTGATAAGGCTTTTCTTACTCCAGCAGTTCTTCTCCATGGCTCGCAATTGACTTGTATAGTTACATAATATGGGGGAATCGTCTGATAAGGTTTTTTCAGATGTTATGCATTCTTTGGAAGAACTAATTCCCTCCCTTCCCCCCCCCCCCCACCAGGTCTGTTTATCTTGTGATCGAGGAGGATGGAGATTGCCATGCTGCACAAGCGTCGTACTTTGTTGGGCAGTTATGTGCCCACGTCCTCTGCTAGTACCTACTTTCGATAACACAAAATTATCCTACTTTCTCCCTGTCAAACTTCCATTTACATCTGGGCTTCCTAATAGTGTTCTACTCGTCTTGCACCCCAACCGGTATCAAATCCTAGTTACTTGGGACATCGGGATGGAAATGTGATATTGTCTTCGGAAAAAAATTATATATTTATATTACCAGCCCCCCCCCCCCCCCCAAAAAAAAAAATCTCTTCCCCCAAGTCTATCCATCGAGTTGCCTAGAGGGTTGCACTCAATGTGACGTTCATATGGGATCCAAAAAGCCAGTTCACATAAGTTGCACCCACTCCTTTTCCTTTAACGCAGCTCTCTTTTGAGGAAATTAAATGGCATTGGCTTTGAGCTCTTTTATGGTTTGTTGGGATTCTACTCCTTTTGTGTTGTTGCAATTGCCATCCGCATCTTCATAACTCCTTTGTCTAGAGTATCTGATTGCTCATTTCATATTTAGTCATAAGGAAGATGTCCCTAAGGATGCATGGTCGATGCCGATTAAAAAAGAAAAACAATTTGCTTTTGCTCTTCTTTTTTTTTTTATTGCCGGAGAGACACGAACCCAAGATTATTATAAGAGAAAAGAGATTAATGTCACTCGAGATAAAGCTTATTAGCTCTACTCTTCTTATTTATATTCAATAGAAATAAAGAAATAAGATTTTAATGAGACTCAAAAAATTCTGAACAGATCAGTCGGATGAAATCTTAACGTTGATGTGCGGTAAGAAACTCTGCTTGCACAAAAAATAGTCAATCCCATGGTCTTGGAACTAACAATTTTTGCTGATTGTTGCCACTTCCCAGGTGCTGACCATGGAAACAGGTTCTCATGTGATTTGTGAAAAAAAAATTCACCGTAAAATTTGTAGTTAGAAACATTATATTACGGTATTAACGTTGTTATTAAAATTTTTTGAAATTTTGAAAACGCATTGATGTGAAAATATATTTTTATTTTTCCTCCCCTCTCTCTCTCTCTCTCTCTCTACTTTAAAGCGCGATTGCTGCGATGGCGTCCTCGTTTTTTGGCAAGTTCACGTGAACCCTGACCTTGATGATGAATTACGGGAAATGATGAAAGAGGGGAGGTCAGTGATAGGGCATGAGAGAGAGAGAGAGAGAGAGAGAAGAATCAAGCATGCATGGAGAGTTCCAGAGCTGCTGTTGAATTTGTTGGAGTTGGTCAAGGTTGTTAAGCCCATTTAGTGTACGATTTTGAATTTCATCAAGTATACAATTTAATAAACACACACACACACACACCCACTCACAATAGACCAAACCAAAGCATTCTTTTAGTCACCAGTCCTATGTATTACGATCTCAAATTTCACCATTTTCTCGTATGTATTATATAGAAAAAGAAATTTTCAAATTTTTTCAATTCTTTTCATATTCAGTAAATATGACAAAATAATAACAAAATAATAATTTTCTTTTATCATTTTTTTTTCTTAATTTTTTTGAGATCACGACTACAACATTTTAGTAATATGAGTAGAAATAGAGATGCGTGACACTTATGCATTATGTCAGACGTGATTAAATTCGTTTAAACTCAGATTAGATTCTTAAGAGATAAAATTTTTTTAATTGACTCAGATTCAAAATTTTATTTAAAGGTTTCATACTAGATTTGGTGATTTATATACTGATTATGTATAGATATTATTTTTTATGTGTTGAATTTGATTAAATTTAGTTAAAGTCGGGTAGACTCTTAAAAGATAAAACTCTTCTTACGTTTATTTGTTTTATACATATGACTCGAATTTAAAATCTTATTAAAGAGTACTATACTAGATTTGATGATTTATTTAATTAATATGTACAGATATTACTCTTAGCGTGTAACTTTAAACTCATAAATTCTTTAATTAAAAAAAGTTCCAAAAGTGAATTATAATTTTAGACCAAACTTAGACCAGGCATCATTGATATTTTTTTATTGCCATGAATTTGTACTTTTGCTCAATCAAATTGTGAGTCCATGCTACATGAAAACGAAAAATCAGACACGGAGACGGACACGAGATGGTAAGACAAAGTGATACTTTATAAGAATACAGAAAATAGAAACGTAAATAAATACGTAGATATAAAAATATAAGAAATTTTATGTAAATATTAATTATTTTATAAAAATAATATAATAATCATATTTTATAATAAAAATTTAAAATGATAAAATATATAATTATTAGTTACAAGACAAGTAATATAAAAATTATAATTATAATTTATTTATTTATTTATTTATTAAAAATATAAAAAATATAAAAATTTTTATATAAATATAAATTAATTTAATATATTAAAACGTTTTGAAAATAAAAAAATATTTCCAAAACAAAAGGTGCTGGTATCGAAAAATTTTGGTACATCGTAAGTGTGAGCATCCTTAGGCCTCTGTATGCATCACACGAACCGATCCTTATAAACACACGTTAATAAATTATGGGAGTTATAATTTTCGACCATACGTGTTTACAATACATACAATTGGTTGCCAACACTGAAAACGACACTCGTGCCTTTCGGCGTGGCATTGACCCAAATTACGTCTACGCCTTTTATGCTTACAATATTTTATGTACCAAACTTATTTGATCAGCCACAACTTTAACTCAAATTGAATGGTCTCTATCCTAGCGTTGGGATCCAATTATAACGTAAAAATAAAAAAGAAAAAAAACCTAGTTCAAGTGTTTTTTTAATTTTCATCACTGATATTTAGATTTATATTCTAACTGTTCAGATTTAAACGTCTGTAGAGAATTCTACTTAGAAGATGATTCTTTTAGTATAATTTTTTTTATTTTTAAATTTTAAATGAAGATTTAATTAAAATATCTAATATTTAATTTCACGGTGCCTGACTTTCGTTCCCACCCTAGTTCAAGTGTTTCTAAGTCTTTCAATGTAGCCATATTTGACATCACAAGTTGCACTTCATAGACACTTTTTTAGTTAACTTATAACAAATGGCTATTGAAGAAGGCCCTAAAAGGTCTCAATTTCCTATTAATTTCGTTTGTCCAGTGGAGGAGAATAATGGTTAGGGTAGGCCAATGTGCCCCCGCCAAGTAGGTATATGATGTTCCAGAATTGGAGCAAATCATGCATGGATTACTTATTTTAAAGGAACAAGGCTCACTCATCCTTGGCATCTAGACTTTGCGTACATCATTTTGATTAAACAATATATAAGAGATATGAATGGCTGAGAGCAATCATTGAAGGGGTGGAAAGGGAATTAAAACATATTATAGTATTGATACCAAGGAATCCAAACCGCGTGTTTATGACATTGTTCGAAAGTAACCTTTTTTATTATAAAAGATTTATAAATTTAAAGTTATATATATTAAGGAATAATTTTATATAATTATTAAATAAATTAAAAATTAAATATTTTTTATTAAAAAAATTATGGAATGTAATTGTACCAACTATTTGGTTATACATGCTTATGCTTGATGGTGACTTCTTTGGCTCTTCACTTTGTAGTGCTGTGACCTAATCAACTTTCGGTTATAGTGGGTATTGTTCGTTTATAAGTCACTTGCCATATATATTAACCTAGATTTCATTAGGTTACTTTTTAATCTAAGGGCGTTTGGTTTGGATTCAAAAATCGAAATTATTTTATTATTTCTTTAAAAGGGTAGTCCCGAAAAGAGATTAATTGGGTCTATGACCAAGTCAATCCAATAATTGTGGAATTTTGTATGTCTCCACCTACGATCTTGTTGTTTTACCCTTAAGACTATTTGATAAAAAATGAAAAAAAAAACAAAACCCAATAATTAAACGAAAAGAAAAATTAAATCCTGCTCGGCAGCAGTCCTCTCACAAATTATTCTTCCTTACACAAATTTAAATATTTCAAATCTTTCATAATAATTGCCATTAAATCAATTCCCACTGCAAGCAAGTCGATTAGAATAATTAAAAAGTTGAATATATCTATTATTGCCTGTGTAGAAAAGTTAAAATTACACTCGAATTAGATTGAATAAAATTATAAATATAATAATTATGGCTAATTTTTTGAAGAAAAATTATTATAAAACAAAATGATAATTACTAATTAGTATGTCTGTTCTGGTCATGAGAAAGCCTAACACAGCCCCCAAATAATTACCGCCCCACCACCATAAAGGGTTGCTTTCTAACCTAGAGGGTAAACTGAATCATAAATTAAGGAGCTGAAAAATGAAAATTGGGAAATATTGATTAAGATGAGATTGCAAAGAAAAATCACTAAAATATATGATTAATGATGTCATCAATTTCAATTGTAAAGACTGAAACATAGTCTGCTCAGATAAACAAGAACCGAACAGAGGAAGGGAGAAAAATCCAGGGCATAGAACTAGCATCGTTCAGTCGCGTCCTCCGACAGACCAAATCGACGATCATCAACCGACCATCATCATCGTCCTCGTCCTCGTTGTGTCACCGTTAGATGTTTTTAGTTCTTGCTAATCTTGTGCTTCAAGAGCATGTCGCGCAGATCAGCAACGTCGATTTCATCGGTGTGATTCTCGGGTCTGTAATAACCGGTGACCGGATCCGGAACCCAGGGCGACGTCGTCTTGTTCTCTTCTCCTTTCTTGTTCATCATCATTCCACTCCTAGAACTGGCTGCGTTCGAAACTGCTCCTTGCGATGCGGTCGAATATCTTCTCCTGCACATTCGCACACCAAATCTTTATCTCAGTAAAATTTTCGAAACAGATGAAACGAAAACAGCGTATTGAAACAAAAAAAAAAAAGCAACATTAGATTTCGATTTGATTATTTTTTTTTTTTATTTACCTGATAGGAGAGATTCCTTCAGCGACGAAAACAGAGAAAAACTTCGAGTTTGCAACATAACGAGCCATGTATTCAGATTTGGAGGTTTCAACGAATTTTACGTTTGAATCCGAAAAAAGCTGCTGCGAAAGTTCAATATTTTTGCGTTCCTCAAAGATCTTTCACAGCAGCCTACGGGGCTTTCCTCTGTTGTTTTCCCCTCTCCCTAAAATGGATAGGGCTCTTGATTAGGGTTTGAGAGAGAGAGAGAGAAATTGTGAGGAAGTAGAGAGAGGTTTGCGAGGCATTTATAGAGAGAGAGAGGGAGGGAGGCAGGAGAAAGAACGCGTCAAAAGAGACTTCTAAAGATAGGCGAACGACCCAATACGAAATGACGGAAGTGTCCTCACAGGAAATAGAATTATTGCGTTTTAGTTCGTCCAATTAGTTCTATCCAAATTATGGCGCTAATTTAGGGGTTTTGAGATTGATCGTACGGTCGAGATGAATTTTGCTTTCGTTACTAATCAACAAAAATGCACGTGACAAGTAAGGACGGAGGAGGACTCACGAAAATTCGGCGGAAGATAGAAAGAGAGGGGTGGCTTCCTAGCGGGCAAATGAGACGTCTTACACGTCTTATTCCAGCGTTGAATCATTAAACAATAACAATAATAATAATAATAAATTATGATAATTAAAATAAGAATATTTAATTGAATATATAATAAAATTAAAAAAAAATAGAATTAAAAATTAAAAAAATATTTAAAAGTTATAAATAAATTCAATTAAGGATAAAATACAAAATTATCGCTTGATATAATTTAGACATGTGTAACGAATACCCAAACATACACAAGTTAAGAAGATCAAAAATTTAAATATAAGAGATCTAATAAAACGTAAAAATATATCATTAAAAATTTAAATAAATTATCATAAAAACATGATTGAGTAAAATATTATTTTGCTAAAATCAACCAATTATCAATATTTGTCTCTCGAATCCAATTTTAAAATTAAGATTTAAATTATTATTATTGTTTTGCCGGTTCCTGACAATAAAAGGAAAGAAAACAAATCCAAACTAATCCAAAATTTTTGTAAAAGATGAAAAGGATCCCCCTTGTGTCCAACAACTTCGAATTTAACCTGAGCATTCTAGTTAGAAAAAAAAAATGGAAACTAACTCCTGATGAGTTTCTCTATTTGAAAGGGGTAAATTGGATTCAAATAATTACCATTTAGCAAAATAATATTTTTTAATCTATCCAGTTATCCAATTAATTCGATTCGAGTAAACCCAATTTATGAACTGATTTTGTCTATGTTTATTTTTTTATTTTCAATACTAAAATTTAAAATTTTAATTAAAGAAATTTATAGTTACCGTAGGATATTGATTTTAGCAAAATAATATTTTACTCAAAAAAATGAATATTGCAAATATTAAAATGATTGATTATTTACTCAGAAAGAAAAAAACATTAAACCACAAAAAAATTGTAATGTGAAGGCTTGTGCTGGTTTTAGCAACCAATAATTTGTGGATTCTGGAAGCAAAAGGACGCGACCACACGCGAGATCGAAATGAAAGACACAAGGAAGAAGCAAAGTAGGACAAGAAATTAGCATGGGGCCGAGTCAAGAGGGCAAAAAAGAGAATTCACTTTCCTTCTATTTGGCCCTTTTGTTCTGTATTCTAATAATCTGCCGCGTCAGGAATAAAAACATTATACTATTTTCTTAAATGAAATTCATTTTTATAAATTTATGATCTTTTTTTCCGCGGCGAGACGGAGAAAGCTACATGTATTGCCAATTGGCATGACAACGTTGAACGAGGTTGAGGTCACAGGCTGGCTTGCTGGCTCTCTGGCTGGCTACCTTTTCAACCTTCTCACGCCGCTTTGTACCTTCGTTCATGTTCAAGTAATCTTGACCCATATTTTTAATTACATTGGATTTTGAAATTTCGGGCTCCCTCTCACTCTGCCTCTCCTTTTCTGTTAATTTAGGTTTTATACGTTAATTCAATTTCGTTAGTCTCCTCTTTTAATGCCAGATTTTCAGGTCTAGAAAACTTTTGCCATTTGGGGGAGGGGGGGGGGGGGTTTCTTTTTCTTCATAACTATTATTCTATTAAGGAGACAAATCTTCCGAGGAATGTTACGCGACTATAAAGCAAAAGAAGATAATAATGGAGACAGTCTAATAGTTACGATATCTTTATCAATTCGTTGATTTTGGATTCAATTCTTCTTTTTCTTTATTTCTTTGGATTGCACAATTATACTAAGTGTCTGTTTAGTAGAATTGTTTTTCAATTTCTCTTCTCTTTATAAGGAGAAATCCTGTAAAATAAGATTTTTTTAAAACTCTTAAAAAAAGTTTTCTTTTTCATGAAAAAAAATTAAAAAGTAGTTTTTAAGTAAAATCTCATTCGAAAAACTTTATTTCTCTTTTTTAAATACTCCAGTTTTTCTAGAAATCTATATTTTTTTATTCCATTTATATTTTCACATAATTTTTTTTATTCCATTAATATTCTCATTTAAATGATACAAAATTTTAAATATTCTTATTAATTTTTAATTTTTAATTTCACTTTAAGAATAAAAAAGTAAAAGAGTAAAAAAAAAATAATTATTTTATTTCAAAAGTAAAAAAATCAAACAACTTTTAATTTTTTTTAAAAAATAATTAATTTTTACTTCTCCTTAAAAGAAAAAGATAAACCGAAAAAAAACTCTGACAAACGGGCACTAAATGAATGAAATCTTTTATTAGCTGAATAATCTCTTTAATAAAACTATATTTCATAATAAATAATTTTAAGCTATGCAGTAGTCTAAATTCTTTAAAGAAAGATAATGTTGTGAGTCACCTAAAATTTTTATTGTTAATTGTGATTAGTGCGATGAATTTCTAGTTATGATGTATGCCATTTTAGAAATATGAATATTGTTATTTTAAACAAAGAGTCAAAATTTATATTAATTAATGGAGACTTTAAAGTATTTCAATACATTATCTTGGTATTTTTGAAATTATTTGTAAAAATTTGCATGGTATTCGGGTTAGCGTCACTTTTTTTATCATCGATATTTAAAATTAATTTATTTAAATATCAATAAAAATATTATTTTAGAGAAAGTTTTTTTAATATAATTTTTTTAAAAATTTTAAAATCAACATGTAATAAAAAAATTTAACACTTTATAGGTTTGTTAATGAGCTAACGTCGCTTTCAATTGGCAAAGTGCCCGAACTGTCCCAAGCAGGACCTGTGCTGTGTCGATGCCCCATTGCACCAGAATCAAAACGAGATCATAAAACCATGGGAGAGCATCGAGTTGCAGGGAGTGATCCGGTCCTGAAGAGACACGATACCAGCGGCGGAGAACAATGATTTCTTTTTTCTTTTTCCTTTTTCACAAATATTTCAATGTCGGCCAAAGGCGTATTATTATTTTTTTAATTATATATATAATTTTAAAATTTATATTTAAAACACACCCCAAATTAATATATTTCGTCCCCTTCGTATGAATTTTAACTTCAAACTAAATACATAAAATAATTTTATAAATTTTAATTTATAATGAAGAAAAAAGTTTAAAATCGTGAGATCTAAAAATTAAATTCTTGCTATTTAGGTTCGATGGTATGTTGAGATTTGCGGCGCATAACTACACTCTCGCGCCGTTTCAGATTCTCCTTTTCTATTTTGGTGGCTTATGTCGGCACTTGTGCATAGAATTATTAGGAATGAGACCAATCCGCTAAATCTAATTTCATTTGTACTTGATTATCACAAATCCTAAGATTAAAAAAGATAAATATGATTTAAAAATTTAGTCACAAGTTCAAGTTGGGTAGAGTTAATTTTTTTATATATAAATCTGTTTAAATCCAACATTGTTCTTTTTTTTTTTGGTCCCTCAGACTTGGTCCATCGTCAAGTATTCGGAGTTTTGTTCTGACTAATCTTGACCGAACTGCTGTCGAGTCCCAATCGGGAGGGAGCTCTCCCAATTTTGTTTTTTTTACTACCAAGAGTCGAATCCCGATTTTTTGTATAGGGTATTAGTGTCCTTTCCACTAGACCAACTTATCGGTATAAATTATTGAGAGGTTAATTCTTAATTAAATTATAGTTTTATAAAATCTTTTTATAAAAATTTTAACTAATATATTGGTCTTGTTGTGAATGAGGAGTAGTTATTATTTTCTATATGCACTTGGCAAGTTTAAACTTTAACTAATTCAACCGATAAGGTCTTTAATTTGTGGATTGTGAGTCGGATTCCATGCAATATGGTTTTGGAGGAGACACGAAGAAGAGGGAGAAAACATGGGACAAATAAAAAGTCAATCATCTGTCATACTAATACTTTGAGTAAGTAATTATTTTACATTTTTATAAGATTACAATATTAACACGGATAGTTTGATCTAATGAAAAACACGATGACTTTTTTTAATTAAAATTCGTATTCGAATCTTGAAAATGAATAAATTATGTTAACAAAACTTCTCTTTTAAAAAAGTTTTGATAATAATTCATGTCAGATTAGTTAAAATATAATTTTAAATATTGATCGATTAAAAAAAAAGAAAACACCCATTTTTTAGCATTGACCATAATTTTGGGACACACTAGAATCATATTTTAATACAAGACTCTTGGATTAGAATTTTCCCTAAAGGAAAGATCCTTCCTTTTGACTCAGCACTGAGATTGCTTCACCTCACAATTTTCTCCGAAGGAATGGTATTGGTATATATTCTTTCTAAATAGGAAAATTCCACTAAGAGGATTCTGCTGACCTCGTGCATTTCATTTTTGTTTCCTTGATTAACCCCTCGTGGGTCATTAATTAAATACGATGATAAGCACTTTGAATCCCAAGTGTAATGGGAGGTCAGCAGCTGAATTGGTGGTGGGTTCCTATGACATCAATTGACTCCTATTTTTATTGCTAATGGTGAAGAGGATGCACCAAACACATCAATTGACTATATTAGATTGGTCGACATCCCATGAAAATTGTGCTTCTTTTCAAATTGTTTCCGTTCCATTTGTACAAGTCTCTCTCGTTTCGGCCTTGAGATTCCTGAACTTTCTCTTGTATTATGATATAATATGATACTTTCTCTTGTTTCAGAATTAATTGAATTTAATATAATTACCAAATATACATAATTTATAAAAACTATCTTCATAACTTTTTCTTACAATTAAATTACAACTCTTATAATTCACTCTCATGCTTTGATTTTGTATTCTTATTATCTTAGGTGGTATTTGATTCGCACTCGTAAATCGGTATTGGAATCAGAATAAAAAAATTTTAAAAAATTAGAATCGGAATCAAATTCTGACATCAAGTGTTTGGTTTAAATTGTAGAATGGATATCGTTACTATTGTTGATATTTGATTTGTATTTATTTCATAATGAGAATAATATAAATAGCAATTTTATCCTTAAAAAATTTTAAATTAATATTTTTAAAATTGTATTTTATTTTTTAAAATTAAAATTAAAATTATTATCTATTTTATTTTTTTAATTTTATTTTATAAACATTTTAATTAATCAAACATTCTAATTAAAAATAGAAACAAATTGTATCTATGCGTTGTATTTGTCAGAGGCAGATAGCCCTTGCTTTGTCGGCTCTTCTGCCTCAGGTTTATTATAGCTTTGCTTTGTGCAATAGGAAAATCCTCTTTCTGGTGCCGTTTGCCGTCGTTGCATATAAAAGTACTCGCAAGTGGTGATGACAGAACAGAGGAAGAAGGAGGATGAGCTTTGAGATGCAAAGTATTTGGATTACTACGGCGAACTTCACCTCATATTTCTTTTTGTGTTAAACCTTTGCAGCTTGAGGCCCTCCTTATGCAGAGGATGATGTATTGAAGATGAAGTTGCTCTCATTAGAACTTGACACAAAAGGAAACTGTAATGGTTTGCAAAATCATGAGCACCACAAAATCATAAAGATGAGTAAAACGAATCCAAACTAATCCTAAATTTTTGTAAAAAATGAAAAGGATCCAAATCCTAGATTTCACTTGTGAAAAAAGGAAAACCAACTTGCGATGAGTTTCTCTATTTGAACCATTTTGCAGAATAATATTTTTTTATTTTAACCGATTCAATATTTAATTACCCAATTATTTCGATTGGAGTTAAGGTTCAATTTATTAATTGGCTCTCTCAGTATCTATTTTTTTATTTTTAACATTTAAACTCGAAATTTTATTTTAAAAAATCTAATATTTTGTCACTAAAATTATAAAATAGTAATTTTAACGAAATAATATTTTACTCAAAAAAAAATTTGAATATTGCAAATATTAAAATGATTGATTATTTACTTGACAATCTTGTAGAAATTTTAAATTTTGATTTGACTATTTTAACCTTCTAAATCGAAATTGTACTAATTTTTATGATTCAAGCATTAAATAAATTATGGATTCTGGAGGCAAAAGGACGCGACCACACGCAAGAATGAAATGAAAGGCGCAGGGAAGAAGCAAAATAAGACAAGAAATTAGCATAGTCCCTAGTCAAGAGGGCAAATAAGAGAATTCGTTTTCTTCCATTTGGGGTTTTTTTTACTTATATTCTTATTAATTATGTACGTGAAATCTTTATTTAAAAAATAACTCTATTGATGTAATTTTTTTTATTTTCAAATTTTAAATATGAAATTTGATTAACAAATTTAATACTTATTCGATATTTTTGTTTTGTATTCTAATAATCTGCCGCAGCATTACGAATAAAAAGCATTTATACTGTTTTCTTAAATTAATTTCATTTTTATAAATTTGTGATTTTTTTTTCCCGCAAAAAAAATATACATATATATGCGGCGAAACAGAGACAGCTACATGTGCTGGCATTGGCATGACAACATTGAACGAGGTTGAGGTCACAGGCTGGCTTGCTGGCTGTCTGGCTGGCCACCCTTTTAACCTTCTCACGCAGCTTTGTTCCTTCGTTCTTGTTCAAGTAATCTTGACCCATACTTTTAATTACGTAGGATTTTGAAATTTTGGGCTCTCACTCACTCCTTTCCTTTTCTATAATTTCTGTTTTATACGTTTATTCAATTTCGTGAGTCTCCTATTTTAATGCCAAATGTCAGGTCTACAAGAGTTTTTCCATTAGGAGAAGGGGGGGGAGGGGGCTTCCTTTTCTTCATGACTATTATTGTATCAAGGAGAAGACTAAAGACAAATCATCCAATTACATGGCTAAAAAGCAAGAGAAGATGATAAAATTTTTACTAATAAAATTCTTACTATGATTAGTATGATGAATTTCTAGTCATGATGTATAGCATTTTAGAAATATGAATATTTTTATTTTAAACAAAAAGTTAAATTTTATATTAATTAATGGAGACCTTAAAGTATTTCTATTCATTATCTTGGTATTTAGGTTCGATGGTATGTTGAGATTTGCGGCGCATACTGTTTCAAAAAAATACCATGACAGTAGAGAGTGACAGGACAAGGGCAAAGGCATTCATCGCCCCCAGCTTTCTTCTTCTTCGTCACTGTCATACTCCATCAAGTTAGTGGCCCATAACCACACCCTCGCACCGTTTCAGATTTTCCTTTGCACTTGATTATCACAAATCCTAAGATTTAGAATGATAAAATGATAAATATAATTTAAAAATTTAGTCACCCGATCAAGCGGATAGAGTTAATTTTTATATATTTATATAAATCAATTCAAATCCAATTTTATTCATCGTTATAAATTATTAAGATATTGATTTTAAATTAAATTATAGTTTTAATTTTCTCTTAAAATATTTTTGATAACAATTTGAATTGAATGAATTAAAATATGATTTTACATATTGATTGATTTAAAAAAAAATTAAAAAAAATAAAAAACTACAACATGCTTTATGAGCTTTGACCATAATTTTGGGACACACTAGAATCATACCATACCATGGTACACGACTCTTATATTAGAATTTTCCCCCAAGGAAAGAGCCTTCTTTTGACTCAGCACCGAGATTGCTCATCTTCGAATTTTCCCCGAAGAATGGTATTGGTACATGTTCTTCTAGATAGGAAAATTCCACAAAGAAGATTTTGTTGACCTCGTGTATTTCATTTTTGTTTCCTCGATTTACCCCTCGTGGGTCATTAATTAAATACGATGATAAGCACTTTGAATCCTAAGTGTAGTGGGAGGTCAGCAGCTGAATTGGTGGTGGGTCCCTATGACATCAATTGACTCATAATTCTATTGATAATGGTGAAGAGATGCTCCTAAAACATCAATTGATTATATTAGATCGGCGGACATCCCATGAAAATCGTACTTCTTTTTAAATTGTTTCTGTTCCTCAATAGAAACTCTAATTTCTCAAAAAAGAAAACCACTGTTTTTTATTTTATTTTTATAAATTCAGATTATACGATTCAATCAGTTATAAAACTCAATTGAGAGTTGAACTCTCTAAACATCTATTTTTTTATTTTTAAAAATAAAACTTAAAATTTTAATTAATAGATTTTAAGGATTTATAAAATATTAGTAAATCAATGCTTTTTCATGAACAATATATTTCCATATTCCATTTGTACAAATCTCTCTTACTTTGGTCTTGAGATTCCTAAACTTTAGACGGCTGATGGAAGGGGGAGATAGTGTAGCAGTTGCCTCTAAAGTTTTAGAGAAAATTATATAATTTCAAAATTTATAATTTTAAATGTTCTTACCTTTTGAAATTATGATTTTAAATACAAATTATATTTCTCTCTCCTATTACCTGTTTCATATTTTTGAGTTCACTCCTCACTTCAAATAAAGTATAATTTTTTTTAAGACTCTATGTGTTTAAGTCTTTTTTTTCCTACCATTTTCTAATATCAAGAAAAAAAATATAAGCAAATGATATTTAGCATTTTGAAAACATGAACACAATTTTTTTTTTTTTTTTTTTTTTTTTTGTAAAAAACATGTATTATAAGGTCAGAATTGATCAAAGAGAGGAAATTTTCCTTCCTTTTGAATTCAATAGCAGAAACGTTGAGGGATTTCTGTCATTGGCACCTGACTTTTGGAGGAAACAAGTTTACGAGAGAGAGAGAGAGAGAGATTCCACCAAACTCTTTTGAATTTAACGATCGAGTATTTTACCCTCTTAATCAGAAATCTCGAGTTTGATCTCTGGGAATAACGAAAAAGAATTTAGGAGAACTAACTCCTAAAATAGGTCTCATAGTGATCGAATTGAATTAATCAAGTAAAATTCGGATACCAATAGTGAAAACAAAAAAAACATAAGGAGAGACGTTCCCCAATTTTCGCTTGACTTTGTAAAACATGACCCACAATACCTTTAATGGGCCGTAAAAATTGGGCTCTTTTTTCTTGTGGTCTTCCACAATCAAAAAGGTCGGCCCAAAAACTACACATTCAGTCCCTTTTTTTTGTGGAAAAAAAATCGCCACTTAGGGCTCGGCCTCGGCCCATTGTGGGGGGACTTCGCCTGACTGAAAATTACCTTCCACTCCTGATTCTGAAGCACTCGCCGAAGAAGACGAAGAAAATTGCGGAGAGAGAGAGTGAGAGATGAGTACCGTCACCGATATTCCTCCGAACATGACAATTTACATCAATAACATTAACGAGAAAATCAAACTCGAAGGTACTCTCTCTCTTTCTCTCTCTCTGCTTTCTGCTTTTGACCTAGGTTAACATTACGCGCATCTGTGTTTCAATTATGTTGGACAGAGTTGAAGAAATCGCTGTTGGCGGTGTTTTCACAGTTCGGTAAAATACTAGAGGTGTTAGCTTTCAAAACCCTAAAACACAAAGGCCAAGCTTGGGTTGTCTTCGAGGATGTTGACTCCGCTTCCAACGCTCTTCGCCAAATGCAAGGCTTTCCCTTCTATGATAAACCCATGGTAACTCTTTATCTTTTTGCTTAGTATTGTTTAATTTGTCTTTAAATAGTTGAACATTATAGGTAACTTAGTCGACCGCTTATTTATTCTCTTGGAATTGCGTGTTCTAGAATACTGTTGAACTGAAATTTTCATCTAAATGATATCTATTACTAGAAAATCCTGTATGATTTCTGTGTGATTTGAGTATCAAATCCTCATTTCAACATAAACGAGAACCCAACATGATTTTCCACCCCTCGAGTTAACAAAAAGTTAGGCCAACCTTATTAGAGTTCAATGCTACAATCTCTAACAGACATAATGCACATTAAAATCTTTTGAGGCTATCTGCTGCTGGGCATAGTTTTAGTCTTCTTGATTCTGCACTTTGATACAAGAGACCCATCTGTGGACTACATATGAAATATGTCTGCCATGGCTTCTTGTTTCCACCTCCCAAAGTCTTGTGTAAAACATCAGTTTGCTTCAAATTTTTGAACACCAATTTCTGGATGCTATCATTCTCTTCCCCATATTGACTAGCAGATATCATTAAATTTAATTTCGGCTCGCACTAGTGTCAGTTTCATGGACAGGCATTTTTTTTTGTGCTTCAAATGTGGTCCTTCTCCATTTTGTGGTTTTGTATATGTTTAATCTTAGGTTTTATGCATATGCCCAAATTAATGGTTTCTCCATTGTTCCTTCCCAGGTTCTCATTTCTTTTATTTATTTATTTTTTCCCTTCTGTTATTGGGGTGGGGCAGGGCTGGGCGGGTGTTTGCGTTTAAACTAATCTCTAGCATTACAATTAAAGTGATTCTAAGCTTTAGATTAATTCTTGTTTAGTGTATATATTGCAATTGGATGAACTGGTGGTAAAAAAATTGTTTTGAATTTTAAGGAAAACATAATTGGAAATACTTGTGTTGCAATCTAGTTTGGTGATGATGAATAAATATTTTAAGTGATTTTGTTCTAGTTTTTCATTTTGATTCAAGACACTATGCAAACAAGCTAGTATTGAAACTGATGTACTGAAAATATCTAAATGAAAGGATTTATGTTTCTTGGTTAAAGCATTTCTCTAAAATAAAGATAAAGCGGGATAAATGTTTTGATACCTTTCTCTGCTCCCAGTGAGGCCATCTTTTGTTGTCCCTTGTCTTTAATCCTTCTCCTAAGGCTTGCATGAATAATTGATGCTTTCCAATAACAATGATGGTTTCTTTTTCTTGTGCAAATTTTCACAAATTTATCATTTATGAAACTACCTCCAAGGCTGATCTATACTGATTAATACGCAATTTATTCAGAGAATACAATATGCAAAGACAAAATCGGATATCATAGCAAAGGCTGACGGTACTTTTGTTCCTCGAGAACGAAGAAAGAGACACGATGATAAAGGTGAGGTCTTCAGTAATTTTTCTTTTCTTCATTCCACTATTATTGCTTAGTTGCCTCTCTAACCTAGCATATTGCTTGTAGGTCAGAACCTTAAGAATATCCTTATTTATTCTGTTTTCACTGTACCATAATAGCTAAAATGACACCCAGGAATTCAACTTTCTTCTTTGCAAAGTGCTATTAGTTATGATTACAAATTTGGGTTTTTTTTTTTTTTTTTGGGTGATGTCATGGGTGTATCATTTGCTGCATGGGTTACAATGTTGGCAGCTCTGAACGTGCAAGCAGGTTGAAATGTTGTCACTACTTATGAGTTTTAGGGACAATGCTTTAGACTCTATTATTACCAAAATACGATTTTTTTTTTTTGTTCACCTTCCACCACTCTTTTTTTGGCTATTGCAGGAATATTTTCTGCTGCTTTTAGGTTAAGTCTGCCATTTTGCCCATCGTCATTTTTTTCTTCTTTTCTCCAAGACCTTTTTCAAAAATCAAATATGACCTAGTTATATCAATTCGTTGATTGTAATATAAGTTTGAGATGTTGATCAGATGCAAAATTGTAATGTAAGAAAAAAGTATGACTAGAGAAAAAATGACAATTTTGTTGCTGAATTGCAAATCTGATGGTGTGGATAATGATATTTGCTTCAATGATGGAGTTGTTTTTCTGGGATGCAGCTGGGAGAAAGAAAAAAGACCAACATGATTCTAATCAAGCTGGAATGGGTCCAAATGCTGCTTATGCTGGTGGCTATGGTGCAGCACCAACTGTAAGCATTTCTTTGTCTTTGAGATTTACGTCTTGCCTATCTTTGAAATTTTATTATAAGATTATTATTATTACATCTTTGTCTTTGCATCTCAGATAGCTGTTACTTGACTCTATACCTTTTTAACAAAATTGATTTGAGATTTGGGATTCATGTTCTTATGATATAATATTTATGCTGGCTTTTGAAAATTATCTAATAATATTGAAGTTTGTTAATAATATAAAAGTTACCAGGAAAGAAGTGCATACCTGGTAAAATCAGCTATGATTCCGGCTCATTGCTTATTCCTTTGCCTTCACAATGTTCAGGTCTTCCTTATCAGTTCTGCTACTACTAATTCTCTCTCTCTCTCTCATCTGCAGCTATCACAATTACCATATGCTGCAGGTGCAAAAGCTGTTCCAGAGGCTCCAGCACCACCAAATAACATACTGTTTGTTCAGAATCTTCCACATGAGACAATTTCAATGATGCTGCAAATGCTTTTCTGCCAATATGCTGGTTTTAAGGAGGTTAGGATGGTGGAGGCAAAGCCCGGGATTGCCTTCGTTGAGTATGAAAATGAGATGCAGGCAACTGTAGCAATGCAAGGGCTCCAGGGCTTCAAAGTAACCCAGCAAAACCCTATGGTCATCACTTATGCGAAGAAGTAAATAGCTGGGAAAGCAATTGGTGCAGTTTTGATGTTTCAGCAGAAGGGATGGCCCCAATCTAAATAGATCTCATCATTTGCTCCTCTCGTGTAGTTATGTTGTCTAATTAAAGAAGAAATCAGATTCAGAGAAGTGAATGATGATTTTCCATGTATCATTGTGGTTGAGTTACAGTTGCTATTCTCTTTGATTCTTATTCTTAGGCTTTCGAAGAAAATCAGTTTAAAGAAACTTGAGCTTTGTCAATTTTCCTGTCTACTTACCACTGAATGGGTATGAAGCCTTTAATTTTAAGCTTTGGCAAGTCCATTGTGCTGTTTCAACTTTTATTACTCTTTGCTGGTATTGATGCCATTGATGCTTATCACGAGTGAACTCTACCGGTGGTTCCTGGTAGATGTAAAATGTGTATTATACATCTTCAAAATACTTGCAACCATTAAACATTTCTGATAGCATTAGCGGTGCGTACAAAAATGACCTACAAAATTGCTGCAGATACAAAACTCAGAACATATCTTTTTGTTCCATCTCTAAGCACTTCTCGCATTTTTTTTTTTTTTTTTGAAACTATTAGAATCTGCAATCCGCATGGATTACACTCTCTCCAGCTCCACATTTTGTTTGTCTAATTGGTCCTTCAATTCCTTCCTCCAAGATTGGATCAGTCTTTCCTGCTTTTTAATAAGCTCATCAGTGATCTTCAACTCTTCTTCCATGGCTGCAATATCCTGAAACGTGATTGTCCACCCAACAGAGATTAATCAATCAAGTTATGAATGAGATTTGTGTGCAAAAATAAGGCCTACAGGTTCAATGTTAAAGCTACCTTTCTAAGACTTTCTGCCTCGGTTGGCTGGTCCTCACGTTGCAGACCAAGAAGATACAGTTGAAGCTTCTTAGCGACTTCCACAAAATCTCTTGCATGCCTCTCAACATCAACTGAAAAGGAGCAAGACATGTGATCCTTAAGCCACATAAAATTAAAGCGCCAAACAAACAAAAACAAAAAGCACCTAATGACACTATTAAATCCCCTTCTTCCACCTAACCCTAGCAACAAAGAAAAACTTAAAAAGCACCAAACCAGCCACCTTCAGAGCCTCTCCAGCTAGCCTTTCCATTATACTAAATGCATCTCTATTCATCTCTCTTTAGAGTTGTGATATCTTAGTTATAACAAGCTACCTTCTCGCAAGCCCAACTCATAGCTTTTGAACTTTCTGTTCTCAATTCAAGGTCAATATATCTTAAGTTGACGTCCCCAAGGGGGCAGCCTAGTGGTACAAACCTCCCTCCCCCAACTTGATGATCGCAGGTTCAAATCCTTGTACAACAAAAAAAAAATATATACCTTAAGTTGACTGAATTCTTAGTCCAGTTTTCTTTCATGTGCCTATTTCCTCACCTCATCGTGGCATGGAACATTAAGAAAACAAAACCAATGAAAAAACAGAAGATTGAAGTGATGGACATTTGGGAATTCTTCAGATGTATTTTACACATTAATGAGTAGATCATCAATTTCAAGTCAGATATATGGTATATGCTAACATCTGTGGACTGATGAAGTGAATATATAGCTGTGGAACCTGTGTAGGTCCATATGTGGTGGCTTGCTTGCAACACCGGCAACACTTAAAATCTGAATGGGGGATACATGAGATGATCTCACCAAAGTTCGCAGGTGGTTTTATTTTCCCTATTAACTCTGTCTCAAAAGATGTCGCCGATGTACATAGCAGAAAGGATGGGGGAAAACTACACCAAAGTGGAGGCATCCTAAAAAGTCTAAAACAAAAGGATGAAAATTAAGTAATATGTAGCAAGTGTGGAGACCGTATTGTTATAGAGAGTAAGCCAAATAAATGGTTTCCAAGAAGTCTTGCCATTCCTTCCCAACCTTAAATAAATCCAATACACATCAAAGTTGCAAAAGAGTCCATCTAAATGCTTCATGAGATCGGTCAATGCGAGGTGAGTGACCAAGCCAACATAACACAATTTCTAAGATATTGTTCTGTCCACAAATGAATATTTCCACCATTCTCGCCTTAAGAAAAAAGATTTCACATCATTTGACATTGCCAAAAAGATGGTTAATAAATGCAGACAATAACACTTGGGAAATATAGCAAGGCCATCATTAGCAGAATCTCAAGTATTCTTTTTTGTGTGATCCACAAATATTCACCATAATTTCTTCATTCAGCAAGATTCATATTTTCCAACTTCATCTTAATTAAGAAGCTCATTTTACTCATGTTCCAGATACAAAAAATCACTCAAAAAAAAAAAGAACCTAGAAAAGTGTGAAAAACGTACGAGAATACAGGCTTGCTCCTACTGAGGTCTCTCAGTGATGAAGGAACTAGACCAACTTAAAAAGGTGAAAAGAAATTGATTGTTGCGCGCACTTTATATACATCAAATGACAACCTTGGAACCACCTTTATTCTCATGGTTCCTTTACTTTTGCTTGAATAAGTCCATCCCTTCTGATTATTAGAAACTATTAATCGATCTTATACCACCGTCTCTGTTACACTACACATCATCCTCAAAAAACAATTGCCAAGGAATTCAGTCCGACAAATTTTACCAAATTATGCTGTTGATTGTCACCCTTATTACTACTGTAAACTTACTAAAGATACACATTTTCAAATCAAAATAAACAAATGCATTAATTAATTAGACAAAATGATGCAATAGTAAAGTCAGCAGATTACTTTCTAAAGGAACCCATAATGATTTTCCAAAAAGTTCCAAAGCCCAACAAAATTGGGGGGTTTTGCATTTACAAACCTACTAAACTTAAACATTGAGAATACATATATTAACATTCTATCATATTGAATTTTTTGGAATCCAATGGCTGTGATACTTTAAAATAGTAAAATCATGAAATTTAGACTTTAATAATTACAAGTGGGATAATTAAATTAGATTTCCAACCTCAACTGCCACCACCATCTCCAGAGCTGTTCACCATCAACTCTTCCATCACCTTGGGAACCACATCGCCAAGGAAAAAAGTGTGTAGAAAAAAGAAGAGCAAAGAAGAAAAGGGAGAAGCAAAGCAGCTATTAGAGTTCCACAATTCTAATCCCAAATTGCTTGATTTTCCATATTAATTACAATTGGAATCTCCAACACTTCAAATTTAAACCGTAGGGTTGGTCAATACACCCTGAATCCTCTGGTCACTTGTATTCCATACAAGAACATATGAACTTAGATTTAAACAACAGAAAAAAAAAGGCAATGGTCAGAATCTGAGAAGCTTTCCTCTTATTTTTTTTTAACAGTTCGTTCAGCTCCTCATGTGAATTAAAGGCGGCACATTAGATATACGGCATCTAAAATTAGGCTCCTAGAATTTCCAATCGTTAAAGGGTTGTTACCTGGGCAAGATACGCATGCATAACGAATGGAACAAGTGAAAAATAAATAAATAAATAAAAGAAACAAGAGGGCATTGACTGACTTTGATGAGAAGGATGAGGGGAGCGGTCCATTGCTTGAAGCTCTCTGGCAGGCAAACAGGGAAGTAAAGCAGCTTCTAATTGCATCACATATCCTATCATGTCTTCTCTTGTTGTTCCTGTTGTCAATCCCTGTTGATCCATTTGCTGCTGTTTATCTCCCATTCTCGGTCTCTCTGTCTCTCTCTCAATTAACCAAACCTAAACCAACAGACAAAACCCTAACAAAAAAGTTCAAGTAAATGCAACAACGTCAAACAAAATTGCAATCATAAAACCAATAATTCACGACAAACAGCAATTAGGATTAACAAATTAGGGCTTAGAACAACAATTGAAAAAAAAATTAAAAAAAGAATTCAAAAAGACACCAACAATCAGAACCCTAACCCCAAAGAAACGTCAAACCTCCTAAACCCTAAAATTGAAGTCTAAACCAACAATGAAAAAACTCTGAAAAAAAAATGCCCACAATGTCGTCAAACGAAAATTGCAATTACAAACCCAAAAAATTCAAGATTCTAAAGTAAGGGAAAATTGAGAGAGAGAGAGAGAGAGAGAGAGAGAGAATTAGAAATGTATACCTTAGAAAGTTGGATTTTGGGAGAATGCACCTAGGAGGAATCTGTGTTTGGTTTACGTGGAAAATGAAAGCGTTGGATTTGATGTTTCCAATCGGAGTCCTCTGGCACTCGGATTTGATTATCGATTTTTTTTTTTCCCCTATGCTCGACCGACCAACCGACCGGTATGTATCCGATTATTTCCAACGTCACTCTCCGACGCATAGTTTTTCATTCCCGATTAGAACTTGATTTTCAATTGGACCGAATTGATTTAGATTGGTTGGGCCTAAACCAATCTTTTGTGACTTCAGGTTTGGGTCTAGTAGTCAGACTGGCCCAGTTTAAGGGGGTGGTGTGTCGGCTT
Source organism: Dillenia suffruticosa (assembly GCA_033439265.1). Taxonomy (NCBI): domain Eukaryota; kingdom Viridiplantae; phylum Streptophyta; class Magnoliopsida; order Dilleniales; family Dilleniaceae; genus Dillenia; species Dillenia suffruticosa. The sequence goes on along the minus strand of JAVTVX010000020.1, from coordinate 24,438,651 downwards.
GAACCTTGGCCCAAGGTTACTCGACCCACATGGACCATTTTTTTTTTTTTGGTAGTATGACTTGCCACCACTCATAACCCAGAGTTTCTTCCTGATTAATCTGAATTGACCACTGTAGGGCCCACTTTATGGTGTCAGGTCTTCCAATATTGTTTTTTCCATGCTTAGGGGGAATCGAACTCCCGATCTAATTAATGGACGAAGATGTCCATTTCACCTACGCCAACAAATGTTAGTGCCCCACATGAACCATAACCACTACACTAGGCCGGCACAATTTTTTTTTAAAAAAAAATAAATGATCGATATTCAGAATTATGTTCTGACTAATCCGGAGCTAGAGTTCTATTGTTAGACATAGGTTTAAGTAATTTTGCAAATAAATGTTTAAGAATGGGATGCTCAGATTATTATTTTTACATCATTTTTCAAATAGCTCTTAAAATAATATCAAACTTACTCAACTATTTTATAAAATCAAATTGAAATCAAAACTCTTATTCTTAAATCAGATACAAAATTAATCACGTCCAAACTTTATGATATAGTGTGGTTCAAATAAATAATAGTGATATTTTTTTTTTTGGGTTAATAGAGATCTAAAACCCTCTCCAACTTTACTATAGACTAAATTTGATTCAAAAATTTTTTGATATAGTTATAAGAATTTTCAGTTAACCAATTTCTGCAAAGTCATTTTTTTTTTAATAGAAGAATTTTTAACTTACTCCCAAACTTATGTTATTTGTCGTAACAAATGTAGTAGGAGTTGTTTCACAGAGATTAAATAAGTTTCATGGTTAAATTGATTATTATTTAAAAAAAATATATTATTTGAGTAAAAAATAGAATTGAGAAATTATGTTATTCTAAATTAATTCTAAAATAATAAGTTTCATGATCGGGTTTGTCGAATCACTTAAATTAATACTGATTTTCTCAATGCAAACACACTTGTAGCATTAGTGGTACCAAGTCAAATTTTACGAGAACTATAATAACTTAATTTCTTAATAAATGCCAAAATAAAAATGGACGAATTTATGAAATAAATTATTAAATCAAAATTAAAAACCTAAAATTAAAAAATAAATCAATTATGCAAAACTACTAAAAATTAGAAAAGAAATTTAATATACTAAACTCTGATTTAAGAGTTCACACCTTCGATTATTCACTGATCATGGGTTAAAAATATTATTCTTATGATTCAAACATTTAACTTCAGATTTATTAGGATAACTGTAATAAATTTTACGTTTTCTTAAATTAATTGACCAAATCCAGTATCCAATCAAAACTTATCATTAATCGACTGGATACAATAGCGTTCTATATCAATATAATGATAACATTAAGTTTTATAAAAACAGTTAAACCAAAATATAAATAATCAGAATAATCGTACAATTATTTAATTTTGTTCTATCGATTTCTTAGATTATATATGAATATTGGTAGAAAAACTCATAAATATAAATAACCTAGTTGCTACTTGTATCATTCATTCATGATAATTTTGAATCATTGAAAATCTGGATAGTATTAGAAAAATTAATATTGAATTAAATTGTCAGATTAATCAATACCAAATTTTCATGTAAATAAATCAAAAATCAATAAATATTTGAATTAAAAGATAAGAAATTAAATAAAATATATAACCTTACGGTGAAAACAATCCAAGATAAATTTTACTTAAATAATAATAAAAAAAAACTAACTAATCATGGTGACGAGTTCTCTGTGAAAAACTAAAAGAAAAAAAAAAAAAGTTTGCTTTTACGAAAAAAAAGTGGAATACACACCGAACGGCAGCCGTCTCCCGTCTCCTTTTATAGATGACTAGTGCCGTCCCCCTCCCCTTTCAGAATGTAAACGGTGACGTGATGCACTCTAAGGTCAACGAGGAGTGTCTTTCTTTTAGGTTATCAAGATTCTTCCTAAAAAAAAAAAAAAAAAAATCCATCAAAATAAAAAAAATTAAGAATTTTACTTCTAACAATAATTTTACTTAAAATAAAATTTCTAAAATAAAAATTTCCACTCTTTGATATTTATTCCTTTCCTTTGTAGACCCAAATTTAATGTCTGTAACCATTTATCTCCAAAAATGTCTCCTTAACCCCACTTTGATCTAATCTTTAATTTTAATCCTCTAAAAATAAAAAAGTCATAAAAATATCAATTAGAATACTAATCAATACAAAATCAAACCATAATATTAAAAATAAAATAAACATTTTTGCACATTATCAATAAATAGACTTAACTAATGAAAAAGTATTAAAACTCTAAACTAATCAGCTACTCAATCTAAATAAAACCTTAAATCAAATTAATGTATATATATTCAAATTTTTAAAGAATTAAAACCCTACTGATTATATAATTACACATTTAAATTTAAGAATTAATTATAAATTAATAAAAAATAAATATAGAAGATAAATAAAAAATAGATAAGAAGAAATGCAGCCGCTTCCTATGTTTTTTATAACTTTCTCTGATACCAACACCATTTATAATTCGATCAATTATCTTATCAATAAATAAGTTATCAACTTCAAATTGATTTAGTGAGCAAATATCGGATAACTTTCTCAAGTTTGAGTCTTATGTATGAAAAACATAGATGTTAGAACAAAATTTATCCTTTAAATGATCAATATAATTTAAACCAGATTTAATCAAATTTAACATAATTATCAAATATATATGATTTATCAAAAAACAGTTAATTCGGTCTATTCTTTTATGTCAAAAAAGTTGCATAAAAAGCAACTATGTGATCACGATTTATATGACTAATCATATATTATATATCTATTTTAGAAAATAAATTAACTAAGTTCAAATTTTGGAGGGACGAGCAATTCCGATGAGTGAATGAGGCAGAATAAGAATTAAAAAAAAAAAAAAAAAAAGTTTTAGGAATTTAGTGATCCTGGTCCTATACAATCACCATTGACAAACATTTCAATCTTTTGGTTCTCCAGGGATTGAGCTAACCACGTCACAATAATAAACCTGGGAGCTAGCAATCTTCCTGGTAAATCAATATCGGCTACTTTGGCCACCAGCACCAGAGATTATTCATGGACCATCAAAAATACTTAGATATTCCAAACATTCGACTTGACAAAGCAATAATTGACTCTGAGGAGGTTTTGGGTTTGGTATCCGCGGGCTGGATCCTCTTCCATGGCTTCCCCTATTGCAGCTCTAACAAAGTATGCGATCACTTTTCTACTATTTTCAGCTAGACTTTCAGAGTTTTCCGATAACACCTCTGGCCAAAAGACCGAGAAAGGTACATAACACCTCTTTTACATGTTCTCATTAAAATTTAATATTTTAAATTTTGCTCCAAAATGATTTCATCTAAACAGTCACTTTGGAAAGATAAAAAGTCTAGACGTATCTTTCCAACACAAAATAACATAAAATTAGTAATCATTGAACGCAGATTACAACTTGCTTTAGAGGTTCTACGATACTATTTAGTTTAAAAGTTAACTCTTTTGATATTTATTTTTTATTTTTAAAATTTAAAATCGAGATCTTAATTAAAAGAATTCAGTAATATTACGTTATTATATTCGCATGCCATCGATTGGCTGTGCAAAAGGTTTGTGCCTAGTAGTCGGTCTGCGCAATTGGATGAAAGTTTTTCTTATTTCCTTATTTATTTATTTCTTATTGGTGGAAAGTTGTGTTTTTTGTAGAATAAAGGCTCAGACTTGATGCATCTATCGTACAAATATTTCTAAACCTACACATAGGTTTGAGTGGCGATATTCAACTGGAAAAATCATTATTTTGACATTCTAGCCATGGGATTATTCTTGTTTTCTCCAAAATGAACAAGGAGTGACACCCATTAAAATTCTCAAAATAAAGTATAAATATTTGTTGAACTCCAGCCATTACCTAATTTAATACTCAAACTTTATATTAAATATTCAACAAAAATTAATTATTTTTTCGTTAAGAGATATTTAGGTTTAGAACTGCATACTGATAATAAATCTTTCCTATATATATCAGATTTCTTTAGATTAAGTAATGAGACACTTTATCTCCTTAACTAGAGATCTCGAGTTTGACTCTGAGAATAACGAAAAACGATTTAGAAGAGTCAATCATTAAAATAGACTACACAATACTCGAATCAGATTAGTCAAATAAAATCTGAATATTTGTAGTGAAAACTAAAAAGAAAAAATCTTTCCTATATATTTAAATAAATCACAATGAGTAGAACTCATACTCAAATCTCCGATGGATAAAGTCACGAAGTACACATGCATCGGACTGTCCTGTTTGTGTTGACAAAAATTATATTCATTGAACCATTTCTGCGGGCAACATTTTTCATGCGAAACAAATCATGAAGTTATATGATACGAAATTGAAGGGTCAAAAAGTGTTGCAAAGATGGGACCTTAGGAGAAGAAAAAGTGCTTCCTTTTACGGCATTGCATACCTCACCTCATGCATAAATATCTCAGCCGAAAAGCAAGTTATTACTTCCCTTTTCTAGACTCTTTTCATTCCTTTTGCATAAATATCTCCCAATAGAACGAGGTATGCAATATATAATATAAAACACCTTTTTTCAATTTAAATAATTTTAATAAATATCTCGCCCCCGAGTCCAACGTTAATCATCCCTTCCACCTGTAATATAAAAATTTGAATATTACCGACAGATAGTTGCTCTAATAAGATGTGACGTTAGATCTCTTAATTAAATTTTCGAATTCGACTCGTAATTTATGCATGAAAAAAACTATGATGGAAGGATAGCCCTCTTAATGAGTCATTGTAAATCTCGAAACGAATTAATCAGAATATAATTTCGGATACCGATAAATATAACATAAAAAAAAAAATTTTTGAATATTTTTGGTATGTACAAGATTATCTGTTTCTGTAAATGGTTGACAAAACTAAACACGCAACCTTAAAAAATAATTTTTAAGATAATTTTAATACCATTATAGAAAATTTGAATTTGGTTAACATTAAAATAATTCAAATTACAAGTTGGCGAAGATTATCATTATTTATTTTCCAACTTGCTTTTGGACCAGGCTAATATAAGTCGTTGGTCATGTCGTGAACCACAATAAGCATCTTTCCAACATTTCCTGTGTTTAATGAGGTCTCAAAAATCAAAGCAACCTATATGGACCTTTTCGTAATGTGCACATTTATAAAGGGTCATGAGCAAGGATGCTTCGGCATACAAAATGGGAGTAAGCAATAAAGAAACTAACCCTTCAATGGTACCAACAAGAGGAGCGACCCAAGTTTCTTTGATGAGTTTCCCCTGTAAATCTATGCCAATTTGCTTAACCATTTGGCATAAATCATTGCTTTTTAACGGCCATGGCTACAGCGTGTATGAGAACTCATCGGGGAGATTGATCTTTCGAGTTGAGAATTATGCTTGTGATTGGAAGGAAGAGATGTTCCTCATGGATACTTATGGCACTGTGTTGTTCACCATTAGACGTAGCCGAAAGGTAGGTCAATAAAAATTCTTCAAAAAAAGAAAAAGAAAAAAAAATGGATCTTTGTCTTGTTTTCTATTATGTTTGCTTAGTTTGCACGAAGCTCCTTTGTTTCTATAGAAATTCGGCATCTTGGAGAGTTGGGAAGCATACGAGGGTGATGAGGACAAGTTGAGGCCTAGAAACAACCAAAAGCCATTCATAAGAGCAACTAAGGCCTTTGGCGTTCAAAGTTGCAAGATGTCAACAGGAAATGGAGATGAGTACCAAATGAAATGGTCGCGCAAGTTTGGTTGGTCCAAGCTCTACCATACAACTTCTCCGTCCCTTCCGATTGCTGAGGTGACCCCACGCTCACATGGCGAACTCGATTTCATTGACCTGCCTTGCGAGTTAAAATATATTGTGCATTAATGTGGTTGCAGATAAACAGGAAATGTTGTTCAGTGAAGCAGTCGATGCTTGGGACAGATGTGCTAGCTCTACTTGTCCAACCGGGGACTGATCAAGCTATGGTCATGGCCATGGTCATGATCAATGACGCAATGAAGTGAACTTATTGTGAAGGCAAAGATCGGATTGTGCAGATGGACTATGGTGAGATACTAAGCACCAATTCTTGTGCACAATTTCGATTCTTTACTCAATTAAATCATGTTTTATACCACTAATTTGTATTACTTTTACTTGGTAATAATAAGCAAGTTTTCTATATAAAATTAATTCTGTGACATGAAAAAATTTATGCTAATAGAATCAATTTACAAGTAATAGTTACAAGTCAAATTAAATATTTTATAATAAATGATATATACTTAGGATAACGATGAAGTTTTAGTTTTATTGGTGCAACTTTTTGTGTGAGGGGAAAAAAAAAAAAAAAAAAAAAAAAGGTTAGCTTCCCCAGGAAAAAGCTTATTCATCAGGTGGTTCATCTTTGATAGAGATGCTGTTACCGCCATGATTGAGACAAGGAAGCAAAATAAGAATAATGCAATATTAAGAAGCAGTAAGGCTTGTCCAACCGGAGAACACCTTAAAAGGGGCATTTAGTTGCCGTGTCAAAGTTTGTCTTCCAGAAAAGGTTACCTTGTAGTCCCCCGAGTCCAACAATACGGAGACGCCCATTGCATTTTGCATTGAAATTTCCAAATCTAGTGCCAAACATTCCTCGCAATAGCTGTGCAAGAACACAGAGCTATCAAGGTAGCAAAAGCTAATCAAACTGATGCCATTGCCCGACTAAAATTAGTTGGCCTGTCCGGGCCGGGCCCAGATTTTTAGAGCCAGCCCTGGGCCTAGCTTTCATTCGTTAATTTCTCCTAGAGGCCCTTCCTTGCCCATGTTCAAGTCTAATAATAGCCTACCAAATAAGCCTACTAGGACTAGTAGGAAAGAAGAGTCCATGAATGCAACATTGCAACCCAAACAAAATAGGACACAGAATTTGCATGAACACGACTGTGCATGCGTATGTATGCACACCATCCGTATGTCTATTATTCTTTGTGTGTGTTTGTGAGAGAGAGAGGGGGATAAAAACTAAACCAATTTGCTTTCTGAACATAAACTTACCCATGAATGAATGAAGACCACATGGGTGGGCGGTTGTGTGCATGGATTTTTTTATTTTTTTTTTACACAAGGATTCGAATCATGAATCTCAGGGTTGGGAGAGGATGATTGTGACCGCCAGGCATGACCGCCAGGCTATTCCCTTAGGGACGTGTGCATGGATGTGTGCAAGGTAAGGAGAGGAGGAAGAGGCAGACACATTTTCCAACTTGCTTTTAAGCTTTTGAGGCGTGTCGATGACAAACTCACCTGCAGTATTATCACTTTTCATGTTAATCAGGAGACTGTTTTCACCATAAAAATAAGCACGCACAAATGTCTGTGCACAACTATATATTTGTGTAATTGAAGAACTGATTCTCTGCATGAACATGTAATTGAGACAGACACAGAAAGGAAAAGAACTGACGCACTTACAAAAAAAAAAACCAAAGGAATTCCCTGCAACAAAAACAATTAGAATCAACTTTAATCCAGAACTATTTCACAGTCAGTTTTCAAATACTATCAATAAGGTCATTCTGTCAGCAGAAAACCACAATATGACACATCATAGATGTTGGCTCAGATAAGCAAACAAAGACGAGCAACATTTCCTAACATAGCAATCCCTACCCACTAAGCTAATCGAGCTTTTTCCTCTCTGACTGGCCAATCATATCAGCAATACTCTTCAAGACATTATATCCCTGTATACAAAATCCAAAAAGGTAAATCAATAACGTCAGGAAAACGTGTTCTATTGTCATCCTTCAAACATTCAAAATCAACAAAATAGACAAAAAGAAAAAAAAAAAAAAGGAAAAGAAAAGAAAACCTAAAACTTAGATATTACGAGAGCGTCGACTTGAAAATTTGCAAGCGAAGATGCACCAAAAGGAGTCTACACACTTTGGGATCACTAGGCATCTAGGACAACTGCATTGCTTGTAGTCTTACCTTTAAAAATGTTGATTTGCTCAGCTTGCCAAGGGCAATTTCTCAGCATTATAACCTAAAATAGAAGAAACAAGCATATCAAAAACATTGGAAGATCAGAAGAATCTGAAGTTCCTTAAACTACAGCAACTACCAACCTATTTCCAGCATTTGCTGCTTCATCGGACTCACTTTGCATATAAGAGAGATAAACTTAGCAACACGATGTTCCAGTTTCGTTTCCCGAGGTTAAATGGTTGTTGGAAGTCTAGATTTTTCTTGAATCTGAAGTTGATTATTGCATTCAACAGTAAGTGCACCAGATGTTGGTCAACAAGAAAACAAGATGGAAATAACATCAGGAAGACGAATGGCTTCCGCAGACAGAAAGAAAGGTTTGGTTTTAGAGAGAGGGTCAATGGAGGAAAGGGTTTTAAGAAGACCGATAGCTTCCGCAGGAAGAGACTCATTTTTGGCGGTAGGCTCGATGAAGAAGGAAAAAAAATAAATAAATAAAAACATAAAAATAAGAAGGACCAGCCAAAACGTCGTCGTTTTAGGCCCGACGGTGCCAAAGTACCCATAAATGACATCATAGAAGTTCTTGACTGTTATAAGTTAATTACTAATAAAGGTATTGCATTATAAAAAATTTTAGACTTCTGACCTACCAAAAATAAAGATTATAAATAGATTGACTGTCCATAATTTAACTTGTTACTTAATATAATGAATAAAAATAAATAAATAAATAAATAATGCAAAATAATAAATCAGCTTAACAGTTGCTACCAATGACGAGTTGGTCAACAAATCATAAAATGTCCATCCACCAATCATAGAACTTGATCAAAAAGGGAGAGATTGAGACAATCCAGTTGATATTGTGCAAACACCAGAGCCAGACCACCTTCTGCATCTCAGCTTCTGCCCCTGTGGATCTGAACTTCTATATAGGAAACAAAAGAAATGCCTCTCTCCCCTTTCCCCGAAACTTATTGTAAACCTTATTCAAAGAAACATGAAAAATGAAGGGATCAGAAAAATACATTGTTACTTTTGCTCTCATCTGTCTTGAAACAACATAACTCTCCAGTATAAGCAGTTTGCCACTACAAATGCCTTGTGGCTATTTTCCACAAATAAATAATGAAAAGACTAGTCTAGAGAAGCTTCACCCCTGCATCTCTGACAGAATCTATCACTGCCTTCGCCTTGCCATGATACTTCTGTTCTCTTTTTAGGAATACAGAAACAGCAGGAATGCCCTTTTGGAGAAGCCGCTCACCCAAGATCTTTCCAATCTTTGCCGCGGCTGCGACATCACGAGTGGTTTCCAATACCGGCCTAAGTGCTTTCTCCTGGGAGCTTGCTGATGAAGCCACCGTGGCTGTTGGGGAGTGGATCACTTGTGCAGTCACGAACTTGTTTGTGAAGTGCATCTTCAGAACATATGGTTTTAGAAAATTGATGACTCTTGGTGGCCTGACTGGAGGTGGGATAACCATCTGTCCATGTCCAATATAAGAAGCAGCACAGGAAAAGAAAATTAAAAAAAAAAAAAGAAATACATGCATGCATACACATATCCATATATATATATATTATACTCGGGAGACATGAATACATATGCTTGAAACAATGAATGAATAGGTACACTCGGGATACATGCTACTTGAAATGGCAACAAACATTGTCTTGCAAAACAAAAGCTTAGTTCCTTTGGGCTATGGGATGCTTAATATAATGATTCACAGGTTCTGACTAATGGCAGAGCACGTGTTCAATTCTCACCATAAAGTTTACAACCAGAAAACAAAAGGACGATTTTCTTCATATTGTCAAATGTTGCATGCTGCAGAACAATGTTATACTATAGCCATCATTTGATGAAAGTGAAGATAAAGTTCCACAATACATGTGGAGATTTTTCGATTCCGAAACAATAATTTTGTACTGATATTAATGGTTTTTTTTTTTTCATTATCTCTCATCTTCCATTATACAACATGGAAAAAACAAAGGTTAAATCTTCATACCAGAGATTGATGAGTGTTATTAGAACGTGGCGTGAGTTCCAAGGAGGGCTCATTTTGATAGTAGAATCTTCATGGGGATCATATCATTATAAAGTGCAACTTAATGACTGCATGATGTTAAAAGGCTATAAACATTGAGCAAGTTAAGCAATAGAACCTTGACAGATTCAGCAAATTCTCTTGCATTTGAACCATTTCAGTACAGAGAATTGACTCAAGAAAAATTGAAGATGTTCACTTTTCCTTGTTATAGTGATTCAGCATCCCGGCCAAGTAACTTCTCAAAATTACATGACAATAGATTGACTTAACAATGAAACAACCTCAAAAGAGTAAAAAATGTCCAGACTCATATCTCACTACGTCAAATTATAATAAGAAAAATCCATCATAGAAGTCCAAAATCCCTGTGTGCCAAGATGAGAATGACACCAAACCAACCTACAGATATGAACCAGCAATTGGCCTAGTCCTGACTACAGGGTAACAAACAAAGCCAGTCTTTTCACCAATATCATTCCATGATGTGTACAGATGAAAATATATTATTCTGTAGCAGGGGCAAAGCTGGGAAAATCTAGGAGAAAGGCATGCAAACTATAAGAAAACAAAGCAATATTAGATTCAAACCCCTACAATCACGAAGGCGTGAAATGAGCCCCAACACAAATTTCAAGGTAATCAATTGCAGGTGGACAAGTCAGTTGAGTCAGCTTCGGGGGTGAGGACATGAAACAGGAGTAGTAGAATCTTGCACGGCTGGTAGTAGAGTTCCTAAATTAAGATTTATCTCATTTAAAACTTGAGAAGAACGAACCAAAATTGAAAATGAATAAGAATTATACCACTTATCTAGTAAAACCATCCATTCATTCACCAGTCCATGTTAATCCCACCAATAGTCCAATAGTTTTTGTGGGTGTTGTTGGAAGGAGGAGGGTATGGGGCCACCGTGCTAAAGATAAATACAAAAATCTCATGCTTCAGACAGACAATACCATGTTTGGATTAAGTATCAAAACCATGACATGAATATGCAAACCTTGTGCCATATATGATTATTATGTTAGAAGGATATATGCTTAAGATGTTAGGACCAGTGCATATGTGAACAGGTTCATGCTCTCTTACACACAGCCATGTTAATGGATGCCATATGTTTTCAGGGGATGCAGTAAGTGTTCTATTTAAGTTTCAAGAACCCCACTAGACCTTGATTTGGGTCCAACAAGCTAAGCCCAATCCCAAGAACATTACAAGAAACAATATACATGTGATAGATAACATTACCCGGCTTGTGCCTTGATAATCATGTTAGAAGCAAGCCAAAGAAAAGAAGGGGAAAAAATCATGTTAGAAGCAAAACACAGATTTAGGGAGTTAGGACAGCATAGCTCCTTGGATTTTGTGCATAATTTCATACAGCATAAAGGCCAGAGTTAATTTTTCTAGATCATTATAAGAATTTTACCAAAAAAGGGTTGAAAGAAGAAGGAGAACTGACATAGATTCTTAGTGGCTTAAATTAATAAGTTTGGTTAGATCATTATAAGAATTTTACCAAAAAAGGGGTTGAAAGAAGAAGGAGAACTGACATAGATTCTTAGTGGCTTAAATTAATAAGTTTGGTAACCTAAATTGATTGCAGTCAACCAGGACCAGAAGTTCAATTTGGGTTCTTTTATAAACATAAAACTTCATTTATGTGTTTCCCTGAAACTGACTCACCGAAACATTTTTGAGCTACAAAATTTCTACAATGGAGAAAACTCGGTTTACAGCCTTAAGAACTTTCAAAGCCCAAAAGTAGCAGAGAATTAATCAATGCTTAAGAGTACAACTAGCATAAAATTTAATCATCTAATTTTCTGTAATAAAAAAAGAAAAAGAAAAAAGAAAAAGCCCTCTAAAATCCAACAACTAAATTGGATATCAAAAAGCCCTTAACCGATGCTTAAGACAACAATTAGCATGAAATTTAATCATCCAATCTTCTGTAATAAAGAAAAAAGAAAAAGGCCTCTAAAATCCAATAACTAAATTGGATATCAAAACATGGACAAAACAAAAGACAAATTAGAGCATCATAATTCTGATGTTACATACTAATGAAACCATTATAATTATATTAAAGCATGACTTCTTTGACATTTAATTAAGAAAATGAACCTCAGGTTATCAAAGCTAAAGTTTTCTTTTTTCTGGGCTGTTTCTGACAAAGTAAATGGTTCCCAGGTCATATGCGCAGACAGAAATAGCATACTGTTGGCATAAATTCTGAAAACCCAAAACGTCAAGATCAAGAAATGTGCATTACTTATATTTAGTGGACCTTTTTTTGTATCAGGCATTTTATCGAACAGGTGATGTGCCAGGCTCCAACAGTTGTATTACTACAATCCCAACACTAATTAGGGTTTCTCCAACGATTTCGTGAAGCAGACTAAGAATAGCAAACAACATTAAATATTTTATTTACTTTAGTAATAATCAAAAAGTTTTGGTACTATTAAGAAATGATTAATCGACTGAAAATTAAGAGATCAACATTCCAAATCCAGTAATCACAGGAAATAATAAACTTCGAGAAAGAGATGAGTCACAGATTACTGACATTGTGTGCTTGTGCTGGCCTTCGGAGAATTGATCTTCTCCTCTTTCAGTGAGTGATAACAGTTCCTACTTTAATTTCCACTCTTTTTCCTCAAACAATGAGCGGCGATTTCTACAACGGTAGGAATAGGATGTTTGAACAGTACGAGTACCCGTCCTCGTATTAGTATTATTACACCTAAATAATAATTTTCAAAAAAAATCTGGAGTAATTACCGACCTCGCCCCCCTTTTCTTTATTTTTTTTACCTATAAACCAAGGTGATAACCATATTTGTTTATTTTTTAAACTCTTAAAAAACAGACGTAAATTTTTACCGTATTTATTTTTATCATATATAAAATTTAAATTCGATAATTTATTTTACGGCTATCAGCGTTATATTAGTATTAACCTACTTTTTAATAAACAAAATTATATTTTAAAACTTGTATCTGTAATAAAAATTCATGAAATAACAAACATTCTTTTGATCAATCTTTGAATTTTGATTTGTAATAATTTTTTATTTAATTTAATCATTTAAATTGAATTTATTACAAAATTTTCATATTTGATATCTAAATAAATTATTTTTTCTCTTCTCTTTCTCTTTGTCTCAAAAAAATCTAAAAAAAAAAAAAAAAAGAAGAAAGGATGACGTTAGAAAAAATGACTGACTTTTATTTTAAAATTTTTAAACAGAAACTTAATTTTGTTTAATTATAAAAATATTTGCTACCAATGGAGATATCACGGGACCCAATAAAATCTTAGAAATAATTTAAATACCGTTAATTGTTATAATCAAATTATCTTATCTCAATTTTTGAAAAATAATTATTTGTAATCGAAAGTTTTAAAACAAACAAAAAGGCATTTTTTTTTGTAAAAATCTCGGATCCAAATAGGGTTAGAATTACTTAACTTTTTCATGGATGGGTATTCTAATTTTAAAAGATATTATGAAATCGGATCACTTTTTTTATTTATAATCTAAATATTTTTTTGTGGAAAATGACAATGATTGATTTTTTTAAATTCTTATTTTACTTTTTGAATACGTTAAAATTTCTTTTCACTTCTTTTCTTCAAAAAAAAGAAAAAAAATGAAAAAAAAAAAAAGAAAGAAAGACTTCAACCCTTGCCTTTATCTCGTTCACGTTAAATCAAAAGGAATGAAAGAGCCATTTTTCTTTTTTCTCTTTCACGTCAACTCAAAAAAGTGGGTGAGACGCTAGGGGTTCCTTTCTTCTTTTTCAAAATTCAAAATTAAATCGAATGGATTTGAGTTTTGGATCAGATTTATTTTTATGGACGGACCTATCCCATTTTTTTTATTAGTATCATAGTTAGGTCACCGACCCAATATTCAAAATTTTATTTTGATTAATCTGAGTCGACTGTTTATAAAGCCCAATTGAGAGGACATGTGTTCCGACCCTAATTTTTTCATTTTCATGGGAATAGAACTTCCGAACATGATTAAGGGACGACAGTTTCCGAATCAACTGAACCATCAGACGTCAATGACCTACCCATTTTCCAATAGTAATAAATGTTCAAATTATTATTCCAAAGCAAGTCCAACGTTTATGGGTTATTTATAAGTTCGCCCAATACAATATTATATCATCCAAAGAAATGATAAAAATTATTAATATTTAATAATAATATTAAATTTGATTAAATTAGATTCGAATCAGATTGAACATTAAGCATCAAAATTCTCCTAATGTCAATTTTTTTATACACAGAATTTGAATTTAAAATTTTATTTAAAAAATACCTATATTAAATCACTGAACCAATTATGTATCGATAATAAACAAATTTATAATCAACTTACCTTTTAGAATCAATTTGAGGTGATAAAAATACTGTCACCTTGCTTAAGGTGATACAAATGATAATTATCAACTTGAAAGATTACTTATTTGAATAATATCGTTAGTATAATATATTTAATTTGGATTATAATTATTTATATGAGACAAATCACACCCCCAACAAATTATTAGAATTTCAAAGCACTTGATTAGAGTATTTTATATATATATATTTTTAATAATTATGAGAGTGCAGTTCACTATTTTTTTTTTATATATAAATTAATGTATTTGATTTTATAATTTTTTTTTTAATAAACAAAATTAGGACTACCCGTGTTATTTTATAATATATAAAGATAATATTTTGAAGTGAGGCACTTGAAATCCTGTGCAATCCAATGAGGGTTGTACTGCCTCACTGACAGGGCCAAAAGGGGCAGAGGGTGAAGCACGAAATGGGTCATTTCCCTTTTGTTGTGTTGTTGTTCCTTTTGGTTTAAGACATTAGGGTCAAGCATATGCATCAAGTGCTGTGGAATTTTTTGAATAGGTCAAGAGTTTGTGGCCAAATAATGCATTTACTTCGTCACCCACGAAAACAAAAGTACAAGAAGTTCAAACTCAAGTATTTATTATTGGAAAAATAATGACTTAATATAAAAATATGTCAAATATTATGTTAAATCATCGAAATTAAAACTTAATAATCGAAATTAAAATTTCGATCAAATAAAAAATAATACCGGATTATATAGTCGAATAACTCAATTGATTAAAATTTTGGTCCAAGTAGAATCATGGATTTGATCTTATGGATCAAATTTATACTCACAGAAGCTTTTGGGATATTAGAAGAGTAAAATGATATATTGACTCGAGAACCATAATCCTTTTATAGTTGTAAAGTGATTTTTACTTTTCAAATCTGTCTGTTCAGTCAATTTATTCAGGTTATGTCAACTGTGTTTAAATCACCCTTTGACTTTTCTTATTTAACCCATCATAAATAATAAATGTCCATTGATATCTATATATTTATTTATTTTCATATTCTATGAGATACTTAAATTTAAAATATCAAAATTTTAAAATTAACAGATTACTTTTATATGGATTTACATTAAATGATAATATGTATTATATAAATATTTTATCATATAAGTCCGATATTGAGTTAATGATCCAACATTTTTGTCTCTAGATTTGTTTTATATCTTCATCCAAAATTTATTTTCTTCTCCCACAAGATACGGGGAGTATAAAGTAACGGAAAGTTGGTTTAATATGATAGAATATTATATTTTTTAACTAAATTTTGAATTTAAAACTTAAAAATAAAAAAATTTATATTAAAAGAACAATCTCTTAAATAAGAGTTCGAATTAGTCGGAATATAGATCTGAATATCGATCATTGATAAAAAGAAAATATTGGGAATAATATTTGATTTTGTAATGAGTTTCAAATCTCTATCCATCCCCTTCTAAAGACCAGAAATTCCCCCCCCCCCCCCGCCCCCGCCCCCGCCCCCGAATTAATTGCTTCCCCTCATAAGAATGACAAAACCCTTGTTTTATTCACTTAAATAATGTTCATTTATTTCGGAAAACACCATTTTTATGACAAAAAGAAAATATTAGAGTTGCCTTAAAAGTATGAAATATTTAATATTAATTTTTTTCAATAGTTTAATACATAATATTTTGCAATAATCAAAATAAGATTGGCTTAAAAAGTAAAAAAAAAAAAAAAAAAAGGAGTGTCTAGGGATAGAGAACACAAACGAATTGTTTGAGGGGTGGGGAGGGAGGGGCTGATGGGGAATCATATCAACCTGGAAAAGCCTCCCCACTACCCTCAAAATACACTCAAAATATTTACATTTCAACACGCAAAGCCGAACGTGCTTTTTCCTTTGCTTTATTCTTCACTGCCTTGTGCTTTGCTTTTTGGCCACTGTCCCAAATTCTTCTCTCTATGCCCCCCTCCCCTTTCTGCACAGGCGTTGGGCGTTGGGCGTTGGGTGTTAATTCCAAATCTTGTTGATGGGATTAGAAAAAATAATACAATCTCTACTAGTTCAAGCTATTAGAATTCTATAACATATATATTAAATGAGTAATTTATGTGATTAACAAAAAATTACATTATCCTATTTCAAGATTACTACGAGATAAGAATAAAGATGAAGGGTTAAAAAAATAAGGATTAAGGAGAATGCCATTTTCTTAATTAAACCCATGAGAGTTAACTCTACCAAGAACTCACTGGAGGACGCCCCCACCATAAAGGTGAAATAAGAAGACTATTGGGATAAGTTTTGGAAGAAAAATAATTAAGATTACAAACATATATTACAATTTATTATTTATTAGAAATTTTATATTGGATTTTTTTTAAAATTATTTTAATTATATTGTTTATGTTTTAAGCTAATGAATTATATCGCAATTGTTATCGATTTTTCTCTTTTCTAAAAGTTTTTAAATTTGAATTTTTTTATTATAAAAAAATTTTATTTATGTTCTAAATTTGAGTAGAGTGGATAGGGACCCACAATCATGGCTAAAAGATTTTCTTGATCTAAATCAAGGCAAAGGATTGCTGACTCTAGAATGGCGGTGAGGGTTACCTTTGCTTGTCTCCTTGTGCATTTTGTTTGACACCCATTTCCCCCTCATAGCTTGTTAGAAAAGAAAAACGGCCTCTTTTATTTTGGTGGTTTGCTTTTATGAAGGTGGAAGCCGACAAGACCATGTTTGGGTTCCTTAAAGATGAACAGAATTAATCCTCACACGGTCACTTTCCTTCGTAACATTGAATTCCTTTTCACGTATATGGGATGATGGCATGGCATGGCAGTGGATTTTCTCCACTCCCACACTTCTGAAATTTACTCGTTTCTACTCATTACTCTCTCTCTCTCTCTCTCTCTCTCTCTCTCTCTCTCTCTAGCTTTGCTTATAAATAGCAGAGGGTTCTTCCTCAAACTTATGCTTGTTTCAATGTAGAAAATGAATACTTCATAGTTTGATGGGTGAGTAGCTCCTTGCTGGAGAAGCAGGGCACGTGCAAATGCCGTCTTCTCATTTTTATATATTGAAGACTCTTTGCAGTCTGCACGTGCTCCCCTTCTCCAACATGGGTTCCTCACCTTTTTCCCAACAAGCTTAATTATACGTCCATGCAGCTTGGTAAGTGCAGCTTTAATCCTCTCCAAACACAACCACATCTAATCACATTCCTCTCCCCCCCCCCCAAATATCGAAGTTTCCCATTTCTCTTCTCAACCAATCATCAAGACCAAGACCGCTGCTTGATTAGAGTAATATCCCCCCATCCTAATTTCTAGTTAAAACAAGCACATGAATCTTGCACTTACTAAATAAATATTAAATTTTGTCCAATCCATAGGATTGAACTTATTCACAAACACTTACAATCCAAAACTAGCAATTACTAAGCAAATGTTTTCACTTTTTAAGAAAAAAATATTATTAATTATTTTTTAATGTTAAAACATATGAAATAAATCCTATGTACAAAAAAGTTTTTTTTATAACAAATATGTTATTTCTTGTTGTTAGATTTTCTAAATATGAAAAAGGATTAAGAATTTGATATGAAAGAATTAGTGCTTAGTTTTTTATTTTTTATTTTTTATTTTTTTGATTCGTTATCAATCGGTATTTAGAGTTTGATTCGGATATTTATGGGATCCCATCCAAACGATAATTTAATATGAATGTTAGAAAATTATTTAAAATTAAACATTAGGGCAAATGCGCTTCAATATCAATTTAGATGAAACGACGCGTTTAGGATGGGAAAAATCGTCCTGCGCCGTATTTCTAGCAAGTTTGCGCTCGCTCTCTGGTTTATGCGGGCGACTGCTGACCGCCATTAAATCTGATCTCCGAAGTGCTCAAAGAAAATCCGCGAACCACAAAAGAACTTTTAGATTATTCATATTAGGTGTTTAATATGGCGGAGAAGAAGAGAAGGGATAGAACCGGAAACAGAGAAAGAGGCCAGAACAAGAAGAGGATCAAAAGTTTGAATTCTGAAACCCTAATTTCAGAAAACGGCAGAACTAAGAACACGAGGAGAAGGACGAAGGGCCCTCGTTTACCGAAGAAGATGCGAGAGGGGCTAGATCTCTTGAATTCAAATCCTTCAAACAGCGACGAAGAAGAAGAGATTGATTCAGACGAAGATGAGATTCATCGCGGTGACTTGTACGAGTACGAAGAAGGATTGCCGGAAGAGGAGTCGAAGAAGAATCGCCGATACGATCCTGTTGAGAACTTCGAGTACAAGCTTCCTGAACAATTCGAGGTCTGTCTATGTTCTTTCATGTTAAACTTGATGTTGCCCGCTGTATTTGCAGTCTCTGATCTGAGAAGTGTTTTAGTGATAATTGTTCATGAAAGAAGCAAGTTACGATCTTATTCTATTTGATTAGGGCTTAATTGCAGGGTTTAGACTGTTTTCAGTGTTCAATTTGTTCATGAAAGCAAGCTGTAATTATTACGGGGTTTAATTACATGTTATGACTTCTAGTTCGACGACTGACATGACCTAATTTGGAACTAAAACTTGGCTTACATGAGTATATGATGGCTGATATATGTATGATGTTATTATGCAGGATGAGAATGTGCCCTCGGATGAGGAAGATGAACATGATGAAGAAGAAGATAATGGAAGGCATGCAAGGTTATTGCATGGAATCACTGGAATGCCAAAAGAGGCTTTTGAAGGTGAAATTTATCTTCCATATTCTTTGGCTAAAAATTTGTTTGAGTTTTTTAAGCCGTGCTTGGACTTGGACGGAAAAACAAATCTAATTCATTTGATTTTCTTTTTTTAGTTGACTTCATTTATAATCTAAATCTTTTTCGTGAAGCCAAGTGTATTTCACTTGATTTACTCTAGCTGAAACTCTGAAACAACATTCGAGTGCAATTCTAGAGTTTTTTTCTTTGTTAGTATTATGTGGGATATAGGAGCTTTTTAGAGTTCATTGTTTTTCTTTATTTTTTAATGATTTACACATCCAGACTTTCTAAGGGATAAGAATTGATTTTTTTAATATTTTGACGCTTAACCAACCAATATCCGAAACCATATCCCAACTAATCCGGGTTGAGCAATTGTGAGATCCTTATTGGAATGGGGAGTTTTCCCAACGTAGTTCTTTAGATTCCCAAGATTCGATTCCATGTCTTGGTAGAGGGACTTAGCGTCCTTCCCACGGGGCCGACTGTCCATTGGTGACAAGAATTGAATTTCACATAGTTTTTTGGCGTCCAAGCAACCCGAATCAGAATTAAACTCTGTTATTTTTGTGCCATTCATTTGGTTCCGAGCAGGTGCTCTTTATCAAAGTTATGATTGCTTGAAATATGACTGAAAATTTTTGATGCATTGTTAGGTAATAAGAGGAAGAGCAACTTTGTGATATCCGAAGCATATCCTGAATCCGAGTATAATCCTAGTAGTGATGTACTGGCTGGTGATGGCCGCATCACCATTCAGGACCTTTTGGACCCTCTACATGGGAAGCCTGGTTATAGTAAACTCAGGAAGAGAATGCAACATTTGGAGAAGAACATCACTGTTCAAGCTCCCCTTCGCAAGCCAGAACAGGAAAAGGTGGAGAGGAAGGTCGTGTATGAAAAAACTAAAAAGGATATCACTAAATGGGAGCCGCTAGTTAAGAGGAATAGAGAGGCACCTACCATTTATTTTAATGAAGATGTAGACTTGGGTTTTTCTACAGTAGGGGCAATAGCTGCTGAATTTGAGCCTAGAACTGATTTTGAAAAGAAAATGGCTTCTTTGGTTCAAAATGACAAGGTTTTGGAAGCTCACAAAAATGATGGTGCCAAGCTTCTTGAATTGAACAAGGTACGGTGTTTCTGCACAAATTCCCTTAAATATTCTTCTCCAGGTGTTGTTATATTTTCTTCAATGTTTAATCTGTAACTGCCAAATGCCACAGTGACAGAAACAAAAAGGACAACTAGATTACAATTGATTGCAAAATTGCTATTGCATTCCGCTATGAGACAGAAACCTATGACTAGATTGGTGTTATACTCTGGATCTTTTGTCCTTGCTTATGCAATGAAAGTTTAGCTATGGTTGAACACCCCCCCATGGGGAAAAGAAACTGCAAAAAAAAAAAAAAAAAAAAAAAAAGATAATGGAAGAGTGAGGGGGATGTAACTTGGATCAAACTTGGAATCCTTGATTATATTGGAGGATGACTTGTAGGTAGTTCCTGGTGTCAGGCAAAATGGAAAATTGTCTGTATGATGACATGTAAATCAAATCAAATGTGGAGGCATACTGCCTAGGGACCCCCAACATGATTCCACCTGTGTGAATCATGAGGCTTGTATGCCATCCTTTTAATGTTCTCTTTACATAATGATGGTAACATTTCTGACATTGTTGGAACTTGGTACTACCACTTGACAATGACTGATATTTCCCTATGCATGCTTCAATGGAAGGAAAGAAAGTTTGCTGTGTCTATTGGCATTTTTGTCAAGTCTAATACTTGCACATATGCAAGTAAGAGGAGAGAATATGTCTACTAGATTAACGGAGCACCTGTGCTTGATACCTAAAAACTTTCATGCAATGTTTATGTTATTTTTATCTTTAATTTTTGCGGTACTACTTAGAGAAGAGTTGGAGGTAGGTTAAGATGGGAAGTTAGTAATTTATTTGCTTTTCTTGTGGTTCTGAAACCCAGTTTTTTGCCATTGGCAATACATTAAATTCAATCAAAGGCAAAGAATTTCACGGTGACATGTACACTATTTATTAATATTACGTCCTCTCTCATTCCTTGCCCCTTTTTTCTTCTTTTTTGTATGGGAAGGTTTGGAGAGAGATGTTTGGTTGTTTTTAGATTTATATTTTTTGTGTAAAAAATCAAGGAAAGGCAATGAGTCAGCGTCACTGATGCACTTGATTTTGTAGTGTATTCAGCCCTTTTTGTTGCCAAAACTGAAGTGGCGGAGCATTTTTTGTGCTTGCATTTGACCTTTCTTGTCTTGTGCACTCAATGCTCCTACATTCATCTTCAGTTATTTTCTTTTTCTATCAAAAAAATATATATATTTTACAAATATTCAAGAGAGAAAACTTGATTCTCATCTTTCTATAATTTTCAAAAGAAAAAGAAGTTTCACAGTTTGTGATTTAATTTTTTGCTGATACCTGCTGAAAGGTTTTTGTGAGATCTGGTTTAAAAAAAAGGGAAAAACTAACATTTATAATGGCCTTGCAATTATTTGTTTTGTACTCTCTCTCTTCCCCTTTCCTGTTTGTTTTGTTTTGTTTTTCATTTTGGGTGATGGTTGAGTTGAAAAAATGATGTATGTCAGGAAGCTAGTGGCAAAGCTCTGGGTTTAGAGTGGTTAGCGCGTGAATGAGGAAAGAGACTATTTTGTATATATTGGATGTGCTTGTTTTATAATTTTTTTTAGGATATTTTCTGGTGTTGGTACTGCATTCGTAAATTATAATTTTTTTTTTATGAGATTAACCTTCACTCTTGGAAAAAATATACTACTGTCTTGTGATGCATGTATTAATTACCACCTAAATCAACTTATGAAGTTACATTTGATAGTAATTTTCCCGCTTTTGCTGCAAATCATGCTTGGCAGGCATCTGTTGAAGATGTGAAAGATCGGCAAAATCGCCTTGCCAAAATGCGTAGTCTACTTTTTCGTCATGAGATGAAAGCAAAACACATAAAGAAAATCAAGTCCAAGACATTTCATCGTTTATTGAAGAAGGATAGAATGAAATCAGCATCTGCTGAGATGCTAATGGATCCAGAAGCTGCTAAAGAACAAGCAATGAAGCAAGAATTTAGGCGTGCAGAAGTAATTTACAACTCAAGTTCAACTGCTTATTTGCATGCTTCTCCAAAATTTAGCTACCGGTATTTTATTTTGTCTATTGTGATTTATACAGGAGCGCATGACACTGAAACACAAAAACACATCCAAGTGGGCCAAGCGCATTTTGAAGCGAGGCTTGAATGCTCAAGATGAAGGAACTCGAACTGCAATAACTGAACAGCTCCATCAACATGCTCGTTTAACTAGAAAAATGAACTCTATGAGGGACAGCTCTGGCAGCAGTGATGACACGAGTGATGACAATGATGATGAGATTGCAGCAGGATCAGATCAGGATGGAGCATCTAAATTGTTGGAAAATGCCAAAGAGAAGACATTAAAAGCTATGGATGATGATGATGATGATGAGAGGCTTAAATCTGGAGTTCTTTCTCTACCTTTTATGGTAAATACTTATGTATTCTAGATGGTCTTTTAAAAGATTTCTTTGTCTTTTTATACTTAATTTGCTAATGAATATATCTTATTTAAAGGATAAAATTAATGATTTGCACAAATTTAAAATAATTTCAAGTGTTGGCAATAACTGCTCACATCTCCTTATCTCCTATTTTTTTCTTCAATCAAATTCTAGTTGTTATAAGGAGAACACGGAGTGTCGGCGAAGCTTGTCTCTGAAATCCGGTCACAGTTTTAATATGCCAAAAGTGCCTCTTCAGTTTTTCTTTTTCTGATTTTAATTTAATTCTCATATAAAGGATGGAATTGACATTGCACACATATTTAATATAAATTTTTAGTTTAAGTACATTGTCTCTAACCTTGCACATCTTGTGTTATTTCTCTCTTGACTGTCTCTTGTAAAACTACCTTTCTCTCTCTTTTTCATTAAAAATTGCCACCAAATTCTGGTGTTTCTCCAAGTGAGTAATCTTGCGAAGAATTTCTGTGCAATTGGCTTACCTTCTTAGGAGTTTTGCATGTGAAATGAACACATTTTTAGTTTAAGATCAACATGATTGTTCCATTGCAAATTATCAGTATTGTGTCTTGCAAATTATTCTGATAGGAGAAGTGCCTACTCAGAGTGGCCATGTTGCAAGGAGGAGAAATCTTCTAGCTAATGTCAAAATCTTGAAGCAAGATTGTTCTCTTGTTCCTAAAAATGTTTTATCTGCTTTTCAATAGGTCCGGGGGTTGAAAAAGAAAAAGGAGGCAGCCTATGAAGAAGCTAAGCTTGCTCTAGAGGAGTATGAAACCTCGTTAAAGCAGCTTGATGATACCAGTGAACCAGATAATGCAAAAAAAGGTACTGCAAGTGGTAGGCGTGTATTTGGTGTGGCTAAGAAGCAAGCTGCAGAACCAGCTAAAAAGTTCAAAAGAGACATTGATTATGGCACAAGTGATAGTGAAGATGACTTCAAGGCCCTTGAAAGTAATGAAGTCGACGGTGATGAAGGCAATGACTTGCAGAAGGTTGTAAAACTTGATCCAGTTGCACTTCGTGAAGTGTCTGATGGTTGTCAAGCTCCTGGTTTGGAGGTGCTTTAATTCTGTTTCATCTCTTTCTTTGATTAGTGAGTCATTTTCTCTCTGGTTAGATCTGAATGCATTTGCATGGTTGACAGAATTATGATGACATTGTTGGAGCCACAAAGCCCAAGACAACATATGAAGTTGCTTTATTTGCATCAGGCTCATGGAAAAAGGTACCAATTCCATTTCTGTTTATTCTTTATTTTTTATATGTTTTCTTTATTGTTTTTTCATTGTCAATTTTATCCTCTTTTTCCTATTGTAAATGATATAAAAATGGCTAGATGACAAGTAAAAATGAGGTAGATGCTGAAACAAAAACGTCTCCAAAGGTTGCCGAACCTGCTCTGCAGCATCAGGATCAAGAGGTGGATTACAGTTCTGATACAGAGAGCGAAGAAGAGATGGTGGATGGGATCTTGTCAGCTGGAACAAAAACTACTTATGAACTTCCGTCTCAAGCTGACCTAATACACCAGGCTTTTGCTGGAGATGATGTAGAGGAAGAGTTTGAGAAAGATAAAGAGGAAGTTCTGAATGAGGAAAATCCTGAACCTGAAAAGCCTGTTTTGCTTCCTGGCTGGGGTCAATGGACTCATATACAACAAAAGAAGGGTTTACCTTCTTGGATGCTTAAAGAACATGAAAGTGCCAAGAAGAAGAGAGAGGAGGCGCTTAAGAAGAGGAAAGATGCGAACCTTAAAAATGTGATAATCTCCGAGAGGTTGGACAAAAAGGTTAGTGGCCTTCTGGGAACTTACTGTGCATCTGGGACATGGCTATAAGATTTCCTTTGGCTTTTAATAATTTATATCTGCATGGGAAAGTTTTTTTTACCTGGATAATGTGGGCGGGAAACATAGAAGGTGCAATCACTTTGGTTTAATGGGCTTAGAAAGGCCACAATCTTTTGGTTTCATTGCTGTAGTGTTTATTATAAACTTTAATTCTTTGTTTGTTAAGATTATTAGAGGCTGTTGCAGCCATTTGCATGAAATTTGGGTAAATTTATCAGCAGGATAAAGATACCTAGAGAGTCTTGCTTTCAATATGGTAGAGTAAGTTAATAGTTGCCTGGATGCAGTTTCCTATTTCAACTTGCCTTCTGCCTTTTGAATTGAAAGTCAAAATCCTTAAAAAAGGTTAAAAATCTAAAATGTGAGTGGTCGTTGTCCACATGGGAGTCTTGGTGATTCTATTTCCATAGTTAGCCAAATATGGTGTCTCTAGTACTTTGTGGCTGTTTTTTCTGATGTTGCTCATGGTCTGATTAACTAAAATGCATTTCTTAATTCAGTAAGAAATCGGTGGCTGTATGCACTTACTTGCTTCTTCCTTGGTGAAATTTGGAATTGCAGGCCGAGAAACTACACACGAGGACACTGCCCTTCCCCTACACATCCGAGGAAGTTTTTGAGCAAAGCATCCGAATGCCTATTGGACCTGAGTTTAACCCAGCAACAGCAGTTGGGGCTCTCAACCGACCAGAAGTAAGTGATCCTTTGTTAAAATGGATTGCATTTGTAACATACTGCCGAACATGAAAACTGAATATTGAGATAAACATTTGAAAATTTGCCACTTCATAATCTTTTATAGTCTGCTAAAATGTGCTTGTGATGCTGATGTTTGAAATCCTTTTGACAAGTTAACTCTTACACCTTGGTGGTAATTTTATTCAGGTGGTGAAAAAATCGGGTATTGTTATCAAGCCTATCAAATTTGAGGAGGTGAATCCTCATGAAAGGGCTGTTGAAAACAAGCAGGGTCAGAACAAATCAACAACAAAGAAGAATAAAGGGCGCGGCGGCAAATCCTCCGAGAAATCACAAAAAAGCAAATAGCAAATTTTGAATATGACTCCCCTGGTTTTACAGAATTTGTTTTAAAATTCTAGAGTAGAAAAATTTTGGAATGTCCTTGAGAAGAGCAACAAAAAATGAGCAAGTTTTGTAATTGTTTGTAGCGTTAAGTCATTTTTTGAGGTAGTGAGAAACCTGAGGTGGCCAGAAAAGAGACAAGCAGGGCGTTTTGTGCCCGTGGTTCGATTAGTTGTTTATAATTTACCTATTTATGTTAATTTATGGAGCCATACTTGGACAAGCTTGATAATGATGGCATATTCTGTATTGAATTGGAAGTCTGGCAGGTCTCTTTACTCGTGAAACAACATGCATCTTAAGCAACGAGTGCATGTAGGTTGCTTCGTATCAATGTAGATTGATTCAACTGAACGTGGGATTGAGTTTTTTTAAACATGATCGAGATTAGATTTTTGTTGGGAGTATTAGATCTTTATGTGTATATAGTGTTTTTCGTGGGGAGATTCGTCCTCTAAAAAAGAGTCATTGTAATGGTCCGTTCAGATTAATCGAGGTGAAATTTTAAATACAAAGTGATATCCAAGACATGATAAAAAAAATAAAAAAAAATGTAGCTTGCTTCGTGTAGTGGGACGTGGTATGCACGGAGGCAAAAATGTGGGGGTGGTTCTAGCAGTTTTAGCAAACTTGTCTGACATGTTTGAGTTATCGGTTTGGATAGGACATGGTTTGTCAAACAAAGCAAGGGCAATCGTAAAGATACCCTTCAATACCCGTGGCATCTAACATCTTGTTGTCCCCAAACAGATAACTTAGTAATCATGATCTTTTTCTCTAATATGATAATTCTAAATTCAAATTTCAATATAACAAAAAAAAAAAAAAGATCAACACTTTATTCATTGATAATAAATTTTTTGTTTAGACTAAATCCAAAAGGTGATTTTGTTTTTCTCCGACATCAAATAGTCGATGTGGTATGATTTTTTTTGTTAATGTAAAATCTAATTTAGAATTTAATATATTTATTTAAATAAAATTTTTTGATTGTTAATATAATAGTTTAGATAGTTCAAATCTATTGCATAAGAACTCTAAATTAATATGTTATCACATCAAAAGAAATATGGACTATTATCCTTCTATACCCTTAAGATCAACACCTTCTTCTTTACTCTTTCCATTTTTTTTTTCCTTTTTAAGATGATTCAAAAAGTATCTTTATTTTATCATATTTTTTCTTTTATAAAAAAGCATAATTTAAGTAAGAATTTAAAATGATGATATATCGTCAAAAAAATTTTTTTAATAAAAAAGAATAAAACTTAAATTAAAATTTAAAATTATCATTTGAATGAAAAATCTTAATTATCAATATAGTTAATATCTATTATTTTATTTTATATATATATATATATATATTTATTTATTGAATATGGTTTTGGCTCCAAAAATTTTAGTTTGAAAATGGAAAGCATTTGAACCGCGGGTACGCGTGTTTATCGTCCAGTTACCGGACACGCAATGCGTCTCTTTGCTCTCCCACCTTTTTCCACACTTGAAGTTTTGGGGCATCGTCGGCGGTCCGATCCATCCTAACTACCCTACTCCGGCGAAGAAATGTTGCGCGAATTTCTGCTGTACCTTTCAGGGTACACCGGAGATCTGATAATCGACGAAAGAGAGCACCAAAATTCTCTCGGCATTCATCTCTCTCCTGAATCCACTATTTCCGAAGAACGTACTTTCAAACTCGCTCCTGATCTTTCCTTCATCCAACCCTCCGAAGGTAAACCCTAATTTCACTTCTTTCTCTCTCTCTCGCCATCGCGCTAAGTTAGGGCAAAATAGTTTAAAATTTCGTTCCAAGTTCTATAGCCAGCTCATGTTATGGTATTGTTTTGTGGATTGAATTACTGAACTGCATTTGTATGCGGAGACGTCTAGATTATTGTCTTAGATATTATTAGATGGTCTGAAAGTGTCCATGCGATTGATGCGCCAATTACTAGTTATATAATTAATGAGGTTATATTATGAAAATCTTGTGGTAAAGTTGTGGTTTATATTGCATTTGAATCCGGAGATATCTTGCCCCTTGGGAAATGCCTAGTGGCAACCTAGGCCTTGACAAGCATGTCACTAGTGTAGTGTAGAGCTAAGAGTTTGAAACCTACGAAAGTGTCATTCCTCATGGGGCACAAGATATCCTGGTAATTGTAAGGCTATAGCAGGAGAGGTCGACTACTATGGCCCTCGGGATTAGTTTGAAACAAAATGGATTGGGGTACCCACTGCTCAACTAACCCTTAATCCTTTGTTGGGTACCTTCTATTTAGAAAGAAAACCTATCGACTAATGGCTTATTGGATGGCTTGCTATTTATGCTGTTGTTTTTTTGTGTCATTCATTTTTAATTTAGAGAAAGAAAAAAGATATATACACAGAAGCCAAAAGGGGGGAGGAGCACCACTAAAGTGCTACATAGTCAACAACCTCTACAAAATTCAAATAACTTAGTAGCCGACAAAAAAAAAAAAAAGAACACTTCAGGAAGTTTTCCAAAATAATTGCTAGGTTTTCTTGACACCCTCAAAGGCCCTCCTTCTTCGTCCCATCCACACCAGCCAAAACATGGCTAGGAGCATCCTAAAGGCTTCCGTCACTTTACAAGCCCTCATGCCACTCCAAGCCCATAATTTGCACCAAAGAATTCTCAAAAACTGCCCACTAAATGTGCATTAAAAGGCCCTTGTAAGGCTCGACTCCAAGCACAATGAACCAACAACTAGTTTACGGATTTTGAATCACTCTGACATGAAACACATTTGTTAGCCATAATATCTCTTCTTTGAAGATTAGCTTGTGCCCATCTGATTGGCCCTTGCAGTTATTTTTTTACCCAAGAATTTCCAAGTAAGATTTCGATCTTAATGAATATCTTCATGTAATGAATATCCAACTGGAGCTACTTACTGCCATTTCTTTTGCTAATGAAAATACTGTTTGATAAGTAGAAATAGTTCTGGCATTGGAAATGACCATTAATGTTCTCTCTTTTACACGTTTGACTGATAATGTGGTCCAGATATTTGAGTATCTTCCGATATTCACTCCGGCTTAAACGAACTCAAATGAAATTGGAGAAATCATGGGCTTCTGTGATGCTTCAAGATCATGCAAGTTTTGCAAAATATCGAAATGATCGCACAAAATTCTTAGTGTCGCAGCATAGACGCCAATGTTTCAGACCAAGGTGGAGAGTCAGAGAGCACATGGCATTCTTAATCAGAAACCTGCAATTTTACATACAGGTCATTAATGAGATAGATCTTACATATCTACATGCAATAGACTCTTTAGGTTGCTACTGTAATCCTGTTATACTTGTTTCTGGTCTACAAATATGAACATTTTTCCATGTCAAGTCAGGTAACCACACCTTCCAAGTCTTAGACTTGTAAGACATGTGCCCCTAATCAAGTAATATGCCAAATTCAAATTGTCACAATCTAATGGTCATGCTAATTTGAATTTGGTAAGACACAAATTCAGTTGCCGATACCACTTCATTAATATCTCATGGTCTCTTGAATCAATGAGAATATCGTCAAACTTTATTCTGGTGCACCAAGAAACAATTGTCGCAACATTTGGAGGGATGGGGTTTTCATGTGATCTGAACTTGTTGGTCTTATAAAATATAAAACAGTCGAACTGGTTCAATGATACACCGTATGGTTTGACTTTGTGTTCGGACCATTCCATCATATATGGGGTTTTCAGTTTGCTGCTCCTTCATGGCCATGATAGAGTGTAATAATATCAGGTCCAAAGGAGCATGGAGTTTTGTATTCGATCTTGTTTTATTTGTTATTCTGAAGAGTATTGTGCACCTTTTCTTTAGGTGGATGTGATAGAATCTCAATAGAATGTGCTACAAGCTCATATTCTAGAGTCTCATGATTTTACTGAACTCGTTGGCTTCCATCAGGAGTAAGTACTAACTTGATTGCATGGAGGATATTTATTACTAGAATCTTTCCACTTGCATTGTCATTTTCACATGTATTACTTCATTACCATATGAGTAATAAGCACAGAATCATCTAACTTATTGTGCCATTGACAGTACGGTGAATGACACTTTCTCAGAAAGGAATTTCATGGTCATGTTCAGATAGAGAATTAATGTGGAGGAAGTAAATCTCTCTGGATTTCTAGCCATCACCCTTTGATTGAAATCTTGTTGCCAAAATAAGTATAATTGGGCATGGGCAAGGAACTCTTCAAAAGAGTAAAATCCCTTCCATTTCACATGCTTATGTATTTAAGGGCTGTCGACAGCAGAATTTAATCATGCTTAGTTATTTCCCAGTAGAATCATAAAAGGGCCTGTAGTGGTCCTTAATATTTCTTAAAACACCAACAAATCATGGTCTTTTAGCAATAGTCAATGTTTTTTTATAAAATTCAAGTTTTCATACAGCTGTTACTTGTGAAAATTATATTTTCTGGCCTTTGTGCAAAGGCAGTGTTTGAGATATTGAGATGTCTTCTCACATCTTCCAATATTTTTGCAGTATTGCCTGCTACATTTCTTATCCTATGTTGAACTTGTCATCTGACTATAGTTCTTTACTAATGCATATAATGATTGCCACGATCATAATCTGGTCACGGAGTTGATTGCAGTCCTAAAAACTCATATGCTGAATTTATTACAGGTACTTATCTGCTCTGATATCACAATCTTTCCTGAACATTGGTTCTGTATCAAGGATACTTGATGGCATAATGAGACTCTGCCTGCAGTTCTGTTGGAACATTGAGAACCAAGAAATCAGCCTGAATACTTATGAGCTGGAGCAAAAAATTGAGGTATGGTTTGCCAACTTATTGTTTATACTATACAGTTAGCTCAGTATTGCTATTTTGGAGCAAACTAATTGGCACAAAATCCTTGATTGCATGGTAATGGTAATTGTTTGGAGGAGGCTGTATCATTGCTTTGTGCAGCCAAACCTAGGGACAAACATCTTTACTATGTTAAACTCGTAATGAAATATGGCCATCACCCTGTGATAGTGGTATTGAAGCAGTTTTAGAGAGATTTTTGGCATGCTTTCACATTCTAGCAAGAGCTAAGTGAATTAATCATATGATATTATGTTGAAACCCTTTTTATCTGATGGGTCAATGTCTTGCACGGTCCTATCAATGTTATGTTGCTCTTATCCTATCAAAGCCATGGACACTCACTCTGCTGTTGCACGCACACTTATGTAGCCATGGCTTTGTCCATAACTTAGTGTACAACTTAAAAGTCATAACATTACAGCCCTGGTTTTTGTCATATCATACACGGCTGTAGCAAATTAAGGAGAATTTTGACAACCTGACAGGATATGTCATATAAGTGTGTCATCTCTGGGTCTGTGAAAAGGGATTCTACATGTTTTTGGGCATTACCTAGGTGCTTTATAATATGAACACTGACATATGTAAGCATATGGTTGTGAACAATATAACACCTGTTTACAATAAGTGAATATTTTATTCATGGCTTATGGGTTGATACTTACTGTTCATCCTTGCTCAATCATAACATGAATCTAGAATTTCTGTAACTCGAGGATCTTTTGCTCTAATTTCTCGAGAAAAAGGAAAACCATTTACTTGTACAGGTTATTCGTACTCTGATATGATTATTTGTTTGACAGGTATGGTTTTCTGATTCATATGAGCTAACTTATTCTTAAAAATTAAAAAAGAAAAACGCACAGCAACTGCTGAAGCAAGTCTGCACAGACTCTGTTGTTAGAACTGCACTCAAGCCGCAGTAATATTCTCTCTCCAGGATAAAATTTGTCATAACTAATATTGGGATAACAACTAATGTTGCATGTCACAAGATTTATTTTTTATTGAACTTTGGCCATAATATTTTACCAGACAGTTATTTATCTTGTTTCAGGAATTTAACAAGAAATCAAACTCCTTGTACACTATATCGTGGAGTACTAGCCGGGAGTCAACGAGCTCCATTTCTCCGGCAATTTCTTTTGCGGATGAACTACAATTCCTTCTTTGAGGGGACTGAGGCCCTAGTCTTCCTATCTTGGCAACAAAATATTCTTACTTTGTACTCAACTATCTTCCTTCCCTAATAACAGGCGACTGTAGGAGGTGTGCTGAATGTGGCTGATCATGCCCAACTCTTCCAGGCTCTTAGTTTCTGAATTCGCTCACATGTTAGGTTAATAAATTTCCTTAACCAGAGTGATCCTTTCCGACACATTTGGGCAGCACTATCCGAATCTATCAATGGTTTGCCTTCAATTAGGTTGTCCCACAGGTAGGCGGTGCTTGTGGTAGTTATCTTTTGCTGGAAGATGATGGGCTTAGCTTGATGACTCTCACCTGACCATCCTTGAAAGTCAGGTGGGAGCATTTTGTTGGAGATACCCTCTTGCAACTATAATTTGGTTTGACATGTGTTTTCTAGGTACTTACTGGGGTTTTTTGACCATCAAGTGAAGGTTAGGTGGGTGGTCCTGTTGTGAATCACTTTCAATCTCTCTTGCGAAGTCAGATGGTGGTTTTTGGCCGAGTGTTCCCGGGTTTATTTTGTACTTGTTTACGTTTTGGCATTTGTTATCCTAAGAAAAAACAAATGTAATAAGAACAGTGGGGGAAAAAAAAAAAGAAGGCATGCTACATGGAAGCAAGTCCCGTAGGGTTTCCCGCGTTATATTTTATAAAATATATAGATCTTGTTGAGCTTGTTCCTGCTTGAGCATGCTTTTCTCTTTTTTGTTTTTCACGGTCGCTTTTTTGTTTTTCACTGTCGTTTAAAATTATGTTTTGATTAGTATAATTCGAGCATTTGTAAGAATCTCATTTTGAGGGTGAATCATCCGATAATTTTTTTTTATTTTTAAATTTTAAATTTGAGATTTGATTATGAAAATAAACACTTAGATTGAGTTTACGTTAGTCTATACCCCCTAACCCTCTCTCTCTCTCTCTCTCTCTCTCTCGCTTGGGTATTGGATAAATGCCTCATATGAAAGCTTGGACCCTTTCTTGATCAAATATTTATATGATACAATTCAAACATTGAACATAATTTCAACTTTATTCCATTAGAAGCAACATTGTGTGGGGTAGGGAGAACAAAGAATATATGTCAGAGCTCTTCAAATCCCTCTTCATCCCCTTCACCTTTGTTCTCTGGAACTCTCTTCTCCAATAATCCATCTACAAAAAATAAGAATGCCTATGATAAACAAATCATAAAATTCATTAGCAATCTCAGAAGCTATGTTGGCATGTTATTTATGTTACCATTAGCAGGCATGACCTGCAAGTTACTGCTGTATCACAGATGAGTTAACTAAGTTTGAATCTAAAAAGAGATCAAGAACCATCGCTGGGCATCAAGTACAGCCAAATATAAATCAAGCTTACCGTCCAAAAATAGCGGCCAAAATTTTCTTGAAACATGGGATGCCAGTTTTGTGACATGCATCAAATTTCACATATTATATATGTTTCAGATATATTAGTTAATTATTTAACAAACAATAACAAATTGACCCTTAATCTTAAATTTTAGAATCAATTGTTTGACAAATCAATATATGAGAGAAGAATAACAACAGTAGTACTAGAGAATTTGCCAGCAAAATTTTCAAATCCTTGAGAAAGATTGTTTTTGGTCCATATTGTTGAGGTAATGCCACGAACAATAAAGACATGAGTCTTAATCTCAAATTTTAGGGTTGGTCGTTTTAAAGACAAATATAGGAGAGAGGGGAAAAAAGCAAAAGATTACATAAAAATTCGAGAAGAAAAGGGGCATTCCGAGAATTGAACTCGGGACCTCTCGCACCCTAAGCGAGAATCATACCACTAGACCAAATGCCCTTTTTTAAATTAGGTTTGATTTGCGTGGTTAAATACGCATAAATTTCAAAATTTGATGGGAGATACATGAAGAGGTCTCTAACCTGAGCATCAGAAAACCGCAAATGTTCAGCCACAAAAAGAATACTCATGGTCTCCTAGTGTTGGCTTCTCACCTAAACTCATCGCAACTTTGTCATAACTAAAGGTTTCCACCTTAAGCCGGTTGCACATAAAAAGCTGGTCCATCCATATTTTGGGGTTGGACTGTTCATGGCCAAACTACTCACAACATGCAACATTTCTTCAAAACTGACCAAAGTCCTCATAGGCAGACCCTGTGTACACAAGCAAAAATGTTCTCACGATGCAAGCACAACCCTGGACCTTATGCCAAAGAGGTGTAAATAAATACTCTTACCAGGAGGGCCCATATACTTGGACAGTTCATTAATTCCTTTTGAAGATAGAAGTTGTAAGTCACAGGACTCCAATGGAACATGAATAAACAGGTAGCTTCCAATTGTTCCCAAAGAAAATAACATCAGCAAGATTCAACCAAAATGGGGATGGAGGGGGACAATCAACGAGAAAATATGTGTACAGGCATAGAAAGGAACATGGATCAAGGTTTGTTAAGGATATCCTAAGCTAATGCTTAAGAAGACCAACTGATCAAGTTTCTGAATGCTGAACAAACTAAAAGCAGATTCTTTTCGCTATATATCACAAACTTGCAAATTGTCTTGTTCTGAATGTTTCCTCGTTGGTATTTCCTTGATTTAGTTTAGAATCTAGATAAAGTTAAGTTGGTTCTTTTATTTTTAATTGGAGACTTTGCCTTTGCCACTTAGCAAAGACAACTTATCATTTCAACATTTGAACCATGCTTATTGCAGTCACAAATTCAGAACAATTGCGTAGGTTGAATGAGATGGACCTTCGAGCTTTTGGGCTGCTCTTTGGAAAACCCTTCCGGGGGATGCGTCAAATATTATGGTTGAAGGTGGCCATCGGAATCTGTATGGCCGAGTATCCATGCCATCTTTTAACAAAACAACCTGCAAAATTTAAGCGATGAACCATAAACTAAAAAATAAAATAAAATAAAATAAAAGGCAAGAAAATCTAGTTTAGCCAAAATCTGAACAGGCCAATATTACCTGTTGAAGTTCATCATTTGTGCTAAGCATGCTAAGAAAATTATCATCTACAAACTCAGTTGCTAGGAGGTTGTGGTCTGAGCCCAACCGCATACCCATCTCAAAATCTGGTGGGACAAAGCCCCCGGCATATTGATCAACAAAAAGAGGGTCGGCAGACACAAGTACTAATATTAAGATTCAAGAGTTATTACACCATTAAGTAGAAGCTTGCAATACATATAAAGTTATGTGCCATGTGAAGATGGGAATAAAGGTTGGTTTTGCCATCTAGAATATAGCACGGGAATTAAATTGCAAGATAAAAAAGCTAAAAGGCAAAAGTGGCAAGACAGAAAGAAATGAGAAAGAGAGAAGAGCACTTCAAAGGAACTGGAAACTTTTGAGCATGGAGTTGGCTTATGCATAATAAAGACCATTTACTGCATAAAATGGAACAATTCAAGGATCAGGCTCAATCCTAGACAATTTTAGGTATGGCAACAGAACCTATTCTGACCATAGAAGCTGGAAAAAGAATAATAATAATAGTAAACCAAGTCTAATGGTAAATGTCACAGTGTGACAAAGGATAGAAGTTTTGCAGCCAACTCCAAAATAAAGTCTCCATGCCAAACATTTCACATTTTTCCCAATCCATAATGTTGGTTTTTTAGCCTAATTCTACCGCATTGTGCAAACACCCTAAGTTGAATACTAGATTAGTCTTATCGGTCTTTCCATACTTAGAATAATTAGCATACAGTAAGAGTACAAAATGAATGTCCAAATTCTGAAAGAAACCCAGAACACCCAATTGGCTTAAACTCCTAGTTGCACAATTTTTGTTAAAGATCGTCACATTTAAACATTCTTGACCAGAGAGAGAGAGAGAGATTAGGGGAATTGCCAGGGCGTAGAGTTTCCTGGAAACGAAGAGAAGCGTTGTGAATGGCAATTTGGAGAAGAGGGTCATTTTCGGCTTGATCGTTGTGCTTGAGTTTTATTTTTAATCCACCGCCATTTTTGATTCGGATGGAGTGCTGTGATAGGCGCAAGGGGGAAGTAGGTGCTGATGAACCCACCAAGCAGAACATTCATATGTTTCAAATCTGGTAGTGCTTTGGATTGGATTGTTTTACTGAAGCAGCCCCTCCTAGGGCACAACTTGTCTAGTCTAAGCCTTTTGTGATTCTCTGCGTGCGCCTGCGCGCGCCGTCTGGACGGGTGAGTCTGGTTCTTCCTTTTTGGTCTGGGATTTGGGAGTTTATCATCGTCTTAAATTATGTTTCAGTTTTTTAAATTTCAAAATACTTATATAACATCTCTGAATGATTCGATGAACCATCGTTGCTATTAATGTTAACAGAAAGATTCTCACATTCAAAATAAAATTTGACCATAAAAAAATTTTAATTTTATTTCAGCAATTTCAATTGGTTAAGCAAAGTGACTCAGTTTTCACATATCATACTAATTTAGAAATTATTGGTAATTTATTGAACAGACTTTAACAACCCAAAAGGAAAAAAAAAAAAAAAAGCCAAAAGAATATAAAAGGGCATGTAATACATATACATAATTTGCCTTCGTTGAAAAATAAAAATAAAAATTGAGTTTCAGTATCACTGTTTGAAATAAATTAGAGTTGATTAACAAACACCTCCTTCCCCTCTTCTAACAAATTGTCCAACAACCTTTCTCGGAAAAGTTAAAGTTATGAAATATGGGTGTTATGAAATATGGGTGTAAAGTTTGGATATTAAATCTCCTTAACTAAAATTTTGATTTTGAATTTTAAAAGTAAAAGTATAGATATTATGAAAAATAATATTTTAATGGATTTTACGATACTCAATTAGATTAGTCAGATTAAATCTATCGATGATAAATATCTATTTACATTTGAAAACAAAAAAAAGTTTGCATTCTCTGGGAAAAGCGAAATGAGCTAACATTAAATATGTACTCAAAAGGGAAAGATTCACAAACTCCTGACGTCTAATTGATTAAATGTTTATTCTATCATTTCTAAGTTTTTACACTTAGTCTAAATTAAAAAAATAAATAAAGATTACATTGCACTATCTTATTTTGTTTTCAAATATATATTCCTTCAATTTTTTTTTTTCCTTTTTTTCACTGCAAAGTGTTTTGTGTAAATCAAAAGAGAAATGAATTGGAAACAGGCGTTATAAACTCTACCCACTTAAAACATGACTGAGGGTTCTACCACAACCAGGTTTGAAGGTTAGTGGAAAGAGGTTAGGTGCAATCGTTGGTATTTTCGTGCGGCGTAGAAAATACGCACGCACGCACACCCCCACCCCCACCCCCACCCCCACCTACTTTAAAACACCCTCCCAAATTCTTCATCATACGCGCACGCACCCCCAACCTGCAGAGAGAGAAACAAAACCCAAAAACCAAAACCAGGGGAGGAGAAGAAAAAGCTTATCTTCATCTTCTCTCAATCCTACAAACCCTAGAAAACGAAAGGAAGATGGATTCCAATAACCAATACACAGCAAACCCAGAAGCCAAAACCTCATCGGAAGAACAAAACAATGAGCTTTCTGTTGTTCCCATTACCCAATCGCTCTCTACAGCTTCGATCTCTCTCTCTCTTTCCACAGTTTTACCTACCCACTTCCTCCTCCCTCCAAAAATCCAATCCCTCTTTTCCTCCCAACCCACCAGAGTCAAAATCCCATCTCAAATCTCTTCTCTCTCCACCCTCTCTCTCTCCTCCTCATCCTCCTCTCTAGCTCCTCCTAAACACTTCTTCAAATCCAACATCTCTATCTCTCCTCTCCAAAACCCACTTTCATTAGGTCCCAACAGATCTAATGACCCATCAAATGCTGCTGGAATTCGTCGAGCTTCCATTGTTTGGTTCAGAAATGACCTACGCGTTCATGACAATGAGTGTCTTAATTCAGCAAACAATGAGTCCATCTCTGTCTTGCCTGTTTATTGCTTTGATCCTAGAGATTATGGAAAATCATCATCCGGGTTTGACAAAACTGGTCCTTATAGAGCTACATTTGTTATTGAATCTGTTAATGATCTTAGAAAGTCTCTTCAGGCAAGAGGGTCTGATCTTGTCGTAAGAATTGGGAAGCCTGAGACTGTGCTTGTTGAGTTGGCTAAGGCTATTGGGGCTGATGCTGTATATGCACATAGGGAAATTTCTAAGGATGAGGTTAAGGCCGAGGAGAAAATTGAGGCCGCTATGAAGGATGAAGGTATGGAGGTTAAGTACTTTTGGGGAAGCACTTTGTACCATGTTGAGGATTTGCCTTTTAAGTTGGAGGAAATGCCTTCCAACTATAGTGGGTTTAGAGAGAAAGTGAAAGGTTTGGAAGTGAGGAAGACTATTGCTGCTTTGGATCAGTTGAAGGGTTTGCCTTCAACCGGAGACGTCGAGCCAGGGGATATTCCTTCCTTGTTGGATTTGGGTCTTAACCCATCTGCTTCCATGTCTCAGGTTTGGGTCTTTTTCTTCAGTTAGTTTAGTTGTTTTATTTGCCATTTACTTGCCGTTTGTATTAAGGTTTTCTTTTTAATTATTAGTGTTTATAGTTAGTTTGCTTATTGTTTATATGGTTGTTGGTTATTGTTGAGTGAGTTTGTTCCATGAATAGTTTATAATTGACTTGGACTGACCCTGCACTTATAAAATTTCTTATTGTTTTTGGTGTGTGAGTTTGCTTTTTTGTTTTATTGGTTGTTGGGTATTGTTGAGTGAGTTGTGTTATGGTTATTAAGATTGATTTAGACTAATTTGCCACCCAAGTGGGATGCTGAGAATTTTGGAGGACAAAGCTGAGAAAAGTAGCTTTTCGTTTTGTCTTGGTAGTTTTTCAGTATCTGAAGAAATGAAGTGTTAAATTCTTGGAAGCCTTTTTGCGTTTTTAGTGGACTTCTGTTGCAGTAAACTATAGAGTAAAAACTAATAAAAAATCATTCCCTAGAAGGATACTCTTAAGATATTAGGGAACACTTAGTTGTGCCTAAATCGGGGTAAAGTGGGACTTTTTCCTTTGTCTTCATGTTTTTAAAATTAGTTGAGTTAATATGGACATCTGTGGAGTTTGGAGCCCTGCAATTAACGTCACGAGGCATGATCGTGTTGACTATAGAGTTTGCACTCTTTTGAATTTGTTTTCGATTTATGTTCTTGTTGACTCACCAAATTTTATAGTTCTAAGTGTATTGATAGTCGTATAGGATGGCAAGCCTGCTGCTAGTGCTTCAATGGTGGGAGGTGAGTCTGAAGCTGTGCAGAAGCTTAAGCAGTTTGCAGCTGAATGTCAAGCACAACCACACAAGGGAACCAATGATAGCATATATGGCGCAAACTTTTCTTGCAAGATCTCTCCATGGCTGACCATGGGGTGCCTCTCTCCTCGTTCCATATTTGACGAAATAAAGGATACCACTGCTAGGTTTGCCCTATTCTCTGAATATTTCTTCCATTTAATTTACTCTTTTTTTTTTTATGGAACTCTCTTTCTCATTTAAAAAAATGGACTTCTATGTTTGATAGAACGATTTTGGCGTCCCCAAGCCCAAAGGATGGTGGTAATGGAACAAGTGATACTGGAACGAACTGGTTGATGTTTGAGTTGTTGTGGAGGGACTTCTTCAGGTAACACTGCAGATCAAAATCTCTCCTCCCCCACCCTCTTTTTAAGGAAATCGACTTATACATCTTGCATTATACTTATTTTTTGTGTGAAATTTTACTGTTAACTTCAGATTTATCACCGTAAAATACAATTCCGCAAAGAAACAGCTTGATGCAACTCCAGCCACAGCTTGCACTGGCGCTCTTGCTTAGGCCAAAAAAAGGGTTATTTTTGTATGGAAAGAAAAGCCTACTGTGGACGCGATGTAGCTTTTTTTTCTTTACTATAATCTGAGCTATAGCCTGTGAGTGAGTTCTCTGTTGCCTCAAGAAACAAGTTATTTGTAGTCATTAGATTTGTAGGGTTTCTTAAAGAGTTTGTTGTTTGAACCTTTGCTCTCACTGCAAATAAATTGGTGAATATTTGAAAGCTCTGACCTATTCTTGTGGTGGGTAGAGCTCTTATGTTTTGCATCGTTCTTGTTCCATCTTGAGAATAACTAGTCAAGCTTTCTTAAATTTGTTTATACATATCTACACAAGATAAGACTTGTTTAATAGATGAATTGCTTTCTCTTCTTGTGAATGATGAAGTTTGTAATGTGGAGATGTTGAACAAGTTAACTCATTTTACCTTACGAGTTTTGTGACGAGGACCAAAGAAAAAGGTGCCCATAAAGTAAGCTTGCTGGGTTGGAAGTCTAAGCTAAAGCTGATCTGTCTGCCTCTCGGCTTATGGTGCTAACTTAGAGAAAAATTCTCTCCCTTAGGAGAGTCTCTACTCCTCTCCCTCTATCTATCCAGCTCCCGTCCACAATTGCGATTAGGAGTCTATGATGGTGATTGATGTCAACAAGAATTTCAGATGGCAGCTTGAAGGTTCTGACTTGGAGTGAATAGATTGAAGGAGGGTTGGAGGTATTTTCGTGATTTTTGAGTACCTATCGGTGTTATTAGACATCTCCGATCCAATCTGGCTGGGCTTGCTTTGTTTGGATTCAATCGGTCCAATGGTGTTAATTCTGCGGGTGTTTGGATTTCTTAGTTTTGATTCCTTGTATTGAATCCACATGTATCAGTCCCTATCGGGCTTGCTTTGTTTGAATTTAGTTTATAATCCCCAAATCCACACTGAAGTTTCGGAAAGTATTTTACAAAATCGTGTCATACTCAGATAGTAAACCACTAAGGCATGGATTTTAAACTCCACATTTGACAAGAGTCTACAGTGATTTCACACGTATCAAACACATTGTGGAAGTGCTTTGGAACTGACATTATGAGGGTTCTACATGTAATTGAATGGAGAACAAAAGTTCATACGGTAGCAAACAACAAATGAATGTGCTTTGAACCAAAGCTGACTCTTAGTTAAAGGTTATAAATCTTATCAACTAGGTAGCAATGATGGTCTATTAACTATCTAGTTTGATAGTCCTCCAGGAAATTCAATGGCTTTGTCCCTGCCTACAAATAAATCTCATCAGGTGCTTGGCAGAAATATTCCTTTAAAACAAAATGCTAGTGATTAATGTCATGACGCACTATCACAGTAAGCAGGCAAAAGAGATTAAGTTGCCAGACCTTGGCAGCACATTTCTTAAGAATGCCGAATGCACGGATAATAGGCTCAGGCATTCCCTCCCTGTCACCTCCAATCTCAAAGTTCTGCAATGTCCTAGTTTGAGCACCCCACAACCTGATAATATTGAACAGAAATAAAAAGATAAAAATCAAAAGACAAGTCCTTATCATTTCAAACAGAGCTTCTCAAAATTGAAAGAATATGGACTTCAATTATCCAAACAGATCCTTCATAATAAATCTTTTTTTTCTTTGTTTTCTGAGAAAAATAAATCATTTAGTGCTCCATAGATTATACTAGATTCTTGGTAAGGTTTTTCGGTCCTAAATGATATGAAAATTTGAGCCAAGCACTAGAAAGTTGAAAACATGAATGAAAAAACCTTGAGCAAATAAGAGATTTTACCAAAAAGTTTTCGGGATTAATTTTACCAGCACCTTGATCATGTCTGATGAAAAGGAAATATAAAAGTATTGTAACCATCACGAACAATGTTTGTGGCTGAATGTCTGCAAAACCTCAGCTGCAGTGACACAACAAAAATTAACCAAGTAAGAGGATGCTAAAAAATGGCAAGCAAAATGGCAATGAAGGACAATCGTTTGAACCTGAATGCAAAAAGCCCAAATATTGTGTGAAAACCAAATGTTTTACGCCCTGTTCCAATTTTGGGTGATTTGATAATTGGAATATTGTCTTCCTCTATGTAGTGCTCAATTAACTTGATTGACCATCTGAGGTAGGTCTCGCAGGAGATGGACCCTAAAACTTTCTAACATTAGCAAAAGGTAAGACCATCAGCATATGATTTCAGTTACATTAAATATCAAAGATGAAATTAGAATTTCATGATTCCAGAATTCTTACGCTTAAGCTCCCACACATGATTGTGTAGTCTAGGGTTATAAGTCTGCCGTCTATTAAGCAGAATGTCTATAAAGGAATGAGTCGATATAAGAGAAAAAGATCATCACACATGAAATCCAAGATTAAAATGGCATAGGTACAGGGGAGCACTTGTCTAGAGGGTCATGTGGTTTTCATGATAGCCTAGTTATTGGGCCAAACTCAACTGCAAAGTGCTAACCTAGTTTCATATATGTGCTGGTCTTCATATATATTGTTCATACACAAGATTATTGTGACGTAGCCTAAATGTTTAATGCATGTATTACTGCATCATATGTGTCTGCATTGTATTAACATATATATATATATGTAAGACTATTTGGTAGCCTAGTTTCCTATACACACACACATGTAAGACTATTTGGTAGTGTGAATTACTGTGAAAAATACAGGCACTAATGGGAGAATAGTCCTTGGCATACTCAAATGAAAGAATGCCTGTTGTTGCTAAACTAAAAGTTTAGACCAACAACAACAACAAAATGGACCTTAATCCCAATATTTGAGATCAACCATTTGAAAGACAAACTAAAAGTTTAGACCACACGGCAAAAGTGGAAACACATGCAATTTCATATGTTAAAAACTGATATATGCCACTCTCTAAAGCATGATGTGGACATTCTCAAGCAATGTAAAAGTTTAGACCACATAAAACTAGGTTAGCTTTTAAACCTTTTCTATCTCACCAAAATCTTAATTTTCATAAACTGCACATCAGCTTTTGAATTTGTGAAGATTGTGCCATCAGAAAAAATTCTCAAAATAGCCTAATAATGCACACTAAGTAACTGATGAACATACAACATGTAACATTTGCAAGAGGTAACCATGCAATTTGTTATTTTGAAAACAGATACACATTAAAAATGGTCGGCCAACTGTCTAAAGCATGATATGGGCATTTTTAAGTTGTGCAACAATGTGAAAGTTTAAACCACATAAAACCAACCACTAACCGCAGTGAAATCTTTGGGCTTTTGAACCTATCACCGTAGTTAGATTACAACAACCTATCTGCAAAAATGTATGTAAAATAGACGAAAACATCAAGCACCTAATCCAATTCTTTCAACTGTAAAGCATACCTGCCGTCTTAGAGGCAAGCTCTCTCTTGAGGAAAGAATCCCTAAACAA
Source organism: Dillenia suffruticosa (assembly GCA_033439265.1). Lineage (NCBI taxonomy): Eukaryota > Viridiplantae > Streptophyta > Magnoliopsida > Dilleniales > Dilleniaceae > Dillenia > Dillenia suffruticosa. The sequence goes on along the minus strand of JAVTVX010000020.1, from coordinate 24,395,604 downwards.
ATCAAAACCCTAAACAAATACCAGAATCAAGGAAAGAAATAAAGAGAGAAAAAAAAGTGTGAAGAAATAATACTACCGGATGTCTGGGATGGATGCTCGATTCCTTCGCCATCTTCACTACTGAGATTCAAGAGCCTCTCTGTCCGTTGAGGAAAGAAACCCTAAACAAATACCAAGATAAGGAAAGAAAAAAGGTGGGAAAAAAAAAGAAGAGTACGAAGAAATAATACTACGGGGTGTCAGAGATGGACGCTCGATTCCTTCGCCATTTTCACTACTGAGATTGGAAAACCTCTCTGTCCGGAAAAAAACCTTAAACAAATACCAAGATCAAGGAAAGAAAAAGGAAAAAAGATGAATATGAGGAAATAATGCTACCCAATGTTAGAAATGGACGCTCGATTCCTTCGCCATCTTCACCACTGAGATTGAAGAACCTCCCTCTCTGTTGAGGAAAGAAACCCCAAACAAATCAAAACCCTAAACAAAAACCAAGATAGGGAAAGAAAAAAGAAAAAAAGAAAAAAAGAAAAAAAGAAGAGTATGAAGAAATAATACTACCGGGTGTCAGAGATGGACGCTCGATTCCTTCGCCATTTTCACTACTGAGATTGAAAAACCTCTCTGTTCGTTGAGGAAAAAAACCCTAAACAAATACCAGGATCAAGGAAAGAAAAAGGAAAAAAGATGAGTACGAGGAAATAATACCACCGGATGTTAGAGATGGACGCTCGATTCCTTCGCCATCTTCACCACTGAGATTGAAGAACCTCCCTCTCTGTTGAGGAAAGAAACCCTAAACAAATACCAAAATAAGGGGGGAAAAAAAAGATGAGTATGATGAAATTATACTACCGGATGTTACAGAGGACGCTCCATTCTTTCGCCATCTTCACTACAGAGATTGAAGAATCTCTCCCTCTCTCTCTATCTCTCTCTCTCTCTCTCCAATCTGAAACTTCGTGCACCTTAGGTAGCCCGAAACGAACCGGCCGTTTTGTTTTTGTTTTTCTATTTCTTGAATCTAAAGAATTGAGAACGCCCCGCGCTAACAAACTAGTCTTTTTTTTTTTTTTCATTTTTGTTTCTATTTTTCTCAATTGTCCAATTTTCTTTTTCAAATTTCAAATGTGAAACAAACCAGCCGTTTTTTGTTTCTATTTCTTCTTCTATTTTTTATTTTTCAAAATTGAAATGAAAAAAATAATTAAGATGAGATTTAAAAAAAAAAAAAACTTATAAAATTATATTATCCTAAATTTTATCATTTTAAATATTTTATTTCGATTCCAAAAAATAATTAAATTGAAAAAAAAACTCTATAAAAACGATGTATAACATATTATAACATGTACAATAAAGTACGAAGTTGGTTATTTTTTTCCATTTTGTTCCTTTTTATTATCGATTAATATATGGTTAAAAATAAATTCATCTTTATTCTCAATTGTCCAACAAAAAAAAAATATAATTTTTATTTCAAATTTTAATCAATCGAATTCCAATAAATAAAAAATAAGAAAATATTTTATCTATACAAAATAAATTAAACAATTGAATTTTGGTCATATCATTTAAAAACATTAGTGGTATATGGATAACCATGCAAATTGCAAAATGATTTTTGCATATTCTCATTTATTATTCAACTTAAAATATTTGATTAAACATGTTCTGCCAAGTTGATGCTCAATTGAATGATTTTGTGATATTTCAACATATCATGCATTTTCAATAAATATAACGTTGTTATGGTACTAAGAATAGGATCATTAATATGTCTACCTAGTTCATCAGTTGTGCTTGTTTTAAAACACTAGTGGTTGCATACATACTATTGATCTTTGAAAGGACTCTAAGTTCATGAACAATTTATAAAAAAAAAAGCTCAGTTATACCAAATTTTTTTAAATTGATTGATCGAACACTTTATTCACTTATCAGAGATTTCGAGTTCAAGTCCAGAGAATAACAAAAAAGATTTGAGAGATCCAATCTCTAAAACGGATCTCACAATACTTGAATCGAATTGTTAAGATAAAATCTGAATATCGATAAAAAAAAACTAAGCTATTAACTGCCCCCACAACGAATGAAATTAATTATGAGTAAACAAAATATGAAATAATTAAATAAATTAAATTTTGTATGATATTCTTGAGTTATATTTTTTTATGAAAATTGTTTTTTTTTTTATATTATATAAGAATTTAAATTCTAAATCATAAAATTATAAGGTGAGAATTATGATCGTTCAGTTCTTCCGAGGCTTTGATTGTTCTTCAAACTTCAGGCAAAAGTGGAAAAAGGGGACTGGGTGATTGCCAAGAAATTTTATATGATATGTTTTCGGTGATCAAAGTAAAGGCCGCCAAGAACTACATATCATCATTTAAATAGCGTCTCTCTCTCTCTCTCTCTCTCTGTCTTTAATATGAATCGGATGAGTGGGATTTTCTTAGCCTCTCTCTCTCTCATGCTTCGGTGAATCTCCTACATCGGGCACCGCAGTGCGGAGAGAGAGAGAGAGAGAGAGAGAGGATTGCAAATGCCAAGGAAGAGTTACCATTGAACGAGCGTGAAGTGAGGTGGACGTGGTGAGGGCGACAACAATTATTGTGGTTATCGTAGAGTACGAAGGGACTATCCCCATCACGTTGTCGCGAACCTTGGGCACCGTATCTTCTAATCCCAATTCTACACGTATTCCTCTCTCCCTCTCTCTCTCTCTCTCTCTCTCACTCTTTCTCTCTCTACGAAAAATTATAGAGTATCTCACTCGTATAATTTCTACTAATCACATGTAAAAATTATCATTTAACATTAAGTCTAAAATAATCTGAAAATTTTTGTCAAGTAAACACAAATTTTTTGCTAAGATAATTATTATATAATTTCCTTTGAAAAATGAGGGGGGGGGGACACATGCCACTTATTCCTAGGCCTTTGTCTTGGCCCAGGCCATGTGAACTGTAAAAGGGGTCGATGGCATGCACAGTGGGTTTGGTGGATAAAATTAAGACTAGCCTCTCTGCCCTTGCCTAATTGGTGTTGTATTGAAGGGTTGGTCGAGGTTGAATAACCTAATCCATGGACCCCCATTAATTTTGTTCTAGGTCTAGGGACTATCATTTATGAAAGGTCATTCTCCTTGCTTGAAAAGGGTCAACCCTCCCTTAAAACTCTGACTTTAACATAATTCATTGTTCACTCTCTTCAACTATTCCCCACCCAAGAATTTTTGCTAGAGGAAAATTAATAAAAAGGGAAAATGTTGTACGGAGAAAGAATAATAGCATTTTTTTTAAAGATACCACGTAGTATTTTTAATAAAATGATAATAATGCATTCATTTAACAATAGTAATTATAAACTAAATTAAATATTTTAGAAAATAAAAAAATTTATTAAAATGTCTAAAGAGAATAATAAAGTTAATCATTTTTTTCATCCTTTATAATTAAAAAATAAGAACCATTTACGGTGCATAAAATTAAAGGCACCCACATAAGTTTATAAGCGGAAGGCAATATGGTCACGTAAAGAATTTAGTGATTAAACTGAGGTGGAGAATGTCACATAGTGAATTTATCCCCATGTTATTACGGCTGTTATGTGACAAGGATGGGGAGAGAGAGAGAGAGAGAGAGAGAGAGAGAGAGAGTCATGGATGGAAGATAGCTTCAAAATCCCTTGTCTGGGTGTGCACGAAATCTCGCTTACTTTGGATCTTTTCAACTCCCCCGTTAATATACTAATGCATCCAAACTGACATGCCTCATCTCCTTCATCATCAACCCCATCCCCTCTCTCTCTCTCTCTCATTTGCAAATGCTTTCCTCTTTTTTAGCATTTAGAAGAAAGTTTCTCCTTTTGCCTCCTTAATGAGGAAGAATTCGTCACTAGTAGCTTAGCTGAGTCTTATCCTTTCTATTATTGCACCATCTTCTATTTTCCCATCTTTTCTTTCTCTTCAAGTCACTTTCTCATCATACAGATACGCACTTTGTTTGCCATTAAATCTTACCGTTCTGGGGTTCTTCATTCTTTACTCAGAAATGGATTTTGAATATCAGGAGGTGAGTGTGCGGTTTACATTTTTTGTGTTATTCTCATGTTTGTTTATTTTGTTGCTTGATAGTTTCTGGGCTTGTCTTGTTTTCTGATGGGTGTGTTTTATTTTGGACTAATTGAACTTTGGTAAAGGATTATATTAGAAATTCAAGAGGAGTGCAACTCTTTACTTGCAGATGGATGCCATGTACTTCTCCCAAAGCTCTTGTCTTCCTCTGCCATGGTTACCTCTCTCTCTCTCTCTCTCTCTCTCTCTCTCTCTCATATTTATTAATTCATCCTGGGGTGGTTGGGGTTGCATTGCAGGGTATGGAATGGAATGCAGCGGTTTCATGAAAGGTAATAAATTCTCCTTTGCGTATTGGTTTCCCTTATTTATTTCACTTCTTTATTCAGTTTTATGTTTCTTGCTTTAGTTATAATTAGTTGTAGAACATTGCATTGAATTATAGTGCAGGACGCTGAATGATTGGCAACCTAACCCCACTTACTTCCAAACATCTCAATTCTGTCCAAGTCTTGAAGGCAACATCTAGAAACGCTTATATGAAATGTAATTCTTTGATTCAGAGTCCAAAATTTTGCTTTTGTTTTCTTGCTTGGAAGCAGAAGTGATTAAGGACCTTCTTTGAACATATTTTTCATAGTTCATCTTCAGATTGTGCGATTCAAAATCGATGATCTGCATCATAGGTGTATATTTAATTCGTTAGCTGGCATGATAACTATGAATTTTCCCCACCTGCATACTGGCTTAGTAGCAGAGTTGGACTTCCATAACCTTGTCCTTTGCTTTTCTATTGTGGGAGAAGCGCATACTGTCATTCGAAATAAGGTCTGGCATAAATTAGAAAGCTCGAGGTCTAAAATCATAAATTAACTTTGTTCTTCCTTAGTCAAGAAAACCAGTCCAAACCACGTGGACACTAATTTGAGATAATGTGTTTGTTCAAATGAAGTGATTCTAAATAATTGAGGAGATAAGGCTCTCGACCATATGCAGTCTGCCCATACCTTCATTTCCTTGTCATCATCCAATTAAGGCCTCACAGGATACAATTATGGGAATTTTGATATCATCTGCACGTCTCCCTCCAACATGTCAAAATATAAAGCATCCAGATGGTCTAATGAGTTTCTGTTTAATGATTGTATTTTTCTGCAAGAATAGGATAATTTCAAACTAATAGTCAGTTGTATGTTTCCTTTCATTACGAGTCACACATTAAAGATAAAACTTAAACAGAGTCTCATGCACTATCATAGGGTTCAGTCTTTCTCCCCTACCATGGTTGGTGTCGTTAGGCAAACAAGCCAAATTTTTGGGTCCACCATGGTGGTTCAAATTCAAACATGAGAAATAATGAGTGACCAAAACATTTTTGGCACATTCAATGTTGATCTGACTTGTTTTGGGCATCATATTCATTGAGATCTCGATCGTTGGTTTAGGATGTGGGACCAGGCTAGTGAATGCAGGTTATGGTGTGATTGGAATCGACTATGAAGGGCATGGAAAATCTGGGGGTGCACGCTGTTACATCAAAAAGTTTGATAATCTTGTTAATGACTGCTACGACTTTTTTAAATCCGTGGCTGGTAAGCAACAAATCGCTTTCAGTGTGTTCCAAATAGAAATGGTTTAATTAGGTGCCTTATGCCATGGTTGCCCTGGGCCTCAGCACAGGAGGAATACAGGAACAAGAGCAGGTTCTTGTATGGAGAGTCTATGGGTGGAGCAGTGGCTCTACTTCTGCACAAAAAGGATCCCACATTTTGGAATGGTGCCATACTAGTTGCTCCCATGTGTAAGGTATTGTGGTGCATTGGTTAGTGCTTTCTTTGTGAACATTATAGACTACAGTAAATAACATGATGACAAATTTTTGTTACAGCCTTATGCCCTATCTAAAAATTATGTGAATATTTCAGATATCGGAGAAGGTGAAGCCCCACAGGGTGGTTATAAATATATTGACTAAAGTGGAAGAGATAATACCCAAATGGAAGATTGTCCCCTCAAAGGATGTTATTGATTCTGCCTTCAAGGACCCAATCAAGAGAGAAGAGGTGGTTGTTTATTTCTTGTCTTAATTGTTACCATTATTAGTTCAAGGGTTGTGCTATATTCTATGATGAGCCAAATTGGGTTGATGTGTAGATAAGGAGTAACAAGTTGATTTACCAAGACAAGCCGAGGCTAAAGACAGCTCTAGAGATGCTTAGAACAAGCATGAGCCTTGAGGAAACCTTAAATGAGGTACGTATCACTTAAATCTTCCAACTCCATAAAACACATTTGTATATAATATATAAATGCTATAGCTTGAGCTGCTCCTGCTACTTTAGTCATGGTTTGATTTTAAAAAGACTTTTGTACATAATGTTTCATACATCCTGCAAATGTGGGAAACTTAAGTCTTAGAGTTGAATTAATATGATATATAATTAACTAGATGCTAGATAACAGCAAAGCTAATGATGTTCTGTGGGCCTAATCATTGATAAAGCAGTCTCAACTAGTTATGTCCACACTGCTAGCAACAAATAGCGGGAGGGCACTGAGATCGAATCCAAGATTCATGACCAGTGGTTATGTGGAAGCTTGAATACTGTTATCTATCTACCAACAAAGCTAAGTGCTTGTTTCAAGCCACTAAAATTTTGTTTTTGAGTTTGCCTATTTGTGGAAGTCTTAGTATCATGAAAGCTCCTCAAATTGAACATATGACTGCTAACCCGTTTATGCATGGATGAACTTCTGCATCTCCATTCTCCAATATGTAAGACTTGCTATTTCCATGACAGAAGTAGGAATTATTAGTTGAGGACTAGTTTTGACCAACTGGTGGTTCCATGGCAGGTGACCCTACCATTCTTCGTTTTGCATGGGGAGGCAGATGCAGTAACTGACCCAGAAATAAGCAGGGCATTGTATGAACAAGCCAGCAGCATCGACAAGACCCTAAAATTGTACCCTGGAATGTGGCATGGCTTGACATCAGGAGAGCCTGATGACAACGTCGAAATTGTCTTTGCTGACATTATAACTTGGCTTGACAAGCACACGGGTGATCCGAGTCCTAAGCTGGCTAATGGTGGTGACAACCCCAGTGTACAAGAATATGCACTCCCAAAGTTTCCTTCCACGATGAAAAAAGGGCACGCACAGCAGCAAACACGGTCCTATGGAAGCTATTTGTGTGGTTGGAAAGGACGCACACACCAACTCTCTGCAATGTAGCCTAGTACTTTGGGTATGTTAACCAGAACCTGGTCTAGGTCTTCTGTGTTGTATAAACTTTTGTCAAATGAATGATGATATATTAAAGCGAATGAAATAAACTGTCTATTTTATTTCTCTGCTAATCTCCATAACTTGGTTTCATTATTATTAAATCTTTAAACAGTAATGGATCAGTCTCTCTCTCTCTCTCTCTCTCTCCCCCACCCCCCAAAACACCCTGTGCAAAATGTCAGTTTAGATCACTAACCAAAGGGTAAGTATTCATGTTGTTAAAAGTTTAATGAGCTTAACCGTGACACAAACCAAAAATTAAGTAATGGATTACTCATATATTGTGAAGAAAGCATCAATTCATGCACAAGGGAAAAGTCTGATCCGCAAGCTTCAAGCTAAATATGTTTTCGGATGGTTGGCAAATAAAAAATAGAATAAGAGAAAATATTAAATTTACCTAAAATTTAAAAAAATTCTATACTCGCAAGAATGGTATCCAAAAATAGCCTTTTATTATTATTATTTAAAAAGGGGACAAAAAGACACCATAGAAACAAAATATGATTAATATCTAATTGGTTCAATGGCAAGAGTATTAAATTTTTTCAATTAAGTTCTTAGATTTGAAACTTAAGAATGAAAAAATCATGTGTTAAAAGAGCTCGTCTCTTAATGGGTATGACAGTTAATTAGAGATAGACTAGTCGGGATTAATAAATTGGTTATCATGTCTAGAAAAGAAAAAAAAAAAAAAAAATCTCAAGTCCACTCGGGTAGAAGTTTAATGCGCTAGGCCCGACCCACGCCCATATACGGGCCTGCCCAGTTAAAACCCACTACTAGAGTTTCGTAAACAAATACCTGCAATTTGGGCGGTACCTTCATCTTCTTTTCGCATCTGAACTCAAAACGAGGAGAGCGTTTTTCCTAAACCCTAATTCAAGTGGTGAGTTTCTCTCTAGTGTTTTGCTTAAAGCTTTGCATTTTGAAAAGATGCGATGAAATTGAATGTTGAAACCCTAGGACAAATCTCTGTTTTGCAGGTATACTTCTTTCGCCGTTCGATTTCTCGCAAGTTTGCTTGATTCAAGATGAGGTAACTTCTTCATTTTTTAGTGCCTGCTTCGAGTTTATGTTGACGTCTGATGTATTTTAGCGTTCTAGGGTTTTCCACTAGGTTGGATACTTGGAACTCCGAATTACTATTGTGAAAAATCTTAAAGGGGAACTCCGAATTACTCTTGTGAAAAATCTTAAAGGTTCTAAGGTTGCAATAGGGTAAAAATTGATGTAGATGTAATTGTTGTGCCTGATGACTTCGATCTTGGAGACTTCGATATTGGAAACGTTCACACGGGTTTTGGTAGTTCTTAAACTATGGTTGTGAAAAATATGATGTGAAGTTTGATGTGTACCCTAGGGTGAGGTTCACTGGTGTCTAATTTAGAGACCATCACAACCTTTGGCTAAAGTAGTTGAAATCTTTCTCTCTCTCTCTCTCTCTCTCTCTCTCTCACATATCTTCTGCCAAAACGTCTAGATGATGCTCAAAATGAAAGTCTCACAGTATTTTGGATTTTGTTGTGTGGGAGATGAATTTGATGAGTATGCTTGCTTACACTGTCTCCCCCATCACTCGCATAGAGGAGGGTATGACCTAGTTTCAAGGGTGAAACAAGAAGTAGGGATATCTATACCTTGTGAGGCAAACATAAAAGAACATCCATGTTCAATATTGTATCCTAGAGAGGAAAATAAATTCAAAATAACTAGTGAGGGTGAGGATGCTTAAAGGCAACATGATTTTTCTTTCAAAAAGCTTAGGTGCATATGGTGCAGTTTTGGACTATAAATTAAGAAACTAAACAAGTGACATTTGTAAAATTTTCAATAAAAGAAAAGGTAACATTTGTAAAATTGAATATGAATATGTAGTCACAACTAAGTTTATAATTTGGTTGCAACATTAGAGTAGGAGCACAAAGGGATGTGTTTGCTAACTTCCATGTTGACTTTGGTTGCAAGGCATACAATGGGAGGCATTTTGAATTATTATGTGAATTTGCTAACTTACTTGATCTGATCTTTAATTGACATGTGCTTGGAGGCCCTTTTTCCCTACTAGTAGATCACCTAAGATAATGGAAACATGAAAAATTAATAGATATATCAGATAGAAGAAGTATCAAAACAAGTGTAAATGAATTTGCTAGTTTGTGATGCCTTAATATATATACATATACATATATATATATATATATATATATATATATTACTGTTTTTGTTGGTGCATTCGGAGTGTGCTGTTGTTAACTTTTTCTTTTTCTCCTTTTGCAGTAGGCCAATGGAAGAGGATACAAATGTAAGTTCTTTTGTTGCTTTATATTATTATTGCCTTTCCATTATTGGGTGAAGTAAGCTATTTTTTCTATGTTTTGACCTGGAATGCTATCCTTTGTCTATTACTATTAAGTTTTTCTGTATATCATCCCTGTGATGTTGTTTCCATTTTCTTAGTCTGGGTTGAAAATAGGTGGAGTTTTCTTTCTTTCTTTTTTTCTTCATTAGTCTAGACTCTATGTTACTGTCTTAAATGAGGCATAAATGTTATGAGAAAGCTTGTCATGACTATGTTAGGCACAATATTAGATGGCTACATTGCTGGGCTACATGTTCTGTCATGTACCATATATCTCTGTTAAGCCCAAAAGCAGCAAGGACATTGCTGCAACTTTAATTCATGTTTGACTTTCAGGTGTCATTTTTCATTTCCAGCCTCTAGTGGAACAAGAAGTGAATACTAGGAGCATAGAGAACTAGATTAAGAAATTAAGGTCTTTGTGTTTTTCTTTTTTTTTGGGGGGGGGGGGGGATGTGAAATAGCATATGACAGTCTAAGCCACAGATTGTGCTGATATAGAAGACCAAAAAAAGGTAATGGGATATATCGTCTCAAGGTCCAATGTTTTAATTATAACTGTTAATTATCAATTGTATTTGGGACTACAGACTTTGATTTTCAGAGACAAGCCATTGGAGAAACAACTATTTTTGTCTAACCTTTTCATGTTTCTTTCATGTGAAGCATCATCTGTTGGATTCGCAGTATGTCAATCTCATTTTTTACCCTCAAGTGCTACCTGATCTGATTTTTGCCTCCATCCTCACCTCTGATGGATAAAAATTAACTTTTCTTATTATTGCACACATTCCAATTGCTTCAAGCTACTAAGCTGTCTTTTCTAAAATGTTTCATGACAGGGGAAAAATGAAGAAGAGGAATTCAACACTGGGCCACTTTCAGTTTTGATGATGAGTGTTAAAAACAACACACAGGTACTAATTATGATTACTGGCCGCAGTCTTTTTTTTTTTTTTGATGGAGTTATTTTGCCACATTTCTAAGTGGGAGTGGTTGACTTTATTGAATATTTAAGCTTGAGAAGAAGATTTTAGGTCCTGTTTTTTTGATTTCTGTGGTGCCCCTTCTTTGTTCAGGTGCTCATAAACTGCCGAAACAACAAGAAGCTCTTGGGCCGTGTAAGAGCTTTTGATCGTCACTGCAACATGGTTCTTGAAAATGTGAGGGAGATGTGGACTGAGATACCAAAAACTGGGAAGGGGAAGAAGAAAGCTCTTCCGGTCAATAAGGACAGGTTCATCAGCAAAATGTTTCTTCGAGGAGACTCCGTGATTATTGTTCTCAGGAATCCAAAATGAGAACTTTGGCTTAGCAAATATGTTATGGTAGCATCCTCAAAAGATTTGAATGAGCAATGCGAGATATTTTTTGGTACTTTTGTAGGCTGAGAACCAAATCAAGAAAATGGAATTTGACACCGGCATTTAGAACTTCTCCTTCCTCGTTTTCCTTCTTCCTATCCTTTATGTATTATCATACTTAAATACTCAAACCTGTAACTAAAGATATCTTACCGTAGCTGTGGTGCTTTTTCAGGCGTTGTTCTTTTTATTTCAATTCAAGTGTCTTATGTGGTTATGTCCTGGATTTACAGTAAGTTATTTTATGTGGTTCAGAGACCAAGTTACACTGGCATTTAGGAGCACCTGTTTTGTTTTGGTGCGCTGGACCCCGTCATGAATTTGAATGTATGCCCTTGGAGGGAAAGCAATTACCCATTTTCACTGGAATAAGGCAGAAAAGGTCATGTCCTAAAATAAGCATGAGCAACTTGCACAAGACAAATCAGGAGGTGCAACCAAAAATGATATATATTTTCAAATATTAATTAGTGTTTGAGCAATCGTTCTTGATTTTCCCCAGTACCTAGAAAGGAATCATACCAGAAAAGGGATATATAACAAGAAAAATTTTCAAATCAAGTTGCTAACATTGTCTACAAAGCTTTTAGAAAGTACACTGGGCGATCCAGGCCAAAATAACCATAAGCGACACCCACCTCCCCTACAATTACTCACAAGCCCGCAGAGACCGAAAGATCTGTTCCAGCAACTATAGCCACTGATGGTGTATGGATGGTGAAAATGGGAAACAAAGAGATCCCACAAACGGAATCACCTTGTCTACTCTCGATTTTAACTTTAATTCACCAAGTGTACAGGGGAACCCCCAATTTAGGCAGGGGTTGACGTTGTAGTAGAGGCAAGACCTTCCTTGTCTCCAAAGATGCGTTGTCGGAAATCTGTGACCATGAGAGGAAGACCCTTCCGGAGAGGGATGACTGGCTCCCAACCAAGAAATTCCTTGGCTCTGGTAATATCGGGTTTTCTCTTATGGGGGTCATCCTCTGTATTTGGCCTGAACTCGATCTTGGCATTTGGATCAATTGTCTCTTGGACCACCTGCATTGTCAACCAAGTGTACAACCCGGGCACGTGAAAAATAGTTTAACTCGATGTATTACTCAAATCACAATAAGAATAACCAATGTAGAGGTCCTAATCTTGCTATTCCAAACAATCAATTTCATTTTATGCATTTTCTATTTTTCCTTTTGGGCAATAAGTATTGTCATTGGCACATGCAAGCTCTAGATTTCCCCATGTCTCCCTCTCTCTGGAATTAAAACAAGGGGCAAACTCTTGGGATGACATGACAAATTATGGAAGCACCTGTATAGTCTGGGGGGGATAAAAAGGCTTTTCTCACCAAGCATTAGTTTGGAAAGGTCTTGGGAAGCATTTCCTTTCCCAGTGCTCCCAGAAAACAATCTCAAATTCACTTTCTAATACCTATTTGACAGGATAAACTTTAAAATATATCAAGACGGAGGGCACAAATTATCCAAAAAATGTTTCTCACTGAAATATTCTCTTTAAAATTATACCCACAAGAATGGACATCACATACCTGAGCAAGCTCAAGCATTGTGAATTCACCAGGGTTTCCAAGATTGAATGGACCCACATGCTCTCCCTCCATTAGGCGCATCAGACCCTCCACCTGAAAAAGCACAGAAAATATCTCAGCGTCAACTTTTTCATTAATATTTCCTCAACATCCTGAGCTGTGTCACCTATGTTGTAAACATAAAACTAGCTAAACAATTGTTTTAAGGAGATTTTTGAGTAATCTAAAATAGCCTGCCTCGGAAAGAACACATTCCAACATATTTTTTATTTACTATAAGGTATAAGCGGTTGATAGGAAGAATTCTATTAGAAAAATGTGACTGCATATGCACCATTCGTCTTTGTAAATTTCAAAACAAGGGCTGCATTCCTTCCCATGCTTTTCATTTCTACATCTTCCTTCTTGGTCAAATATATTTTTTTCCAGAATTGCCAACTAAACTCACCCCATATAGGACTCCCCCACGCAATCCCCAACAAAAAGACAAAATGGACAAAATAATGAGGAATAAATCAAGATAATAAAGGATATAAGTTTTCTGTTTAAGCACAAGTTTAGCTAACCCTTAACCTGCGCATACTACAAACACAAACTTGGCTAACTTAAAATGGAATCCGGAAGGTCATGGATAACTAGGAATGAAAGTCTTTTAGCTAGCTCCTTTAAAAAAACTCGTAAAGCATTGTCATTTTCGATGATAACAGCAAAGATCTAAAGAAAACAAAAGATAAATCACAAATGGCATTTAATTAGTCAACAGGCGCACAAGTGGAGAAGATCATTTAAAAATTGAAGCAGTTGGAAATTTGTCCCATCCTACACCTAATAAAGACTTATTTCATACTGCAGCCTTTAAATTGAGTAAAAGTCCCACATCACCAAATGTTCGTTGAGAACAAACGTGAGATGATGGCGAAAGAAGGGGAATTGGTTAAGTTCCCCAAATTAATAATGATTAATAGACTAAGTATACTATACTACTCAGAATGCGTGTAGAGTAATAGCTAGCACATCGTTCTAGACATTAAATATGTGCAATGTGGTACAAAGTTATGCTAAAATTATTACAAGCAACCTAAAAGCTACCCCATAAAAGCTTCTAGCATAAAGTATGTTTTATGTATGCCGACCAAATCAAAAAACTAAATCCAAATTCAAATTTTCACACGTCAAAGAAAGAAGTTCAAACCAAATGCGCAAACATAAAGCTTCTTTCATGGGGCCACGGATTTTGAGAACGGAGCCAAAAAAAATAAATAGCTACTTAGAAAATAATAAGGGTTTTGCTTACCAGATCAGAAACATATTGGAAACTCCTTGTTTGCTTCCCATCTCCGTAAACTGTCAATGGCTCCTTCCTTAGTGCCTGCAAAGAGCTCCTTTTCAATATCTTAAAGCTCTAGAGTTATACTACAAAATAATAGTGCCAAATAAATGCTAAACCATAACAGGCACTACTTTTAGCCAGATGAAACCAACCTGAGCAACAAAGTTACTCACAACCCGACCATCATCGATGCACATACGTGGCCCATATGTGTTGAAAATCCTAGCAATCCTCACCTACATTATCCATTGTAGTACAAAGCAAAAGGTAAAAATTAGTAATATTCAGCAATTTGTCTTGATCAAAGTAACAATCTTTCGACAAACACCTTTTCAAGTACCTCAGGTCTGCCTTGTTTCGGAAATTGAGTTCAGTTCACTTGAAATTACTCTCAAATTTTCATAGTGTAATGCTAGAATTTAAAATAATGCTTATTCATATATGACACCTCAAAAGTTTTGTCAATCTAGCCATCAGTAAAATATGGGCAAGATACCAAGGAAACCCTTATAAAACTATTATTGTAAATTAACAGAAAGATAAAGAATACCTCAACACCAGCACCTCTATGGTAGTCCATTGTCAACGTCTCGGCCGTACGTTTTCCTTCATCGTAGCAACTTCGGACACCTGTCACATTTTACCCAGACAAGTTCACTAAATACATCACACATGAAACCAAAAACCATTGGACGAACTAGCCTAGCCTATTTTGTCAGACCATGCTCCGGACCAAAAACCCAAGATTACCGTAGCCGTCCGATTATAGTTAGAGTCAACCCAACAATTGCGGGCTAAATCTAATCTTGACCGTTGAAATTTAAAAGCAATGACCAGATCTCTGTTCATATAATTCCACGAGGCATGACTAGACAAGGTCGTTAAAAAACACTTAAACGTACGACTCGGAGGCCTCATCTGGCCCAGGTGCTGCCGATGTTGGCTCTTACTTTTCTTTTTATATGGCGCATTATAGCCATGCGATACAGTTCTTGCTAACAAGCGTCTAAACATGAAAATAGGAGAGAGAGGGAGACAGGATTACCAATGGGATTGACATTGCCCCAGTAAGTTTCAACTTGTGGGTGCTGGAGAGGATCACCGTACACCTCACTGGTGCTGGTTAGCAAGAAGCGCGCACCAACCCTCTTTGCCAGCCCAAGCATGTTCAGAGTCCCTACCACATTTGTCTTGTAAAACTTGAATTAAGGATCCCAAACATAAATCCACAAAGACCCTATTTGCAAACATGAAAATCTACATGCACCCATTAGAAAATAACATCAAAATTTAACCACAACCCCAAGTCAAAATCCCCCCCCAAAAGAAAGTAAACATTAAGAGAAACGAAAGCTCAAAAAGGGAAGTGACAGTAATTCGCGGGACAGAATTTGAAATTAAAAAAAAAAAAAAAAAAACCCATCAAAGAATTGATTCTAAAAGTTTCAAACCAAACCCACCCAATTATTCACAAAATTAAAAGTGAACAATAAAATCAAAAAGAAACCCACCAGAATTGAAAATGTAAATAGTCAAAAAGAAAAATAACAATAATAAGAAAAGGATATGATAGTTTTGACGGGATTGAATTTATAATGAACAGGAGAGGCAGGGCAAGCAAGATGGTAGATCTGATCGACTTCCAACAGAAGAGGCTCAACAACATCATGCCTGATTAATTCAAACCTCGGATTCCCAAAATGATGCATAACATTTTCCTTCCTTCCCGTAAAAAAATTGTCAACAACAATCACACTGTCTCCTCTTGCAATCAATCTATCCACCAAATGACTTCCCACGAATCCAGCGCCGCCAGTCACCACAATCCTCAGCCCCTTGCGCTTCAAGCCAAGTGGGATTTTTCCGCCGGTGGATCCCCTGTTTTCAAAGGTGAATCGGTGAGTTAAATCGACCGATGATTTGTGGTATTGGTTAATGGGGTTTTCGTATGTGGGGATGTGGGAGACTTTGGATGTGGAGGAGGTACTGAGGGTAAAAATTAGGGTTGCGATTGCAATGCCGACGAAGAAGAAGATGAGGCGTTGTTCACGAAGCATGTAGCGGATTGGACGGACAATTGAGAGCCATGGCTTGTGGGGTTTTGGTGAATAGGCATCGGTGGGTAATTGGGTTTCGTCGTCGTGACCTCTAAAGATTAGCTCTGACCCCATTTTTTCCCTCTTTCACCCGCTCTTTTCTCTCTCTCTCTCTCTCTCTCTCTCTAGAACAGTGATTCGATTTAAAAGGGCAACAGGGGTCTTTTAAAACAGAGGATTTGACTGATTGATTTTCAGATTCTTCACGGAAAAATATGGGAGGAAAGGGGAAATGAGAGAATTGAATAGGGAAGAAAATGGTTTTTAAGGAGAATCAATCAGGTGGCTTGAGAACGCCGGAAAATTTAGCTTTCTGAGGAGTAATTGTCGCCGGGAAATCGCTCTCTCCGACGTGACTCTCATGGCGCAGTCCTCAGTTTGTGCTTTTATAAGCATCGTCTTTTGGCTTCGACATATGTGCTACCAATTTACCCTTATATTTGTTTTTATTACCAAAATGCCATCCCTTAATTATTAAATTTTGATTTGAAATCTCAAAAATGGTGATTTACTAATAAATGATAATTTTCCTTTTTCAAGTGGGATTTGAAAATTGAAAATTTTTATTGGGAGTTTGTAATTTGGAAAATCTCAGATTTTACAAGCTGGTTGGTTCTAAGATAGGCTTATTATTATTATTATTATTATTAGTTTTAAAAAATAATTTAAAAATATAAATTTTGATATTGATGATACTGTAACACCTCGTTTCATTTTTCTCGAAATAAAAGTAATTCTTTATTTAATCAATATAATAAATAAGAAATTTTACTATTTTATCCTTAAAAAATAAATAAAAGAAATTAATTTAGGGTATTTAATAAAATGAGTTCTGAGCTATCAAAAAAAAATTCCCTTGATATTAGTATTTTCATAATTATATCATTTAAAATAAAACAGAGAGAGCATTAATCGTTTTATCCTTTTCATATCCAAATCATCAAAATGCTAACTTGGATTCCCCTTTTTAATCAAAGATTATTAATTAAAAGATAGTGATAAAGTAGTGTTTCAAAAAAGTTAAACTACCATTTTTGTTTTGGATGATCATTGCATAAACCCCACTACATGGATTTTTCTTTATCGATGATCAGTTGAACTAATAAAATATGACATCATTTTCTTTAACTAAGATACTAAATTTGATTCGCGACTTGGCTATAAAGTTAACTATATTGGGAGAATATCTCTTTAAAAATGGGTTATTATAAATTTCAGACTGAATTAATCGAAATATGATTATAAATACAGATTAGATTTTTCCTTTTTTGGAAAAAATCAATCATTTAGGGGTTAGTTCTCACATTAAAGGATAATTTTTAATAAATGCACTAACTTTTTTTTTCTTTTTTTTGATATATAATAAAAACTCTGAATTTGAGATTTTTAAAGAAAGAAAAACAGTATCAATTGAATTATAATCCATTCACATGTGCAATAACTCTTCCAACAGGTAAATCTGCAAACTCATATATGCTGAATGGTACTATTACTTATTGTATGGACATGTAGTAAATTCTTAATTAATTGAGACTGATGAATTACAAATAATTGTATTAATAACTTCAATGTCATATATATTAATTGTTCTGCGCCTGAGAATTTGATTGTATAGTTAATATTCTGGCTCTGCCCACTGCCCCAATTTACTATTTCTGCAGCTTATTTGAGGGGTGGATATTAATTTTAATTAAAATTAGGTAATTTTTTTAATATAAACAATTATTAATATAACAATAATTTTAATTTCTTTTATAGATAAATTTGACTTTTACTCGAAAATCTTTTTTTTTTTTTATCTTTTATAGATAAATAAACTCTCTCAATGGTCGATCTCCAAGGTCCAAGCTCAAAAATTCTAATTTTGTTTTGATATTTCCTTATATTTTTTATTATTTTTTATAAATTTTTAATTACATTTTTATATAAAATTAGTTTTTTTTTTCTTTCCCTTTGAAGGTAATTATTAAAGAATGTATCATGCAAGTCAACAAAATGGGGGGAGGGGTATACATTACTCATGAATTTATAATTTTCTCCTTCATAAACTTATTAAAATATCATAGAGAAAACATTAACGAATTGGTAAAATCTCTAAAATAATATTAAATAATTGAAATAAAAATTTTAAAAAAATAATAATTTAAAAATGAAATGAAAAGAAGAAAAGGAATGATTTTGAAGGAAAAACAACTAAAAAGTTACACAAGTTAAATGCTTAATAAACTATTCATTCATGTCAACGGCAAACAAAGGTAGACGTAGAGAAAATTTTATATTTTAAAAATTTATTTCGAGTCAAATAAAATTTAATCAAATTCAATATGATTATTGAATACCGATAACTTATATAAAAAAAATTCATAAGTCTCTTTTGCCGTCTCAAGATCTGGTATGCAATTTCCAAAAACAAAAGTTAGGGTTAATTTTGTCAAAAACAATGTGCGAACTAAGAAAAGTAAGACTAGGAGACACCTCCCTTGGAGAACAACAAATGAAGAAATCGAAAGCAACGTTGAAATGCCCAATTTCGTGGGGGGGAAGAGAAGAAAGAAAGTTTGGAGTGATTTGGAAGTTTTATTTTTTTTTGACTATTTTAAAAAAATATTATATATTGTTAACAATAATAGCATCTATTCTATTCTATGGTGGTGTGGTGTGGTGCCTTAGGGCGTGGCCCATCCTTACATTACACATCGCAAAATGATCATTTTTGAAGCTAACTTCACTTTGCGTAATTAAGCTAAGTTTGGAGATTTGATGAATTTACACATTTTCTCTTCTCAATTTGACTTTGTAACGCACAATACAACAATAGAACATAGAAGAGAGAGATCTATTTTGACTGATATTTAATGGGATTGGATATTAAATTTTTTAATTAAATTTTGATTTTAAAATTTAAAAATGAAAAAAATTATATCAGGAAAGTCGATCCTCTATGGGAACGGAAAAGTCAACGCTGAGAGATCTGTCCTCTCAATTGGGTCCTGTAAGTGATCGATCTAGATTAGTAGGGGCGAAACCCTGGATATTGAATTGGTGGCCTAACTATGATACTAAAAAAAAAAAAAAATCGTATCATGACTCCAAATGCCGATGAGAGAAAATATATCTATTTTGTGAATATTTGTTGGCTAATGGGCAAGCCTATTATGTCAATCTAGCATGGTCATGGTCCTAATTAGAAGACTTTCATGCGAATGATTTTTTTTGTTTTTTTTCCGCATAGTACAAAATTGTTTCTATGTGAATATTAATATTAATAGTATATTTGATTAATATAAAATGCATAATTTTAAAATTATATTTTTAACAAAAATAGATTAAATAATTTGGTTAAGGGGTATTTCTGAAAAAACCTTTTTATTTTAGTGAATAAATTCAAAAAAAATCAGGCACTTTTTTTCCTTCTTGACATATAATTAACAAATATTAACCTTTTTAATTCTCTTGTTAATGAATTCCCCCTCCACTCTCTCTCTTTCCTTGTACGCAGTAGTTATTATTTTCAAAAAATTAAAATAAAAAATAAAAATATTTATTAAAATTAATTAAAATTAATTTAAATTGGGGAATCCATGAAACCCCTTCACATGAATAGATGGGAGGGTTGAGATCCTGATCTAAGCATTCAAGTGGGGCCCACGCGACTTAGTTTGCGCGTCCCACTCCCAAACCCTAAAAGAAATTAATTTATTTCTTGAGCGACATTGACTTCCTACCACACACGTGCCATTTTACATTCCCACGTTTCTGCACTGTGCGAAATCTCCCATTAATATTTTCAATTTCAATTTCATTTTCATTTCCTTTTTTTTTTTTTAAAGAAAAAAGAAATAACCACAAAGGATTCTATTGTCACACAGAATCTGAAATTTGATGCACAATTTTATTATTTCTATCTGGAGTAAAATACATAGCCCCCACCAATATAGTAAAATTATAATCTTATAATATTTTTAAATAATTATTTTCATAAAATTTTCGACACATTCAAATCATTTATCAGATATGCGTAATTTGTAATTTATTATATAATATGCAATATTTTTTTATTTAATAGCATATTTTTGAGTTAAAGTTATATAATCAGGAAAATCATTCTCGATAGAATTACTAAGTAAATTTAAATTATTACTAAATATCAAATTTTTTGATGACTTCGATCAAAATCAAATACTAGCCCAGCTATTATAAACAAAATCAATTAATTTGTATGAACCCAAAAAATAAAAATCAATTAAAATAAAATAATCTGCTGGCTTAGGAACATAGGATTGGTGCAATGTCAGAATGGTCTGTCATCCATGATCAAAATGAGGATATTTTAGCAACCTTATTAGATTTAATCTTTTTTATTATTGCATTTTCAATTCATTATTTCTAACTTTTTCTTTTTTCTTTTTTGCATTTCAATTTCTTTCTTTTTTTTTTCCCCCCCAAATAGCTAATGTATACCACTATTATTGTCTTCTCATACTGCAAGGATTTGCTTACTCAACTCAGATTTTGGGACATTGCATAAGCTCATAGGCATAATTAATTCCTAATTAATCGTATTTAAAATTGTTTTATTTTATTTTTATTTAATGAGAGACCAAAAGGCTATTACCAATTACGATACATGATGCAAAATCCAAGTCTTATGTTCTCTTAACATTAGTAACATTAATGCTATTGTACCCATTAATATCTTTTTCAATGTATTTGTTAGGTTAGGTTGAATCTTCTACGGGTGAGAAGGTAGATGCCAGACCACTACAACAACGACGGTCAATACTCAAAAGTTTTGAGACTTTCAATGGCTTCATTTATTGTGCAATTGCATCTTCTCTTCGGAGGGTTGAAAAGTATTAGTGGGTAAAATTACACTAAAGACTTGACATTTAGAGGAACCCTTTGACTTCCATTCAACTAATCACTCATCTTCATTAGCAAAAGTTCCCATAATACCAAGTTTAGTTGTTTGAACTTTGAATAGGAAGGACGATTAAAGAACTAAGAGGGGGAAGGGGGTTTCCACCAGAAGACCCTGCAAGTGTCGTTTACTATTATTTTCTGGTGAAAATGACTGCTGTAACCTCCACGCATACAACATTGAATAAAAGTAACTCAGACCAAATATTATTCTCATTTTTTTTTTCAGGCGTGGGCGAAATTTGGGAATCTCAGTTGTTGGGTCTAACTCAAGTGACAGACAATGATGGGTAGGGGAAGGGAAGGGGTTGAAGTTCAATCTTCATTCCTTCCCTCCACCTTCCTTGCTACGCCAAACCTATATGACCATCATTGACAATAACCACCCAAAACCTCTAGGTCCCAAAAAAATTTATTTAGTTCTATAATATATATGTGTGTGTGTGTATATATGGCATGGAATTTCATTCATATTATGTGGGGGGATGACATGAAAATCAAAGATGACATTCAATCTCAAAAGGGTTTGTGCTATTCAAGATATATGTACTTCCAAACAAAAGGTAATCATAAACCTGCTTAAACTGGTTACTTATATTTGATCACAAACAAGAGATGACAATACAAATGCTATGGTAGCAAAGGTGGCCAACAAAATTGATGATCAATGGATGATCACGTCCATATTCTATGGTGCTTCAGTGCTTCACAATACCCTCTATGACTTGCCTTTTTGAGTTCAAACATCCACCTAATCTTCCTCCACCTCTTCATCTTCCTCAACATCCTCTCTGTCCTTATTTTCCTCATCTTCATCACCCTCCTCAATATCTTCTTCTTCTTCAACGTCCTGCCTTTTGTTATCTGCATTTCCTGAACAGAATTCCCAGATAAGTAGCAAGAATATTAATATTATCAATAAATTAATTTGATGGGCAATGCTTGAGTAATGTCATAGCACTGAATGCACCATACCATATTCAGAAAAGATTACTCCACCAGTACACAAACCCTCTTCAATTTTCATCAGTTGCAGAGTGATCCTAGGTCCAATTTCTTGAAGCTTGACTGCACTTTTGGTAGAAGCCTTGTTCACTCTACCAACATCACTTGCTAGACTTACTGTTGCCGCTTCATCATCTGCTTCGCTCTCTGACCCATAACCAGCTCTTCACAGATTCAAGCAAGAAGAGAAAAAGAAAATAAGAACCATGCAATGAAAAGAACAAGTGGTTGAGAAAATCATAAAGTTTCATGCTTCTTCAATTATGGTTAAATTGCTAAATACTTTGGATAATCAGATTTTACCATTTCAACATTATCAGTGATTAAATATTCACCCAGAAGCATAGTTACTGATATGTAAAGATGGTCAACTAACTTGACAAATTCAAGAAATCCTACAGTGGCAAATCTTTGCCAGAATTGGCACAAAAGAGGCAAAGCAAAAGCTGGACACATTATTGTATAGGAAGCTAGATTGGTTCTAATCTAGAAAATAAACAAATTCATTCACTTCCCAATAGGCATGCAGGGAGGTCCCCAAATTTTCTATCAAGCATACAAAAGAGGAACTTTAACAGATAACTAGCAGTACAAATAAGAAAATTAAGTAGGTTTACACACTTCGTTAGAAAGTCACTGACATCTTGAAGACAACTCAGATCAGGCACTTGATGGTTCTGCACGAATTTTCTAATTCTGCGAGTGACACCAATAGGCTGTAATCTGATGGAATAATGCCGAAAGTCAATAAGCTTTGTGTCTTTATTATAGTTAAGCAGCACGATTCTCTGGCATGAAGAAAGCTTGACCTGAAACATGTGCATCAAGACAACAATTAGTAAAGTTCACTGAAAACAAAAAGTAAAACAAAGTCCAATCTAGAGCTGAATGGCTGACATAGTTTAGCACTCACGGTGTTGATATCAATGGCGGGAAAAATATTTTGAAACATAACAGTTGTAAGCTTTAGATGTGGTTCTCCAGATCCAAAACCAGAAAGGACAATCTGCAAAAATTCTTTAACATCAAATAGAGGAATAAGCATCCACAGATAATAGGAAAACAGATTTAGCAGCCTAGTTCCAGGAGCTACATGCCACAGAAGTGAAACGATTTTCCCAACGGGGCTCTATCTTAATAGTCGAACCAAGTAATTAGCCTGGAAATTCATTTCTCAGTTAGACCACCCCAAAATTGTGAGACGCGCCTTTGTAATTAAATACCAGCAAAACTGATGGATATTATGATTTCAACATCAAAAATGGTGATGCTAGGCCACATAATCAGCAAATTCAATGAAGGCAATCAATCAACATTAGCATTTATTGAAAAATAAGAGTGAGGGAAAAAAGTACCAGAGGGGAATTTTTGAATAGGTCTTTAGGAGACCTTGGACGCAACTGAGATTGAGCAATATCAACTGCCAATGAGTATTTGTGTATCTTGAATGTAAGGGTCGGGCCTTGTGGAGTCCTAGCAACTCTCAGGTAGGGTGCACTTTCAGTTTTTGACAAGATCATAAAATGGGTAACACCCATAGGCCCTGCAACATTCAGAAAGTCTTTCAGGTTATTCCGTCTCTTTTCCTGCAAGTCAAAAGAGTGGCAAAAAAAAATTAGCTGATTTAAGGCCACACCATTAAGATCATAAAAAATGATATAACCAATGCTCCATGCACATCATGCATGAAGGGCTTAATAAACAACCATTAAAAGTAGTTAGTGCGCATAAAATTTATCCAATACTTGCTTGCCACATCAGCGTCATGGAAAAAGCTTTGCTTAGAGTGATGTGAATCCAACAGATAGCATTCCTCTCAGTTACATGTAAACAGGAAGTTGATAGAAATAAAATCGCAATTTTGATTATTGTGATGAAAATTCCCAGAAGAACCTTATACTTGAGTTAATTGAAAAAGCACCCACTGACTTATCTGAATTGTAAGATTTTCAGACTCCACATAAGTACCAAAATTAGTCTCTTGAACCAAGACGGGCAAAACTAGCATCAATACTAACCCAAATTCCTTAAACTTGAGTAAACAAAATAATTATCAAGAGAATTATGTTTACTAAGGTTAAACACATATGCTGGCTATGAGGTTCACTTACACCACAGATTTCTAAAAGTTTGTTAACTCCTTCAGAGATACAACATAAACCCTGATATTGGGGGGGGAGAGAAAGGGAGAGAGAGAGAGAGGGAGAGAGAGAGACCTTAAGGTTGAGAGCAGTGAAAGGAAGCATCATTTTTCGGATGTCAGCTTGCAAGTCCTTGAGAGAAGAAGGTAATTTGCCTCTGGAAAACACAAAGCTTTTAGGTATCTTATCTCCGGTAACATGATCAACATTCTGCTGCTTCTTGTTCACCACTGGCTTCACGAACACCTTCCTCTTCTTCTGCTTTCACCAGACCCGACCATCCATTATAAACAATTGCCACAACTTCAATCATAAAATCATTTTCTTAAAAAAATGCAACAAATAAAAGAATCGAATCTTACATTTTGAAATCGAGCCATATCTTCGATGAACCAATCAATCCCCAATTTCTAGGTTTCTAGGGCTCCTGGAGAGAGAGAGAGAAGGGGGTTTAGTAACTGATAAAGGTTTTTTGGTTATAGAATTTTAGGGTTTAAGCAGTCAAGGCAGCCGTTGCGGAGTCTGATGGGTCCTTCAGTTAATATCAGTTAATAACAACAAACTTGGGCTGGTCGAATTCAACATTTTCTTTTCTTATGTAATAAACAAACTGAACCCAGTTCCCTACCTCATAACATGGACAAAACCTTAAATTTATGTCGGAGATACAAGAGTTATAATTTTTGGAATAATACATGTAAATTGTTTTCTTAAAATTTCATGGAAGCTCTCCTTCCTCCCTTCGCCCCTACATCATATCATAGTATCATTACCTATTAAAGTAAACTATTTCGTTTTATGCTTAATTCTTGTATAAGCGATTTAAATCATTTCAATTCATCTCAGTTCTGGTTTTAGAAGCACTGCAGGTAAAGTGCTGCTCTCTTAAATTCGTTCTCTGTGTCTGTACTTTAATTTTTTTCTGGTTTTGATTTAAATCATTTAAACAATGAGAAAGAAGAGCTTGAAAAGAGAGAGAGAGTGTGTGTGTGTGTATATGTAGAGAGAGAGGACACATACCGGCGGCTAAAGGTGACAACGATGAAAGCTACAGGAGGAAAAGTGGCTCTCCGAGCTTGGACGGCGAAGGTTTGGCGGAGACGAGGCTCAGCGTTAAGGAGAAGGAGAGGAAGAGACGCTCTAGAGAAGAAGAGAGGCGCTGGAGAAAGGTAGTAGGGTTGTTTGAGAAAAACGGAACCTGAATTTTCCGCCATTTTTACCCTTTTTTATTTTATTTTATTATGATTATTATTATTATTATTATTATTATTTTCCAAAATTACAATTAAGGATACCAGACAAATAATATCTTTTATTTAAGATGGAAAGGATTCTAATATGTATTGGGGATCGAAAGAAGTTACCTTCATTGTTTACCTTACAATTTTATCCAAATTATTATTTTTTTTCATATTAAATAGAAGATATCTTTTATCTAGCATTAATAATTAAAATTTTATTTAATTTTTATACATAAGAGTGTTTAGTTGTTTATTCGTAAATTGTTTGAATCACATTAATATCGATATAAATAGTTTTAAAAAACTCGAACTATAACAAATTTTATTGTCTATAAATCTGAAAAAATATATACATATATATATATACATATATATATATACATATATATATATATATGTATAATTTAAGAGTTAGTTTTTTTACGATAAATTTGTTAATTCAATTTGAAATATATATCATTATTTCTTTCGGATTGTATTTAAGTTGTCTTATTTTCTTTACTTATTTATTTAGGAAAAAAATTATATATCATGTTATCCATAATTATTTGAATCATAATTTTTTTTTTAACTTTTTAACGGACAAAAACGTAGAAAGAAAATTTAGTGAAATTTGTTCATTTTTTTGTCTTTTTTTTTTTTTTACTATTGCTTAGCATTTTAAGCGCAATTTAGATCGAATGAAGTGCAAATTAAATTATTATCAATATTTACCATTATAACATGTTATATGAATTCTATTAGGGTACAAGCAAAGGAATTTTTGAAATGGGGAATTGCAGCAATGTGGTTAAAATTGAAAATAAGGATGATGGAAACTTTTCATTGAGAAAAATAGGTAGGACTATCTCACCCTGTGCTTAGCTTAGCAACGAGTGTGAGTGCCTCATGAGCCCTTCCACTAGAAGGAAATATGCGAGTGTCGACCATGCAAAAGTTAATGCATTACTTTGTTAGTACCATGATAAAGTCCACAGAATATTTAATTACTAGGACTAGGACAACTGCAGTATGCAAGGACTGGGAATAAATTTTTAGCCGACACAAACCATATAAAATGAAAAACCCCAAGCTACAAATGCATCAAACTTTACCATCATTCCTAGACACTTTAATGGGGCTGCCATCAAATTAAACAACTGAATCAAGAGCCGTAGAGTCCTTAAATTCTGCCCATACTCGGAGGATTAAGAGTCAATTGAACCCATTACCTATCAAAGATAGGGCTGCAAGCTAATGTATCAAATCCTCCGTTCATGGATGGGCATGGACATTTTATTGAAACCCAGATCAATTAGTTAATTAGATTTTAATAAATTTACTTTCACAAGCCAGCTTGTCCGATAAACCTGTCTAAAACTTGTGTTCAAGCTCTCAAGTAGCTAAATGAAGGTGCCTAGTTAAACAATTTGATTCATTTGCAACCCTAATAACAATTTTACTAGGGTTACATTTTGCATTCTAATTGGATAGGTATCAGACAGCTCCAGGCTTTTAGAATATACATTGGCGACCAATAGAGAATACAAGATAAGCTCCAAGTCTCATGTAAAAGTCACTCGGTCTGCTGCTTGTCACATGTTAACCATGATGATCACCTATGCTACGCAACCTTCATCCACAAGCCCTTTATTGCACTCACCCATCTCTTGCCTGTTCCAGCCAAAACCAGTAAAAGTGTTCTCATCTTTTCCATGTTATCACAAATTTCACTATAAAAGCTACTCTCTGACATCCTATAACGTAAGGAATGACTTCTCCCATCTCTTCTTTCATTCTTCCTTAAAACTTCAGTATTTTATGTAACTTTTCTTTTTCTGCTTTATTTTGCAGGGTTTGACAATGATAATGATGCGCATGAACATTATTGTGACATTCATATTACTTTCATGGCCAACAAATTTGGGCATATCAGTGTCTCACAATGGAAAGAGATATGTAGAAGATGCTTGCAGTGTTGCTCATTATCGCGACCTCTGTATCCACTCACTGGCACCATTTTCAAACACGGCCAAGCGAAACCCTTGCAAGTGGGCAAGGGCTGGTGTATCTGTGACGATAAGTGAGGCTAAGAGAGTAGCTCAGTACCTGATCAGAGTGAAGAAACAGGGGCATATGAGGGGCAAAAACCGACTTGCACTTTCAGATTGCATCGAATGCATTCAGGACTCACTTGACAATCTCCACAGATCACTTGACGTGCTTCGGAAGCTCAGTGGCAGGACATTTGATGCGCAGATGAGTGATGTTACCACGTGGATGAGCGCTTCATTAACAGATGAAGAGACTTGCTTAGATGGCTTTGAAGGCCAAAAAGGAAATCAGGTCAGAATCCTTCGGAGTCAGGTTCAGAACGCCACTTACATTACCAGCAATGCATTAGCATTAGTGGCAAAACTAGCTTCAACTGGTGCAGGAAGCATAAATAGTCCATAGAGGTTTCCAGAGATGTTGTAATAGATGCAAACCATATGTCATAGGCAGACTATGCTAGTTAATCTTGTATGATTCCAAGAGGCATTAGATCACATGCTTCAGTGATGCAACCATATCACGCAATAAGGGTAAAAAACCACTCATCTTGGTCACAACTAGCTGCCAGGATAGTTGGTCCTCTGTTTTATGACCATGTAAAGTATGTTGTCTTTTTTTCCCCCTCCGGTGATTGATACCAAAGCTGCAGCTTCTGAAATATGCATTAACCACAATAACAATTGAAGCAGAAAACAAGTTTCGAGCTCATGGCCCCCAAACATTCCAATAAAACAAGTGGTTTTATAGCAAAAAGGATAGTACATCTCTTCCATCCAGATGTATTAAAATCTCAACAAAATTTATTGTAGGAAACACCTTAGGGGTGTGCAGTGACAAGGATTAAACTAATTTTTTTGGTTACATCAAGATTTGAATCCGGGATCAACGGGTTGGGGGAGGAGGTTGTGATCACTAGACTGTACTCTTGAGGACACAAGGATTAAACTATTTCTAGAAATAGTAAGCTGCCAAAGACATTACCAAGACATTTTCCCAGAGAAAGGAGAAACATAAAACATTGCTTGCTGATTCTAAAAAGAAACAACTTTTGCAGTTACATGATTGTTTGCATGCCGTTGCTTCCAAGCAGAACAGATTATTATAAACAATGTTAGAATCCTCATTATAATGCTGTTTGAAGGTCTTCCGTTACCTAAGTCTTTCTGAGCATCTCTTCTGAAGGTACTTCAAGAGTTGCTCCAGCATGCTCTTTATCAGGCTTCACTTCTGCAATAAATGAGTTAGGCATTTTAATTTCAGCTTATATTTATTTAGAACCATTTCTTGATACCAAGAAGAAATGCTATTGCATAAGAACATAGCCATAAGAAGCATTATATATATTCTACCTCATAAAAGAGGAAGATTTTTTTTTTTGGGGGGGGGGAGAGGAGGAAAACAACACACAAGGGTAAGAAGTGCTGCATAAGTTTTCAAGAACCATAACAGACTCCAAAGTGACCTCTGGAGGTCTACCGAGATCCATTGACATTGGATTTAATCCTCACACTTCCATTGTCATGTGATTCCATTATGTCCTCCCTACATCTAACATGCCATACCTAGGTATGCTAGAGCAAGCACAAAATATGTTGAATGTTATTGTCAAGAACTGCCCTAATATAATGGGTTGTCACAAATCTGCCATAATATATAATGGGTTGTCACAAATCATAACCACAACACTATATGTTGAATTCCACCAAAATCAGGGCTTCCACTTACTAACGCAGGCGCGCAATCCTAATCTTGAATGTTCATGGTACCCCATCACTCAGTTGCTAGAGGCCATCTGTAAATTATTTAATCATAAATAGAATGTCTGTAATCAGTTCAAGTTTTTGAAAAAGTGAATCAAACAAGACAAGGGAGTCATTTGGAACAATAGAGGCGCTTCTAGAATTGGAAAGAGTGATCATAGCATTGGCATCAATGGATGGAATACACATCACATATCCAATATAGGAACTTGGAACTTCATAATATGTTCCTTTGCAAATACCATTATGCAATACGTGTCAATGCACAAACAAAAAAGGAGTCCATTTCTGGGGTGCCCCAATAAGCAATGAGATAAAACAAAAGGTGAGAATAGCACAGACAATTCAACAAACAGGTTGTGGAGGGAATAGAGAGAGAGTGTGTGCATGCGTGCGTAAGTGCTTGTACAATTAGGGGAAATTATGGTTTTGGGGGAGGGAGGGAGGGACGGAGAGGGAGAGAGAGAGAGAGAGAATACCGTAACCGCCGCGAGAGTTGAAACGAGCTTGGACGATCATGTTGGAGATGAAATGAGAAGCCTAACGTGCTTCTTGACGGAGTCTGTGAATCTCAGCTTCTGAGGTTACGTTTCGATTCTCTTCGAATTTCTTCCTCACTTCAGTTGCTGACTGAGTCAGCATTAGAGTATCTCCTACAAACGATTTCCGGGTCGCCCTAAGCAAAGCTCTGTAGGCGCTCAATGCCTCCCCTGCTCCCATCTCTCTCTCTCTCTCTAAATTATTATTTTCCTTTTATAACCTGACGCTAGTTTTAGGCGGTTCTTGTTCAAACAAAATGCAGCCAAGGGACAAGGTGAAAAAACCTCAAACTAGGGTTCACTTATTTTGTTTTAATGCTGCAATTAGGATTTCTCCATAGTTTTAAGGGACAAAATAAAAACAAATCTCTATAGTTTCATCAAAGTGACATTTTGTTCTTAAATTAAACCTAATAAAATTTTTTGTTATAAATGAAAAATAAGGTAGCAATTTTCAAATTATGAAAATTAGGAATCTATTTAGTACAATGTTAATTCACACAAATGTACCAAGTGTAATTTTTTTTTTCTTTGTTAGAATTAAAATACATATTATTACTTTTGGACCTTACAACACAATCTGTTTCCCCGGGGACCCTTGATATGGTCTAAGTTGGGAAATCATCAGACATGGGAAATGCCGAATATATGACCATACAATTTCCACACAGTAACTACAGGGTTGCATAGACCTTGTTGAATAAATACATTTTTCCTCTAAATGAACTCCTGTTCCAGAATCACCGGAATGGAATACTTGCAAACTGCACACAAAGCTGTTGATTTCTTTTACAACCAATGTTCACGCAACATCATAACGTCTTGATTATCTGAAGCTGCAAAGGTGGAGTTGGATCCAAATTTGATTCCCATGATGAATATCTGATATGGTAAGAAGTATAATGCTGCATTAAGGGCAGACATACAACATAATGGCACCTCCATCCACTAGGCACTCTTGGCAATTCCAAAAACCAGTTAATTCTTCAGCCGGATGATGAAGACGTACAAGGTGATAGTGGTATGCTGATATGATAACCTCCTCCCATCTCCCCAGCTTGAGGTGACAACTTGGTTATCTCAATGAACTAACCATCCTCTAATCATGTTTCTTGCGCCGGCACCTGTGATGTGCTTTTTGATCTGAAAATGTGTTCTCCCCAACCATCTCCATGTTTGTATCTGTGTGACAAGCAACACATGTAAGGGAGGGAAAGATCAGCAATAGATACATCCAATAGTCAAGTAGTACAGTTTAAGCACATAGCAAATTTGTTTTAACTAGCATGAATGACCATAACATCAATTGATAGTTGTCACAACTTAAAAAGCATTTAGTAAAAGGTGAATATGTTGCCGTGATTATATTCCACATTAAAATTTATACAAGCATGTGCTTAAATAATTTTTATTAAAGACTGATCATGTTCAATTCAACCCTCACAATGGTTCGCCCTTTGACCAACGATGTCCTATTATATCCTTAGGTAGGGATATTCCATCTATAATAAATCAAAAATTGAAATTACACTAATATGCAAAGCCTTAGCCTCATCTGCAGACACTTACCCCTCCAATCCACCCTTATACCAACATGACCTTAGAGTGAAGTAGTTTTTCATATCCTTACACCTCTCTCTCTCTCTCTCTCTCTCTTTTTTCAGTTTCATTTTGTTAAATATCTTGCTTCCCCTTTAACTTTTTAGGGTTCGACATGCAGTGATTGGGCGATATAGAACAATTGAAGCATGGAGGTCAAGCCAATAACTGTCCACAACTTGTGAGCCACTTGTATTGAAAAGAATAAACATCATTTTATTGGCATTAAGCTACGCTAAGGTATCAGCTTATGTACATGGTCTATCCTAGAAAACAAGGGACAAACTGATGATAATATCTCAACAATAGAACAAAGCATCTACAGCACAGGAAACTGAAATATAGCACAGGTTATAAAACAAAACCTAAGGGTTTTACAGTTATTTGATGCACTGACAGGGTCAAGTTATTTCATACAGAGTAAAATTACGAGTCTACCATTCATTTATCACATGGCAATTCCAATTAGTCAGAGATACATTTCAAGCACTCAGTCAGCAACATCCTTTCAGAAAGCTAAAGCACCACATCCCCAAAATGAATGATGAACCAGCTACTAAGTATATCACTTGTGTTTAATAAACCTACAAACAATAGATCAACCAATTTTAATCTCTAATCAAAAAAAAAAAAAAAGGAATTCTCTCTCCCAAAATGACTAGTGAGGATTATATGTGTGCTTTTGAAGCTCATAAACTTCCCACACCAATTCTTTTTTAAGTCCAGTGGCGATCAGAAGGGGAGAGGCCATTTAAGAAGTGATCAACCTCCATCTGTTGAAAATTTTGAAATCAAGGACTTCAACACAGGAAAGAGAAGAAAACATTATAACATTCTGTTTGCCAAATGTAGGGCGCAAGCAGAAACTTCCAGAACAGACGTACTATGCTTTCTAGGACACCACACTTATCAAGACATGATCAAAGTAGAGTAATTCTGTATTGTTTTTACATGACAAAAGAGATAATGTGCTGGCAAAAGAATATCCTCCACAACTCACTTACCAGACAGATGCCAAGACAAGCTCCCATAAATTAATCTGAAGCAAAGAAAGAAACATTTTGGTTTTACACTGCCTATTCAAGTTATAATTTTCATAACTGCAATATCCTCATTGCTTTTATGTTATACTCTCTATTCATAACAAGTAAAAATAATTAGAAAATGACATGCAACTATAGTAGAGCTAGCAGCTGATCACGGATAATTCTTCATGCTTTAGCATTAGTTGTGCAGCAGCACAACAATCTAAAGCAACCTTTTTTTCATTTATTTGATAATGGTTGGAACCTGCTGCCATTATGCTACTACACTTCAAGTTTGCAGTAGCACTCACTAATCCACAAACCACCATAGACTAGGCGAACAATTGGGCAGATTCTCGAAAGCAATTTTCAATGTTCACATCAGTAATCCTCATGCATATGTAACTACAGTTAGGAAACTACACACGACGCACAAGATTGAATATGAACAATGTACCTCCAAAACTATAGCCACCCCAGAAAAGCAGCTTAGAATCATCCTCCTCCTCATCAAACTCATCATCATACCCAAATTCAGCATCCCCTCTATAACCAGGTTCACTTCCATACCCTGACTCATTCCCCTGCGCTTGTGATTCCAAACCTCCATTAAAACCACACCCACTTCCCAAAATCTCTCTCTCTCCTCCCACTCCGCTCTCTCTCCTCAAACAACTCTTTCCCTCATCGGAACCCCAATTTCCATCTCCACTCACAAACAATTCCCCACTTGAATCGGTCCTATCCGCCGCCACCGGAAAATCCGAACACGTCGCATTAGCCGCCGCCGATGCCCCGACAGAGCAGCACCGAAGAGTTCCACTGCGATCGCTGCTCCGACCCGACACCGATCTCGACCCGCGACGACGCCGTTTTCGGGCGATCCAACGTAGGCACGTGGGATGGCGGTGATCGGAGTCGTCGATTAGGTTGAGTTTGGACATGTCGAGAGAATCGATTAAGAATGATGAAGTGGCTCTGTCGGCGAAGCAGGGCCGTTTTGGATGAATTGGGTTTTTTGTGTTCGTGGAAGAATAGGGTTTTGGATTAAAGGAAGAAGCGGTGGTGTCTGTGGTGGTTGAATCGAAGGAGGGTTTTTTGGGGGTTTGTGATGTTGGGAGGCGAAACGGTCTCCATGAATGGAGCTGAAATGTGCAGGAATCTATGGCATGACGCGAATGTGAATGCGATGAATCTAGGGCTTTCGGTGACATTTCTTGCGAGAGAGAGAGAGAGAGAAGAGAGAAGAGAGAAGAGAGAAGAGAGAAAGTCTTGCAGCTGGCACCCCCAACTACAACCAGCTGGCTGTGGTAATGGACCGTGGCGTGGATTTTTTAATATATATTTTAATTTTTAATTTCCTTCTTGGGTTTTTTTTTCTCCATTTGTTATTATTATTATTATTTTTTTTTTTATCCATGTCTTTTGAGTGGTGGTTTACCGCTGAGGGGAGCGACTCGACTCGACTCGACTCAGAGAAATGGTATCTTCTGCCACCACAATGGCAGATAGTGGTGAGAGAGACGTGTGGTGTAGAGGAGATAGGAGAGTTGGAATGGAAGTCCTAAGTTGAAGGCTCCATGATGTTGTGGGAGAGATCACACAATTAATAGAACCATTCATGACCTACAAGATAACTAAAACAATTGATTTGAGTTACTAAATTAACTTAAATACATCAATTATTATTCAAAAAGGACGTCCACAGTGAAACAAAGTTTTCATAATTATTCCCAAAAAACACAGAAAGACTAAAATTCATTTTTATTGTAAGTAAAAACAAATTTTTATATATTTGGAATCTAAAGGTTTCACTGCAAATGCTTCCGGGAAACAATCTAGATGTCGACCAGATTGCTCCAACAGAATCTAGTGGTGTTTACTTCGGGTCCACCAAATCCGAATCTCATCCTTCCTAAAGCTGGGGACGTACAGTACAGGTCATACGTACATCGGTCCAGGTTTGTAACGTGTATGCTTCAAAATAGTCTGTACCATTTTCAACCGGCGAAAGTAACTACAGTTTATCAGCTAAATATAGAAAATACCTGTTCAAGAAAAGCAGCATCTGAAAGCTCAAACAAGAGAGAGAGAGAGAGAGAGAGAGAGAGAGAGAGAGAGAGAGAGAGAGAGAGAGAGAGAGAGAGAAGGAAAGGTTTGGTTACCATCAAGGCCCAGAAAAAATG
Organism: Dillenia suffruticosa; assembly: GCA_033439265.1. Lineage (NCBI taxonomy): Eukaryota > Viridiplantae > Streptophyta > Magnoliopsida > Dilleniales > Dilleniaceae > Dillenia > Dillenia suffruticosa. The sequence continues at coordinate 24,361,081 of JAVTVX010000020.1, read as the reverse complement.
CTTCGGCACATTTCAGATAAAATAACAGAAGGCGCACAGTTTTCAGCATAAATAATATTGATCACCACAAATACTGCAGCCAACACCCTTCCGCAGAGATCATAAATACAATTTCTTTGATGCTTATTCATTACCTTCAAGAGAATCAAGTGCAAAATGTCTAAAAATTATACTTAACGAAACCAGGTAATCATATAAAGGTTCATATCCTATCTCAAAAATCAGGACCCTAGGCTAATGTTTCAACCCCCACATAAACATCCGCCTGGCATTTGGCCTATGCCTACAAAATTACTTCACTGCCTTAAACCTTTCAAAAAAAAAAAAAAAACCTATAATCTGTAATCTATTTTCTAAATATAAAAATCTTTCCCATTAAACATTTGCATCACATACACCAAGCTACACATTATGCAAATGAATGTGAAGCTCAGTTGCAGAATCACCAAACAGAAGATTAGAAGGTGGCTATAGCTCAAAAACATACGAAACCGGCCTTGATAACACCATTGCCTTTTTGTTAGTGATTGTGTCCAGCAATTCAACGAAGCTAGATTCATCACATGGAAATGACTGCTGAAGGAAGAAGAAGCTATCCCCTGCTAACTTTTCCACCTGAAACAGCACAGGTTTGTCATCTCATATTTATCACAAAGTCATAAATATTGACCAATAATGCTGTCGATAGATTATCAAAGAGCAATATAAATAAAGAAATACTATTATGAACACTTCACAACCTGATATAACTGAAATACAAATATAATGTAATTAACTAAATTACGTGTTGATGATGATGCTTTTTAAAAAAATAACTTCATTGATTGATTCAGAAACAAATAATTGTCCATAGTTCATACCAAAACCTAAGAATGGATGCACCCATGTGAGACTGCAGATTACACTACTTGAAGAGAATATTGAAACTTTGAAACATAATATTAATAGGCACAAAGTGGTTTATGGTTATTTTATTATGCTCAGTCGTGGGCTGGTAGTAGCAAGTAGCAATGACAAGAACCCATATGAAAGTACGGAAACCTGATTTGCCAACTTTCTATGCCTAGTAAGGTAACAGAGTCAATGCAATATGAAATTAAACCTCAACTTCCTCACAAGTAACAATACAAAAAATCATTAACAGCTACGCACACTAACAGTGCTACTAACATGCCCACCATATATTACCCGGATGATACGACCTTGGAGTGACCAATGTGATATCCAACCTCGCCACCCACCTCACATTTACGACCAGTTGCAACCATTTTAGCAACTGCAACAACCGCATATCTCCTGGGATGCGTATATAGTATTGGATTCATATTTGCTTCCAGAAGAAATTGCAGAACCTGAGAACTCTTCCCTTTAAAACCGAGGAAATAAAAAACATTATACCACACAAAAGAGCTTACCATATCAAAATCGAAATCCATCAGAACATAATATCGGAACAACCAAGTATGAACCCATATTCATTAATGCCCAATAGCATGCCTAAACAGGAAATGCACAACTATGATACAGTTCACAACCCTAGGGCCGATAACAAATCCACCAGGAATATTGAACTCAAAATTGAGCAATGAAGTTGTGAAATCACGAAAAAACAAATTATCAATACACGCAGCAGAGCTTACTCATCCATAAAAATTCGGATCCACCCCAACATAACAGCCCCAACAGCTTAGCATGAACATCCCAATTAAAAAGTGAAACGGAGAATTAAAGTCGAAAATGCACAATAGTGGCGCACTTCAGAACCCTAGCCTCGGATATCAAGTTCGAAACAATGATTGTAGTCGAATTTAAATAATATTGCTGACAAGATGATCACAATCTGCTTGGACAGAACGAGAGAGGCACCGCAGCCAGTATCACCGACGATGAGAGCAACGCGAATCCCTCGAATCTCTCGACGATTTTGTGGCGGAGAGACATGACGGGAAGAGATGACTATTTTGAAGAGGAAGAAGAAGAAGACGCAACAGAAGACGTCGGAGAAGACCGTGGTGCCGACGACGTAGACGCCATTTCACGAAATACTCTCTCTCTCCATTTCGCTGCTTATTCTTCAGAATTCGGTGTAATCTTTTTGGCTTTTAGAAAGTGACCGACCAGAGAAAAAGAAAAGCCGAAGAGAAACCGGAGACATGTACGGAAATAACAAAAAAAAAAAAAAAAGAGTAAAAACTAATAACTAATTTCAAAAATAATCCACAATTATCGCATATTGAAATCGTGACAAATTATACCGCGGGTTCAACTCACAATATGACCATGTGGTGCATCCTAATATGTCGTGTCTTGAAAACGAGACATACAGTGCTGCGTCTTGAAGACACGACATACTGTACCGCGTTTTAAAGAAGCGACAACCGTGCCGCGTTTTCAAGACGCGGCATAACCATGTGTCGCGCCCTGGTGTGTTGCGTCTTGAAGATATAGTATAGCCATGTGGAGCGTCCTGGTATGCCGCATCTTCAAGACGTGGCATGATTACATGATGCGCCTTGGTGTGCCATGCCTTCAAGACGTGACATGGCCACGTGGCGCGTCTTCACGTCTTGGTGTACTGCGTCTTTAAGATATGACACAGTATCCATGAGTTGCACACGTGACAAGGCTATAGGCCAACACACCGACCCGCGGACCATTTGGACCAAACACTTAAGTTAATTTAGAAAAACCGAAATTGAATTCTCTAAACATGCCGCAATTCGAATGCATTGCGATAAGGCTTCACCTACTAAGCAAGGCAACGGGCCATTTGAACCTAATACTTGACTAAATTTGGAAAAATCGAAATCAAACTCTCTAAACATACTGCAGCTCGAATGCGTTACGAAAAGTCTTCACACCACTAAGCGGGCCAACGGGCCGACTAGTGGGCCAACGGGCCGACCAGTGGGCCAATGAGGCCTAGCACTTGACATAGCTCTCTATCACACATTTGAGCTGTAACATGTTTAGGGAGTCAGATTTCGATTTTCTCAAACTTAGTCAAGTGTTAGGCCCCATTGGCCTATGGTTCAACCCGTTGGCCTGCTTAGTGGGATGAGAACTTGTCGCAATGCGTTCGAACTACGACATATTTAGAGAGTTCGATTTCAGTTTTTTTAAATTAAGTCAAGTATTAGGCCCAAATGGCCCGCCGTGACTTCAATACGTAATAATTGTGGATTATTTTCGGAATTAGTTTTTTCTTTAGATTATTTTAAAATTTTTTTGTTCCTGAAGTTGTTTTAATTTTTTTTTAAGGTTTAATTTCTTATTCGACTGACACATCTTCTCCCGCCTTTGCTCCCTCTCTCTCCCGGTCAACTTCGATGCTAAGCATGCCTTTCCATCCGTGTCCTGCTTTTCTTTTTTTTTTTTTTCAACTTTTGTAAACAAAAGTCACCGCTCCAACCCCCCACCCCCCAAAAAAAACATCAATTTTAATTTTTTTCCTTTGAAGTTTGATTATTTGTATTTAATTTTAAACATATTATTAACCCAAAAAATTGTAACATTACATATATTTATTATACGCTATACTTTAATAAAAATAATTTTAAATAAATAAAAAAAATATGATTAATTAAATAACATAGACTGACATATTTTCAAATATGTATTTAATATGAACTGATATTATAATAAAATTTGGATATAATATATGTAGAAAAATTTTAAAAATATATTTTATTCAAAAAATAGTAGAGATCAGAAATTTCAATTCACCTAAATCTTGGAAGAAAAGCATGAGGAGATTTGTTAAATTAAAAAATAAAATTAAAAGATTTTAATCTTTTTATGGTAAATGGTTGTATTTTTCAAGATTCACGATCATTTAATCAAATCAATTGCTTCTTCTTAAATAAATCAAAATATCATAATTTATCTTCTAATAATTGATATTTTTCTAATATTCTGTATTGAACAATACAGAATTTTATAAATCAAAATTAAATTTTTATAAAAATTACTAAAATTGTTTTTATATGATTATTTTTTTATCAAAATTTTAATTTAATCTTAATTAAATCCGATCTATATGTTCGAAAATAAACTCTTAATCCCTATGAATTAATTTAGTTCAAACCGTCGTTTTAAATAAGTGGGCTTTGGCCGGTTACCCTTGAGTCATATAGCACAATTGAAATAAAACTAATGCAATCATGTTTGAACCTTTTTATTAATATTAAGCATTTTGAAATTTCTATTAAAAATAATTTATTAAGTAGTTCGATTATTTTATTAATATTTGAAATTTTTTATTATATCACATTTAATTGATTGAATGGTTGTATAAATGTTTACTTGATGTTAGAAAAATTTTACCCGTTAAAAATTGAACCCAAATTAAATAAGATTTAATTGTTCTCGATTATCGGATACCAATGACTTATTAAAAAAAATATTTACTTTTTATATATCTAAGCACTATTGAATATTTTTGAGATTATATATTTTTTAAAAAAATAATATTTTACGTATATCACATTATATTTAATAATACTTCAAAATATATTATTAAGGTTAGACGAAAATTAAAAAAGAACCGCGTGATTTGGACGCGGCGATAATCCCTAAAGCGAGTAAAGGGTTCGGAATTCGGGTTGCCTTGATGTTCCTGGATCAGATCTAGGCCGTTGATCACATCAACGGAGAGGTTTGGAAGACGATCACACAAAGCACAACGCAGTCTCCTGTCTTTTTATTATGCACTAGTCGGCTCAAAACCCTAATCTTGAGATTTCTCCGATTCGGCGCTCTCCTTCGAACTCCAATCACACCGAAAGGTCTCTCTCTCTCTCTCTCTCTCTCTGGCCCTAACATGCGTTTACTCTCTCGTCAATCGAATTACATACGTTCTTCTTGAAATTCTTGTTTACTCGAAACTTTTCAGGATTAGGTCGAGTGGTTTCTTTTTCGTAACTATATTGGAATCATTTAAAATATTTTTGGGTTTTTGAATTGTATCAGGAACAATGAGCAGTCGATCTCTGAGAACCCTCTATGTAGGAAACCTTCCTGGTGATATCCGCGAGAGGGAAGTCGAGGATTTGTTTTACAAGGTACTCTCTTTCTCTCTCTCCCCTCTAATTTTCATTGATTGGTTTTTCATGCAATCTGGATGGAAATTTAGGGCTAAAAGAATGTGCTTTTAGACTGGGATTTTGTGTGGTAGCGTTGGGAAAGACCCCAATGACCCAAAAAGGTCAATGACAATGTCCATGGTGCTGCGATTTCACTAGTATTTGAGAAGCACATGATGGAATTGCATCAATAAGGTCATGCTGCATTTGGAATATGTCAATCATACTGTGTGCAAATGATATATTGATGTTTATATTGGACATGCTATGCTCTTCTAAATACATTATGTTTTTTGGTGAAAATGATTTGGACACAAGTCATAGTGCCCCCAAACTTTCTACAATGATGGTGTAGTTGGTTGTTCACTTTGGCATGTAAATGCATATGTAGATCTTTGTTTAAAGATTTTCACGTGGGTTGCTATTTGAACTTTTAGTTTGCATATGTCAAATTCCCTGACGTCATGATTTATAATTTCCTTTGTTTGGCAGTATGGGCCCATTGCACACATTGATCTGAAGATACCACCGAGACCTCCTGGTTATGCATTTGTTGAGGTTTGTTTCATCTAATATTTTATTTTTTCTATGTGTCGTATGAGAAACATTTTCGTTATTTACTGAATTGTTCTATTTCATTTACGCATGCCACCTTAAACTCATGCCGAGACACTTGAGTGCTTTATTAATATCTTTATAGTTTGAAGAGGCCCGTGATGCTGAAGATGCCATTCGTGGCCGTGATGGTTATGATTTTGATGGATATCGCCTTCGGGTTAGTCATTTTGACACTTTTGATAAATTGTTTATAGTTACATCTCAAATTTATTTATTTCAGATGTATTATGTTGTATTGTTGGTTTTCTTGTAGGTGGAACTAGCACATGGCGGGCGTGGACAATCATCATCAACAGACAGGTATAGTAACAGTGGCAGTCGAGGGTCTCGTGGAGTGTCTAGGCGTTCAGAGTATCGAGGTGTGCACTTCATTTGCTACAAGCATATGATTGGTTATTATTGTTTTTGGTTGACATACTTTCTCCTTATCAATATTTCTAACAATGTCCTATATTGCAGTGCTAGTCACTGGATTGCCCTCTTCTGCGTCGTGGCAAGACCTGAAGGTGAGCTTAAGCTTTGTTAACTTAAAAGTGCTTTTGAATTTGGCCTCTTGGTTTTTATGCCCATCAATTTGAAAAATCAAATTTATTTAAATGCAGGATCACATGCGCCGTGCTGGGGATGTCTGTTTCTCCCAAGTCTTTCGTGATGGCAGTGGTAAGATATGCTTGGTCTGGATCATGTTGCAACCGTTTGTAGGAAGAGCTGAGTGGTTGATTGGGGTATTTCATGTTTTTTCGGTTTTATATTACATCATTATTTGTGGGCTGGGTTGGGTGTGTTTGCCATGGATTAGTTTTGTATATTTATTTATTTTCGGGCTTAGTGCTACAATCTGTTAAGATCTGCAATCAAGGAATTCTAATCTGGTATGGTAGTTAACAAAGACCAGGTTGAGCCATTTTTGTGGTAGTTAAAACCGATTAATTTGAACAGTCTCCCATGGAGAGGCAGGAGGTTGTCTTTGCATGAGATTTTACTCATTATGCCAAATCCTAGCATGCGCATCTCTTTGTTTTTGACTTGAAAGATTTTGGACATTCTTGGATGTTGCGATTGCTATTTCAACTCCTATGCGAGTTTTTATGTGGGTTTGCTTGCTTTGCATCTATTTCCCATATGTTTGTGTTCATTTTACCCTTGATTCATTCATTATCCTATTTTTTTTGGGAATCCTATTTTGATGGGCCATAATTTCTCAAAAATTAAACTTGTGTGCAATCCTATAGGCACAACAGGAATTGTGGACTACACAAACTATGATGACATGAAGTATGCTGTAAGTTGTCACTTGCTCTCATCTCATAGCTAAAATGGTTTTTTCTTTCCATATACTCTAGTAGTTCACGTTGGTTTCCACCACAAGGATTTCCATGTGTACTTCAATCATAGGGTCTTCTTCCTCTCTACAGATTCGGAAGCTTGATGACTCTGAATTTCGGAATGCATTTGGTCGGGCCTACGTTCGTGTATGTAATTAAAGTGACCTTCCACATTTACATGTCTCTGTAGTGAGAGTTGTTAGTACCTAGTAGAAGTATGCAGGTTGATCTGTTGTGCTCGCTTGTAATTAATTTTGTCTCTCCAGGTGAAAGAATATGATTCTAAGCACAGTCCAGTAAGAGGCCGCAGTCGCAGCCGATCTTATTCAAGGGAACGCAGTAATAGTCGCGGTCGAAGCTATAGTAGGAGCAGAAGCCGAAGGTTTGTATTATATTTTGTAGGATGCACAATACTTAGTTGTTGGAATCCCAATCTAGCACAATTTTTTAGGCTCATCAGCTTGTCAATCCGGAATTTCAGTTGAAAATCTTTATTCAAATTATTTTTATAATCTTGAAAGCATTCAATTAGCCTTTTTTTTTTGTTTAACACTAGCAAAACTGTAATGCAGCAAGTCTCCAAAATCCAAGTCACCAAAGGCCAAGTCCTCTCGCAAGTCACCTGCTAAATCTCGTTCCAAGTCTGTTTCATCTCATTCTCGTTCTAGATCAAAGTCACCATCTATGTCAAGGTATTCTTCAACTATATGATTTTCATTGAGCTTAACTTGATAATTAATTTTGTTAAATTCTTCCATCTCCTCTCTGTCATGACAATAGATATGCTTGCTTTGTGCTATTGTTTCTTTAAACATCATTATTCCCCACTTACCTTTATGCAGCATTTGGGAATTCTGTGTAAACAATTTTCTTTCTTTGAATTTCATGCCATATGTTTATTTGAAGTTTGGAATCTTTTTTTTTTCTTTTGGTTATCGAGGACTTGATATTTATTTATGATGGTTCTGTCTCCTCCAACTCTGTTCAGAGGAGTTTTTTTGGTCGCGATAGCCATTTATGATGTACTTGCTCATATTTTAATGTGTCTGTTTGGTCTAATCAAATTATATGCCTCATTTTCTACCATTTTTCTTTTTAGCCACTAATATTGTTCTCATTTGACCATGCTTGATGCCTAGAAGCTGGACATTTTTAATTTTTTAAGTGGCTTGTTGATTGGAAAAGGAGAAAGTCCATTTTTTTCTCCTTGATGCCTTTCAGCAGACATTATCATTTGAGAAATATGTCAGTCGGTGTTGCCTTGGTAATGCTAATGAATACAATTTTGTAGAAAAAGAATAAACCTTGCTGCTGGTTACAAATTTCTTCTTGATGACTAAACATGGCAGGGAATAATTGTTGCACTTGCTTTGGGCTTTGTGCAAGTAGAACTTATGCAAAGGGTCTTGAAAGTTTGATAGTTGGCAGTGTCAGATGGTTTTATTCAAGGGTGGGTTGTTATATGTAACTTTCTTTTGCTACTGTCTTGCTCTCTCCATGTGAAAATTGGCTTGTTTGTTTTTTAGATATCGATATATGCGGCGATTTGGGGATTGCATTTTAGGATCATGGTGGGATATGGTTCAAATGCCTGCAACTCTTTTGGTTGTAGAGGTATGCTGTATCATAATGGGCAGCTTTAGAAACCTACTTGGTGTCTCTGATCTTTTGTATTGAGCATCACAAATGTCCATGGATGCTAGATTGGAACAAAGGAGATCATGGATATGGATAGTAAAGCTGGATTACTGAACCATGTGCGGTAGAATCAATTTCATTTTCATTTTCTCCGTCAGCATCGCCGAGCTAATAGAACATGCTGTCTGGATTCTCTGGATTTTGGTGGTACATTTTGGGAAGGCACCCCCTGTCCTGTGCATTACAGTCTTAATCATACCTTTTAGTGTTCTCGTGATCGTTTTTGTCTTAATATGAATAGGTGATTGGCATGAATTGCACAGATTGGACCTTACATCAAATTGCTTTTTATCTTAAAGATTTATGGTTTTCCTTTTTATCTTCCTTGAATATGGTAACACTGACGTGGAAGAGGCATCAAGGCTCTTGGATCAAAGTTGTTAAAAGGAACATGTGGGTTTTAAATTGGGTTCTTTCTGGAACTTTTGCAGATCTCGGTCAAGATCCAGGTCACCAGTAGCATCTGTAAGTGAACACTTCTTGTAGGAAAATCTTTATTACTTGGTGGTCTGTCTACTCCATCTTTCTATATCTATCAGTTTTTTTCTTTGAGTTGTTGATGTTCTTTCTTGCCATAGTTTTCTCGTTCGATTGCTCTATTTTGGTGCCATTTAATGACATTTTTGTATTTTCTTTTTCAAAATTCACCTGCTCCATTCCAGTGGATTGACCAGTCCCTTGAGAATCTTTATCTTAACTAAAAAGGCTAAGGAAGTTTTAAGTTGCTTGAGGCCTTTGAAACCTTTGTTTTTATCTGTAAAAAAAAAAAAAAAACTATATGGGTATAATAAATTTTAGCCTATTGTAAGATCTTCCTTTTCTCCATCCCATTGCTTTTCCATTTCCTTTGAGTCTTGAGCCAAGGTTGTACCTTCATTGGACCTTGCTTAATTCTGTTATTTACAATAATTGTTTTAGCTTGTTCTGTCATTATTTGTTTTGTGCCATCTACTGTGTCAGAAACGGGTGAGTAAAAGCCCAAAAAGGCGCAGTGCCAGTCGTAGCCCCAGTCGGAGTCGGAGTCGGAGCCGTAGCCGGAGCCCAATCCGTGGCAGGAGCAGGAGCAAGTCTATGTCCAGGTATCCTTTCCCTGCAACTCCCGCCCTCACGTCACCGATCTCATTTTTCCTTATGCATTTTATGCAGCATTTTGTTCTCATAGTAATTATCTCCATTGATTGCTTTGTGATGCTTAACTATTTACTGCTGGCATGTGTGGTCCCTGATTGTGATTTTGCATGACAGGTAAGGACTTGGCCGTGGCTGATCTATTATCTTAAGATGCTGGATGTGGAAGGGCTAGGATATCAAGTCAAATTGGACTTCAGGATGGAAACTTGGATTGTGAACAGTGCATGGGTCATAGCTTCGAGTTATTTAGATTATTGTTTAATTTGACCATAACTTTTGCCATATGCTGCTTGAGCGCCTTTGTGACTCTTAATTACACAATAGGCTTTTATCATTTCAGAAGTTGATGTTGCTATAAGGATTAAAGTGTAATGTTGGTTTGCATAAATCTTGTGTGGCGTGACTTGACGCGGATATCTTAGTTTATGGTCGTTTGAATAAGTTTTTTGGAACTAAGGGTGATATGATGGTTTGTGTATGGCTTGTTTGTGGTGGTTGTTCATTACCTTCGGGACCCAAGAGCCCATGTAATCGGTTGAATGTTGTGTTGGCTGATAGGTTTCAAATGATTTGATCTTAGCTAAAAGGCCGAGAAAGGTATGATAGGTTGCAAATGATGTGAATGCCTTAAAAGGTTGTGTCCGGCAAAAATGTTGTCTATTTTTTTTGGGTTTTTTTTTTTTTTTTTTGTGGGGGGGGGGGAGGGGGGCGGAATTGTCATTCTTATGGAATGTTGCAAGTGCACTGCAACCTGAGAAATGGAGGATGATTCATGGTTGGTGCAACCCAATGTCATCTAGTGTCACTTATAATCCGAGACCATGTCGATGCAGGAAAAGGCGGCTGCATCTTAAGACCAGGTAATGTGTAGTCTTGGCGCTTGCAAGTTGCCAGTGACATGAATCAAATGTGTCAAACCAATTCCACAAATGGTGATTTGAAAAACAAAGATGCGGTTGCGGAGGACACCTCGAGGGTCAGGACCCCGAAAGGTAAAAAAAAAACGAGAAGAATACGGAAGGCATCAGCCCAAAAATTATAAATGAACAAAGATGTGAAGGTGGGAAAGGGACCTTGGTTCAGATGGCTTTCTCTCTCTCTCTCTTTCTCTCTCACCTTGTGGCCGTAAACATTTTGCATAAATGTGGACTTGTATTCTCCTCTCCATTTGGTAGAGAAAGTGCCAGTTCTTTCTTTAGGGCCCCAACGTCTCTTCACAATCAATTCCCACCACACTTTCAGAACTGGAAAGATGCATAGAAAGAGAGACCCCTTGTTGGGGCAGTAAACTGTTTGTTACCATTACAATGCAAAATGCCCAATGATGGAAAACACCTTATATATACCATTCTTTCATATCAAGAAGAAATAGTAGATATTGGTATTTAAAAATTTTGTTTTTCGGTGTAAATTCATTTTAAATTGGTTTTTAAAACATTTTCCTTTTTAATTGGACTAATTTTATAAATTTATTTAAAAATAAAAATCAAATATATACATAATTAGAAAGAAGACCCACTCTTTAACTTTTTTTCAACAGAGAGGAGGGTGGCTCAAATAAACTCAAGGAAATTGAAACTAGCAAATTTTCATGGTGGGATTGGATAGTACCTAAAATTAACCAAAGCAAATGTTACGAGCACCATCCGAAAAGGTACGAACTACGCAAACAAGAAGAAGGAAAAACCCGAAAGGGTACGAGCGCTCTCTCAATCTCACTGCCATTCTCAAATTCAACCAGATCTCCTGTGTATAAATTCTCACGAACCCTGACCCATCCGACAAAACTCACATCCTGTTACTTTTCGGAGCATGGCAGAGTCTGTGTTCTCAAAATTATCAGACGATGTTGTGCTCAACATCTTTAGCAAATTGGAAGATGACCCACGAAACTTGGCACGAGTTGCTTGCGTTTCCAACAAATTTTGTTCTCTGATTAAGAACATTTGTTGGAAAACCAGATGCGAACAAACTGTTCCATCTGTCGTCGCCGATCTTCTCTCCGCCACCAACTCTGCCCCTCCTGGCGGCTGGGCTTCCCTCTACAAGCTCGCCGTGTGCTGCCCCGGTCTCCTTCACGCAGGTATTCTTCTAGAAAACTCTGATTTTGGTCTAGAAAGGGAACTTGGTCCTGATGAGAATTATCAACAAATGGGTCAATCTCAGTTGGGTCAATGTAGGACAAAACAGTCGGACTTTGAAACACCGTCTACTTCATTGGTTAAAGGTGGTGGTGATGCTTCGGACAATGATCAACGAGTGGGTCAATATGTATCGGATCAATTAGTTTCCCCAAATATCTGTGACGAGAATCAGGAAAGTATTGATGTTAGTTCAGGTGGTGGTTCTGGGTGGTCTTTGTACGATGATCTGTATTATGATACTATTTATAATGATTCCGAGTCTCAAGATGGGTGTTCAAATGCTGAGGAAGGAGTTAAGGGTAATGGTGATGGGGCTATAAAGGTTGGGGGTGATTTTTCTGTTTGTAAGAAGAGGAAGTTTAGTAGGTGTCTTAGATCACATTTGGCATCTGGGGTTTGGAATTTGAGTAGGGAGCAGGGGAATAAGTTGCTTGCAAGTCGGTTTCGGGGTGATTGTCTTTATATTTGTGATTGGCCCGGGTGCGTGCACATTGAGGAGAAGCGGAATTACATGCTTTTTAGGGGAATTTTCAAGAATTTTAAGCAGTCCAGGGTGTGGAGGACGATAAATGATGGGAATAGGAGTAAAATTGATCTGAATTGTGCATTTTGTGTGTCTAAAGAGACTTGGGATCTGCATTCTGCCTTCTGCTTGAGGCGGTTTTTCGGTTATCATGATGATGGTGAACCAGTTGTCCGAGCTTATGTTTGTGAGAATGGGCATGTCTCTGGGGCGTGGACGGATTTTCCTTTGTACAATTAAGTGCACATTTCAATTGGGGTACATTTTTGCTTTCAGCTTTGTTGATCTCATTCTCTCCCTCTTTTGAGATTGATTCTTTGAGATGTCGAGAGGAGTGTATGTTATTTGTTTTGTATTAGATGTTTGTGTCTTTGTTACTTCTTTTGGTTCATCCCATGCTTGTGTGTTGTATTGAAGGATAACCTTATTTGCTTTCCTATTCAATAAAGGAAATTAAAATTTGGATATGGCAGTGTTATTTGGTGCGCTTACGGTTTCCTTCACCTCTTGGTTAACGTATCAAATGAGAAGGAAAAAAGGAAACAATTTGTACAATATGAGAAGGTGAACTGTAAAAAGAATTTAATCCAAGACAAATAAATTTTTGGCATATTTACATTAAAATCTGTGAGTTGTGTTTACCTTTGTATTGCAGCCATTGAAGCTGATTAATCTATAGTCCTATAACTGGTTATTGTATTAATTCAATTCCTGAGTTGGTATATGCATTCGATCACAAGAATCGGTTAGTAGGATCTTGAAACTGAGCAGTAATTGTGTGTGCATGGAGAAAGTATCTTAAAAAGTGGCAAAAGATGGAGTCAGGAAATTGGAAGATATGTTACTGAAGTCATAAGCTGTAAATTTCAGTATAACTTTTGAAATAATTATGTGGGAGCGGGAGAATTTTGTAAAAGGGTGAGCTGAATGTTGTGAGTCTTGGCAGATACTTCTGTTGTGTTTGCTGCATTCCTCCATTTCTGTAAGGTGTCTGAGGTTGTTAGGAAAGGCATTTTGGTGTTCCACCAGGCCCTCTTTCGAATCTCAATAATGGTTTATATGACATTCTTGTCTTGTTATCTGTCTACATATGGATTTACGTAGTTTGTAGTTAGGATTTTATGGTGTGAGGGGATTAGTGATATGTTTGGTCTTTCTGTGCTTTAGCGGTTGATATGGATTATCTTGGGAATTTTGTGGCTAGAATCCCATGTTGTTCCCAAGTTTCTGTATTGTACATTGTAGGTTGATCTCTAATTTTGGATAATCAGGTCTTAAAGTATTATGTCATTTCGAGGTCATGCAATGTGTTGAATAAATGGTGAACAAGGATCTGAAACTTGCTACTGAAGGCTCCACAGGTTTCGGTGTTTGTGTTATTTGTGGCCAAGAGTTGTGGAGAGATGTGAGTACCTCGCCTTCGGTGTTTGTGTTATTTGTGTTTTGTGGGGTCTCTCCATGTGTGATGTTACTTTATGTTGCTTTTAAAGAAAAAGCACATACAACGACATTAGCATTATGAGTTTTGCTTAGAGCTTCTGTGATTTGGGTACCTATTATTGGTACATGGAGATTCCAGGATCTAATTTACTAATACTACAAAAGCTTCCAGTTGCTGGGGGGGGGATTGGAAAGTGTAATATCTTCTTTTATGTATATTGATTATGACTTTATGTGTATTTCACAAGATCTCTCCTAGGTAAGGTCCATTGCAAATGCGTTCAGATTTCAAAGCAATCCTAGTCCATGTGAGGATCATACAGGGTCAAGACTTAGGTTTGCACATCAAAGTGTTAGGCTACTTCTATGCCATATGAAACATGTAATCTCAAACAATGACCATGACTGTCATGTCCCATGTTGTGATGGATGCTGAGCTGGCTCAATTGGTGAGAGGCGCTCCCACGATGGGGGACAAATGCACAAGGTCCCGTGTTCGACGCCCAGGCCCTGCAGGGTGCGGTTGAATAGATGCGGGAATTGTGGTGACAATACCTGGCTATGGAGGCTTGCGTTCCGGGTGTGATCCCGCGGGGCCTCACATAAAAAGGGCCCCGCGGGATCACACCCGGAACGCAAGCCTCCATAGCCAGGTATTGTCACCACAATTCCCGCATCTATTCGACCGCACCTTGCAGGGCCTGGGCGTTGAACACGGGACCTTGTGCATTTGTCCCCCATCGTGGGAGCGCCTCTCACCAATTGAGCTGTTGTGATGGATGCTGAGCTGGTGCTTGCTCGACAGGCTACTTCTGTGCCACATGAAACATGTAATCTCAAATGATGACCATGACTCTCACATCTCATGTTGTGATGGATGCTAAGGTGATGTTTGCTCAACATATTTTAGATATGCCACGACATGTATGATTTCTTTTTGATCATTTAATCTCTCGACACTTCCTGGATATTTGTTCATTTTTCCTAGATACTAGCCCAGTTGTTAGAACCTACTTTAATGGTTCTATTGATAGATGTGAGGAATGGAATACTGTTCCTTTTTTTGTTTCGGCAAAATGAATTCTCTTATTGAATAGAAAAGCGGTAATGTGTTATATAGATTGCTAACTTACAACAAAAAGACAAAAAAATGAATTACTATCATGAGTAAAAATAAGGTCCTATTTGTGCCATAGTCATTTCTTCTCTCCCTCTCCCCCTCTCTCTTTCTCTCTCTAAAATTGCATATATATATATATTGCATTGTATATCTTGTTGCACAGGAGTCCTTCTCTTGTGTGTGTCTGTTGAATAGTATGTGCAGAATGATTTGTGACTTGACTTCATTTTTTGCTGCTGGATGCCTATATACTTGGTCGATCGTGTTTGAGGTTTGATATGAAAGGACAATTTCCTTTGTTAAATGTATTCCTTTATTTGTTAGCTCTTCCTGTGTTGGAAGCTCGGTTAGGCTGATTGATTCTGGATGCCGAGCACTGTGGGAGCAAGTCCATTGATACTATAACCAAATCTTTGGGGATTGGGGTTAGGGATTGAACTGTCTAAATTTTTTGGGGTGCTCTTATGTTATGCCTGATCCATCCACGGAAGATATCTTTTCTCAGAAGTGGTCCACTAGATCTGGCCTAAATTTTAGAAAGGGTCACATTGACCTAAGAATATCCAGCTTTGCCTCATTTTGGGCATATAAAATCCTTGGGATCTCACACTTGGTTTTTGGATTTCTCTCTTGAATAGCACTAGTAATAAGATGACGACTTTATGAAGCTTATGCAGATTAGGATTGGTTGCTAGCTAGCAACGAAACCTTTGACTTATGAGGCTTCTCTGCAATTCTGAACTTGTGTTGAAGCAACTTTATAGCTTTGATGATTCTAATGTTGCTGTTAATTTAGGAATATGCTTGCCAAATGGATTGTTTAATTCCTAATAAGAATGGTACATTTTCATTGGGCTGTAATTTTGATGACGGTTATGTCTGGAAATTTTATCGTGTGATGATGCTTCATCTATTCTATTCCTTCAAAATGCGCTTGCTAGTCCTGAGAATGATCTATATGCAAGAACCAGGAAATACAAGAGGTTGACATTACTTAAATTCTTTAGTGTACCAACTTTAGTCTATTCATTTACTGAGAGTACCATTATCTTCAACTTCTAGGATGTCTTATATATGGACCATATATTTCTCAGACAATTGTTGCATGATGATAAACGTGGTCCCATTGGATTGAGGCCACACAAACCATTATATCTTTGTTTGGGACCAAGAGAAAGAGCTGGAGTGAGCTAAAACTCTTGGTTGATACTTTGACATAGGCCTTGTGAAACGGGAGGATAGTTCAAGACATGTCTATTAACTCATCGTTTAAATCACTGAAGTTCTTGCTAGAAAATTCAATACAAGGGAACAATAGTTCCTAAACAAGAACCAGTGCACCGGTTGTTACACCTTTACATATTTTCCACTGTGATAAATCATCTATCTCTGGATGGTGGTCTATCATATATAAAGACAGCTAATCTACGACTTGGATAGATCATCCCAAGATAAGATTGTTCCGGACTAAGGAAGGGACACTGCCATATCCCCAAAGTGATGAGTGGTGACATCAAAACTAAAAGTATTTCCTTACTACAAAACAAACGCACTTTGATTATCTGATATATTCTCAGGCACTTTTCCAATATCGAATTCTTTAAGATTTGTTTAATTTGTGCATCTGGTTGTACATGGCAAATAAAATTTTCTCATATAATATTCCATAGGTTGCTCAAGGAGATAAAAGAGTAGATTTGTGATGGTTATTACATAATAAAGGGGTTGTTGTAACCCCAAATTGTTGGGATTAAGGTTTAGGTTGTTGTTGTTGTTGCTGTAAGCCTATCGGTATACGCACATGCCAATGTTATGATTTGAAGGCCTAACATTATTACTTGAAGGCTTAACGTTACCAAGAGTGGTAAGTGGTAATATTATAGGCCTTTAGGGGGTAACATTAATCCTTCAAATGGTAACTAAAGTATTGATATCCCTCAGAATTGAAGAATTTTCCACCTATTAAATACTTTGTAATATATTATCCTTGTGCATGAAGATTGTCAACTTAATTTTAGTGGTCAGAACCTATTCTAGATTTCTGACCACATTCTTTATATTGTCCTTTTGTTGATGTGATGGGATTTAATGGTTCAGTGATGTCATAAATTTGGACTCCAATATTTAAGTGATTTGAAGTAACTTGTTTGTCCGTTTTTCATTATTCAGAAAAGGAGAAGGTCATGACTAAGCTGTCTTTCTCACATATATGTATGCATAGATAAGGAGCACAAAAAGAGTGCTTCTATAATGTAGACAGGACAAAAAACATAAAGGAAATATAAAGAACAGATTACTAAAAACAGGCTGCAGTATGACCATGGAGAACTACACACTCTCTCTAATTTTTCTGCTAAAGTACTAACAGTTCTTGGCTTCAAATGCTTCACAAGAAATAATTTGCCACCTGATTTTGTTTTTGGTTCCGGTACCTCTGCTTATGAGGTTAGCTTCTTACAGTTGCCATACTTTCTAATACAGAATTTGAAGAAACCAGATTGCTTCTTTAATACAAGTTTTCTGCTTTTTAGACGAACAACTTAGGCTAGTAGTTTTGCTTTTGCAGGAAGGGTGTTCCTATATAAGGCAACTTTTGTCTCAATAATTATTACAGAGTGAAACCTATTTATTATAATAGCATACCTAACGGTGACAACCAAAGAAAAGGTTTCTAGTGAAAAAGTAAATTTTAATGAAATGTGTTGAATAATATATTTGAGGTTGAGGTTGCGGCAGCAGAAGATGGAAGAACTCCTAGCATCTGGGATGCCTTTGCTTATTCTGGTATGCTTCTTTTGCCATTTGAGTTCAAGGTACTAATATTTGTTGATTTGATGTTATCACGATTTATTTGGATTTGACCATTGTGCTCTCCTGCCAAGGTATTTCCGTTGTGCATCTTTTTATTTGATGGGGAAGGTATAGACCATGTGCAAGGTTTAGATCATTGTTGTTGAAAGCTTAACAAATTTCAAGGGTGTTGAGATTGATGTTAGACTTTAATTGGATATCTTAGAAAGCCTGCCTCTATGCCAAGAGGATCATTTTTCTGTGAAAGTCCCTCAAAATTTGACATTGGTTGGAACTTTGTACTGTTGTTAACATTTTTAACCTTGAAGTTCACATGAGATAGTGGCATATGTTGCTGCAATAACCTTGTGGGAAAGGTTTTAATAGAGACAACATAATGAAGTTGGAAGTCTGAATTAAGATTGCTCATTTGTTCAGAACTTCATTGCTAAGGGTGTATCTTGTATGTTTTTATGTTAACCAGCAATAACATCTGAAGAACATTCAATCCCAAAATTGAGGAAGCCTTTTCCATTAGTTTGAAGGTCGCAGTATGACATTTCTTCCAGTTTTATTTGTTTTAATGCTAAAAATTCCATTTATGGGTGGATGGCTTCTGGATGCCATATAGCAGCTCTGCTATGTGGAAGCAATTACATGGAATGGTTGCAAGAGTATGCCATGGGAAAGTTCAAAGGTGTCTTTTATCACTCTTAACATGTGCGATTTCAGGGCCTTCTCAATTTATTATTGGTCACGTTACTCTGTTACACTTTAGTTCAGTTCAGTCTGTTGTTAAAGAGTATTGCTGATTGTATGCTTGAACCGTGCATATGTTAAATGATTATCCACTGTTATTCCAGGAAGAGTGCCAGGTAAGGGGGACACAGTATGCGACAGCTATCACAAATACATGGTGAAACAAATGGTGTTACCCTTAGATATTGCTATTCTTTCTGTCGAAAGATTGTATTCTTTTACAACTCCATCTTTAGATGGGTGCTCTGAGAGCTGGACATTACTCGTCAGTACGGGTAAAATTGAAGGATGAGAGTAGCTAGTATGTTTTTTGTTTGTTTTTGTTGTTGTCAAGTATAGAGGGTGGAAGGGGGGGGGGACTGGCAAGTTAGTCTGAAATAATTTGCTGGTCTAATTTAAGTTGTAATTATTGATTCCACTCATTTACTCTGAAATCTCTGTCGGGTTTGTACATCCACGTTTGGAAATGCAAGCTTTGTGTTCTTAGCCATCTGATATCCAAGAAAGTAGCATCCTAGGGGATATATCTCAGGAGATTTTCTCTTGCAGGAAGATGTCCAACTCATGGTGGACACAGGTTTTAGAGGGCTACAGATTCTCCATCTCTTGGTCAAGGCTCATCCCAAGTACGATTGCTATTTCTCTATTCTTGTTATGGAGGAAACAAAAAATATTTGCATCTTTCATGCTTCATTCCTATCTTCCCTGTTTCAGATGGCAGGGGACCTGTAAATTCAAAGGGTCTAGTATACTACAACAACCTCATAGATGAACTTATTAGCCATGGTTGGTGCCATTTTTTTTTTCCCGTTGAATAAGATTGTTTTTGGTAATGTTTGATCATCATATATCAAAACTTCACTGTGAAGGGAATTTTCTGAGAGCACTTCTGACATTACATGATCAAAATTTATTTCCCTGCATTGATAGGGTCCTCACCTTTTTAATGTGTAGGAATCCAGCCACATGTTACTCTGCACCGCAATGACCTACCACAGGCACTTGAAGATGAGTACGGGGGTTGGCTTAGTCAAAGTATCGTGTATGGTTTTCAAAGCTGCCTCATTAGTTCACTAATTTTCTGATTTTAAAATTTTGGGTTTGAACTGGCAAGAACATTGAGCAGGAAAATGTTATAGAAATGGAGTTGAAGTTGTTGAATGTATATGTGCAGGAAGGACTTCACGGACTATGCTTATGTGTGTTTCAGAGAGTTTGGTGATCGGGTCAAATACTGGACTACCATGAATGAACGAAATATATTTGCTGTCGGTGGTTATGACCAGGAAATAGTGCCACCTCAGCGATGTTCTCCTCCATATGGATCCTGTCCTCAAGGCAATTCCGCCACTGAGCCTTACATTGCTGCCCATTATTTGTTACTTTCTCATGCATCAGCTGCAAATCTGTACAAGAACAAGTACCAGGTGGAGTATTAACTCATGTAAACGAATTCTATAAGCCTTTCCTAAGAGCGACAAAAATATGCATTGCAACATAGAATTTGGTGTGGTATTTTTATTTAACATATTTCAGTTTATGTTGTTTTAAATTCCGAGACCACATAACTATGCAGGATTTATTTCTGTGAAACTAATATGATGGTCCAGGCAAAGCAAAACGGACTTATAGGAATAAACATCTATCCAATCGGGACTTTTCCTGCAACAAATATGACAGAAGATGAACTTGCAGCTAAAAGAGTTGATGAGTTTTTTATTGGTTGGTGAGTAGTACAACAATTAAATTGCTGCATGTGACCGGACTTGCCATCCCATTTCTTCCTCCTCCCTCCCTTGACCCAAGTGTTAATTACATATGGAATTTCAGTAGCAATGATGGGCATGTGTATTTTTTCTTGAGGCAGGTTTGTGGATCCCTTGGCGCAAGTGTTAATTACATATGAAAAAAAACGTAGGCACAAGACTTCCTGCCTTCACTAACCAAGAGTCCAAACTAGTTAAGGGTTCATTTGATTTCATCGGGCTCAATTATTACATAGCATTTTACATTAAGGACAACCCAAACAGCCTCAAGAAGGGCCTCAGAGATTTTAACCGGGACATGGCAGCACAGCTACATCCAATAAGTATGTGTATTGAAACATTATGGATTTGTATGCATTTAGTGCTTCAATTACTTCAGAGTTGAGTAAAACCTAATCTTTTGTTTCACTTGTCACAACTGATGAAGGTGGTACATCACCATTTGATGTAAGGATTCCGACTAGTGTTCCTTGACATAATTATTGCTTTGAAATTTGTTCAATGTCCAAGTAACTTCTGCTTATTTGACTTAGGTGCTTGTTATTCCACTCAGTCTGCAACAGGTGCTGGAGTATTTCAAGTAAGTTTACGGCAACCCTACCTTGAATATACATGAAAATGGTACTCTCTCTCCTTCTCTCTTCCTGAGAATGAGTCCGTGGATCATCAGATCAGTATTAGTTTGTTCCTGTTTAGGGTCAGCAGAAACCCTAATATGGCAGTGGGACTGCAGGATTTTGCTGTTAGATGCCACTAATAAGTAACATAGGTTATTAGTTTCTTATGTGATAAATCTCACTAAGCCGCTTTAGGAATGATTTCATAATACATGAATTGATTTCCTTTTCGTAACATGTTTAATTGGTGGATTGTGTTGCTAGGTTATGGTGCGGACCACAGTTCTTCCTTAAATGATGCCAAAATGGTAGAATATGTGCAAGGTTATATTGGTGGGGTGCTCGAGTCACTGAGGTATATATAATAATTTATGAGAAAATGAATTCGTATCGTAGTATTATGTTCTGCATCTTAGTAGAAATAATTCACTTATGAAAATAATCTTCAATCTTAAACCCGAGGTGACGTTGCAGGCTTGTGATGGTGATCACCTCATGTGATTTAGTTCTTCAGAATTGAGGCAGAAGTGCATGGTGTTTTGTTGGATCCTTAATTAAACTTCATTGCCTGATGCATGTTCGTTTTGATGAGTGTTTTGTATTAGAATGTCTCATGTTTTTGTACCAACACTTTCTATTGTTTTTTGTTTTTTCCTTGGAGCAAATTACCTCACATTCTCTTTGCCTTTATGTGATTCTTTTGTTCACTTTTAGGAATGGATCAAACACAAGAGGCTACTTTTTGTGGTCCTTAGAAGTGTATGAATTATTGACGGGTTATCAGACAAGCAGTGGACTACACTACGTTGATTTCAACGATAAGGATCTGAAGAGATACCCTAAATTCTCTGCATATTAGTACTCCAACTTTCTTTAGGGAGGGAGTGCTGATGCATAACTAGATTTTGAACTTGGACAATTTCCAGCCACATCTTCACAGAAGCACTGTACTCAGTTGGCTTTGATTCTATGATTCTTATCTCTTTGGCTATCCTTAGTTTCTGGTTATATTTTGATTGCGATAATCATTCGAAACAGTATACAGTTCATGTACAATCATGAATCTTCTCTGCTGATTCCTATTAGATGTATTAATAGTGTTCTAATTTTCTACACATTGTTTTGTAATCTTTCCATGTTTACATCAATTGATTATGACTTTATTATGACTTGAATCATGAATGATACACCAATACCATTTCTGGCTGGCAATTCTCTCTCCTTATTGGATGGAGAAAATAAGTGACATAAGAACAAACTTCCAGCCTTCACTGTCCAAAGGTCCAAACTAATCAAGGATTCATTTGATTTCGTTGGGCTTAATTATTACATCGCATTTAATATTAAGGACAACCTCAGCAGCCTCGAAACCTCAGAAACTTTAACAGGGACATGGCAGCACGGCTACAGCTGATGTCTGTAGGGATCTCATTCTCTTGTCACAACTGATGAAGGTGGTGCGTCACCATTTGAAGTGATGGGTTCCAACTAGTGCTCCTAGACGTAATTATTGCTTTGAAATTTGTTCAGTGTCCTGAGATAGATCAGTACTAGTTTGTTGATGTTTATGATCAGTTCTAATTTGTTGATGTTTATGATCAGTCCAAATTCAAATATGGAAGATTTGTGTTGATGCACACCTAAGATTTTGAGCTTGGAAAATTTCCTGCCGCATCATCTGAGACTTTTCTTAGTAGGCTTTGATTTTACAACTTTCTGTATCTCTTTCGCTTTCTTTAGTTTCTGGTTTTATTCTGATTGCAGCAGTCATCTGAAACATCATATATTTCTTCTACAATCATGAAGCTGCTCTGTTGACTGTATTAGTAGCATTCTAATTTGCTACCCACTGCTATGTAATCTTTCCTTATCTACACGAATCCAAGATCCTTCCCTTGTTCTCCTCTGAGCTATTCAACAAATTTCATTCTAAATGTTACTTCAACCATGAAAGATACACCAAGACCATTTCTGGCTGGCAATCCTCATCTCTCCTGAATGGAGAAAATAGGTGAGATAGCTCTGTCAACATCAATTACAGGAAATCTATATCATAAACTAAGTTCTGTTCTCTCACTTGAAACTTGTCACTAACATCATTATTGAATACTGCTTTATCAGCCAAGAAAATTGCATACCCTCGGTTCTTGGTTTCATGGGTATAAAATACTAAGAAACACATGTTATTCTCCATAACGGACAAATACCTTATCTTACTTGGACACAATAATTGTTGGAGAAGCAAACTTGGAGATAAAGATTGAGACAGGTTTGTCTTGACACTATTTACTTGACCCGGTACACAACAAGCAACAAATTATGAGGTAGACACCAGAATGACTTTTATGCATTAAAGGGAAAGAATGCAGTGTGGATAGCTAACCAGAGGCTACAGTGTGCGACCATGTTGAGTCTCTCTTCCTCTCTGTTCTGTCTGCTAAATTTTGCAGCAACTGTTCTCAGTTCAGGTTACAGCTTCACCAGAAATGACTTCCCAAGCTCACCAGACTTTGTTTTTGGTTCTGGGACTTCTGCTTATCAAGTCAGTCTCTTTGCTATGTCTCATGGTTCTGTTTAACTTTTGTTTGATGTCTGAGAAAACTAATATGTGCATGTGGGAAAAAATCCAGAAAAAAATCCAGACATCATTGATGCTTCGTGCATAGGTTTCAATTTATTTTTATTGTGAATAAGAATAGATTGAAATAGTAATTAAGGGTCAATAAGGAAAAAAGTTTGGCTTTTCATCCATAGTGTTGTTTGATTTATAACAAAGGTTGAGGGAGCAGCTTTTGAAGATGGGAGGACTCCTAGCATTTTTGATACCTATGCTCACTCAGGTTAGCTTTGCTGTATCATTCTCATAAGATTATAATAATGCTAAATATCTTCTGATTCGCCTTATAATAATTCTATTTGGCTCATGTTCCTTATTTTTTTTTTTTTTCTTGGGGTAGCAGAATTGCCCTATCTGTGATATGGTTATGGCCTAAATCTGGACGGGGTAAAACTAATTCGCATTTATGGGCTTGTGTTATTTAGGAAGGTAGTTCTAGAAACATGACCTATGTCTATGACATGACCAACTTCTGTAAGTTTTCTGTGTCCACCATGTGGGAGCAAGTGCAAATGGATGGGATGGTTTACTTTTGAAAGGGCACATGCTCAGAGATAAAGCTTATGGGCCACAAAATCAACTTCTATATACTTACCGCTGGTCCGAAGCGATTATAGGAGGGAATCAAATAGAAACGAACCACTTTCCTGGCGGTCATAATTCTAGCATGTTTATTGCTACATTAGAGTTATGTAAGATTAAAAAGAAAGCCTAATGATGTACATGATACAAGGGACTGGAGTTGATTTTTTATCTAATTATTACTTACTCAGTTGAACTAAAAACAACTTTGCAGGTGAAATTGGGAAATGGTATATGGTTATCATCTTGGATTATTTGTTTGACTAATGGATTAAGTGAAAATTTCAGATATTGTGCCCGGAAATGGAGACATAACATGTGATGGGTATCACAAGTACAAGGTGATTAATGGATTTCTTCTCTAATTACAATACATATATTTCATGCACTTGAACTGTTCAGTTTTCTCATAACATTCACCATTATATCATATGACGGTTATAACAGGTTATTACTACCGTTGTAGGAGTATCGGCTTGTTTTGGTATATGCTGAATATGTTTTTTTTTCTAAACAATTAAATTGGTTAGCATGCAACAAATTGAACTAGTAGCTTAGTTGTGCATACAACAAAGCTGTATTAACTGCTGGAAAACAACCTCAAAACCCGCTGATTGATATTTGAGCATTTGGGGACTCTGGTCTATCTCTGTCCAAATTCAGAATTTCTTCCTAATGTTCATAATCTTATTTTTATCTTCCAAATAGAAATTTCTTAGGTGTAAAACTTTTCATGTAGCCTCTGTTGAGAAAGAAGATGTTCAGGATAGTTTTCTTGGAAATGCGCATACCGCAGTGGCAAAAACTATTGCATCTTAATCTGTCATACTTTGCAGGAAGATGTCAAGCTTATGGCAGAGACGGGTTTAGAGGCTTATAGATTTTCCATCTCATGGTCAAGACTTATTCCAAGTACAACTTCCAAACTTGAACTTATCTCATCATGACAATCACTTTAAAAGTTTTTTGCTTTTGATATTCATGAAAGCTCCCTTCTTTGTTTCAGATGGAAGAGGACCTGTAAATCCAAAGGGTCTAGAATATTACAACAATCTCATCAACGAACTTACCACACATGGTCAGTGTCACTATAAATCCAAAGAGTTATGAAAAAAAATACTCCCCGTTATGCTACAAAAATATATAGTGGGCAATTAGTTATTGGTTCTACTTGGGACTGATTTATCTCTCTGTTCATTGAGAAGGAATCCAACCACATGTTACATTGCACCACTGTGACCTGCCACAAGCACTTGAAGATGAGTATGGAGGATGGGTCAATCAGAAAATTGTGTAGGATTTCTAACTGAATTTCAACTTAATGAAATTTTTTATGACGTTTAGGACGTGCATGAACATGAAGTTGGGAAAAATTGATGGATGCATGTGTGAATGATTGCATATCGCAGGAAAGACTTCACGGCCTATGCTGATGTGTGCTTCAGAGAATTTGGTGATAGAGTCAAGTATTGGAGTACAATGAATGAGGGCAATATCTTTGTCCTGGGTGGCTATGACGAGGGAATAAGTCCACCTCGGCGATGTTCCTATCCATTTGGATTCTTTTGTACAAAAGGCAACTCAACGACCGAGCCTTACTTGGCTGCTCATTACATCTTGTTGTCTCATGGATCTGCTGCTAAACTATACAAAAAGAAGTACCAGGTGAAGATCCTTACCTCAGAACTACAAAGATAATTTCCCCTATACAATACTTGAAAAGTTTAGAAAGTAAAAGATATGGTACTGCAGGCCAAGCAAAATGGGTTCATTGGAATCAATGTCTATGCATTTGGATATTCTCCTCTGACAAACTCTACGGAAGATTTGACTGCAACTAGAAGAGCCTTGGACTTCTTTATTGGTTGGTAAGTGATAAAAATAAGCATTATTTTTGACATGCTTTATTTTTAGTAATTCCTTGATCATAGTACTTCCGATCAGAATATAATAAAAGTTGCAAACAATATATAGTCAGGACTCTTTCAACTTTTTGCAGGTTTCTTGATCCTTTGATATATGGAGATTATCCACAAATAATGAAGAAGAATGTGGGGTCGAGACTTCCAACCTTCTCCAAGGTTGAAGCAAGACTGGTAAAGGGTTCATGTGACTTCTTCGGACTCAACTATTACAGCACTAGTTTCATTAAGGACAGCCCAAACAGCCTCAAGATGGACCTCAGAGACTTTATGGCAGACATGGCATTACAAATGATAAGTAAGCAACTTAATTCCTCAGACTTACCTTGTCAATCTGTTGAAATTCTATTGAACCTTGACCAGTTTAAAATTTAGAAGATGACAATGACACGAACTGAAGTAGAAGTTTACTAAATTAGCATGCAAGACTATAATTTCTTTATCTTTTCGGAGATAGATAATCTATTTATTAAGAAAGAATGATATACCCTTGCTTCCTTTTGCTTGTCACAGTTGATTGGAATAGTTCACTAGCAGATGGGGTAAGTAGTACATGAAATTCACCAAGCTTATTTATTTATTCGATCTTTAAATCTAGTCATTGAGCAACTAATTTTCTCGTTTTATTATAGTTCCCTGTCATCCCTTGGGGTCTGCAAGGGGTGTTAGAATATTTCAAGGAAAAATATGGCAACCCTCCTTTGTATATACATGAAAATGGTACTCTCTCTCTCTCTCTCTCCCCTTCTCATGTATAATAAGTTTGTGGTTTTCTGGTGCTTACATGTATCAATGATTCTAATGGAACCTGTGGATGACTTTGCATTGCTAGGTCAAAGGACGGAAAGCCGAACAACAACATTGAATGACACATCTAGGGTACAATATATACAAGGTTATATTGGAAGTTTGCTTGACGCAATGAGGTATGCCTTCTTAACTTGCAAATTCCATTAGTCCAGTGCATGGTTGCTTCACATTGTTTGACATGTATGAAGGCATCTACTTGTGCTCTTTGATTCTTTACTCAGAGCAATTCTCTGTCAAGTTATTTACTTGTTATTCTTTTCTACTTTTCAAGGAATGGATCAAACACGAAGGGCTACTTCGTCTGGTCCTTCTTGGACTTATTCGAGCTATTGGAAGGCTATCAGTCAAGCTATGGCCTGTACCACGTAGATTTCAATGACACGGATTTGAAAAGAACCCCCAAACTCTCTGCACATTGGTTCTCCAATTTCCTCAAGGGAAATGGCATCGGTTCTCATGGTGAAATCCAAGTTGAAAAGAATACATTTTCTTATGCTCATTTGTCTCAGTAGGTCTGGTGTTGTGTTGTGTCATGTCATGTTGTGGGTCTATTCGCATTCCCAGGCTGCACCTTTATAAGGATTAATTGCAACTAATAATCGAGTAATTCTTACTTGTCTGAAGCAATTCATACATTTTGATGAAATTGTTGCAACGCACATTAAGTGATATATTTTTCTTAATATGCAATTGTCCGCAGCAAGAGTACTGAATGTAATAGAAACCCATTTTATCTCCTTTTTGTTACAGTCTTAATATTATTGAAAATACAGGCGAATGATGCTTCATAATTCAGATTGAAGTTTATTGTGCGGATCATGATATTAATTGCATGTTAAGCTGTCATTTCCTTCTGCTGCTGACCGATTAGCCTCCAAAACTCTCTATCCAGGGACCATCCTCTTCCGGGTTCCTCTCATAGGTTCTCCCGAGCTCTACTGGGTGATTGGACCAGTCGCTCTGTGTTGTTTCACTGTGGGACCTCAGGCTCCCTATGGACCAGTGTAATACAACGACTGGTCATATATGGTTAATAGGATTTTACTTTTTCGTTTTTGGCCAGTCAATGGGGGAGTGCAAAACTTTTATTTTATTTGGGTGAACTTTTGTTACAATTAAAATTTTATATTATTTTCTCAAGCAACATTTTTACAGCAATTCTTCCCAACCCACCGAGGAAAAGAAAACGTATAAACTTCTGAAACAAAAGCACCCCTTAACAACTTCAGAAAAACCCCCATGATATTTAAAACCAATTAGCAAATAGTTTTCCCGTGAATGAAAACATGTTCACATGATCACAACCTTGCTAGACAGGGAAAATTTTCTAGACCACAGAAGCCAAAACTACAAACTAATTATGGATTTTGTCAAAACAACAATTACACCACAGAAGATAAGACTTTCTCTAAAACTGAAGAGGACTGAGGAAAGAAGACTGAAAAGATAACCCTATCACCATTCAGCAAACAAGAGGATGTTCGGCATCCGTTTCC
Source organism: Dillenia suffruticosa (assembly GCA_033439265.1). Lineage (NCBI taxonomy): Eukaryota > Viridiplantae > Streptophyta > Magnoliopsida > Dilleniales > Dilleniaceae > Dillenia > Dillenia suffruticosa. The sequence continues at coordinate 24,332,639 of JAVTVX010000020.1, read as the reverse complement.
CTCTGTTTTTTCTCCGTAGTCTACCAATTACACCTCTCAGATTCAACACCTTTTCCAGAAATGATTCCCCCCCCCCGGGGACTGTATTTTGGGTTCGGAACTCCTACTTATCTAGTGGGTTTCATCGTAATTATTATTTTGCCCCTCTATGACGTAGTTAAAGTTCATGTCTTTTGATTATGACCCGCAAAATTTAATTTTACTTTTTTTTTTTTTTGGGTATTGGTGAGTTGAATCTGTTACGATAACGAAATAACAAGAAGAAAGATTGGGATGAATTATGGGTTTTGTCTTATGTCCATGGAAGATGGGAGGACTCCTATAGCATTTGGGACAATTTTTACGCACTCAGTCGCCTTATGTATATATTTTTAATTAGTATTATAAAGTATATGAGGTTTTTTTTATTATTATTTATAAAAATCATAAAAATCATGAATATAAATACGATTCAAACGTGAGATCTTATCAAAGAAGAGTCATGACTTTACAAAATGATAACAGTTTTATTACCTTAGCAATGTTCTATCTTTAAATGCTTGGCCTACCGCCGGCCAGAGGCAGCAGTGCTTAAATGCTTCAAATGGTAGTCTTAAGAGAGTTCAGAAAATACAGGCGTGTTAATGGATGATTCAATTGAATTCTGCAGGTTTACCTTGTTTGATCTGCTGACTTTAGGTTTCAGTTTGGAAAAATTCAATTATTTATGTGGAGCTTTGTACCAAATTAACCTTAAAAATAATTTATTTTTTAAAACAACACACTTCAAAAAATATTTCTAAATCTAATACATTCGTGTCGTGACTTGAAGTCACGATATTACTGTTCATTGAACAGTGTCATGTGGTGACTTCAAGTCACGACATGTATAATACCATGTCGTGACTTGAAATCACGACATGAGACGGTAATGAACAGTGTCATATCGTGACTTAAAGTCGTGACATGACACTGTTCAATGAACAGTAATATTATGATTTCAAGTCACGACATATGTGTGTTAGTTTTAAAAATATTTTTTGAAAGGTATTGTTTTAATTTTTTTTTTATTTTTTAGATTAATTCGAAACAAAACTCTATTATTTATGTGGTTAAAAAAGAAAAGGAAAAGAAGGAAATTATGACTGTTTTTTTTTTAATTTAAAAAGTATAAATTTTGGGTGGAATTCAAATTAATCCTTAAATTTTATTTATGTTATTTTATATATTGATTTTTTTATATATAACTCTCTCTCTTAAATTATGAAAGAAATAAAGTTTACTTTTTTATTCATGACTTTTTTTTTATTTAAAAATTAAAAATTATTTTTTTTTTCGTTTAAAAATGTTAAAGATACATCCGAAAAACCAATTTCATCAGAGGTTGGAACTTCTCGCTCTCTCTCTATCTTCTCTCTCTCATCTCTGGTCATGGGAGAGAGACAGAAACTTCTAGCGAAAGAGATCCAAACAACAACCCCTGAATCTACGAGCCGTCGTTTCGTTCTTGATTTTTGAACCATTTGACTTGATTTTCTCCTTCCCCTAAAACGGTTCGGTTCTTGATTTTCTTGAAAATCTAGGGTTTCGGGGGTTGATGGGACCATCTCTTGGGTTCTTGAATTGGGACTAATCTTGATGAAAATGCAAGTGGGTTTTGATTTATTTTCAGGAAGGTGGTCTTTAAATTCTTGATTTGTCAAGCAATTTCGTCAGAGGTTCTTGATTTTCTTGAAAAAAAAAATAGGGTTTTGGATTTGATGCAATTGTCATAATTCAGGTTTCCGTTGATGAAAAATCATGTGGTTTTTTTCGTTTTTTGGGAAGCCTTGTCGTTGATTTCTTGTCGTGGGTTTTCTTGTTTTAACCTATATGTGTCCCTGTGGAAGGTCTATTCAGGACTATGACAACTTGAGAATAGGTGACTTCGTCAGAGCTTTGTACGGACATAATATTTAAAAAATAAAAAATTTTAAAATAACAAAATAACACCGCATATCGGAACTCGAGATGCACTATTCATGCATGCCACATCTGCACAAAGCTCGGCTTCTGGCTTAACTTCAGCGACAGCATCTACATCTTCGTTTATCTTCTCTCCTGAGTCATTTGGAACTCGACCCACAAAACCCTATTCGCTCTCTTGGGGCTCTTCATTTCCAAACTCAACATCTCCACCGATTTAATCACATCACCTTCTCATCTTCCAGTCAATAACAAGGTACTGATCACCATTCCCTTTTCGTATTGTTTTGTATGACTCGAATTTTCATGGGGATGGAGTTCATAACCCAATTGATTAAGCTGATATTATTTCGTAGATGCATGGAAGAATTTTATGATTGCGGGATTTTACGAGAAATTTGGCCGTTCAGATTCAAATTTGATTACTTTCTTAAATCCTAATTGGTAAATGTGGGCGCTGGAGTGCTGCAAAGATTACTTGTTAATTATGCTTAGAAGATGTTTGTTTAAATGTTTAGTGACCATGTAATATTATTTGTCTCCTGTCATTTTCACATAGTACTACTTTTTTCATATAATTTTAGAACCCATTCAACCATGACTTCACTTTTCGAATTGATAATTTGTCATGCTTGTGGCTTATTTACGTGTTCACCGAGAGCAGTTGGAAGCTTAGGAGCCCATAGATATAGACATGGGACATGGACACAGTGGGACATTACGTTCCTATAGTATAGGACCTGCATACAACACTAAGTTTACTTATTTTTATCCGTACAGGTATATCATTTAAACAGGTCTAATGAGTTATATAAGTTTTGCCAAATTAGCACACAAGCAATTGATATGTTTTGAATGTTGTCATAATCATAATTTATTTTTGAATAACATACTCTTGTAAGTTATAACTATAATTAATTTATAACCATTCTATTTTTAGTTACAGTAATTATGTAAGTTGTGTCTGGACTGTTTGGGAAGTGTTTAAGCAATGACCATGATATGTCCAATATTTAAAAGTAATAAAGAATTGGACATGTTTAGCGAGGGTCCATGGTATTGTGTTTGACATGGTGACAATCTTCTAGTTAAAACTGTTCATGCTTCATAGTTGGAGCCACAATAGATTGCAGTTGGTTGCTTACCACAAGTTTTCACTAAACTTTTTGTTATATTTTGTAAAATTGGTATGTCACAACAAGAAAATTGAAGCCTTAAAAATTGCAAATAGTGGATATTTTGCAAAATTGATGTCAACCTTCCTAATTTCCTTTTATGGATCAAAGTTGTAAAATGGGTACCAAAATTTGCATTGTTAACATAATCAATGCATCACTTTTGTATATTACCTTTAAGAAGTGAATGAACTAGGTTTGTCTAATACTAGGTTTTAAAGAGTTGCAGTTCATTGTACAAGTCCCTGCAATTAAAGCTTCTTTTCCAACATGTGTTTTTCCACAACATTTCAACCAAATTAATACACGAGAGCATCCATTTAGATTGGATCCATTGGAACGAATTCTAGGGTATGAGATTTTGATTGCATAATTTGCAATGTCTTTTTTATAGTTGATAGTAATTTCTTTATAGTCCATTATGCAAAACAAGCATAGGAGCTACAAGAAGACTGGAAACTGTTGAGGTGATTTTAGTTTTGTTCATTAGACTAGACTCTGTAAGCTACAGATTGCTTTGTATTGAAATTGAGTGCTCTCAGCACCATTGTATTTTGATACTTGGTTATACTATGAAATTGATGGAATCTTGTTTATCTGCACGAAGCCTTGTGTTGACTGCTCAAAAAGATGGATTTTAATTGACGCAAGGCCATTTTTCTCACTCAAGGGTATGACATAAGAGAACAGTGTACTATAGTTTAATAAAATATAGATGGTACTGCATTCCATGGAGTTCTCCAGTTTTTCTCTTTCATGAAAACGTGATTAAATAGAAAAACAAAAAATAATGACAATATTGGACAGATGATTTATGTTACTTATTTTTTATTCATTCAGTAAAAAAAATGTTTGAGTAACTTATTTTAGTAAAAGTGTTCTTAGTTCTCCTGAAATTTTTGTCATCTTTTATTTGACAAGGTTGTCAAGGATGTTAGGCTTAACTCATTCAAGCTCACCCAAATGTGCTAGTAAATGGCTTGGTACGGTTGGATGTTCTTTCTGGTGTATTATGGAACTGACCATGTATTCCTTATCTTTTGCTGTCCGATCTACTTGTGGAAATGATTCAGCATAAGCTCTTGCTTGAACCTTTTTGATTAGCTTTTGCGGATGCAATCATCACTAAAACCAACTTTATGGTCTTTTTTGTTTATTAGCTTTTCATATGGTTGGGTCTGGAAACATAAAATTTGTTAATATTCTCTTCTTTGATGATGTTGCAGGATTGGGGGATTCAAGCTGCCTGGACCAGAAGATCCCGTGGTGAAGCTTCTAAAAAGCCAAACAGGAAGTCATGGAAACAGAGGACAGATATGTATATGAGGCCTTTTTTGTTAAATGTTTTCTTTTCAAGGCGATTCATCCATGCAAAGGTAATGCATCGGGGAACTAGCAAAGTGATTTCAGTTGCCACAACTAATTCAAAGGATCTTAGGAACACATTACCATCGTTGACAGATAACAATGCCTGCAGAGTTGTAGGAAAGCTCATTGCTTAGCGTTCAAAAGAAGCTGATGTATTTGCAATGGCATATGAGCCCAGGAAGGATGAGAGAATTGAAGTTAAACTTGGAATTGTTCTTGATACCATTAAGGAAAATGGTATTATTTTTGTCTAGTTTCTGCATCAAGTTGCCTCATCATCTTTACCAAAAATCTGTCTTCCTAATGACTCTTGTTCTGTTGTTCTGGCTTGTAAATGTAATTGAAAGAGATTTCTTATTCGCAATCAAGTTGCCTCATCATCTTTACCAAAAATTTTTGCCGTACTATTGTATACAATCTCAGCTGCTATTCTAGTTTGGCATCTATTACTCTCTCTCTCTCTCTCTCTCACTCACACACACACACACACACACACACACACCCCAACCAAGGAGGTCTTTGACATGGCACTGCCTTTTGAATTGTATTTTCACTAATGTCGTACTGTCTTTTGAATATTTGAATATTTTGTTTTCCGCTAGAGGGAAAGAGGTTAATTTGAACTATATCTCGGACTACCATAGGACCTTCCCTACTAAATGAAAGCTCTGCTTTCTCTGTAGCATCATCACACAGCTCGCCCTTAATTCAGTTGTTGCTGCAGCTGCTGTGTGCATGCCTTACTCTGTGTGTGCGTGTCTAGGTTTCTCTATGTGTGCACGCGCGTGCATGTGTGCGTGTGTGCGTGTGTGAGAGAGAGAGAGAGAGAGCGGCCCATCCTATGTCATCATACCACGTTTGTAAAGAAGACATTGCTTCTAAACAATTTAGGAAAATACACGTAGCATTCTCTTAACATTAGAATTAACTAGAAAAGCAAAGATGCCCTTGAATGCAATAGGATGGTCAGAAAGTTGGACTCTGGCCAGCAGAGATTCCCACTTCGCAGAAAGAAATGTGTCACAGTTATGCTTCTGCCTTTCTTTTGTCCATTTTTGTTCCAGCTTCACATACCGTTCACACAAAAAGATGCCTAAGAGGAGAATTAATACCCCACTACTTGAAAAGCACAAGCATAGTTGCCTTCAATGCCAAGGAATGGTACAGCTGATCCCTTTTGTAGTCCATGGGTAACAACTTGAAAAACACTCCTGTTGCTTTTTGTAACTCCTTTGGTTAAATCAACAAATTGGATAAATGTCTGACTCAGGTACTAAAAAATTGGCATTATATTTAGTATAACCGCTAAAGAGTGTAACTGGCATTATTCTGTAACAATCATAACATTATGAATATTAAAGGGGCACAATTCAACTCAAAGTCTATAACCTTCCCCAGAAAGGTAAAATAAAACTAAGACAGATGTATAATATGGGACAATTGTCCAGGTAAAGTACAAAAGTGCCTGGCAATCCACACCGAACCACCTGAAACAAAGAGAATGATAGTTAAATCTCAACATCATAGTACAAAAAGACCAATGCCATGTCAACTTAAAGGGTCAGGATGCAAAATAACCAAATCTAATGAGGCATATTTTCTTTGATCATTGAAAGTTAAAGAGCATGGAATAGAATCTTTAATCAAAGTTAACTATGCCACGTGAAAATTTATCATTTTTATAGACATTTTTTCCCCATACCAAATAAAATTACTTTACAGAAAATTAAACACAATAATTTAGTTGTAACATTGGCAAAACCACATAACCAGAGAATTTACAAGGTACACAAAACATATTTACCGTAACACAAGGAATATAAAATACTCAACACCGTCACAACACCTAGGCAGCAGCCTGCAGGCACAAGACAGTCGAGTAAGGCCTCAGAACAAAATATATAAGTAATGAAATTACATAATGTACAAGATGGAGACAAACACTTTATCTTTGACACTACTAACATTCTTACTCATGCATGCCTTCAATAAATTATGTCTACATATTCACAGGATAGTGAGAATACCTTACTTAAAACATCCATAAGTTTCCAACACAACTTTACCAGATTCTTTAAAAGCAAATTCATTCTCTCCGGTGTGTTGACTAATATACAAATCAAAGGTGCTCAATGAATAAGAGAAGGACCAAACAAAGCTCTAAAAGAGTTAGGGAAACAAGTTATTATCTTCTGACCTCACTATTGACATCATATATCATATAGGGCGCAGAACCCCTGAATTCACTTTTCTTGACTGGAAAATTCATATTACATATTCCTCTCTTAAATATACAGCAACATCCTCACTTTCTAGCTTTTACATTAGATCCAAATGCAAGCAACTTGTTAGTGCACTATATCCACATCACCAAAGATTCTTGCACCACCTCTCCAATAGTACAAATATTAGGGTGGTGATCACATTTCCGTATCCACATGCAAAGTTCTTTATAGTCTTGACATTCTTTAGAATAGCTCAACCAAATCTGTATGAAAGCAACTTGTTTTCACCTTATACCATATGCTGTGCATGATATAATCAAGAAGCTAATGATTTTCATTACTCTTGTTACCAATCTACATAGTTTTAGGTAATAAAATAAATCAACATTATAAGTTCTTGAAAGCACTTTTTTGTCCTCCAGAAAAATTTTTTCTTGCCTTGAATCTTCTGACCAGTTCATCAAAATTTTGAAAAATAGCAATTTGACGATTCAGAATAATATACCTTACCTAAAATCTTAGTTCATTCTACTTCCTCCAATTATTCACTCTTTTCTAAGATTTTTATCACTTAATTATCCTTTGATGCAAAATCCATTAAAGGGTACAAAGGAACTGTAAGCTAAACTATGAAGAAAACTTGTAAAAGAAATAATTTGTCCATTGGGCCTACTTATGACCCCAAAATTTATGGCAAATGAGCCAAATGCCAGAGCACAACAACCTACATTCTAGTTTCTCATATTGTTCTACCCCGGCAGCATTGACACTGCCCCTTCCCCCAAAACATAGTTATCCAACACTTTGACAACCATCACATTACTCCGGGATAGTAATGTTAATCTTGCCTACCTTACCCATCAAAATTTTTTCTCCTGTATACTTTGCTCATATTTTTCCCTACTTTCTGCAATGCCGAGGTTTCTTGTGAGACTCAAGCAGGTTCCTTGCCTGATTCATGCAATAACTTTTCAACAATATACACCCAATTATATTTCTTCCCAGTTCCAAAATTCAAGTTCCAACCTACCCACCTGTTACAATCATCTAATTTTATCCATCAGGTGAGGAATATAAGGTAAGACCAATCTTAAATGAATTCTCTCTCTCCTTCATGTCATTCAAACAATTACTGATCTACAAATGTTGCTTCTCAGTATGATGGGGGAACCAAACTTTTCAACAGCAAACAGAAAAGAAAGAAGTGAGAAGCACTGGAACAAGCATTACATCCATTTAGCCAGGGCTTAGTTAAATGAGAAAAATATGAAATGATAATTATCCATACAACTTTAGGTTCAACATTTAATTTTTTAATCTCCCGGTCCTCATGCTCTAAATAGTTTGTTCAAATTGTCATGTCATCTCCACAGAAAGGAGGGTATTCTAGGGCAATATGGGAAACCAAAAGCTATGGTTGCAAAGGAATAGGAAAGTTTTTGCCTAATTTCCATATTTGTTGACTATGATGGCATAAGGCAGCAAGATAGTCCTAGAAAGAGGTTTTAGCGTATCCCAACAAGATCGTGTCAGAAGTATCACAACAGTATAAGAAAAGGAATTCTACCATATAAAAATGAACAAAAATTATATGTATTACAGAGCTTATTCACGTTACATGGTTAGGCATATAACATTATTCCAAGAATATTATCAATAGTATTAAGTCTACTTATGCCTCATAAAACAACATCGTTGCACTCCTTTCCCTGGTTTAGTTCTCCATCTAAAAAGACGGGATATATACTGATTAATACTCCTTGAAGCTGCAGTATCGTTTACCTTCTCAAAAGGGACAAAAACAACTTTGATAGCCTCAAATACCTCCTCAACAGGCTTCGCAGCATCAATCTGCAACAAGGGTAAGTGGTGGCAGTTAACAGCAAGAAAGTTGTCCACATAGAAGCATAAGCAAAACCTTACCTTCCTAACCTTCCCCCTAGCATTATAATGCTCAATCACTGGCATACTAGATTCCACGTAGACCTTGAAACGCTTGCGGATTGTCTCAATATTATCATCTTCCCTTCCCTTCAAGAAATAAGGTACAGTAAGCCACATGTGGAACACAGAAAGCATGCATGCATGTAAAAAGGTGCATTTCAACCTGGTTTCTGCTCAAAAGGCGCCTCTCCATCTCTTCTTCTGAGCAATCAAAAAATAGGACGAATTCTGGCTCAATTTTGGTCTGCAGAGCCACAAAATTTAGCCTTTAGTTAGAATACTGTACACTGACTTCAAACTTCCAACAAGTGGAATCCACCAGATAACTATTTTGAATTTGCCACTTTGACCGGAATGCATATAAATACATAGAGCTTGTAGTATCTAGGCAAAACCTCAAGTTTTGGTTTAAAATACTTACAACAGTCTCAAATGCTGCACGATTTTCTTCATTGCGAGGAAAACCATCAATGAGAAATTTGTCATTTCCACTTTCCTGCATAGCTCTTTGGAGGAGCTTAATTGTTACCTCAGAAGGCACAATCTTTCCCTCCTTAATCATGTTCTGAATCATAGTCCTATATGTAAGCAGAGAACAGTGAATATTTTTGTATAATACAAAATCCTATAAACTACTGGAATCCATAATAACTAATTTAACAAAATATACTTCATGACCAGTGTTTGGAAACAATAGAGTTTGAATCAGCAAATGAATAAAGACCAGATGTATAAGCGCAGAAGCATTGATCAACCATCCACAAGGACACGAAGGCTATGGAAACTGATTAAGACATGATACTGATGTTAGTGAGCATTAGATCAAAGGGGTCACCAGAGATTTAAATGTAACCTATGTAACCATTTCCTCTGCAACATTTTCTCTTCATACTAAACTTCAAAACCATATGACCTCCTAGATACAGAAATATAACTCAGTTCCAAGCAAGAGACACAGAGAAAGCGCTGTTGGGGGTTGGGAGGCGGAATGAACCCGGGCAGTAAGCCAAAGAAGAATTGGTTTATACCAAATAATTTAGAATGACTTTCAAACAGTGTGGTATAGCCAATGTGAAAGCATCCAAATAAAACCCTATACTAGCCAAAGTTTTTATGTTGACCCCTCTGACCAAAATCTTGCTTACCCATTTTCAGAACCAGATTTGATCTCTGCACGAAGAAGATCACCAGCACTGAGATGGGTGAACCCATAGTGTTGAACAATGTTGGCACACTGGGTGCCTTTTCCACTTCCTGGTCCACCTGCTCATTTGACCACATAAGCAGGTAATGTGCCTCAGACAAGCTCACAATATAGACAAAATAAGAAAGACTTAAGATTCAAGAATTTTCATATCATCATACACACACATTTTCATTGAGGTTCTTGTCTAGACATATATAAAATTGCATCCCACTTTGTGTCTAGCACGTTTAAGGGTGCAAATAACTTCAGATTTTTTTTTTTTTAATTAGCAAGAGGGAGATGATTAAATAATTTGTAGGGATTGGCGATCATACTAGCAGTAAATGCAAGTTAAAAACCATTTTGTAAGGCAGTCGCAGAGCTCAGGTTCTTTCTTATCCTTTTTTTTTTTATAACAATTACAGCAACACTTTTTCATAGACTGTACCAACTTGTAAAATTCATGTAGAAAAACAGCACAAGCTACACAGATTTAAATTGATCATAAAGACAATAAAAATGTGGGAATTGTCCTCTAACAAGCATTAACAAAAAATTGTGATTTAATATGCAAAATTAATGAACACAGAATTGCAAGTGATGCAGAAAAATGTTCTCAAGACATCGTAAGTCATTTCAACATGTCAATAATCGGATTCCAAATATCTCAAAATTTATAGTTATGCATCCTACAGCAACGAGGATAACAAATTAACATAGCCTAATAAAAAGATGATTAAATTAAAATATTATGCAGTAACTTGTTATGAAAAAACTTCTCAATCCCAATTTTTAATGAGTGGCCAATAGTTTTGTATGGCATCATGTGCAGTCAGATTCAACTTCTGATGAGTGGTCGTGTTTGTCTAGTTTGAACAGGTGGCAATAGATAAATAGCCTCAAGAGTAAAATTGCATAAATTTGTAGTAGTCATTGATTGCGATTTCCATAAGGACATAAATAACTGTACATTGTTGAACTCACCCAAAACAAAAACAACTGTAACCTTCTTTTCAGCTGTCAAGCTTCCATTTGCCTCCTGCAATGGTGAAGTTTATGAAGACATTAGGGAAAGAAACAAAAGGATCCAAATCACTTGAATTTCTTTAGTAAGAGCAATTGACCAACACAAAATTCCTAAATTTATGCCAACAAGAAAAACAAAACATTCCCAATAAAATTCACAGAAACCAATTCAGGAAGAGCAACATTGACTGAGACCCACTGGCTTGATAAGAATAATAAGTTCTTTACATAAATGAGTCCTTTTTCTTTTCTTCTTTTTTTCCTCACTTTTCTTGGGGATGGGCAAAAGGGGCTGGAAGTGGTAGTGGAAGTGGCAAGGGCAGGGGGGGCATAAACACTTTTGAAGACTACGTTGGGAGGGTAGCCCTCTTAAATGGGCCATTGCAAATCCCAAACCGGATTAGTCGGAGTATTACTTCGGATACCAGTTGGTATAGTACCAAAAAAAAAAAAAAACACTTTCGAAGGATTGAGTAGAATTGCCAATTGGAACCATATTTTTATCCGACTAAATAGCAGCAATGGAGTCTGGTACAAATAAGAAAAGGACTAGAATTTTAGATTTAAAACTCAAAAGTCATTTATCCTTTTTATTTCTCCTTTCTAATATGTTATAAAAGCCAATCAAGTTGTTTCTTACTAAAAATTTCTAATTTCTCTCTCTCTCTCTTTTTCTCTTCATTGGGGTCAGGAGGAACAAAAAGACAACCTAATCGCCATATCCTCCTTTATTTTTTGGTTTGTTAGTGGGAAGAGGGGCAAGACTTGAATCCCGGAGCATAGGCAAGGATTGAAGTCATTCATGTGACTATCTGAGTCAAAGCCCATACCAATTGTAATTCTAAAATCAAGGTTGTGTATATTGTATCACTTCTCAACCATTGTCTCATATCCACAGATTAGGGGGGCCAAAAGATAAATCATTATCATGCTACGAATTCGAAATCAGCTAGTGTTGATAGATACATTATAAATGTGTTTGACTGTGCTGTAACTTAATATATCATATTAAAAATTATTGAATTCAATGTTACCTTCATTCCTGAAGAAATAAAAGCACTTGTTGAGAATTAAGGGGGTGCCGTATACCTTGTTGGGAGTGTCAACAACGGTTCCCATGAGTACCAATCCGATTGTCTTGTATATACTCTCTGCACCAGATCATTGACATTTTAATACCCATATTTTAAACCCACCAAAGAATTGCACCAAACAAATGAATTCTACAGCCCACAAAAACAAATTCACAAAACTTTATTCTTGCAGAAACTAAAATAAAAGTTATCTTACAAGATCAACCAAATGCTACAGACCCAAAAACGCAAAAGTAAATTTTCAAATGGGCAATGCTTTTTGGCATGAAGGAAAAAAAAATAAATAAAAAATAAACCTCATGAAATGTTGCTCTCATGAGCTTATGTATCTTGGATCTTAATGAACAACTGAGATCACAAAAGACTGTGCAGAATAAATTTGTTCATCAATCGTTTGACACTAAAGACATGAAAAATGTCGCGAGATAAATCTCGGTAACAAATAAATTTCAAAACATAAGCCTTCCCCATACAAACATACACACAAATTTCGTTTCATTTCGCCCGTTAAAAAGGGGACATCAGGCAGACTAGATCTGTTAACATCAATCAACATACGAGCTCCACCCGCTCATATTAACAAAGATCATATAAAATATATAATTGCTTTAAGGATGAATTACAAATACATCATATTAGATAATTTTTTAAATGCGCAGAGAAATACCCAAATCAGATCAACAGCACAACAAGGATCTCAGAGAGACACGACCAGTAATGTTGATGCAATTCAAATCAAATAAATTGGAATTAAACTGGGTCGATCGCGGACTGGGCTAAAAAATGATGTTTGAAAAACAATTGAAAACATAGGATCCGAGTCAAGAACGCGAGATCGAAGCTTACAGTAGAGATTGCGCAGATGAATGTCTAATCGATCTAGAGAGAGGAAACAGGAATCCGAATAGTGGTGAGAGGAGTACTTATAGAGAGAGAGAGAGGAGCAAAATGTCTTAACTCTGACACAAAGGGAGGCGCTAAGGTATGCGTTTCATTCAGGTGGACTCGCATTAGAGCCGAGACTACCGTTCTCCTTGCGTAATTTAAACGGCTTTAAACGGACGGATCTGACCCTTCAAATCTCCGTTCCGTTACTGATCTTTAAAAGCCCGCAATAAAATAAATAAATAAATTATCTTCCATGATACAAAAATTAAAAAAAAAATTATATAATTCATCGGATCAAATAATTTCTTTTAAATCAAGGTAAATTATCCTGTAAAATAGATTTTATAATCTTTACTAAATATAAAACAATAAAAATTAAATTACAAAATATATCATTTTTACAAAAAAAAATACAAACGAACGCTTATATAAAACTCAGATATCAGTAACTTTTTGAGTATTTTTCGCTTTATATTTTTATATTTTTTCAAATATATCTATATATTTTTTCAAATTACTCATATTTAACATAAATTCGACTAATAAAAAAAGACTTTAATTCTAATGAGTTAAGTTTGAATTTAATTTTAATCTTGTTTTAGTAAATAAGTATAATTTTAGTAATTCATAATCCATATCGTCTGCAGCCGTTTATAAATATAAAGATTGTCATTTTTAAAAAATAAAAAATTTCTAAATACTCTGTCACTGTGATTAACCCTACCAACTCTTGACAAAAACTAATGGCTCAGGATCAAACCTGTTGTGCAAATAAAAGCCAAAAGGTAAGGTTGGAAAAGTGCAATGCAAACCTCTCTAAGCTCAACTTAGGTTGTGGTGGTGAAAAGGGATCAATTCTTCGAGCATATGGGGACCATAAAGCTAGGGCTCAAGCTGAGGCCTCTTCACTTGTCGCTCACTTAGCAAATGCAATAGGCTACGGAAAAGGAATTGGAATTCAATTCCCTCTACTGGTTGGAATTCTGTGAATGTGATTCCTCTCCGCTTCCTCTTTAATCAGGTTGATCCTCGGAATAATCCTTTCGATAACTCTTGTCTATTCTCTTTAGGCCAAGTGGATTTCAACTCCAGCTATTTGAGTGAAAACAATCTGTTTTTGTTTTTTTTTTTTTTTTTTTGTTTTCAAAAACTAATGCCATGTTGGCTCAAGAAATGTCATGCAAGTCTTCAGAGGAGTCTCGTTATAGAGGGTCAAACCTGAATACGGCTTCCATTTTGGAATGTTTAAACTCACTGGTTTCATGAAGTTAGCTGTTATCATCCGACTGGGTCTTTTATTCCTAACATGGTTTAGACATTGACGAACTGCAAAAGAAAACATAGGGATTAATCACAATCATTAAGGCCCTTCCTTCAGCTGATTTCAAGCCGATAGTGGTGTTATGCCTAAAATCAATTCTGTTTGGTCCTGCTACAGTACCGGAGATGGTGTTGGTGCATTCCTTACTAATGTGGTCTTTTTTTTTTTTTTTTTTTAACAAAATGGATTAAACTATCCTTATATAAATAATTTTTTGCTTTTTCTCTGATCTCTACTTTTCCAAGTGAGACCCCAAGCATTTCAACCATTTTTCCTTTTTTTTTAATTCTATTTTCTTCCATCTTTCACTTTTTTATTAATTTTGCCTTTATTATATACATAGCAAATGGAAATGGCGACAGAACAATATATATATATATTTTTAAATTAGCTTATCTCAAACGAAATGTGGTCAACCCCATCCACCCTTTCCCATGCATCTCTTATTCTGATACGAACCCTAGCCGCCCGTTCCCCTTCGTCCCTTTCTCTCCTGTAGCCCCAGGAACCACCAAGAGAGAGAGAGAGGAGAGATGAAATTTGCGGTACAGAAGGCGTGGAGCAACAGTGGAAGAGCTCGAGTGGGGGTTTTGGAGTTTGGGTCGAACCACAAAATCGAGACTCCTTCTCTCCTGCTGTCCACTCGGAAAGGTCTTCCTCTCTTCATCTCCCCAGACCTCCTCCCTTCTCTTCCTTCCCCCGATTCCCATCTTCTTCAAGTCAGCCCTTTTCACTTCTTAGAAGGAATTTCCGCTAAAACGATCTCAGACATTGGAGGTCTTCATCACATGGTTGGCTTGAATTTCAATGATTATGTGCTCGTGGCAGTTCCACGGGATTCCCTTGTTTCTCTTCCTGATTGTGATGGAACCAACAAATTTGGGGCTTCTTTCGAAACTCTAGGTGGCCGTCGCTTAATTAAGCCTTCCGATTACATGAATTTGATCAATTCCATGAAACCCAACTTGTGGGTCTCTCTCGCCGACGAGGTGCCGGCATGGGTTTCCAAAAAGAGACACAAAGCTTCAGTTGATCGAACTATCACGTGGCTTGACCAATGCCTTTCAGAACAAAATCCCAGTAATGTGGCTGTTTTAGGGCCCATTGTTGGAGGTTCAGATGTTGGAGGTTCAGATGTTGAAGAACGTCATCGTTGTGCTGTTGAAGTCTCCAGGAGGAATGTATTTGGTTATTGGATTGGTGGGTTTGGACTTGGAGAGAGCAGAAATGGGCGCTCTGCCCTTTTGTCTGCAATTACAGACCATTTACCAGTGGAAAAACTGCGCCAGATTTGCGGGCTTGAACTTCCGGAGGAGGTCTTGCAAGGAGTTGCGGCAGGCGTAGATCTCTTCGATTCTACTTACATTTATCACCTCACTCTTGGGGGATTTGCGCTCTCCTTTCCGCTGGAAAGAACAAGAGCAATAGAGAAAGATGCAGCAATCGAGCTGATTGAAAAGGCAGGAAGTGACCAGACAAAGATTAATCTAAGAGATATTATCCATAGGAAAGACATGTCACCAATTGTGGAAGACTGTGCCTGCTATACTTGCAGGAATCACACCAGAGCGTATATTAATCATCTGCTCAATGTTCATGAAATGCTTGCTCAAATTCTGCTTGAAATACACAACACCCACCATTATTTGGCCTTCTTTCGGAAAATTAGAGAAGCAATTAAGGCCGGTGAGTTCGAGGAATTTCATGCGATGTTCGTCAAGAACAGGCGTGAGCATCTTGCTGTTTCTTCCGTTTGTGCATGATTTTGTTGCAGAGGTTTTCCAAAAAAGAAAAAAAAAGAAGGGTTTTGGTTCACAAAAGAAGAGGAATTATTCATATGTTCAGTGTAATGCAAAATCTAGCGCTCATCAACGTGATAAAGGGTCTCGCCACCCTGCTAGGTAGTCCAGCCAACTAAAATAGCTCTGGCCCACTTGGGAAAGCTGGTTGAGTGCAGCTAAACTTATTTTCTTTTATTGTAACTATAATATATATTTTTAGACTTGAAATTCGAGTAATGAGCTGAATTTAATTTCACTGGGCATGACCCAAGCTGTACAGAGAAGTGAATACCATTATAACAAGATTACCCATCCAGACTATTCATTCTCACTATCAGAATAAGAAAAGAAAATGTCACTAGCTATGGCCAACTTAGGGTTCCCAACATGCAAATAGCAAACTAAATCTCAGCTCCAGCTTAATTCAACTGAGCACAAAGTTGCAAACTAGCTGAGACCCACTAAATCAAAATCAAAATCACTTCTCATACAAGCCAGGGCACACTAAATGTAAACAGTTTTTGAGCCTACTATTAATAAGAGCAGTTAAGAGTTAATGATGAAAGCTACCTGCATGAATAAATAGGAATGCTCTCAAGAACCCTTGAAATGCAAGCATGTAATTCCTCTCTGGCAGGGTAAACTTCATGAGCAACAGGTACTAATTCCTTGACCAATAACCCATTTTCAGCAGGTTTTGGTGCAACCTCCTGCACCTTTCTCCTCACTTCTTTTTCCACTCTAGCTCTAAGCTTCAGCTCATTGATGCCCATCACCAGCTGTTTCCTCTCAAATTTCTTCCTCTCCTTTGGTAGTTCTAAACAAGCTGACCCAGTAGAGAACAATGCACGTATATTCTCCAAATTATTGCCAAAATTCACACTTGCAGCAAATTTACGCATGATCATCACAGAATATTGGGTTAGTTATCCTGCTCTCAAAAGGCCATTTTAAGTAGAGTTAAAAACCAATTCACTTATTGCTGCATCAAAAACTAAAAAGTATTAAAAAAATGGACGGCCCTATCAATATGTATTTGCTGATGGTCAAGCCGTTGTTAGTGCAAAAAATTGAGTACCATATGGGAGTCCTATGAGAAAAATCGATAACCTTAGTAGAAATTGAATGACGAGGAAGGATATTGGCATAACATCGCAGTATATAGAATATCAGGCAATTCACACATTAGATACAAGTGTTGAAAAATTCATAAATTTGATTCAATTTGGGAGAAAATCACATTTTCCTCATCACTAAAAGATTACATTGGGGATGTACATAAACAAGATGTACAGTAATTAAAGAGTGACAAGTGTCCAAAGTCCAGAATGTTCTATAACTAATTCTGTGCATATTTGCCTTGCTGGGAGAATATGCAATGCTGTCATAACAACTAAGGAAGATTCCAGCATGTGCAGGCTATCATCAAGCATTATTCTCTCGAGCCCAAATATGACCATTACTCTCACCGCCATTTCAGTAATATTTTATAGAGTGTCACAAGCAATTCATCAAACACATGGTGTGCGAAAGTCCAACTAGAAATAAATTGCGTTGCACCAAGTAACAAAACCCATTTGAAGCCTCAACTCAAGCAAAAGTTTGGAGCTGTTCGCAAATTCTGTCAAGGAAATCTTGGAGTGCTCTATCAATGGAGAACTTGATTCTAACAACATGGCTGGTATGCTGTATAGTTGAAAGAATTGGATTAGGTGCTTGATGTTTTATGATTTTCAGTCTGATGATTTGTTTATTAGACATACTTGTTTGCAAATATGCTATTGTAATTTGATCTATAGAGCACTAGATAAATTTACTGAAACACATATGGGATCTGCCTAGAATCTTCATCTTAGAGAGGAAATGAAATGGAAGATTCTATAATTTCTCAGAGCATTCGGTTATTTGCATTAATGGAATTCTAGCAACTCATCTAGAGCTTTTGTTTCTTGCTGACAGTCGTGAGATTACTAGAAGATGCATTTGCTTCCTTTGAGAAGAACTGTATGAGAGAAATCCAAGCGAATAGAGCAAGGATTTCAAAGTTACTACATGAGGTAAGTTTTGGCAGACATGTCAACTTAGTTACCTGTCACATCCCGTTTAAAAGATCATAGCTCATAGATCTTTTCTTTTATCCCTGTATGATGATGGACGTGCATTTCTGGTCATTGATGCTTATAACTTTATCAAACCCTGTAAGCTCACCTAAACCTATACTAGATGCACTTCCCATTTATTTGTATTCCGACCATGAGCTAGCTGATTATGCCTGTGTTCAGAAAATTGGCTATGACAATGCTGCAGCAGTTGCCAAGAAAGCCCACAAAGAGGGAAGTACTCTGAAGGTAATAATCATACTCATAATTAACTTTGTTAGTTTATTTATTCATTGTCTACAGAGGGAATAGCTTGGATTTTTTCTAGGAGCTTTTACAATGATGCACTGGAGCTGCCCTAATAGAGGCCGGTCTTGAATTGTTTTTAGCCTGTAGTCCTTTTAAGGAATGCAAATATATGGAATTGAGACCATACGTAGCTACTAGTGTTTGTTGCGATTTAAAACTACAACCGATGAACTAGGTGGGCACATTAATGACCCTATTCTTTGTAGCATACCATGACGGAACTAGGTGAGATATATGGAGCGATAAGTAGTTTTCCAAAAAGGAAAATGCATGATGTTGAAATTTTAGGAATCATTCATACTTTATGTGACGTATTCATTATTCAGTGACCTGCGCTGTGGCCTTCATTCTCCCTGAAAATGAACCATGCTGCAGCATAATGCCAGTAAAATCCTTATCTCCTTTTATCTTATTAGAATTATCAAGTTGGATGCTTTCTTGTTTCCAATAATTTCTCAGTTTTTTTTCCTTTAATTAATTTTTTCTTTTTTATTTTTCTTTTCTTTTGCCTGCAGTAAGTTAATAAATTAGTTGAGTACTGGGATGGTCAATTCTACACAATGTGAGGCTCTCCCAATGGTCTGTGCTCAGGTAAAACTGCAGGAACTTTTTTTTCTTATTCTCTCTCTCTCTCTCTCTCTCTCTCTCTCTCTCTCTCTCTCTCTCTCACTAGCATTTTTTGTTTGGATAATATGATTTTTGAAATATGTATTGTGGTCTATCCAACAAAAAATTGGTTGATTTGCAAATGGTAAGAGTAGTTGGAGAAAAGACTTACGAGCAAAGCCAGTGACAGGTTGGCTTTCTCTGAATATTAGTATTTGAAAATTTCAGAAACTTCCTTGAAGCATCTGATCTGGGAAAGTAGATGTTGTAGATTGCAGTAGTAGACTATTTTGAGATTAGGTGATAATTAAAATAATATTTAGAGCAACCTACATGGCTGGTGTTTGTTGCATGTTTGAAATAAACTATTTTGAAATATATAAACGTAACAACATGGATGGTATGCTTTATATTTGAAAGAATTGGATTAGGTGCTTGATGATATCTGATTTTCAGTGTGATGATTTGTTTATCACACATACTTGTTTGCAGATAGGTTATGTAATTCGACTATGGTGACAGGTTCAACAGCCCAAAGAATGACCAGAAGTTAGTGGTTAGCTTTATGTGGTCTAAACTTTTACTTTGTTGCACAACTTCAGAATGTATACATCATGCTTTAGAGAGTTAGCTGACCATTCTTACTGTGTATATCAGTTTTCAACATAAGATGTTACATGTTGCATGTTTAGCAGATGTTACATGTTGGATGTTTAGCAGATGTTATTTGGTGTGCATTAGGCTGTTTTGAGAATTCTTTCTGATAGCACAACAAAATCAAAAGCCGGAATGCAGTTATTGAAAATTAAGCTTTTGGGGAGATAGAAAAGGTTTAAAAGCTATACCTTAGTTTTATGTCGTCTAAACTTTTACATTGTTGCACTACATAAAAGAAGCTATAGCAAATCACCCCAAAGTGGATTGGGACGTAAAACATTCGGCATTCATAGACTGTCTTGGCCTTGTGTGTCAGGGTTCAAATGATTGTTCTTCATTACCATTTTTCTTACCATCATTTTAGCATTCTCGTACTGTTACCTTATGTTTTGTTTTTGATGCTGAGGCCTTTGCAGATATTCGGCCACAAATATTGCTTATGATAGTTACAAGGCTTATTTTTTCCTTATGGTCAGATTAACTTCTAAAACATCTCTTTGATTAATATTTTTATTTGTTGAAGAGTTTTCCAGTTGTGTTCAACTTTCTACTAGTTGTATCATATTGATGTATCATCTCGTATGATCTATGGAGAACTCAATGATTTATTTTTTTTCTTCTTCAGAAAACAAAGAAAAGGCAGTTTTAGTATGAAGACTTTGTTCAGATAATTGAAATCCATATCCTTCCAATTTTACATGCAAATCCAAATTGTCAATGAAGTTGAGATCTAAACTCTTCTTATATTTTGATACCTATAACTAAGAGGATGCTGATTTCCCTGTTATTCCCTAAAGTGGCCTGTTGGTATTCCCTTACTTCAGTACTTTATGTTGTGTTGTCATTGCAGCATAGATCTTTGCACATACCTAACTGCTGGCACTGTTAATGATGTTGTATATTTGCTTATGATCAGACAGGAGAGAAAGCAATTCCATTAAATACTTCAACACTGAGCAAAAAAACCATATACAAGGAGGAGAAGTAAATTTAATTTCCAACTTATATTTTCATTATCCTGTACTGATACCTTATTCAAAGAAATGCGAGGGATCTATCATATGAATTTATGTGGTGTGAATTTTAGTAGGTCAGCATGCCTAGTTTTTTGTGAGTGTAGATTGTTAAATTGGCTTATAGATACTTCAGTTGATACAAAATTTAATTTCCAACTTATATTTTTCATTATCCTGTACTGATACCTTGTTCAAAGAAATGCGGGGGATCTATCACATGAATTTATGTGGTGTAAATTTTAGTAGGTCAGCATGCCCAGTTTTTTGTGAGCGTAGATTGTTAAATTGGATTATAGATACATCAGTTGATACAACTAAGTAAGAAATCATTCTAGTTTTCTTTGACCACTGATGTATGGTTTAGCTGATCAAGAAAGAGGAGGAAAAAAATGGTAAGAAAAGAAAACAAAAGTAATGATAAGAGTTTAAGTCATTCCTCAGGCAGTAAAGGATACTTGGACATATACGTTAGCCTAGGTATAAATATATTTCTTTTCCTGCTTATGGGATTTTAATACAATGCATCTGAAACTCTAGCTTTTGTATTTAATGAGTTTGGTTTTATTTGAAAATATCAAGCTTCCTTTGAATGTGTGACATTCTTATGTAATCTCAACATGGTCTCATTGTGGATTTCATGTAGGATGGTGACACTTCTGGAGCATACCAAGACTGCTAGCATATAAAGTTGGATGTCATTGCTGCTGGTATATCACTTGAAACAACTGCTGTATGATAAAACACAAAAGTTCATGGTTCTTGAAATAATAAGGTTCTTGAAATAATAAGGTTCTCATGAACTACTGGCTGCTATTTGCAGAAGGAATCAGAAGTTCTGCCACACTTATCCGGGTATTTTGCTAAACTATTTTGTGCTCATTTATTGTTTGGAGTTTGATCCTTGATTATCCAGGTACTTTCCTCGATCTTTGTGTTATCAATTGCTCATTTGTTGTTTGGAGTTCGATCTTTAATTATGCTCAAGCCCCATTGACTTGCCTGGCAGCTGTTTCAGCTTAATGTTATTGTTTGTGACCTTTTTAGTATTTCATGGGTACTAATTTGTTGCATCAGGTAGTAGAATTCAGATATATAAAAAGTGTCCAGGGAAAAAAAATAGAAAAGAAATTGAGAAATGGAGAGTTAGTGATCTTTACCTGTTCTAACCCATCAAATGGGTTCTACGAAAATTACTATATTATAATGCAAAGTTATTTATTGAACAAAATATAATTTTTTTGCTATCATATTGGTGTCATTTTTTTATTTTTACTTCTCACTAGAGCTATTTGTGCATTGGGTGAGCCTTTTTTTTTTTCACCAGAGCTATTACCCGATTTTCTGTTTGTCTTTCTTGGTTTGTAACTCCATGACTTATCTCTTAGTCACACACTTTTCAACTCATAGTATATACTAAAGGACTTTTAGAGAAAATCAACATTATCTTTCCTCATTAGAAACCTGATACTCAAAATTAGTAATCTTTGAGAAGCTTTTTTTTTTTTTTTGGCTTAAAACCCATAAATTATTTTCTTGTCTACAGATGTCTCTCCTGAATTCACCTGAGGCTCCTAGAATTTTGCACAACCCCTTTTAGCCTCTAAAATGTACCAGCTTGCAAATGTTTTGCACCAAGTTTAGCAGCAACAATCATTCTTTCATTTGAGAATGCCATGGACTATTCTCTCCTAAATTCACTTGAGGCCCTTAGAATTTTGCACAAGAACTCCTTTTAACCTCCACATTGCACCTGCAAATGTTTTACGCCTTCTAGTTTAGCAGCAGCGATCATCCTTTCATGTGAGAATGCCAAGGACTATTCTCCCATTAGTGCCTCTATTTTTTCAGTGTAATTCACAGTACCAAATAGTCACCCACCCACCCACCCACCCACACACATATATGTATATGTGTTAATACGATGGTGACATACATAACATATAGGCGCCTCTATGTATGAAGAATATATATGAAGACTAGCATATAGGTAAAATTTGGTAAGAACTTTGCTGTTGAGGTTAACAAGATCCCACAGCAGGCTGGATGAATTTCCTCCCATAAGCACCATAAGCATTAAAACTTGCCTTGCTAATTTTGACAACATTAGATTCCCAGGATAGCCTGGATAAGCTCCAGAATTGAATATTCTAGGGCAGGCTGAAACCACCTCTAGAGCAGCTGAAGTATCCCCTTGAAAATTCCCATTCTTGAGAGGGTTAGTTGCAGCTACTATGAGAAAGTTAGCAATGATCATGCCATCAGAGCCGATTCTTTTTTTTTTTTTTTGGGTGCAGATCCATTAGGCACTTCAAGTGCTGGACCTGGTGGGCCATCTGCCGGAATTACAAAAGGCCACAAGAGGACACTGTCTAATTTTATCATCAACATGGGCATAGACCAAATTTTAGGCTGGCCCAGACTTTCATGAAAATCTCAGAGTTCTTGAGATAACCATTGACCATGCAATCATGTGTGGGAGCTAAAGTGTATAAATTCCAGTTTCATGAAATTCTAATTTCAGCATGACATCTAATATAACTGAAAGCATATGTTGATGGTCTTGCCTTTTGCTAGTGTTGGAAGTTCGAGGGTTCGTTTCCTTTG
Source organism: Dillenia suffruticosa (assembly GCA_033439265.1). Classification (NCBI taxonomy): domain Eukaryota; kingdom Viridiplantae; phylum Streptophyta; class Magnoliopsida; order Dilleniales; family Dilleniaceae; genus Dillenia; species Dillenia suffruticosa. The sequence goes on along the minus strand of JAVTVX010000020.1, from coordinate 24,309,396 downwards.
AGACCTATCCCGCATGGTAAATCTAGTTAATTAAGCACTAATACAAGGAGGTAAACCAAAATGTGGTATTTACTGCAAAAATGTGATATTTAGAATTCAACTTTAATCAAAAACCAAATAAACTGATGAATGGTTTAATTAGGAAAAGGAAAAACAACACTAAAAGATTTATTTCTATTCTTTACTGATCCTCTTTATTTTCTATTCTATCCATTATAGAAAAGCACATGCAATGAATGGTTTAATTAGTAATTTTCCTTTTGGATGTGCAGACTTGGTTCTTCTGTTGTTTGTTTTTTTTTTCTTTTTTTGTTCGTTTTTACTGCCTCTCATCTGATGGTGCTGTTGGCTGTTTGGAAAAGTGGGTCTGTCACCATAAAAAACCCCATTTTCCAATTATTCATCCTCTGACTATTATTCATTTGCTTGGCAAAGGAACTTGTAGGAAAATAATTTCGGATTTCAGCATGTCGAGTCCCCCCCCCCAAAAAAAAACCCTAATCACAGAAGCAATTTCCCCCCGAATTCGATCAAACCCTGACAATTTCTTCTCCCTTATGAACTGAGCTTTGCGTCTACAAACTCCGATTCCCTCAGGGAAACGAGTCAGAGTTCTTTGCACCTAGTTTCTGTCGAGAGAGGGAGAGAGTTGCGTTGTATGAATACCACACATCAGTCGAGCTTTGTTCCAAATTAACCTCAAAAATCAAAAAATTTTTTAAAACAACACCTTTCAAAAAATATTTTTAAATCTAACACACTCATGTCGTGACTTGAAGTCAGGACATTACTGTTCAATATTCAATGTTTAATGAATAGTACATGTCGTGACTTTAATAAATAGTGCATACTGTTTAATGAACAGTAATGTCATGACTTCAAGTCACGGCATGAGTGTGTTAAATTTGAAAATATTTTTGAAAACTATTGTTTTAAAAGTTTTTTGGTTTTTGAGATTAATTCGGAACAAAGTTCCGGTCAATCTTGTGTTGTTTTGTTTGATTAGGTAGGATGTTGATGTTTTTAAATAATGAATTGAGTTGCATGGTGTGATTTTTTTTGCTTTATTGCTCTGCGATGGAAATTGGAAATTTGTGGAGGGTTTCTTGTGGAATTAATTATTGTTTTACATTCAATATGTTACTAAAAATTTTTTAAACTGTTGATCTTGCAAGAATCTAATCTGATTATTGGAAACGAAAATAAAACAAAAAATAGATACCAAATGACATAAAAAAATATATATTTTATAAAAAAATAAAAAATAAAAAATAAGTAAATAAAAAATTTAAATATTTTTATATAAATATTAATTATTTTATAGAAATAATAAATATCCTTCTTTTATAATAAAAATAAAAATGATCAAATATAAAATTATTAATCATAAGGTAAATAATATTAAAAAATAAAATTATAAGTAAATTAATATGAAAAAATATGTAAATATAAAAATATAAATAATTTATTAATATGACAAAATATGTAAATATAAAAAGTATAAAAATTTTTATATAAATATTTATTAATTTAGTACGTTGAAACGTTTTAGAAATAAGAAATATTTTAGAAGTAAAAAATATTTTAAAAATAAAAAAATATTAATATCGAAAAGTTTTCATAAACATGAGTAAAAAATGATGGTAACAACTTTAACCAAGCAAAACAAAGGGAAACTATTATTAATTCTAAGACTTGAGATAAGGATTTTAACTCTTTTTGACTTTGTCCATTTATTTTTCGTATTTATCAATTTCGATGGGTCAAATCTTTAGTTGTTATCCAAAGAGAAATAATTTTTTTTAAAGGAATTTATAAATAAGAAGAAACCTACAAAAATAATTATTCAAAGAGAAATCCAACTCCGAAAGAGTTGACCTCAACCTATTAAATACAAACGCCACTAAATCATACCTACGGTATGACAACAACTATCAACAAATGCAAAAACACTACTTTTTTTGGGCATTGATCTTTCGGTATCTGAAATATCATTCTGATTAATTCGAGTCGATCTAACTGTGAGATTCGAATCCAAACGCTTGGTTAAAAGACACAAAATCCTTCCCACCGTATCGATCGACCTTTGGTTACAAAAACACCGCTTCATAACTATATAAAAAGGGTAATTCTATTCGAACATTCTCATTAAAAGAGGCGTGGAGATTAAGGAAGCTGCATCATTGTTCAAAGTGCGGACAAAGGAAAATCCGACGAATATAGGAATAGGGTTTGTCTCAAGTAATTGCAATAACGAGGAAAATATGCTACTGATACCTAATATTCTCACCCCCCACACGCCCAACAATGAGCATTCTCGGGTACAATGATTTTTTCAATTTTAATTTGTATAAATTTGAGACAATGTTCATCGGATATTCCAAGTTTCTCACTCATTACCTAAGAATGGACATTAATCCTCACCTACTATTTCAAAACAAAGTTTAACGATATGTTTAACAAGCTAATCGAAAATAAAGATTAAAAAAAAAAAACGAAAAGGGAAAGAAAAGGGAGATAAAATTAAAAATCATATTTGACAACAAAATATATAATTAAAAAAAGAAAAGAAATGACAATAAAATAAAAATTCACGTTTTAGGGAAAGGGAGGAAATATAATCAAAAAGTGCATAAATTTATTATTTTATTATTTTTATTTTTTATTAAAATTTTAAAATAAAATATATAAAAATAAATTTAGTATTTATAATTTTAAAAGAGAATTCCTCCTCTCTAAAATTCACCGACTTTGAAAATTTGAGTTCTTTAAAAATTCTTCATTTTCCTCCTTTTTTTTCTCATTAAAACCCTCCGTCCAAACGAACCGTCAAGGAAGTGCTCCATAAAATACGATCAGTTCAAAACACACTTATTACTTTTTAAACCTAATGCCATATGTGCCTGGTAACCACCGAAAGTGGGAACACAGATTAATAAGGGAAATTGTTTCTCCAGTAATGAATTTCTATAAATTAATTAAGAAAGCACCATATATGGCACCAGTATTCAAACAGAATCAACCAATTCTCAGCCGCCCCACTCTTTATGTTTTCTTTTTTAGCACGAATGGGATGAGTTCATGGATTTGCACAATCAGAAAATGATAAAGGTAAACTCCCATCATTATAAAAGTTCTCATCTTTGCCCTTTTGTTCCGATATCTTCCCTATTTGCTACCTATAGCATTTTATTAATAATAATAAAAAAACAAAAATTTTTGCCGATCAGTTATTGCTCAAGTGACACTATCACTCTCTTTTATAAAAGTTTCGAGTTCGAATTTCTCTCTATATTATAAAAAAATATAAAAATATAAGTTTTAGTATTCATTAACATGAATTCAAGACCTTGACTTTACATAAGAGGACCCGATTGTGGGACAAAGTATAGTGCCGGAGGTTACGTGGCATCTGTGTTTGTCACCATCACCGTTTTCGGGTCAAAATGTAGAAGAGTAACATATAATGACGAGGCAACATGATTGGGTCCAACCAGAACCTTTATCTGCATCTACTGTTCTTCTGTTCCTTAACCGTCCCATGTCTAATTCATTGGATGATCGAAAAATGTCTAACTAATTTCTCTTAAATAACGTCTCAATCGACTTTTTTGTATAAATAAAAATAGATATTAAAAAAATTTTATCCCTTAAACATTCAAGCTTAACTGGAGTCAGATTTACTCGAATCTAATATAATTCTAGTTTATAATAAAAAATAATACTTTTAAAAAAACTCATAAATCCACTAAATAATAAAAGAAATTTTCTTGGTTTTATAAGAAGATAAAAAAAAAATAAATTAAATTATGTTTACTATTTTATCCTTGTATTTTTATATTTTTTAATAAATTGAAAAATAAAAGGATATATATTTTTTTTATAATTTATAAGTTTATAAAAAGAATTGGTATTTATTTATATGAATGAGGAAAGTTGGGCCCCTGGGATGATGGCTCTTCCACTTGTAGTGGTCTGTGTTAAATCTTCTTTTCAAAAGCCCCGAGACAACCTGGGAAAGCAAACGAACTGATTACTTTGAAACAATTCCTTTAGGGGTTGTTGGTGTTTGAAGAATCGGATGTATCTAAGATGTTGCAATTTGGCATCATGTTGTTCTCATGAACCTTACCACAATTTTTCAAAAATTTTAATTAAAATAATATTTTTATATAAAATATATGAGTTTACAATTAAAAACAACATCTTATCATACTGACAACTTTTTCTTACATCATAAATTTATTTAATTTTAATTGAATATAATCTTAGTTGTTATCGAAGAATAAGAATGTAACAGAGATATTCGGAGTAACAATGTGGTCTTGTTTTCATCTTAGGATTCGTTCACTTAGTAAGATCAGCCCCAAGGATCGGGGAATATTAATAAGTACATATCATATTATTATTTATATCAAATTATTTTAAATTGAGTGATCGAATACTTTACATCATAACTAGAGATTTTGAGTGCGAGTTTTAGAAATGAAAAAAAAAGAATTTAAAAGAATTAACTCTTAAAATAGATTTCACAGTATTCGAACTGAATTAGTTAAACAAAACTCAGATACCGATAATGAAAAAAAAAATATATTATTATTTATTATTTATTTATCATCAAGTATATTTTGTTATCGGTTTATTATTATTTCTTATGCTCCACTCTGTAAAAAAGTTCTGTATTTATTCACATCCCTTTGTCTTAAAAATCCTTTTGCCTTTTCTATTAGATAGGTTTTTCCCGGTAAGAACTGGCTGAAGAATTTCTTTGGCTAATATTGAAAAGCAAGGTATGAAAGGGGGCAACAAAGAGAAATAAGTCATAATTGTGGGGTAATTATGTAAAACTACTTTTTTCACTTCTCCTGAACTGATCCACAATCATAAAATGCAATACGATGGAATCCTTGCGCTGCACGCATCTTTTATCTCCAAAATACCCCTACCTTTTTTGTAGAATTATCACATGGCCGTATCATTTGTATGCCACTCAACTCTTGTAAGGGCGTTTCCGTGGTACAGAGCAAAAGAGAAGGGTATTTTAGGTCAATTAGAATAAAAACTCGTAATTATCACATTGCCTTCAATTTCCACCGCTAATTGAAGAGAAACTTCGCCAACAGCCGGCGCTGCCTGTGGCGTCAAGAGATTGGCCCACGTGGCAAACTATTAGGTTTCTAACTAATCTCCAATTTCTCGTGAGATGACATGAGAAATGAATTCGAATTGAACGAAATACAAATTCTCGTCATCATTTTTAGAAAATTCTCATCTCGTTCTTGGTCAACACGTGAAAATAAATAAATAAATTATTGGAATTAAAGGTCTTATCATTCTCATCAATTATTTTATTATTAAAATTTTAAAATTAGTATTTAAAATAAATAAGTACTACAATTCTTAATTATAATAAAAAAATTTAATAAAAATAAAAAATTCTCTCTTTTTTTTTTTTACATATAAAACACGAAATCTTTATGAAAAAAAGAAGGACGGTGTCATTTGAGCTTCAAGTAATTGGTATAAAAAATTCTCTAAATAAGTATGAAATTCATATTTAAAAGTGCAATTTGTAAGCTGCAGACTCAGTAGTTTTAAATATATTTCTGTGGGTGGTGACATGTTCATGACAGTATATATATATATATATTAGAGTTCATGTGGATGTTTTTTTTGGAATTGGATTTGTAATCAATTTTCATTCTAATTAGTCAATTTTCCTATTTGGGTATCTTCAAAGGACATTAAAAAAATGATAAAGGTCACTTCTATAAACTAAAAATTATTGTCCTTTCGATCTTAAGGTGGTTACTATATTGTTCAAATTTAATTCAGAATGCTTGACCTATTCAATTTCAAGGGTCGTGCTTATCTCAATTCTACCATTATTGAATTAAATCTATCCAGAATACTATAAAACCCGTTATATGATTGACTCTTCTAAATCTCATTTATCTATTTTTATATCTTGAATTTGAGATTTATAATTAAAAAAATATAGCACTCGATTTTATGTCTATGGAAATTTGGTTATTCTACTATTATTGATAATAAAGTCAACTCAGAGATTTTTAAGTTTTATTAGTGTACTTTTCTAGATTGATTAGATGGTAGAAAAAACACGTTAGATCATGATCCCTCTATAATAAAATTAAGTTTTTAAAGGAACGATCTAGTGGTACAAATCTTAATCCTGAATTCAAATTCTTGTATAATAAAAAAAATTAAAGAAAAGCACTGATTCATTTCTTTTCATGTTTTAGATTATTTGTCTGCAAAAGATTTGATATAAAGATATATATATCGAAAATATGTAGAGAAGAGTTTAATTTTTTATTTAATAATAATATTTTAAATTACCCATTTTTAAGTTTATATTCTTTAAAAAAAACACTAATTTATACTAAAATTTAAATTTAAAATAGACAAAAATAGAGTATGAATTTAAATAACTGAAAGATCTCCCTAAAAGATAAAAGTAAAATTGTTCTCTTAAAAGTTTTTTTTCTTACCTTTTTTTTGTTGAGACAAACTCAAAAGAATATTGTCATCTAATATTTAATAAAAATAGGAATTACTGCATAAATAAATAAAAAATTATTGCTTAAACCCTCATTGCATTGTAAGAATCCACAGATTCGTGAGAATTTCAAAAATAATATATTTAGTTACAGTACTCTAATTTAAGAAGATCTGATATTGTTCTCAAAATATATAAAATGAATTTAGACTAATTTTTTAATAAAATAACAGAATATTAATTTTGTAAAAGAGAAATCATAAAAAAAAAAGAGTTAAAAAAAATGAGAATAAAGAAAAAGAAAAAGAAAAATCTACTCGTAAACACAGCCGCCCAAAAATAAAGAAACGATGGAAGGACAAAAATGGTGTTGATTAAGGATAAATCGCGAGATTACGAGGAGGGAGAGACCTATTCTACGTTCCGGTCTAATCCTTCCGTTTCACACTCGCAGGTTAGAAATGAATAAGTAAATAAATAAATCAAAAATCAGAACAAAACAAAAAAAAATAAAGAAAAAGAAAAAATGAGAATTCCGAATCCGTTATTTAAGCCCACCACACCCAGCACCTCCGACTGCGAGAGACGGGGAGAGACGGTACACCTTTCATAAAACAATAGAGTTTCATCTTTCAGAGAGAGAGAGAGAGAGAGAGAGAGAGAGAGAGAGTTTCAAAGCATTGGTATTTGATATTTATCTTTATTGTTCTTTGGATACATACACACACACACACACACACGAGAGAGACAGAGAGATGAAGTTTTGCAAGAAATATCAGGAATACATGCAGGGGCAACAGCGGAAGCTGCCTGTAGTTGGGCTCAAGAAACTGAAGAAGATTTTGAAGAAGTGTAGGAAAGATCTTCAGGCTCATGATCAATCCATTGATGGGTTTCTTGATTCTCCCACCAATTGTCCTCATCAATGCCCAGGTTGGTTTTTATATTCTCCTTTTGTCTTATTTAATTTGATTTGAGTTTTTTATTGGGATTTAATCATTTTTGCCCGAATTTACGTTTTTTTTTTTATTTTTTGGTTTTGGTTCGTAGCTCCCTATTCTTGATTTGTTTTTCGCCTGATTAATTTTAATGGTATGAGTTTTGGTCTCTCTCTCTCTCTCTCTCTCTCTCTCTCTCTCTGTGTTCTGTCTCTAATCCTATCTGAAAGCCTGGGTTTTTAATTTTTGGCCTAAATATATGAAACTGAGTCAACCAAATAATAAAACGAGAACCATTATTTTATGAAATTTAATGATTATATGGATGTTGGATCATGATCGGTTTATCATAATTGACGGCATTGTAATTTAATTGCGACGTCTGGGTGTATGGTATTTTTATCTCAAAGTTGCTTTTGTTCCCCTCTCAACCCAGAAATCATGTTCTTTCAATTTATTTTGGGACTTTTTTTCTTTTTCTTTTTTTTTTTGTGGAGAAATAGGAGAGTTGTAAAATGACGATCGCGACAAATTTCATCACCTTGTTCTTGTCGCTGAGCTACTTGTGGAATTTCAATTGGTCTTTCATCTTATAGTATTATGAATTCATTGTCAATCCTTTAAAATAATCATTGAAGTGTGGAGAGGGTTTTTGTCCTGTTGAGGAAGTCAAATGGGCTGACTTTATTGCTGACCAATCAATGTTTGCAAAAAACAATGAATCACTACTTTTTGTAATTGCTCAAGATTGCAACATTTCCTTCCTGAGGATTGCTACTTAGTCATGCCCAACTTGATCTTCACATGTTTAAAGATAATTCTGAATGTGGGAACCTGCTTATATATTCCCAAATTGATCTTTAACGTATTTTGTGTTGAAGGAGGACAGAGTTAAACAGGAATCATCATCACCATGTTAACATATGGTTAGGCAATTAATCTTCTTTATTGTCTGGCAGCAGAAATATATAATTTTGTTGCAACTAGTTGACATAGTTGGATTTCTCTTTATGTTCAGTGTGTGATGGGACCTTCTTCCCTGCCCTCCTCAACGAAATGTCGGCAGTTGTGGGCTGCTTTAACCAGCGTGCCCAGCAGTTGCTTGAGCTACATCTGGCTTCAGGCTTCCGCAAGTATTATGTTTGGGTCAAGAACAAGTTACAAGGAAACCATGTTGCCTTGATTCAAGAAGGCAAGGACCTTGTTACCTATGCAGTGATCAATGCAATTGCCATGAGGAAAATTCTAAAGAAATATGATAAGGTATTGCTTATACAACCTTGTCATCAATATTTTAACTTTCTTTTGGTTTTATTTGGCCTATGAATATATGTTCTGGAATGAGTAGTTGACAATTTCATTGGTTTATATATGTAAAATTTAGGTTCATTTCTCTAAGCAAGGTCAGGCATTCAAGTCTAAAGCTCAAAGCATGCACATTGAAATTCTTCAGTCCCCGTGGCTCTGTGAGCTTGTGGCTTTCCACATAAATCTGAGGGAAACTAAGGTCAACGAAAGGAGGCCATCAGTGTTGTTTGAAGGGTGCACCCTCATATTCAATGATGACAAACCGGCCCTCTTATGTGAGCTCTTTGATTCTGTCAAGATTGAGGTTGACTTGACTTGCTCGATATGCTTGGTAAGTTTATAAGTTTCCAAACAATAGTTGGTGATTTAGGTGCTTGATCATATTATGTGTTTTTTAACTTCTGTGTGTGTGTGTGTGTGTGAACGAGATTTACTCAAAAACCGAATGACTTCACCATGTGAGGCATGAGTGAAGGTGACATGTCACCATGTTACAACCGAAAGTTATTTTTGGGATTTAGCCATGAAAACATGGTCGAATAGAAAAGAAAACATTAGTTTAGTGATGTTGCATAAATTCTTTTGGAGTTGCAATTGGGCACTGTCCAGTTTGTGCTCTTTAATCCCATAGGTTGTGGTAGGATACAAAGATGATAGCATGTATCAGCTGAAAAAACGAAATGGCTTAGAGTTGTACCATACCAGCTGAGCAGTTCCAGAACTGTATTAGAAATGAAATTTGTACAATAGGAGGGGAAAAAGGAATGAATTAAGACCATTCTAGAATGGCCGTGCATTGATTTTGTGGACTTCTTGTTTAACAGGATACAGTATTTGATCCGGTATCTCTCACTTGTGGCCATATCTTTTGCTACATGTGTGCCTGCTCTGCTTCATCCGTTACCATTATTGATGGGCTCAAGGGTGCTGATGAAAAAGCCAAGTGTCCTCTTTGCCGACAGGTAAAACATCTTCTATTCATTTTCCAAGGTGTATTTCATCCTTGTTTAACGACTCACTTAAATTGAAATTGATTTCAGGCAGGAGTTTTCGAAGGCAGTGTACACTTGGATGAGCTAAACATGTTATTAAGTCGGAAGTATGTGCCGTATTTTAATATTCATTGTACTTGTGTCAGCCAACTCCTTTTTCTATGGTCCCTAAGGTCTTGTGCATGTTGTTGCAGCTGCCTGGATTATTGGGAGGAGCGGTTGCAGATAGAGAGAGTAGAGAGGATTAAACAAGCAAAGGAGCACTGGGAGTCCCTCTGTCGAGCTTTCATGGGAGTATAGAGAGGAAATTGATAGTGCCAATTCTTAATGGGAGTTCTGTTTTCTTGGTCTTAGCTGTTTTTACTGCTGTTTTTACTTGTGAACAGTTGAAATTAGCTTCACTGGCCCGTGTATATTTGTCTTATGCCTTATATTATGATCAAGCTTCTCCTTTGCTTACGAGGATTGTAACTTTTTTGAACATGCCAGAATGGTACCGACCATCTAATAACAGATTTGGCATTATCTACTTTCATGTCTGTCTGCGAACAACTTTGACCAGATTGCATCAGGGGAAGTGGTGAGTTCTCCATCAATGGTGCAGACTGCAGGGTGACCTTTTTTGTTGATGAACTTATTTTCAGAGTAATGGTTTTAGTAAAATGTTTGGTTTCAGTGAAAAATGAAGTAATTTTGAATTGGTTAGGTTTTGATGATCATTCCCAATCCGTTGCAGCTGAAAACATGACGGGTTTAAGCTGGTTTAATACAAGCATGTCATGTTTCCAGCTTCTGAGTAAGAAAGCTTGGTCCAAACTCCAAGATGAGAAATGGGGAATTCTTAGCCTGTCGTGGTAGGCGTCTCATTTTATGTTCATTAGCATTATAGGTTTTAAATTTATCAGGAATGGAGAATTTAACACCGTAGAAGATAGAGAAGAAGAGATAATATGAAAGAAAAAAACTTTTTGTACTGTACCATTGACATGAATACGAGAGCAATACGATGATATGAACCCTAATGGTCCATTACCTCTATTGTACCGGTTAATTACTATAATAATTTGAATTTATATAGAAAATTTATTATCAATATTTATTATAAATATAGAAATATAAAAATATGAAAAATTAAATATATATCAAAATCAAATCAAATAATTAGTTTGATTTTGATATATAATATATTTTCTAACATTTTGCTCAAAATCAATATAATATAATGAAAATAATTTAAATTTAAAATATACGATAAGTATATTTTGAAAAGCAACTTTTTTTTTTAAACAGACCAAAAGTCTTTTAAAGGTATGTGTTAATACAAACTGAAGAGCAGTTTTTTAAAAAATGGACTAGGGGTCTCCCGAAGGCGTGTGCAGATGTATAATGAAGAGTAGATTTTTCTAGAACGAACGAGTAGCCTTCTGGAGAGCAATATGATAATATAAAAGCTAATGCTTAATTACCTAAGAAATCAGACAATGAATTATTATAATAAATTGAATTTATATAAAAAATTCATTATCATAAATATAAAAATAATAATTACAAATATAGAAATATAAAAATATAAAAAATCAAATATATATCAAAATTAAGATTTTATTTTGATATATAATACATTCTCTAACAAACACCTGGGCTGAATCTCAAGAATCAAAAGCATCTCCCACCTTTTTTAAAGTAGTAAATACCTATTTGATGCCAAACCCCTAAAGAGACAATGGGCAGCCGTCACACTGCATAATACACTGTTTCCTTCAACACACATATCCTTCATAAATTTGGCGAAATTCAATCCTTGCACAATGAGTCATTGAGTCATTGCCAAAATTGAAAATTATGGACAAACCCAGGAGACCCAATGAGTCATTGCCATCCCAAAAGCCCAAAAAATACTGTTCAATTGTAAAGTTAGTCGATCACTAATGAGTATGTGAGTTGATGTTTTAATCTGGCTTTACACAGCCTGCGACATCATAGTACATATATTCACAATATCAACTCTTGAGAAGAACCGCAAGAAGTTCTCAGCAGAAGAGCAGTTCCAAAACCATTGGTCTTGAACCAATTGTCAGAGCTAAAGAGCTCATTTCCACCGCTAACCATCACCCTGAGTACCCAAGTGCCTAAATTTAATTCAAAAAGAAGAAGTAAGAACATAATTACTAATAGGATAATTTTAAATAACCTACAGTCATATACCAAAAGAGCGGTCGCCCATTGGGTTAAAACAAAAGGTGGGGTTTGCGCAGTCATGCATATTTAAGAGCAGCCAACATTATGCTTAATAATAAAATTTTGACCCTTTAGACCCATAAGAATTTTGTTTTCACTGTCGGTATCCAGATTTTACACCACTAATCCAATTCAAATATTATTGGTTAAGGGAGTAGAGTGTCTTACTATGCAACCAAAAAGGTTTTCTATCATTTTTCCTCTCTTCAACTATTATATTAGTTCCATAGCTAATGATAATAATAATAACAGTTTTTGGACAAAAATGTCATCACAAAATTTTATTGCATAGGTATCTTCTTGTAAATTTTCTATTTAATAAAAATTATTGGTCTAGTTACTAATTTATGGAGAGAATTTATGAGTTTTTGAAGCGATTTTAAATATTTAAATTATTTTTTTATTTTATCAAGAAATATCATAAATTAAATAAAACATAAAACAAGATATTGTATGACATGTATGATAGTAAAAAATAAAATAAAATAAAGAGGAAGATGGTCTTTTCAAACACCACCAAATTTCACTGTTAAAAAACATAAACAAAAAAAACTTTATTTGTCACAAAATTAAAATTTGAAACCTTAATTGTTGCAAATAGATGTTTAGGAACCACATTTGTAAGAAAGGCATAGTTGAAGACCTTGAAATGAAAATGACTCCCAATTTTCATCCGAGGGCTAACATCTATGTTGGAAAATGGATCTGGGTCCGCCCATGAGGTAGACCCAAAATCCATTATAGTTTGAATGTTGAATAAGAGAGGATGGTTTTATGGATCACTCCCTTTCTCCCTATAACTCTCTCTCTCTCTCTCTCTCTCTCTCTAACTCCCTCTAGACAAGAAAACTTCCTAATAGCTTTTTTGGTTTTTGAACGTGAATGAAAATCAAGGAAATGAGTGAAACCCTTTTGAGAGTGAGAAGAAGAGATAGGTCTTCGCCCATTGAAAAATAGAAAAAGTGAGGATTTGATGAGATGGATCGGTCTCCATCGAAAGTATTTGGATTGTGAATCAGGAAAGCGATCCAATTCATATAACATCTTCTATACCTAAAGTACTCAATCATCAAAAAGAGGTAAATGATTTTAATTCTATTTAAATTTTAAAATTTTTGGTATGAAAAACAATATTTGCGGGTTTGTTTAAAACTTTCAATCCACGATAAACACAACTCTTTTTTTTTTGGGGAATATCATGTTCCCAACAAGAAGAAACCAAATGCATTATACCATTCTCGGCCTTTTGATTCTAATTCTATTTAAATTTTAAAATTTTTGGTATGAAAAACAATATTTACGGGTTTGTTTAAAACTTTCAATCCACGATAAACACAACTCTTTTTTTTTTTTTTGGGAATATCATGTTCCCAACAAGAAGAAACCAAATGCTAGGATCAAGAAACTTAATGCATTCGATGGCTTAGTAAAAGAAGGGACAGTTTTGTATCTTCGTTCAGGGAGATGCAAATATCAGAAATCTTTCCGGGTGGAAAGATAAGTGAGACATGCTCCATGGTTGGCACTTTTGTTCCACCGGCAATCTGTTCTGCATCAATTTTGACAAGCGCTCATGTCTTATCCGCAAGAAGTTTCATCCCGAAACTCGAAACTTAAGTCTATATAAGAATTACTCCTTGCAGCAATACTCTTATTTTATAATAAATCTAGATGTTTGATTACTTCTTTATTTTTGAATGTATTTTATTTAAATAATTTTTTGAGGGGTGACAGGAGATCGTAGAACTCCAGGAAAAAAATATGATATCTACTATGATTTATTGTAATAGTTTACAAGACTGGAGAACAAGTAAAAATGTCCAATGCTGAAAATTGTTGCATGACTCGTTAGACATTTCAATATTTCCTCCGTAACAGGTCTAACAAATTGATTGGAGTAGTTTTCTGGGAGTTCTCTCGTTAATAAGTTATATTCACTTTTTCTAATTAATAAATTAATGAAGATCTACACTAAAATATCCTTATTTATTTATTTATTTACTTTACTTATGATATAATTATGTCGAATGAATTGCACTATATAAATTCGGCGTATAACATACATAATTACTTTGGTATTACTTAGAGAGTGTTTTGGATTACTTATAAGCTGATACCAACTTATAAGCCAAAATTAAAAATATAATTATTTGGTAACTAAAATTTAGAAGGGGTATGTATGTTAATTGTCCTTGCTGCTTGTAAATTCCTTAGAAATGGAGAATTAAAACCCTAGATGAACCTCAAGAAAACCCAATTCCTACCATTTTTAAGTAACACACATATTTGATGCAAAATTCCAAAAGAAATCATGGGGAAAACTCATATTACATAATAAACTTCGTTTTCTCGGGCAATTACATGCATACCCTTATAAATTTGACAAAATTGAATGCATGCTTGGGAAGCAAGAGCCATAAACCTCATAAATCTATAATGGCAAAAGAATCAAGCCTAAGTTTTTCTTAGACATTGCTGGGACCTCTATGCTGCTCGCGTTCCAACAATCTTTCTCCTCTTCCTTTGCTTTCTCTCTTGACAGTTCTAATTAGCTTCCCAAGATCAGAGGACGCCTATTAGTAGACATATGATACCTTTTGCATAGCTTCTCCAGTGTGGCAACCGACTGTTGCATCTTGTTTAGCTTCATGTCCCTAAACATGCTCTACAAAAAACAGTTTTGTACATGAGAAACGGGAAACTAAAAAGCCCAACCAAATAGATGGTCTTAAGAATCATGGCTTGGTTTTACCTGGTAATCATCTCCATACTTGTCAACAAGCCGACCAATATGGACCCGTTGAATGGTGGTCAGTGGCTGCAATGGCGCTGATTTCCCATCCCTACGCCTTTTTCCAAGTACGGATTTCAAATCTGCAGGTCCCGAATAAACATTGCATCACTAAAACCTCGAGGACCATAAGCAGAAAAGTGAAAAACTGAAAACTAAACCATCCTATCAAAACTGAAAATCTCATTCCTGCCTTTACTCCAATAAAATGGTGGGAAGTTTTTTACCGGGATGTTTGATTGTCTATTCTTGACTAAGTTTTCATAATCAATGCAGCTGTTGTGCACAACTAATTCAAGCAACCACACACTAAAGTTATGGATAACCCATAAAAAAAAAAGAAGGCAACTATACCCATTACGGATGTGATAGTATTAGATCAAGCCAACTAAACACGCAGTTAGTTAACAAACTCAAATTGAGGTATTCATGTGAAAAAAATCAACTAAATTCAACACGATCCTAATTTAATTCCCAACAGACAACATTTCATCCATAGCATAAACCACCCACTAATCATATATAAAATTGAACACTATTTCCTATCTATGTTGCACCGACACTCAGTGTGGTATCCTACATTTGTGATTCATAGTTCCCTAACACTGTTTGCCTTCAAATTCTCGCTTGTAAACTAGTCCTTTATAACCATAAGTAGAAACTATATATCTAAAAACTATTACCTAGCATCGAATAGCAGCTTAATCAAACAACAAAGGCCAATTCAGTCAACAGTGGGACAACAAAACCCTAATTAGAGATCATCCAAAGCAACTGAACAAAGAAAAAAGATAAATAATTCCCATATATAGCATCACAAATTTTGCAGTGAATAAATACCCGAAAGAAATTGAAAACTAGGAACAAACACAAGAGACCCAATTAGTGATTGCAAGTCAAAGACCCTAAAATTACTGTTCAGTATATGAGAGAGGGGGGAGAGAGATTACCGTCTTCTTCGACATCGCTACCAGAGTCAATGGGGTCAAATTCAGAGGAAGTAGGGAAGAAGGCGTCTGCAGGGAGAGGAGGTGGGGGCACTTGCAGAGAATCGCTTTCGATAATGTGAGGAGTGCGAGAGCGAACACCAAGAATATTAGGGTTGGAAACGACGCCGTAGGACTTGTAGTTTTGAATGACACTGGCTTCGTCGTCCCATTTGTTGAGGTCTTCGTCGCCAAGCATAGAACGAAGCTTTGGGGGAAGATTGAAAGCTGGCTTGAATACGTGAGGATGCTTCTTTGGAAGCCCTACCCTAACCTTTGGCTTCGACTTCTTGTACTTTCTTCTTGATCTCCCCATCTCTCTCTCTCTCTCTCTCTCTCTCTCTCTCTCTCTCTCTCTGGCAAGCAGCAGCAGGAGGATGACAACGACGAGGCTAGGGTTTGTTTGAATGTTCTACGTAGGCTTCGCTTTGAAGCGCACGCGTTTTAATTGGGGTTACTAAACGCGTCGTTTTAAACTTCAAAGTTTTATATTATTTTTTATTTTTAAATAAGTTTGGTACCGGCAATAATTTAGAAACAAGAATATCAAGCAAACATGGAGAATTAGTCAGCAGAATAAATGATGAAAAAATTTTCACATCAAAGCATTAGAATGAAAATTATAACTAAATTACAAAAATCAAAATTCTACTTAAAATTTTATTTTAAAATTTTAAATCTTAATATTAAAAATTTCAATACAAACTTTATAATACTATCATGTGAATTATGTTTAATTCGAAACTTAATTGTTAATTAGAAAAATTAAATAGATTAATTTAATTCAATAAATAATTTTAAAATTTTAAAATTCTTTTAATCTGTGGTCAAATAAATGCATGATATGGAAAGAGTTGCATGCAAGATACCAAGAAAGATGGATAAGAATGTTTGGAAGAAAGGCATGTTAAATAAGAGGGCATCTCCTTGGTAATTTAATGATGTGCGGTCTCAAGCACGAAGGATACATTTGATCAATTATCACTAACGTAAGATGATGTTCTAAACTGGCTTTAAACTCAGCCTATAACGACACTTGATTTATATATATGATATCAACAATGGGAGGAACCACAGGTACTACTCAGCGAAAAGAGTAGCTCCAAGAACCATTGATCTTGAACCAATTGCAGGGAAATCATAAACTGTTTGGATTTCTCATAGTTCAGATGAGCGGATGGCGTATTCTTGAACTAATGCTCCAAAGAGTGAAGGCCTCTCAAGCAAGCGCGAGGGTGCATCGAACTCCTTAGCATAACCTGGTACAACCGTACACAACTCTGTAAGTTTGAATCATAGTTTGTTGTGAAGAATAGAGAGGCAAAGAGACAAACCTGCATCTATGACAAGAACTCTATCACAGTCCATAACTGTTGGTATCCTGTGAGCAATGCTGATAATTGTACAAGAAGCAAAGTCCTCCCGGATGATCTTTTGAATTGCAGCATCAGTTTGAGAATCTACGGATGCAGTTGCCTCGTCCATGAACAACAGCTTGCTTTTCTTCAGCATAACTCTTCCCAAGCAGAGAAGTTGTCTTTGTCCAACACTCCAATTGTCCCCACCATCAACCACTAAGAATTTCGAGACATCTTAAGCCTCCAAAAAAACAAAAAAAAAAAAAAAAAAAAAAAACCTAGAATTCAAGAGAGACAATAAGAAGATTTGATGAGACTAATGTACCTAAAGCATCAAGTTTCTCGGGTTTTGCAGCCACCACATCTTTAAGTTGGCACCGTTCAAGGCTCTAAATATTTGGAAAACATTCATTAGTCTTGCTCAATATCAGAAGCAGCAAAGATGAAGTGGGAAAGACCATATTATTTTACCTTCCATATTTCTTCATCCGAGTAAAGTCCAATTGGGTCAATGTTGCTTCTCACATTTCCCTCAAACAGCACAGGCTCTTGAGGAATGATTCCGAAACGTGACCTGAGATCGTGAAGACCTATCTTGCCAATGTCAACCCCATCAATAATAATTTTCCCTCCTGAAGGTTCCACAAGCCTGAAGAATACCTGGATAAGTGTTGACTTGCCACTTCCTGTTCTTCCAACAACACCAATCTTCTCTCCCCCATTGACGTTGAGACTTATGCCTTTAAGTACCAAGGGAGTATTCGGGCGATACTTAACCTGTTAAAGGAAAATCAAGGAAACATATACCAAGTTTTCACCAGCTTGTAATCTTAGGAATACCATCATTAACTTGGTTGGTATGACCATAATTCTGTGAAACCAGTTCATCTCACATTAGAACTAAGGGCTACTTACCAGCAAGTCTCTGAGCTCAACATTGCCTTGCGCGGGCCAATTAGGAGCAGGAAGACAGTCTTTAACCTTCCATTCTGCCTCAGATGGAATGTCCATGAACTGTTTTACTCTCTCCACAGAAACCATTCTATTTTCGACGAAACAACTCATGTAAATGGCCCAGAACAGTGTGGTGTTGAGGGACAGACCATATGAGAGTGATAAACCAACATTTTCTGCATTGTTTAGAATATGAGTCAGTATCTCCAGAAGCATCAAATCTAAGTCTAACAAGGAAAATGATAACAGCTAGTGGAGAAAATCTTAGGAGATCAATACCTGGCTTTATTATGCTGTTAGGTAACAGGATCATGACCAAGGAGGAAATGCAGAGCATGAAACTTCCAAGGAGTTCCAAACGGAAACCCAACCACTCATTGGATCCATTATTGTGGAAATCCATGCACAGATTCGAGTTGACCCTGCTAACATTTTCCTGACAGAAGCTAACCTGTTTCCTAAAACAGCGGATTGTCATGACTCCAGAAATACTTTCTGAGAAATGATGAATAACCGGTGCCTTTGTGATGGAATCAAGGCGAGTTAGTTCACGAGATGAGGCAAGATAGTAGTTCTGCGACACAAGAAAGCCATTAATTTTCAGGAAACCCTTTCCTTGCACCCTAAGCATTATTATAAGAAGTTGCATTTTGGAAGTCCAAAATGAAGAAGCATTTCGGTGTGTGAAGCAATAATGATGAATAAAACAAGTGATCATACCCGGTACCAGAGATTAAGCCATCCAAGGGGAATTAGAAAGAAAACTGTTGGCCATGCGTATTGGCATGTGATGATGATGATACTAAGCAGGGTAATGTACATAGCTGCAGCCATGGCCATGAATAAGGGAAGGAACAGATCAATGTTGGTCTGATCAGTTGAGGCCTGGAAAACAAGAAAAGAGAGCGTCATCAATCAAAAAATTTAGCTTTCACTTTCCAAATTAAATATAAAGAAAGAAAATTGAGAAATATCTTTTGAGTCTTAAGAATCTTACCCGGCTTAGAATTCTTCCAGAAGGTGTAGTATCAAAGAATGACATGGGAGCATGCAGAAGGCTGTGAAGAATTTGCCTAAAGAATATCTGGGCTGTCCTTAGACCATGAACCGCAACACATATGGATCTCAACATAATCAAGACAATAGAAATAGCTGCAATAATTGTGTAGACCTCAATAAAGTGAGCAGGATTGAATGACATTGCACGTTCTGCAGAAGTTTCATATGCCAGCCAGTAGTCACTTGTCATTAGAGAAGCTTGCCACAACAAAGAAGCTAGTAATACTGCCACCACACCCCACCAACCAAAAGCCTCAGTACAATATAGCTTGTATACGTGCAAGCTCACTTGGCCTGTTTCCCTTTCTTCCTCTTTGATGAGCTTAGAATTACCCTTTTGAGATCTAGATTGATCTGCAGAGTTGTTTTCACCGTTGGCTTCTCTATTATTGGAAGAGGCTTTTGGTGCTTCATCAGAACTCATCATTGCCTTTGCCTCCGCTTCAACAAGTTCCATGGAGTTCTCATGGGCAGCAACTAATGCTTTGAAGTCCAACCCAGACTCCAGTAGATCATTGTACTTCCCAGATTGCACAATCAAGCCATCTCTCATGACCTACATTTGAGATGCAAGAATATTTCAAGGCCTTTCTCAAATAACCTCACTTGAATGACACACAAGACTGGAGGTTCAATTGTACTCACAAAGATATGATCAACGTTGTGCAAGAAGTCAACTTGATGTGTTACAAGTAGAATAGTCTTATCTTTGAGTGCCCCTCTCACGCATTCCTGCAGGAAAGGCATCAAGAAATTTTGAGTCAGCATTCCTAAGAGAATAAGAACACATCCATTTATTGGGAAGGAATGCGAATATTGTCACCTTGAATATGTTTGTTCCAGTATGAGCATCTACTGCACTAAAAATATCATCAAGAAGATAGATATCACAATCCTGATAAACAGCTCTGGCAAGTTGTATACGCTGCTTCTGACCCCCACTTAGGTTGATGCCACGCTCTCCAATCTCTGTCTGATCCCCAAACTCCATCATCTCCAAGTCTGTCTCCAAACAGCAAACCCGGATGGTTTCCATGTATCTGTTTTTATTCATTGGAGAACCAAAAAGTATGTTGTCTTCAATAGTCCCATTTTGGATCCATGCCGTCTGTGCAACATAGGCAGTGGTTCCACAGGATCTGACCTGTCAGAGAAAAGATCGATGATTTATTTTGTGTTTAATGCACAAAAGTATCTTAAGTATCTTGCTAATTTAAATCACAAAAAATTCAATAAGAAGACCATGAATATGTACATAGGAAGCATTTAAGGTAGGAATAAAATGAACTTTCGTTGATTCAAATTATCAGCTAGCTAGAAAGGAAATAACTGAAGTCATGAACCAGTAGTTGCTATAAGTTTTCATCCATGGGACTGGTATTAAATGTCTAATTAATGTGAATACAGAAGAATAAAATTTCCAGTTCTACTGAAATGATGATTTGTACCTCGCCAGACATCTTGTGCATCTCACCGAGAATGGAGGCCACCAAAGAAGATTTCCCTGATCCAACGGTTCCAACAATAGCTGCTAACTCTCCTTTTCTAATCTTCAAGTTTATATTTTTCAGAACTGCATCAGTGCCTTCATCATCCCAGCCAAACGTCCCATCTTGCACCTCCACTGCAATGTCACCGCTGCAGCCCTCCTCTCTCTTCACTGACCCATCAACCAATTCTTTGCTTGTCATGTACTTATCCAACCTTCCAAGAGAGATCATTGCTTGAGAAATAGAAATCATAGACTGTGGGAAGGTTCTGAGAGGCTCCTGCAAGATTTTGAAGACTGATGTTGTTGTAAACACTGTGGCTGCATCGAGTTTGGTACCAAACAAGATTGCTGTCCCAAATGTGAGTGCTGATATAAGCAATGGAGTGCTCCAGAGGACAATAACGTTCCCATAGAATGAGTATGTGAACTTGGATAGCCATTCAAATTCCAGTCCTCGGAAAGATTGAATTCTCTTACTGAAATGCTCCTCCCAGGCCTGGAACTTGATTGCACGCATGTAATTAAGCATTTCATTTGTTGCTTTCATTCTCGAATCACGGTTCGTCATTATTTGGAACTGAAAACGGTTGTTCCGTTTAGCCCCCAATATGATGAACAAGAAGATTCCCGCAAGCCCGACCACAGTTGTCACAACTGCAGCTCCAAGACGAGCATAAAGAAGTGTTAAGCCAGCACCAACTTGAAAAGGCATCAACCATATGGCATGTAGCTGCAGCATCATATCAGAAAGCTGTTGAGCATCAACTGCCATATAATTCACAATCTGCCCAAGGCCATGAGCCTGTCTAGCAGAACAAGACAGCCTCAGGCCCTTCTTGTACAAGGAAGTAATCAATGTGGATCGAATTAGCATTCCAAGTTTCTGAGAATTGAAGTTGAACTGATGACCAGCAAGAACTTCCACGATTTTCGCTACCAGAAGAGTCAGTACAAGGTAATAACCTTCAAACATTGATCCCCCTTTTCGAGAGGTAAAATCAACAAAACCTTGGATCAAAAGAGGCCCAACAAAGATGACACAAAGCCGAACAATTGCAAGGAAGGCAGTGAACGCAGCATTCTTCCAAAAGCATCGGATCAATGTGGTTAGAACTGGGTGGTTTGATTTTTCACCCGGTTTAGGCCACTTGGATTCAAAGAGCTGCGACATTCTCTCTGCCCTATGCTCCGGTGAAAGAGATGGAACTTCATCAATCTTGAGAGGTTCTTTGTACCCTTTATTCAACAAAGGATTCATCCAAAGCCAAAATGCTTTAGACACTATAGAAGCTGAAGCATAGGCACTCACATTTGATTTACTCATAAGGGGTTCAATTAATTTTCCTTCTTCACCTCTCTCTCCTTCACATTCCCTAATTACCGTAACCCCAGTTGATCCTCCAACTCCAACAAGTAGTAAAAACAATGATAATGGGAAGGTAACAATCAAAGCTATATCCCCAATTCTCAAATCAATATCCTCATTTTCTTTCATAAAAATCAAACGAATAATCCCCGAAATCGCTAGCAAACCATTGACAACAAAGTAAGCAATCCAATAAACTCGCAGCGTCAATGGGTGAGTCTTAGCCTCAAATCTTTTCTCATGAGCGATCAAGACTACAATTGCAGCGTGAGCGATTGCTTGGATCATCCAAAACAATGCATCCACTAGTCTCCATGGAGTTTGATCGCTTCTAGTGAATGCCAAAATACTTAAAACAGTAGATAAAAGTGCTAAACCTAATGGTGCTGTCAAAGAGAGTTTAAACCAGACATTGGTAGTAACAAGCGCTTTACTGTTGTTTTTCCTAATGAGAGGCTTATCAAGAGAAGAGTTGGTGAAGTCATTGGCGAGAAACTTAGAGAACAGTTTATGAATCAAAAAGACAAGAAGAACAAACAAGAAAAGAAGATTAACAGAAGATAACAGAATTCTCTGAGGGCATGGTGTGAGGAATATGAATTTAAGCCATTGAAGTACGAAAGAATCAGAGGTTTCCTCAGAGGATTGAATTACAGAACTCGAACATGAAAGTGATGCAATCCAAAACTCAGATTGCATGTTGACAATATTAATAATATACCCTCCAAAAAACCTTGACTTCTGCTTCCTTGTTCTTCTTCTCCACTATCTTAACTCTTCAATCTCCTACTAAGAACATAAAAAATACGATTTAAATAAGTTTTGAGATTTCGAAAAGAAAAGCATACCCAGAATTCAAAAAGATGCAAACTATCACAAAACAGAATAAAAAAGTGAAATAGAGTGATTAAAAACCCAGACTGAACAAAAAAATCGATGTATATAATTCTGGAAAAATGAAACTCAATATTGGCCCAAAAATGAAGACATACTACCCAAGAAAAAGGGAATAAAAGAGAAAAGTGTATCATGAAAACAGAAAAAAGGGAAAATGAGACCGAAAATGCATATGAAACGAGAAAGGAAAAGCCTTTAATATCTAAACCCACATTTTTCCTTCAATGAGATTCTTACCTTTTCGGCTCTTAAAGCTTTTAAACGGAAGAGTATTCATGGGAATGAAAATCAGAACATTTCAGAGACAAGAAAGAGGAAGACAAAATGAAGAAATTTTTTAGGAAAAAAAAAAAAAGCTATCACACAAAAGAAGTTGCTATCTTGTTGCAGGTATCAAAGCTGCAGAGACAGCTTTTTTGAGATTTCGATTTTGCCAAAGTCCATATTTAACATTTGAAATTAATAAAAGAAAAATCTGAAATTTCTCATTCCAGCTTTGATTCTTGGACAAGCTGTGGACAGTATCTCATATAATATATATATATATATATATATAATATATTTGAATTGTCAAAAATGAATAACCATCAAGTTTTCAAATAATGATTGGCCTCATCGAATTAGGAGCCATAAGTATTAAATCTTTTATCATTTGATATCATAATTATCTAATTATTACAAAAGACATGAAATTTATAAAGCTACCATATTGACTTATTCTACTATATAAAATCATTATTTAAAACAAAAAATAGAAGAAAAAGCTAACCTCGTAATCATTAGTTGATGGAATAAGAATAACTTAGAGAAGCCAGAAATGGTTCCAGTGGAACCAGACAGCTGGTACAAATGACAAAAAACGACTAAAATAGTAGAGAGAGAAAATGATGTATAAACATAGAAATCCAGAAATAGTATTGAAAAACAGACTGGATAATACATATGCAACAGCATGAGAGACACAGAGAGAGAGAGAGAGAGAGAGAGGTACCCAGAAAACCTTAGAGGGAACAGACAAAGAGGTACAATAAAGAGAGAGACTCCAAACCAAACCTCCTCTTAAAGATGTACAACCAACTTGCATTAAATATTCCTTATCATTATTACCATTCACTCATTCAGCTCTCATGTAAGAGAGAGACTTCGTTTTTTCCACCTCTTTTCGTCTCTGAATAGTAATGACACTCATGGACCAAAATTCATTGGCTGCATATGAGAGACGTAGATAAAGAGCACTCTAATCAATCAACCTTCCACGTGACCATTAGAAATAAGAAAAATTTTAAAATATTATTATGAAATTTTTTAACAAATCATGGAAGGGAATTTATATAATACAGCACAATGGGGTGTCCCGTTTTAAGCATACAATTTATAAAAATATTTTTGAAGGAAAAAATATGAAGAATATGGTATATGCAGAAGTTGCAAATTTTCAATCTTAGACATGAATTCAACTTACAAAAAATATGACTATGAATGTCTCAAATTTGCACTTTTTTGAGATTTGAGAAAAAAAAAAAAAAAAAAAGGATTCAAATAGAGTGAGTGTTTTTATTTATAAAATTATATTTTTATTATTATTTTTATTTTATTTTAACCTTTGTCATTTTTCCCCCGTGAAATAGAGAGGTACAAAAGGTGAGTGTGCGGGGGACCAAGTCGGAGAGACATGTGTTTGACTTGTAGTCTTATAATATGTTTAATTATTCTAAGATCATGATTTTGTTTCGGAGTTTTGATAATAGAGTCAAATACTTTTCTCTGCGCCACTTGATAGCGCGTTGGACGGACGCGAGATCTTTGGCAGGAAATTTGGAGGATATGAGGCTATAATAATTAATTTAATTTAATTTTAATTTTTTATGATTAATAATATTTTTTTATTTTTTTATGTTTACGTAGGAAAAAATGAGTGAGGGAGTCCCCAAGTTGAAAGGGCGTTGGGTTGCGGATGTTTTGCTCGGGACCATTTTAGCTGTGAACGTAAATGTATTGTCTTGTTGTGCATGAATGAATTTGGTTTGTAGAGAATCACCTTTTTAGTCCCCGCTTCACTAAAATTGCTCATTTATCGTATTTCTATTCCGAAAATTTCGGATTAGATGTCAGCAGTGATGTAATAAAATGGAATTTATTTATTTTTATATTAGTAAAAAATTAAAAACCCTTTTTAATATATATATTACATAAATATACCAAATCAACTTATAAATTTAATTTATTTGAAAATTTGTAAATAAATAAAAGTTTTCTCATATTATAAATACCAAGAATTAAACTCCGGTATCCGTGAAGAAATATTCATCACTTCAATTTATTATATAACAAATTTTTGGAAACAATCTTCAAATCCTTCTAGACTCTCAACCCCACCAAATTTTTAAATATCAAATCAGGCTCCTCAGGCAACTTGTGCAATTCTTGAAATAAATCGGCTCAATCCTAAATAGAAATTGCACTCAAATTCTTAAATGGGTTGTCTCAAAATCAATCAATGAGAACATTAAAGGCAAAAACGATCGCTACGTTGTTGGTAATTTGATTATTTCTATCGTATCAGTATTTTCTTATTCTGCATTTACAAACATAAAAATAAATAAACAAATAAATGGCCAGCAAACTTTATCAAAATCTATTAATTGTTCTAGTATATGAAAAAACACGAAGAGAAATAAAAAATGGATGAGACTCAAAAGATATCTTTAAGGGTCATTCTTAAATTTTTAGGTGACAAACTTAAAAAAAAAAAAAAAAAAAAAAAAAAAAAGGGTCAGGGGCAAATATAATTTCTAAGGACAGATTATAATTTTCTGGATGGGGAATAAAAATTAAGGGGCATTCCCTCACTCGGGTGCGCCTCCACCTCCCTCTCCACGGATCCGGAGGAACGGGACTCACCGTCACTACACAACTCCATGGGCCGATTTTGTGAGCTCTGGGGCAGTGGACAAACGACCAGTCAGTCGTGCAGTCGTGCAGTCGTGCAGAGAAAGGCATCATGATGCAGATGTCTTCAATCAAGGCCTTAATAGTCCACAAGGAGGAAAAACACCAAAGGAGAAGTAATTGAGTCGAGACAAAAGAGAAGTCATAAATTTTTTGTAGTGTAGTGAAGAATCAATTTTAGTCTGCGTGACCAATTTTCTCACAAAATTTTGTAATAAAACATTTAATTTAAATAACTTTTTTTTGCTTTTAATTACGTAAAAATTACGAAAAATATAAAAATATACATATTCATAAAAATTCAAACACTATGTCTTAAAAAAGACACTCATTCGAATAAGAGTTATTTATCACTCGATATCTCGACAGGATAATTAATTTTAATAACTATCAAGTAGTTTTAGTGGTTATAGAAATAATTATTTTATATCATTAATTAATTAACAAATTGTTTAAAATAGTTGAGGGGGGGGGGGGAATAAGGGTAATGTAGTCCACACCGGAAAAAAAGACTATTGATTTTATTAGAGTCAGAAGGTTTGCCTTTTTACAATAGGGTTTATCACGTGACTAAATAAGATAACACTCCAATGGTCTATTTTAAGGAAAAACATGCACCCAGACCCATTAAAGTCTCATCTCTTAATGTCTCGAGTTCAAATGTAGACCCGGTAGGGCGATACCCTCTTTTATTTAAAAAAAAAATGGAAAAAAAAAAACTAGGTCATGGATGAGAATTGCTCTGCCTACTCGGTACCAGGCCGGAGGCGGGACCTTATAGACCGACTTGTGGAGGGAAGAACTTATGGACCCAAGTAGACTTGACAACTCAATAAGTCCACTTGTTAGTTCCACTTCAGGCAAGTGAATTTGTTATCTCGACAAGTCGACTTGTGAAATTAAAGAAATCATAATTTAAAAAAAAGAAGAAAAAATGGAAAAGTTTAGGGAGAAAGAAAGAGAGAGATAAAGAGATGGAGAGAAAAGCAAGAGAGAGATATAAAATGAATAGCAGAGATATGGAAAGAATATGAAAAAATTAAATATTTTCAAAATCAAATTAATTATTGATTTATTTAAATATAAATATTTTTTAAATAATTGATTTGATTGTGATACATAATAACTTTTAATATATATAATAATATCAATTAACTATTAATATATATATACACACATACATCAATTGACTTTCAATATGCCTTTTGTTTTGGTCTAAGTTGTATACTTGAAGGTCAGGCCAACCGAAAATAGACCCGAGTTTACGCCCTTCTCACGCCGCCTCGGTTATGTCGATTTTCATCCTTGACGATGGAGTCTTGGCCTCAAAATTTTAAAACCATGGCCGCCTATTTTGATCGAAAAACCCTAAAATTTTCAATGTAGTTGGCTTGGTCACCCCTAATAACGAAAAGAAAAAAGAATAAAAAAGACTTACTAGACTTATGTTAAAAGATACTAATAGAAAAGGAAACTTGTACTAAAAGTTGGGATTTTTTTTTTTTGAAAATAAAAGATTTTTAAAACTTAACTTTGGAATGTTTATTCCATGGTAGGAGGAAAATGATATGAATGACAAACAAATTAAAATGAGGATTCAATGTGTGTTTTGGTAATGGGAAGGAAATTCGTTTTTATAGACATGTGGCCAGGTAAAACCCAATGTTTTCAAATACTATACATCTTTATCAACGTAGTAGAATGATGAAATATTATATTTTTGAATTTAAAAATTAAGAATGAAAAAAATAGGGAGAGTCATTATTTAAATAGGGTTCTATAAATATTTGAATCAATTTACTTAGAATATAATTTCGAATACTGATAATAAAAACAAAAAAATAAATCTATTTTGAAAAAAAAAGTCTGAGAAGAAAAGACATTGTTTTGACACGCGAGTTATGTCCTTTATGCAACGGGGGTAAGAAGGTTCACAATGTTTGAAATAGTTGGAGTGGAGGATTAAAGTTCAATATCAATGTGTGATCGATAGAAAACTCTTTTACCTGTTAGGAGCTAGAAAATAAGAGGCATGGAGTGGAGTGTTCCATGTGGCTTTGGAGAAATTAAGGTGGTTTTCTCCCTAAATCTGTCGGTGTCACAATCTTAGAATTTTATTCCAAACTTGTCTCCGGTTCTACTTTTAAAAGCCCAATATACCGAGTCATATACGGTTTTAATCTAAAAAAAAAATTCTTTTAAAAACTCTAGACGCAAAAAAATTATAAAGATAACTAATATTTATCTGACAGTTTCGTCAAGTTTTCAATACTCCACATACAACGTATGAGTCGACCAATATGGAGTAAGAGTGAGCCAATCAGCATCACCATACCCAAAACGCACCATACCCAAAACGCAGGGGGATATGATTGGGGTAAAGCAATTAGGTCAGACCCTTTTGCGATATCTTCAGAAGAGACCAAATCGAAACCCAAAGAGTCATTGCTTTGTGCTATTCTCAATGCTGGGTGTACAAAACCCCCTTCACTCTTCACCAACTTGATGAGGTCTGGTGGGTGTGGCACCAATCTCTGCGCTACTTGCACGCACATTAGCAGGCGGATATGTGTTAGTGAGCTAGCAAAGTCCCGAGTTGTTACCATTATCGTCTTTGTTGCTGAAAGACTCGCCATTCTCTCTCTCTCTCTCTCTCACACTTCTCGTCTTATCGTGCTGTTTGTCGAGTCTTGAAGACTCACAACTCTCGACAAACTATTTCGAATCTTAAAAATTCAATAAACTATGTTAAGTCTGGAAGAATCGACAAATATGGATCACTTCTATAATTTTTTTTTACGATTTTCTTTTAGAATTTTATTTTTTTAAGTTAAATCCATCCGTGACTCCCACCATCCCATTTATCAGTGATCGGAGAAAAATGGGGCGGGTCAATTTGGTAATAACAATTCTTTTGAGATGATAAGAGCATTCAGAGATCTAATGGACCGACTTGGCATTCAAACGGTCAAAGAATCGAAAACTAAACCCGGAAATTACGGGGACACTGCGACCACGAACAGCTTGACCACAGCAATCACTCTGTCCGAATAACCGAAATTTCCATACTCTCTCTCTCTCTCTCTCTCTCTTTGTCTCTCTCAATTGGATTAGGGTTTGATCATCTCTCTTTCTTTTTCTCTACAAAATGTCGAGCTTCTTGCATCAGATGAGACTATCGTCGTCGCTGATCAGACGCTTCAAGCATAGACTGAATGTTCCTGCTTCAAGATCCTTCACTACAGCGCAATGTTGACATCCTTCACGATCCATGGTTCAATAAGGTACTACTTTAAATGTCTCTTGTTTATAAATATGAAATTTGGATCTGATGACCATCATCACATTTTGATCTATGTTGGTTTTTTGTTTCGGCTTTAGTTTTGGATCGTGTTCTGCGGAATGTGATTTGTTGTGTAATTGAAAGTTCGGTGAAACAATTCAATTTTGAATTTCGTTGAGCGATAATTATCAAATTGGATTCAAGGGCATTTCTAGTATCAAGACACGGACAAAGGATTGAGAGAGAGAGAGAGAGAGAGAGAGAGAGAGTGAGACAGAGAGATTTGGTGAAGGATTTTGTTTCTCCATTTATTTGACATCATATTGTGACTTGCTCCCTTTGCTTTCTAGTAGGAGATAGATTAACTATGTATAAGTCATCACGGAAGAGATTAGTTTTACAAAAAAGATTCCCTTCTGGTGTTGCCTTCTCAATTTGTTAATAGTAGGTCCCAAGTTATGGTCACTCTACTGAGATTTTTGTTCTCCTCAAAATTTTTGACTTCGTTTTTGTCCTTCATGTGTGGACCTCAGGGCATGGCGTTCTCAATGACGGAATGAGATAGACTCGATCTTTGCGGGCTTCTTCCTCCTACTGTGATGTCGAGTGAGCAGCAAATTGAACGTTTCAGTGAGTTACCTCTCTCTCTCTCTCACACCGTTCTTTTTCACTTTGATGTGTGTGTATGTATCTGTTTGTTCCTATCAGTTTCTGCTTAAAGCATTTTGACATAGGGATTAATCATATTGGTTGATGATCCTATAGCATTATCAACACTGGGTCATCACGGTTTTCTGATTAAACCTCGAATTTTGCATTCTCAACCTTCAAATTCCCACTTTTACTCTAATAATTTATTTATGTCCTTAGCATATTTCTTTTTAAATGCAGACCCACTAAAGGAGTTTGCTTGATTCATCAGCTTCTGTCCAATATAAGGATTTTCTTTTAGTTATCTAAACTTTACATATTTTAGCTTCAGTATATTAAATTTTCTTCTAACCTCACGTACAACAGGCATCGGCTGCTATCTGAACAAGTTCTGTTCTTAAAAATGATGCCATAATTCTAGAAATCATTTCTTTTGAATCCATTTGCATCAACATCTTTCGTAGCTAAATGTGTTAAGGCTCTTTTAATGCAAATCAATTGAATGCTGTTTTGCCCCATGAAATGTTCATCATAGTGTTATTCATTTATTTAATTTTATTTTTGAGATTGCAATCCTTAATGTTACAGTGTTTATTTTGCTAAAAATTTTCTATCATCAGTGTTGGACCTAAAGAGGCTTCAAGTGCAAGCAAGAGATGGGCCTTCAGATCCAAATGCCTTGGCCAAGTGGCAGATACATAACAGACTGCATAACAGAAATGAGATGATGTACTATAAGGTGGATTAATAATTTCCATTCCTAAAATCTAGTATGACATGACATGACATCTGTTACTGGGGGGATTAGTTTCTTTTCGAATAATGTTTGTCAGATTATTGTTGATGTTAGTACCTAATTACTGGCCATTTAAAGTGATTCAAGGCTCTAATGTGCTTGTCTATCTGTTAAAAGGGAAATCAGGAGAAATGATTTCCATTTCTAGGTGATAGAACCGTTTTGATTTGGATTCCTCCCTAGCAAATAGGGTAACCTCAGTTGTTCCAAAGTTATTGGCAAAAGAAAATAGAAATCATATTAGGACAAAATTCTGTTTACTAATACAATCACTTTCATCATTATTTGGAAAGGGACCATAGAGACTCTTAGCTGGGATGCAGGAAATGAAGTATTATGGTACAAAAATAAGAGTTTGGAGAAACCGCTCTCAATGTTCTCCATCTGAGTAAAGAATTTATGCTACGAGGGAATTTGTGAAAACAAAGTGCATGATTTGATAGATAAATTAGTGCCAGGCTTCTTCCCCTAAAGGATGTGCAATAATCTTTAGTTCAAAGCATGCTTCATTTTTCGATTCCATATCACATTGAGAGAATCATTGTTCTTGAGTAGAAGTTCATTGCCAAGGCCAAGTGCTTCCTCGAATACTTCATAGATATAAGACTGCTTCCCTATCCAGGAACAGTAATCTGCATAAGTTGACACCCCAACCCAACAAACTTGTGACTGTTAAATTACTCATCTTTCGTAGCTGTTATCCACAATTAGTTCCTGTACGAGTTCCATTATAATGAAGTTCAGCACAAGGTTTAAAACCTAGCAGCTGGTTTCATCAAGTTCTACGCATTCTTTCATTTGTATTGAACTTTTACCAAGAGATATACTGGAAGAAGCTTCTTATATTCTACATGATCCATTTACGGTTTCGGGTTATCAATGCTCACAATTGATGCAAAAATATGTAAATCACTTTTTTGTCTGTCACTCTTTGCTAATCTGAGGGATAACATTGTGATTATTTTCCTAAAAGACCTTTTGTAAAAGAAGGCAACATGCGTTATTTGGAATTGAAGAACATTTTGGGTTTAGGAAACCTGGATAATGGACAAGACTAGAGTGGGAAGGTATGCATGTATGACCTCAGAAACTTAAGAATAGACTTGGGAAAAATTTTGTGAATTGTTTGAGTGATTAGCACCCGGCACTCATGCATTTATATACATGAAAGAATAAATACAATCTGATATTTACAATGAAAAATTAAGCTGGAACATTTTTCTTTAAACTATTTCCTATGCTGCATTAACTTTGAACTTTTTCGTATGGTGTATTAAATGTTGATGACTATTTTAAACGGTATGTGTGGTTTATTTTATTTTATTTTTATGACTAATATGGGAAACAAAAGATAGAATTATGTACTCTACTCTACCCCTTGTTAGAGATCATGAAATTCTATATTACTAGACTAAGCATTAGAGGGTTAATTTTACAGTTGACAAGATAAAAAAAAAAAAGAAAAACCGGATATTGCTGTCTATGATTGCCTTTTGCCTATCCATGGTCTTTTGCCCTGCTTTTGCTAAGGAAAAGTGAACAACTTCCAGAGAAAATTTCACATATTAGTGACCGGGTAAAGCACCTTGAGTTATCATGTGCGTAAATTGTAAAGTTTCCATAACTTGTTTCCTTCCATCTATAATAGAAGGGGTTTCCTTGCTTTTAAGCCATTTAGTGACATAAATTTTTATGATCAGTTATCCTCCAATTATCCTCATTTCTTATTTCGACTCTGTGCTGATTCTAAGCAAACTTACAAGCTATTCATTGTTAAATATGACATATCTTCTTTCATGTGCTACTGATTGCCTCCCCTGTGGCATATGCTTTGTCTAAAATTTCTGAGAAAATCAACGATTGCCATTATTTTGAAGGATGTCATCTCCCTCATAAACATTATAATTTAACTATTTGCAGGTCTTGACTGCTAACATCGAGGAATACGCTCCAATTGTATATACTCTGACTGTAGGTCTGGTGTGTCAGAACTACGGTGGCTTGTTTAGAAGGCCAAGGGGAACATATTTTAGTGCTGCTGATCAGGGAGAAATGATGTCAATGGTGTACAATTGGCCCACGGAGTAGGTAGTTAGCATATTATTGATGGGAAAATATTTCAGCAGCACTTTCCCTTCCCTATTAGTGCTTGTTCATGTTTGTTACTTCTAGTTTTTATTTTTATTATTATTTATTATTTTTTTTTTAAAAATTATTATTATTTTTTTTTTGAGGTGGCTTCTAAATAGTTTTGATCTTTTGGATCCTTAGGCATATATAGCATGGTAGAACCACTAAAGCAAGGCCTGATCTGCCTTCCAGGATCATTAATTTGCTGCTATTGGAATGCCCAGAATGGATAAAAATTTTATGGTTGTGATGGGATTCACTAGGTGGCAAAGGACTGGGATGAGGCTATAAAATAACCATTTTTGCTTTCAATTCTGCTTCATGGATCTTTGCGACATATTTACGTACTCAAAATTGACTGTCTTATTGCAATAAATAACATATTGCAAAGAAAAAGAAAGCCAATCCTCTGGCTTGTTCTTGCTTGCATTCTTGCTCGAGTGATCCCATAGTGTCACTTTGTTTGTCTGGTTCTACCTTTTTTACCTGCAAATAAAAATTTTGTATGAAGGAACTTGTGTTAAAATGCTGCTGGTAATTTGTGGAAAAGGCTCTTAATTCCTAACATTTCTTAACATAATGTTTAGTTGCACTTTCATATTGTTGTAAATATCTTAGGTGTGTGTTTGTGATCAATGTTCTATAGGTTTGTGAATTGAACATTTCCTTTTTCTAATTAAATGTATTTTCTGCTATAGTCATTTGAAAATTGATGGTTCCGCTTCTTTTGAAAGTTGATATGATTGTTGTAACTGATGGAAGCAGAATATTGGGAATCTAAACAATCTTATTTGATTGTTTTATCTTTTGAAATCCTTGTAACATTCAGTTGTTTGGTCATGTCCTTGTGCTTTCTATCCCTTAGACTTTTTGACCTATATGTTCATTTATTCTTGACAACAAAAGATTATAGCTTCAGAAGGAAGATTCAGATGATCTCTGCGTTTCCATTTCTGCAATTTAGTTTGCATCTCTTTTTGCTATTTGTGGTTAGTGTGATTTGTAGGGTCATTTCTTTGTAAAATCGCTTTAAGAAGCCATTGCCACACTTATTTGGTGCAATATTGAATGGCATACTCTTTTTAAATCAGGTCCGGCAAGTAAAGCCTGATGTGCTTCTTGGATTATCTGCTGTTGGAGGCTTGTTCTCTGAGGTATGTGTGCCGCAGCATGTCTTGGTGAGTGAAAATTTTTCTGCATATGCTTGTTTGATTCTGAATTGCTGCGGCACAAGGTATTGTTCAACATGCATGTGCTTTCCCTCTATATAATCCTATCAATGAAGATAGTTTCTAGATAGAAATTTTCTATTTTGAATATCAAATTGTCCAGCCCTTTTGTTTGTGGTCTGCCAAAGCTAAAATGTTCTGTTTCTTTCCAATGCCTTTAGGTGCAAAAAGAGATGTTGGCTTGTCCTATCATTCGATTAAACATTATGCAAATGTTTGGAGCCAATGCTTAATTTGGTCCTCTAGCTTGCATCGAGTCATTAATATTTGCCCTGTTTAATACAAGTCCAAAGAAAAAGCACAGTGGTTCATTGGGACAAATAATACAATATTGTAAGAGAAACTAAATTGGAAGTATATGTTAACTAGGAAAGTAGCTTCAATTTGGAGCTGATATTAACACAGAGTAAGTTCCACCCACTCAAGCATGGTCCATCATTTGCACAAATCCCTGGGAGAAAAACTTCTATGGTGCTATCTCAGAGAGAGAGAGAGAGAGAGAGAGAGAGAGCTGCATGGCAAGATCACATAGACGTCATCTATTCCAGTTTCTTAATGTGTAAGGATAAAACAAGAAAGTCCGGAATAACTAATCTTCCAATTGCCCATACTCTGTAACAGCACCATCCATTAGGCTAAACCCTCCACCACACAAATAACAAATTTCTTTTGTTGTCTAATGCACCACCTCTAATTCCTCTTGTTTATAGGTGCAAAACCTATCATTTAACTTTAAGCATTAAGGAAGCCTGGCAACTACAGTACAAGTTGACCAGTAAGCTCAAGAAATGCAAGGGTCGTGAGAGATACATAACATTTTTTTGCTTACTGGGGATTACTTGTCAAGTTAAACAGGAGGGAAAGGTAACAAAAATGTCTTAGCTCTTAGAAAGCTGCCTTATAGTCTTATGCTCTTTGATAGATTTAGAAATTGGAAATAATGATGTATTACTTGTGATGAAGGCTTAGTCAGTTCATTATTGGAATCCCTTAAAACCAAGGATGTACATGCTGGCACAGTCACATGCATTTAAACAAAATTGACTTTAAAAGCATCCTGTTAAGTAGCCAATTTTGCTGCATCAAAGCCTATGAAGCTGCAAGAATAACAGCTCATGATGATAACAACCATTAAAGACGATATCAGTTACGTCAGAAATTTAAATATTAAAGATGACATTTGTTATCTACAGATTTTAGTAACTTGTTGGTCGATTAATCATTGTCCTTTGAACATAATTTTTTAGCTTCTTATTGCGGTCAACATATATGGCATGACTCTGCCCACTTTTAGATACTTCCTTCACCGATTGGAAATCCTAGTCACAAATTTGTTGTACTGAGTAGTCAATTGTGATAACTAAAGTGCCATTGCCATTGGTGGAGTTTGTTGCTCTATTAGATAGTTTATTTTCTTCTTGACTTTTCTCTGATAGGATGGGATAATATGCTCATTCAATTTTTATGTACCAACTATATTAGGTGTTAGGAGCACTTAACGATTCAACTTCTACAAGACCAGCAATCTTTGCAATGTCAAACCCTACAATAGTTAGCTATTCAGATTGAAAATTGAGTATATAAGATGTAGGTTTAGCAACGATGATCAGAACGATGAAAAAGCGATTAGGTTAGATGGACAAGATGTACCAAAAAGTGAACGATTTAGATATCTTGGTTTCATCATTCAAAATTATGCCAATATAGATGGAGATGTGAATCATAAGATTTAAGCGGGTTGGATGAAATGGAGAAAAACATCTGGAGTTCTTTGTGAATACACGATACCACTACATTTGGAGGGAAAGTTCTATAAAATCGCAGTAAGACCTACACTATTTTATGGTTCTGAGTGTTGGACTATTAAACAACAACAAGAACAAAAAATAGCGGTAGCAAAAATGAGAATATTTAGGTGGATGTGTGATAAAACCAGAAGAAATAGAATTAGAAATGAAAATATTTGTAAAAAATTGGGGATTAATTCAATTGTGAATAAAATGCAAGAGTGTCGGCTGAGATGGTTTAGGCATGTGCAAAGAAAACCCGAAAACGCACTGGTTAGAAGAGTAGAAAACTTAAATATAGGGGATTTAGTAAAACGTAGAGGTAAACTGCTAAAAATTTGGATGCAAGTTATCCGTAAATATATAATAGTTAAGGGTTTAGACGAAAGGATGATATTGGATAGGAATGAGTGGTATAGAAGAATCCGCACAAATTAAATCTTTTATTTTTTATCTATTCATTTTATTATTATTATTATTAATTTTTTCCCTTTTTTCTCTTCTATTTATTATTTTTTTATTTTTTTAATTTTAAAACCCCATTGCTTATCTCTCAAATGACCGATCTCAAATTGTTGGGATTAAGGTTCACGTTGTTGTATTAGGGTTTGTTGCAGGATTTTCAAGCTCCCAAAGAGAGACTTAAAACCCAGCCTCTTTCATCACTCAAAAGAAATTTTACCACCTAACTGGAGACAACTACATGTCTAATTCTGCAGTCGTTAACTCTCAATTCCCTTTTGACAGCTGAATGCACACCTCGAAAAGCATATTCAATTGTGGGTGATCACATCATATTTGCAAGTGGAAGTCCATTCAATGATGTGGATCTTGGTATGTATCATCGTTAGAAAGTAGTGCTTTTGCCTTTTTGTTCATATTATATTCATGTATGGTGTTACTTGAGCAATGACTATGTTCATCCATGGATGTTCATAGATTAGCAATTTATGATCTCAAAACTTTTAGCTAAGCCCAGTGATGTCCATCCATGGTTAAGGCAGATATTTTATCATCACCTTTTGTTCCTTTCTTCTTCTTTTGTTGTACAAGTGGAGTGCTAAAATGTAGTTTTGACTGATGCCTTTGGCAATATGGTTGCAGAAGGTCAATTGAACCCCGAACTAATACTGGGATCAGGGCTGAAATATCTTCTCTGCACAACCATAGATGTCATGCTGTTAGTCTGTTGTCAGCAAATCAAAATCGTGCTGCTAGATTCCCTGTATTGTATTGGTCTCATCATAGGAGAATACTAACTTTCATTGTTTGTGAGGCTTAGAGATGGACCCACTTTTCCTCTGCTTTTGCTCAGACCTAGAAGTATCAAATTGCACATCAACTGACATTTCCATGGAAAACCATGCAGAACTGCGGATTATGTGGGCCCTCAGCTGCACATTGACAGAAAAGTTAATGCATCTTGATCCTCACACAAGGATAATGAAAAGAAAAAACAAGAGAGAAACAAAAAGCAGCTATTCTTGATGTACTGGACTTGCTTTCCTGAATTTTTATTCTTAGATGTGTCGTTTCCATTTCGTTTTTTGGCTCTTTCATGGTGCTAATAGTATATTTCTTGAAAAATGGTAATTGAAAGCAAGCCTTCTGTTCTTCCAACTTTAAAAAGGATAAGAAGCTGGTTTAGATTTAATATATGTTTGGGAATTGATAAAGTTATGTCAGGAATATCCGGTTCAAATGTTTTCCTGTAGATGGGAGTTCTGTTAACTCTACATGTCTACTGCTGCAGGGAATGGTCACATTGGCCATTGCAACCAGGGAAACA
Organism: Dillenia suffruticosa; assembly: GCA_033439265.1. Taxonomy (NCBI): domain Eukaryota; kingdom Viridiplantae; phylum Streptophyta; class Magnoliopsida; order Dilleniales; family Dilleniaceae; genus Dillenia; species Dillenia suffruticosa. Next base: position 24,271,883 of record JAVTVX010000020.1, on the reverse strand, counting down.
ACATGTTTCGCTTTCCAGGGTGAGTTTCGTGGTGTCTTTGTTGAAGGTTTCAATGCAATCTTTCTATAAACTCTCTATCTCTCTCTCTCTCTCTCTATTTTTTTCCCCTCTCAATTTCCTGATGAATCTATTTTGCAGGATTGGACTAGGTACCCTCTTATCTATTCTGCAGCTGAGTGGTAGTCTCAACATTCATTTCCTTGCCTGTTTGTGGAAATTCAGCTTTATAAATAAGTCAACACAAAAGTAAAAAGAATTATTTAGATCTGTTTATGGTATTTGGGGAGACCAGTTTGAGGATTTTTGAATGACTTCAAATTATATGCAGATGATATATGTATAATATTCCTGAATAACTCGAGTTACTGATGCATGCCACAATCATTGTAAAGCTTCTTAGGAGAATAAATATAATGGAACAAGAAGCTTCTCTTACCTACCTATTGAGTGAGTTAATTGTAATTCATTCCTGGATACAGCCTCGCCGAATATATGACCGATGACGAGGTACTCAAAGGGAAGATTTATCCTTCAATATCCAGGTATATGGTCACAGAATCTCTCTCTGAAAACACATGATTTATCCTCACTGCTCCCTAATACGACTCATACCTGCGGCATCCTTGATATAACCAAGTAGCTGCAGCTATTATAAGGGAAGCGATAGAAGAGGATCTTGCCGAAGGATACCAGAAATGGATGCCTGTGAGCTCTGAAAACTCAGTTAGGTACAATATTTTTTTTGATGAGGCTGCAATTGATTTCATCCGGCTCCTTTGTCTTGTACCTTGTATTTCTTATGCAACAACTTACACCTCTCTCTCACACTGCATTCTTTTTTCCCTGTTCTATATGCATATGTATGCAAATCTGAATCAAAGAATTCTTTTTTCTTTGTAGTCTCTTCCCGAGTTGAATGTTTTGAATATTTAAGCATTTTTTATGTTCCATGAATTGCGGGAAGAAATTTTAACTTATGTGCAGAACAATATGTGGTGCCTAGAGTACCCAACTTTGGTTTGCAAGAAAGATTGATTGCTCCAAGTTTACAGTTCAGCTCCTTCCCTGGAGAAACAAAAGATCAAAATGTTTCTCAATGGTGGTTGTTTTGGACCGCGATCACTGGTTGCTAAAGCTTTTGGTTCATGTTCTGCATCATTCACCAATTTGCATTGTCATTTAAAGGCCATTTTGGAATGAACTCTCGGCATAAATTGATTATACTACTATGAAATTAGAATGATATCATAAGCTATACCTAATTTTAAAGAGCTATGGTACAACGCTTCCTTGTATGCCCTTAACCTACCTTACTGCTGATCCTTGATTATACAATTATAAAATTAGTTGCCCTTATAAAACCCCAGAATTTCAGCATTAGGCTTTACTTGATGCTGCGCTTGGGTGATTGATTTTGATGGTATGATATGCAGGGCCTGTGCTTTTATGCGGTCTAGTTGCTTTCTAGGAGCTCTAGGGCATTCATTGTTACCTCTGGCGTGGCTAATTTTGAAATTGGTGCTATATAACCTACAACTTTTGAGCATATGGCGAGATGGGTCTACTTTACTTAATACGGATATTTATAAAGTTATTTATAAGATTATATGCTTTTGATTTTTGGGCTTTGCCAAGAATGGCATAAACAATATTGTTTTGGGACTTTTGTATTCTTGGCTGTTTGGGATGTGATGGTTTATAAGGTCATATTTTTTTTGGGAAGATGGCTTTGTTTACTTACTCATCTATGTTGTATTTTCGGCTTGGGGCAAAAATGCCGCCCAAGACTAAAAGTCAGGGAAATTCTCTAAATTATAAAAATGTATATAAGTTTATTCCTTAATTTTAAAAATGTCAATTTTAAAAAATTTATAATATAAAGGATTTTGTTTAACGGTAAATTTGGTTGGACTATAAATGAGAAGGAAAACAGGAAGAGAAATAAATGTAGAAGTGTCCCTAAGAGGATAATTTAGTGATCATAATTTCTCTCTCAACCCTGAGATTCAGGGTTCGAATTCTTATATAACAAAAAAAAAATAAATGTAGAAGTGAAATAGAAGATTATTGCAGTTTGGCTTGGAGTGAAAAGAGATGGAATCAAAAGAGGAGTGTAACGGCATTTTTTTTATATCACAAAAAATTTCTTTCCTCTTGTAAATGAATCGAAGCTATAATGAAAATTTTTATACAAAATTATTTTAATTTTACATGATTTAAGAAAAATAATATCTATTTCTTTCCCTTTTACCTTCACTTTTAAGATAATATATTTATTTTTATCATATGAACTAAATCTCTCTCTTTCCTACCTCCTCTCCTCCCTCGGAACTTACTCTAAAGATCTAAATATTGGGTTCATCATTATTACATAAAGTAAAATTGTTTATTAATAATTACACTATAAAAGTTTTAAAATTTTCATACGATCCATGATTTTTTTAATGAAAATAGAACAAAAAACTCCGATAAAGTGAGGCTGAGTCACACACCAGATTGTGCGAGCGATTACAGGCTAGATTTCCCCACGCAGTTTTGCAGAAGAAGGTACTCGGGCGATTTTTGACGCTCTTTTAAAAGCACATAAGCATAAAGCCCAAAGACGCACATTGCGTAGAGAGTCGGTCATCCGGTCCTCTATCCTTTTCTGCTTCCCTAGGGTTTTCGATCCTCTCTACTTCTCTTACAATCTTACACGAAGATGAGGTAAGCTCTCTCTCTCTCTCTCTCTTTCTCTCTCTCTCCCCCCACCGCTGGCTTTGAAACAATTCGTGTTCGCGTTTGTTTGTGTCATCTGTTTAGGTTTAAGATTCCATTGATGCAACATATTATTATGTTGCGGTAGTTTGAGCAAGGAAATGCAATAGATCCCGTTTATTCCTAGTGGGAATCTAATTAGTTATTATCATTTAGGGTTTCGTGCAGACGATTTGTATGAGCATTACCTAGTTGATACTTTTATCCATATGGGCATCTTCTGTATTAATCTTTTCTTTCTGTTTAAAATATGAGAGAAACCCAGTTGGGTTCCTCCCTCCATTTCCACACTATTAGAGCTGAATTTGATTGAAACATCAAATTGAAGCCCATTAATATCAACCCTACTTGCTTGTTGTACAAAAAATATCTCGTAAGCATTTGATGGGTATGTATGTCTACATGAGAACTCTTTGACGGTCTAGCAATAAAATGCTAAGTACGCCATTTTGAGTTCGTGGTACTTGGCTCTTTTTTCATATTGGGTGAGTGCTATATTGGATATTTAGTGAATTAGGATATCCCCCGTGTCTTCTATCTGGGTTCTATTAAGTAGTGGAGTGGTTCCCCTTCTAACCAAGGTGAAGACACAGTCAATCCTAGTTCTCAGCTTATATACTGTTGCTTGTAATGTGTTGAGTAGGGTTAGGACTTGTAAAATTCGATATAGCAAGTTCAAATTAAGAGAAGCCTAATACGTTTGATAATAGTAAAAATCTGTGTAAATGAAGCTGCTCATGAATGGACTTTTTTAGCGGGAGGATGGCACCAATGTCAAGGATAAGAGCAAGAAAGAAATTGTGACCTAATAGCAGATGATCTCCCATTTATGAGTCATGAAGTATTAATGCTCCTCTAGCTATGCTGTCTAGAGATTGCATTATCATCATACTGGTCTTTATTGACCTCATATGGCTTTATTGCATTATCACAAGTATGTGATGCTTTTGTTGCCCATGTGGACATGCGAAATTTCAACCGAAATTGAGGTTGTTGGCATACGGCCTCCCAACTGCAAGCTCCTAGTTGGTGAAAATCTTGCTTCAACATTTTTATTAGTTGATAGTTTTCCTAAGTTTGCTGATCACGCCCATCATTTTTCTTGTTTCATCATGCCTCAAGAGTAGGCAAACCATTCATTTCATCTTAAGTGAAAACATGTCTTTTGTAATCAGTATTATTTTCTAATTAATGATCATGTGTTTCACAAATCCTTATAGTCGGCATCCAGAGGTAAAGTGGGCGCAGAGGGAGGACAAAATCTATGTCACAGTGCTATTGCCAGATTCAAAAAATGCAAAGGTTAATGTTGATCCAGATGGAGTTTTTACGTTTTCAGCTAATGCAGGAGCTGAAAATATCCCATACGAGTTAAAGTTGAATCTTTTTAACAAGATTAATGTAGAGGTGAGGCTTGTTTTGCATAACACATCTCTGTTCTCCATCCAAGATATTATTTGTATCTGATCTCTGCTTTAAATTCATCCTTTTCTTCCTCAGGAAAGCAAAATAAACATTGGTGTTAGAAGTATAGTTTGTGTTTTGGAGAAGACTGAGAAAGGATGGTGGAAGAAACTATTGCGAGGAGATGAGAAGGTGCCACACTATGTGAAAGTGGACTGGGACAAATGGGTTGATGAAGATGATGACAGTGGTATATCTTTGTTGAATCACTTAATAAGTTTTGGATTTTAACTAATTGTGATGTTCGGTTTCTTAAAATTGTGAGCTTTGTTTCTGTTTCTGTTAGGTCCTGCTGACTTTGACTTGGGAGGAATGGATTTCTCGGTAGGATGTCTGTCAATCAACATCATTTTGTTTTCAAAACAATTTTTGATGTTCCCATAATAATTTCAATTTCTTTTTTCCTTCTAGAAATTTGGAGGTATGGATGATGCCATGGGTGAAGACCTTGATGACAGTGATGATGATGGTATTGCATTCTGGACCTTTTTTGCTTTCTTGTAGTGATAACTTCCAATGCTTTTTGTTTCAATTTATTAGTGTTTGAACTTCTAATCACTTGAATGTCTAAAAAGTATTTAGCCAACAGATTATGGAGCACCATCATTAGAGTGTAGGGTCTAGACGTAGGAGTTGCTCAAAGGTAGCTTTTGCCAAGAGAGTGTTCAAGTGATTTATATGGGGTGGGGTAGGGTATTGGCTCTTGCCACACGGTGTGTCTTGTTTAAAGTTGTCACTACATGTTATTTCTAACTTGATTTTATTTGTCATTTAAAATTTAGTATTTTCTATTTGATCCTAACAATCATATATAACTTTTACTAGTACATGCTTATAATGATGACTTAAACCTTGTTATATGATGAGCACTTTGGCTTTAAACTATGAATAATAGTTGAGCTTGACAAGTGGACTGAAAAATGGTACCATTTTTTATTAAAAAAAAGTTGATTGATTAATGTTTGCTTCTTCTTAGTTTGGGTAAACTCTGCTACATAGACATCTCTATATGATGCCCTTCTTTTGGCGCCTGAGATTCACCATCTTTAGTTACGTTGGTGTGGTTATGAGTTAATTTTAATGTGGATTTTGCCTGTATATACTAAATGTTTTGGCCTGATTATTTTTTTGGGAAATGTTTGGCAATTGTATTTAAGTTTGTTATTGTTATTGTTGCAAAGTGCTTTGTTTCTATCTGAAGCCTTATTCGGGGATGATTGTGAAAATTTAATCTTGCACTTCAGATCAGGAAGTGTTGAAGCCAGAAGAACAAACCTCGGGCAAAGAAGGGGAAAAGGATGAGGGAACAGGGGCCAAAGTTGAAGCTGCTTAATTGCTTTTTCAAAGGAAATCCATATGATTTATCTGGTTTTAGTAATGAAGTTCAGCTTTGTTATTATGGGATAAAATTTTTTTCATGGTATCTTTGGTTTGAACCCAGTGTGTGTGCCTTATTCTAATCGAGTTGGAGTATAATTTCTTTTAGACATGATATGAATGGATTGATGTTCTGGGTCTGAGACTGGTGGTAAACCTCCTTTTAATCAACTCGGACCTGGTTGGAATGTTGTATCCACCTAAAGGCTTTTCTTTAGTGGATTCGCTGATATAGAGGCTGCATGTGTTCCTGGTTACATGATTAAGTTGGCTGTCATTACATGTTTCTTTAAGAAAAGGGATGAGTTCTGTCATCATGACTATCAGGTTTGGGGTTTAAGCATTTTCTACCTTTCTCGAGGGTAAGGCTTTTTCTTGTATTAGGCCGTGCATGTCCCCAGACACGGCTATGTGTTTTACGTCTTTACACTGGGATATTTTATAGTTATGACTAAGAAGGGAAGTGCATATGCGTGCAGAGTCAACCTACGAGCACGAGAGGGTGATATTGTTGCCCCTTTGTAAGTAAGAGTAAGAACCTAAGCCTCATTGATGACTCGCATGTTAAATGAGGTAAGGCTACCGAAAATCGTCACTCATTTGGTATCTCGAAGAATGTAGGTCTGCTTTTGAACTCATGGGGGTCGAGTCATTGAACTAGTTGAATGAACTTCCTTTTCATGTTGACTTTATGCAAAGGCTCAAAATCATTTGATCCTTTTCCCAAGCGTAGAAGATGGCTTCTTTTATCTACTGGGTATCTCCATTGGTTGAGCCGGGGGGTACTGGATGATCCCTGCAGGAGCAACTTGGCATAAAAATGATGAGTTTATTTGAATTCCTCTGCTCGAAATCAAAGCAATAAAATAGCAAATGAGCTCCGCAAGTAAAAAGTTTTCTTTCAATTGGAGTAAGATAATGATTAAAAAGTAATTATAAGTTGATCCATGAACTTTTATAAAATTCTTTTTTAACACCACAAAAATTAAACATTTTCAATTTTAAACAAAAAAAATTTTGGATTTGAAAGTAAATTTCATAAAAAGAAAAAAAAAAAAATATATATATATATATATATATATATATATATATATATATTTATTTATTGTTATGCAAAGTGATACCCCAAATTAGATTGAGTTGTGGGTGATTGTTTAAAGTTATGCCCAACGGAACAAACGCACGGGACAATCTGATAATTTTATCGGAGCCTTTCCGTCAAAGCGAAAGGGGTTATTTTCGAGTATTGCCCAACTAAATGATTCTTTTGGACAATAGAGCGAACGGTTAGGGTTTAGGGTTTGAGTCCCATTCCGAGCTTCGCTCTTCACGGAGAGAGAGGGCGCCATGGAGGCGACGGAAATGGAAGTAGAGGAAGACAGCTCTCTTCATCCAAATCCAAGCTCGTCAAACCCTTTAAAGCGCTTTGGTCTCAAGAACTCCATTCAAACAAATTTCGGCGACCACTACGTCTTCCACCTTGCTTCCAGGTATTCTCTCTCTCTCTCTCTCCCTCCTGAATCTTGGATCTGATTGATGTGGTTTTTGAATTGAAAGTGATGATTCGAGATCAATGGCGGTGTCGTTGTCGACAAACGCGATCAAATTTTATTCTCCGACGACGGGACAATACTTTGGAGAATGCGGAGGCCACTCTTCAAGAATTCATCATATTTCGTTTTCTTCTCCATCAAATCCTCTAATCTTGCATTCTTGTTCTTCCGACGGTACAATTAGAGCTTGGGACACTAGAACTTTCACACAGGTTCTTGCATGTCAACGGTGAAACTCAGAAATTTATTAATCAATTTTAGGTATTTGATTCGTGTTTAATTTAGTGATTGACATTGTAGGTGTCTTTGATAAATGCCGGTCAAGCAATATTCAGTTTTTCATTTGGTGGACCAGGCGATAATCTTCTTGCTGCTGGATGCAATTCTCAGGTTTTTTTAATATTTAGGAACTATTTTATGGATATTCTTTACAGTCAACTTAAGGATTTCTGATCATGATGAATGAGTCCTCAAATATTAGTTTTAGGGAAATGTTTATAGCGAGACAGTGGAGAAGGGATTAATACATCTTTTGACTTAATTTTACTTTCCACCTATTGGTCCCTAGTCTAGTAGTGGTGAAAATCTTGAAATAACTTCACTTACAAGCTACTTTGTTTTTACCTAGAATCTTGACCTTGCCTAGACGTACTAGTGCTGCACGTACACAGCATGGATACAAGTATGGGTGTAATTTTATTGGGTGTCCGATACATTCACATTCGACACCCATAACCAATCCCATGTGATATAGACCGTGAATATGTAATTGTGCATTCATTTGGATTTTAAATTTATAGGTGGCTAAAAGGTAAGAGTTCATTTTGAAATTTCTTGTAAATGTGAAACTGGTCGCAGAAATTCCAACATAGCACGAAGAGTTATAATGGAAGTTGCTTTATGAAGATTGGTCTAGCTTTGCAAGCATTTATCTTAAATAAGCCTTCAGTTTCCCAGAACAGTATAGTGAAGGTCCCAGAAATTTTTTTAGCGGGGGCAAAAATGTACTTCTAAAAGTTCATAATTAAACAAAAAATAATATAATTGAAATTTAATATTAAAACAATATGTATATATATACATAAAAATACTCTCAATAGAATATTTTGTAAAAATTTTTAAAGAATTTCATTATAAAAAGCAACATCACTTTACAAAAATCAACTTCGTTTGTTTTATTAGCTGCGGCTGCCGTCATAGTGATATATTATCTTCATTAGATTAACTACTATCTTATCAAAAATTAAAAAAAAATGGTAACATGTAATATACTGTGAGTTTAATTTTTATTGAAACTTGCAAAACTGGTAGACCAAAGAAAAAATATAGTGATTTCTCCAAACCTCCAACCTTGAAATCTTATAAATCCAAGGAAAGATACCTCCTAGGTTACACAAACAAAAAGAAAAAAAAAAGGAAGAAAAAGAACAAAGGTAGATGAAAAAAGAGAAGCAAATAATTCAAAATAAAATAGGTCAATGAGTTAAATTCAAGTATATAAAATAGAAAGACATGAGAGTTTAAAAGACAAACCAATTATAAATTAAAATGTAGTCTTTTTTTTAATGTGAATTCTATGTTATTTTTAAAAAAAACCTCTCTTGAAAATATAATATAATTGGAAAGTTAAAAAATTAGGGGGACCAAATTCCTTATTTACCCCTATTTGACTTTTAAAAACCCTATACAAATAGAGTATTTTTGAAATTTTAGGGGGGCTATTGCACCCTTTGGGGCCACCTATGTAAGAGCAGTTGCAGGCTTTTCACTTATAGAGCTTTAATGTGAAACTCTTTATACCTAATATTTTTACCAATTATGTATTCTTCCTCTGGAATTTATACCCATGGCTGCCCCCACCCCCAAAAAATAAAAAAGACGGAGAGAGAACCGATCCTTGCATATTGCCCCCCACCACCATTCCCTGTTCAGTAGGAAGCTCATGTTGATCAATTTCACATCATTTTTCTTGAAATTTCTGTTGCTATAATAGCTGCAACTGCTCTGTACTGTTGCCACTTCTCTTGCGCCAAAAAAAATGGTGCCTTAGCATTTCATCATTTAACACATGAGTTTCCTTTGCTTTTTCTCGTTGGTGAAATCTTCATTATATTATCCACAATGCATCTTTTAGCCCTTCATTTACACTTCTAAGTAATAGTGGCACTTCTAGGTAGTAATGTACTTGGTCATCTAATCAGCCTGGAGTCATACAACTATTTATACTTTTTCTTTTTATTTATTTTTATATATAGTTTTTACTAGCCATATGGAACAATCTTTGGTTCATTTGCATGTGTAACTTTGCTTATGCATATGTTTCAGCACTTTCTTTCTTCATTGTCATTAGCATTGGGACATAATTGTTGCTGGATCATGCAAGGTTGTTACTGTTTTTTTTTTTGGGGGGGGGGGTTACCTCTGTATGGGATATATCTTGATACTCCCACATTTCATTTGATTGTTTGAATGACAGATACTCTTCTGGGACTGGAGAAACAAGAAGCAGGTTGCATGCCTGGAGGAATCTCATACAGAAGACGTTACTCAGGTGGGTATTGTACTGGTGTAGTCTCTATTTGCCAATACAGTCAGTTAGATTGAAGGTTTTGATTTTAAGATAGATCACATATCCACTTATCTGGGTGTATTAGTAGTAGGATTTATTTTAGTTATTAACTTTTCATAAGAGAATCTGGACACCCAATGCTATAACTAAAGGGCAAAAAGATTTGTCTAGTTAGGATTTAGCTTCTGTTGAGGTTCAGGGCAGGCAGCTGAAACCTTTCTTTCTAGGATATGTGATAGATAGTCGTTATGAAAGAGTAGATTACCTGAATCCAAGGTACAAAATGAAATGAGTGAAAGATGGCATAGAATTAGTTCACTTTTCAATTGAATTGCTAATTGTAGGAGGTGGAAAAAGTCTATAAGAAAATGGGAGAATCTCGAAGGTCATATTATTAGGGGCAGTATTTTGACTAGTAAGGAGATTCTCTATACCAAAGCCTTTATCATGAGGATAGTGATTTCCATCATATAATTGAAAGGTTTTGATTGGAAGTAATAGGAGAAATCTTAATTGAAGTGGTTGAAAGGGCATTTCTGTCAGATGAGATAATAAGGCTCTTTGAGTTCATCATAGACAAAGCTCAAGGTCCTAATGGTTTCATCATAGAAGTTTTCCTGCATTTTTTAGATATATGTTGAATTGTTATAGGTTTTTGAGGAGTTTTTGGTTAATAATTCTGTGGGAAGAGTACGGGAGTATAACTTTTAATTATTATCCCTAAAATGAACTGCTCACTGCATATAAGGAATTTTATTCCATTAGTTGGCAATCTGTATAGGATCATTGTCAAAGTCCATGATCAATCATGGTTGATACCATTTCACATTGATTTAGTGCTTCTATAGGAGGTAGGGAAACTCAAAATGTTGCTTCAGTTACAAATACAATGTAAGGCATTGAGTAAAAGTTGGAGTTTAGGGAATTCGGTTACAAATGAGGTGTGTGGATGATGTTACAATACAAAGTAAGGCACTGTGTAGAAGTTGGAGTTTAGGGAAGGTTATACTAGGATTTGTTATAATTTGGAGTCACGAATGGTAGGGCTTTGGCAGTAGATGGACAAAAAGAAGATTATCTTCTGCAGATTCCTTTGTTCATGTCAGTGGAGAACCCATATCTTGGTTTTTAAATTCTCACCATTGTTATTAGACACGTTGTGACTGTAAAAGTGTTGGTCATAATGGGGTTGCATAATGGAATATTGGGAATATGGGGCCTTTTTCCTTTTCAAGTCACATTACAATTTATTAATACTTTAAATTCAGTCGTATCACTTAAATATTGTTGTACTTAAAAGAGTTTTTACTAACTCTGTTCTCTATGTTTATTATTTAAATTATTTTAGGTACTGAATCAACAACTTAAATTGTCATAGTATTTTACTAAAATTGTTACAAATAATTATTAGTTGGAAATTATGAACTAATAAGAACAACTTGTTATTAGAAACTTGAAAGAATGGTATACAAAAGACGTACTTGCTACCATTTTATAGAAAAACGTTGCATCTATAATTAATGTATTCGAAAAAGTTTTTGACTTTGTTTTGTTTTGTTATTCTTTAAATTTTAAATCATAAAGGTTCTAAAAAACAACAATAACAATTTCAAGAGTAACCTTAGAAGGAAGAAGAATAAGAAGAGAAAGGTGGGGGGAGGGGGAAGAGCAAGTTAGAGAGAGAATGCTCAAGGTAAGTGATCACCAACCTTTCCTTTCTTCCTCCTTGCCTCTATTTCTTCTTCTTCTTCTTCTGAGGCTTTATTGGCCGATACGGTTTACATTGATGGGGATGATTAAAAAAAAAGAAAGAAAAAACCTGTTTTGCCCCTCAAATTGGCTGGAATTGGGATCGGTACTTGTCGATGTCAATATGTATCGGCCATACCCCCTCATTTTTAAAACTATGCTTCTCCCAGATTGAGAAAAAGAGATCATTTCAATGCTCAATTTGTATAAAAAGGGGTGATGTGTGTACATATATATAGTCTTTTGGTAAGTTCTGGTCAGATTTTTGTTTTCCAGTTTGATAAGCAACATTATTTCTTCCTTTTTTAAAGGATAGAGAGTGTTTCCTGAACATGCTTTGTGTTCTTGTGATTTAGGATGTAGGACTAATATGTCAAAATCACTGCAGTGGTAATTAAAAAAATTTAGATGTTCTTGATTCTTTAGTCCAGTGAGAATTTAGTGGTCTGATGAGTGAATAGATATATATGAATTTAGGAAAATTTAGAAGTTTTTATTGGGGTCCATTGTTGCCAAGGTCAGCAAAAATCTTCAGAGTTCAAAGGGCGCTTTCCTTCTGTCTTATTTTTTGGAGGTCATAATATGGTAGTTGATTACACATATAGCACCCACTTGTATTTCATTCCCTTGCTAAAAAATGCTGGTTCAGGTTGTAGACAGATTTGAGAAAACAATGAGGAGATACCTCTGATCAGGAAGTTTTCTGGAGAAGGACCGAATGTTAAGTTCTAAGGCTTTATAACACCATTGGTAAAGATCCAGGATTAAAGGGTATGAGTCTTGCTAACTTCTTATCATTGACATTTTTTAGTGGCATGACGGCCTTGTTGAAATTTCAGTACTCAGATCTATTGTTAATCCTTTCCTGGCCTGTCTTTTCTGTTGGTGATGGATTCCTTATTTGTTTCTCAGAGGATTCTAACCGATATTCTGTACATCTATATTTTGGATTGGGATTGAAAGATATGTTAAGAAATTGGACTTTGCCCCTTTTTAGCTAGGTTTTGATCTTCATTTTTAGATGTTATTATTGGGTTCCATCGTTGCCAATGTCAGTGAAAGTCTTCAGAATTTAAAGGGCGCTTTCCTTATGTTTTATTTTTTGGAGGTCATAATATGGGTAGTTGATTACACATATAGCACCCACTTGTATTTCATTCCCTTGCTTAAACATGCTAGCTCAGGTGGTAGACAGATTTGAGAAAACGTTGAGGAGATACCTCTGGTCAGGAAGTTTTCAGGAGAAGAAGGACCAAATGTTATGTTCTAAGACTTTATAACACCATTGGTAAGGGTACGAGTTTTGCTAACTTCTTAATCATCGACATTTTTTTAGTGGCATGACGGCCTTGTTGAAATTTCAGTCCTCAGATCTTCTCAGATCTATTGTTAATCCTTTCCTGGTCTGTCTTTTCTGTTGGTGATGGATTCCTTATTTGTTTCTTGGAGGATTCTAACGGCTATTCTGTACATCTATATTTTGGATTGAGATTGAAAGATATGTTAAGAAATTGGGCTTTACTCCTTTTTAGCTAAGTTTTGATCTTCATTTTTATCCTTTGTTTCAAATCATTGGAGGATACTTTATCATCTTCATCATCCTCAGTTGTGGTGTATGCTTATCTCCCTTCTAAGAAGGGAATTATTCTTAGGCTGTTAAACTTATCTTAAATCTTGTCAATGATCTAATGATCTAAGTATTTTTACTAGTTACTTTGATATGTGGAAAACCATGGAGCTCAGGTTCACAGGTATGTTATTTCTGATGCATTGGTTGCTGTTATAACGATTTACTTAATAATGTGTGTTTCAGATATTATTGTTCATCCAATTGATATGTTGGTTGCAAGCTTCTCCTGCTTGATATCAAAACTTTTTATTTTGTGCTTCTGCTGAATTATTAGTTCTGCTTATGATTGTTGTAGGTTCAATTTGTCCCTGATCATCAGAACAAACTTGTCTCAGCTTCTGAAGATGGCTTGGTTTGCATATTTGATACTAGTGGAGATATCAATGATGATGATCATCTTGAGTCAGTAAGTGGTAAACGCTAGTTTCCTAGTTATTCAAGAACTTGAGTGTGTCATTGAGAACAAGACAGTTATTGTACTATGTGAACTTTTGATTCGCAATGGCTTAAAAGTCTGCATCCTTACACCTTGGCCAACTTATTGTCCAGTAAAAAGTTTTCATCCCTTTATTTTCAATCAACAGCTCTAGGAACAAAGGAGAACATCCTCTAATTTTTATGTAAATTATTTTCTGTTGGTCAATAGTTTCAAAAAGAGAGAGCTGGAATTGCACACCTTAATAAGTTTAAGTTAGAGAAATCCTGTTTGTGAATTATTCGACTTGCATTATGAAGAATGCTATCTGCATTGGTATCGAGGCTCCTGGCCTTGGTTTGGATACTGGCATTGGTATTACTGTGCCTTAATAAGGTGTTGGAACTGGAGTTATGATCGATATAACCCTCTGGTTTTTCTTTCGAGGATTCATATCTTGAGGCATCAATACTCTGCATCCTCAATGTAGTCATAAATTATGCTTCTATTCCCTCTTTTTTCCAGATAATGCTGTGCAAGTGCTTGTCCTTTTCTGTGACTTAAGTTGTATGCCATATTCCTTCAAGCTTGTGTTGTTATAAGTTTCACATAATCCCTTTTCCTGGCATTAGATGTGTATATGTATTTGTCTTTCTTGGTATTTCCTCAAGTAGCAAAGCTGTCTTTCTTGGTATTTCCTCAAGTAGCAAAGCACCCCCACCCCACTGTGCAACCCCCCGCGCGAGGGGGGTGGGGATGGTTTTGAAGAATAAGGAAAATTTGGGATTGAGGTCTAATTGAACTGACAAAGCATTTGTCTGCATTTCCTTTGCATGATGAAATACCATGATTAAATTGTAGTTCTCTAATTGCATATCAACTTGTAGGTGATCAATATGGAAACTTCGGTTAATAAATTCGGGTTTCTTGGAGAGGCGAATCAAATGCTTTGGTGTCTGACTCATATTGAAACCCTGAGGTATGCTTTGAGTGGCAATATACTGGGTACATCTTATCTATTGTTGATTACAGTGGCAGCATCTCAACTTGGTGCTCAACAGTTAATCTTTGGAATTGTATGTTTGCATTGTATATCAACTGGTATAACCTCGTATCTTTTTTATGTAAAAACTTATTCTTCGTCCAATATTCTACTCCTTAATAGTGTTTGGGACTGGAAAGACTCCAGAAAGGAGGTGCATTTTGAGGATGCTCGATCATTAGCTTCTAACATCTGGTCATTAGATCATGTGAGTTCATAGCTTCTTTTCAGTAATAATATTGCTTTTCTATTATGAGCTGCTAATCTTTTTCTTCATGGAGCAGCCCCTATTTGTCCAGAAACTTTTTGTTTCACATTGTTTATAATTCGGTAGGTGGACTACTTTGCTGATTGCCATTACTCTAGGGAGAGTGATCGCCTATGGTTGATTGGTGGAACATATGATGGGACTTTAGGCTTCTTTCCTGTGAGTTACAGTGGGATGGGATCCATAAGGGCCCCTGAAGCTGTCTTAGGAGGAGGTCATACAGGTGTTGTTAGAAGCATATTGCCTTTATCAGACTTCCTGTCAAGGCCCTCCAGAAACCATGGTATATTTGGGTGGACTGGTGGTGAGGATGGTCGGTTATGTTGCTGGTCATCTGATCAGTCTTCCGGGACAAACCATTCCTGGATCTCAAGTGAGTTGGTTGTGAAGTCACTGAGGACACGGATAAGGCACCATCCTTACTAAAATCTAGGAATTATGCTGCTATAATCTCCGCCCCCGCCTTTCGGTGGCTCTTTTCCTACTACGCCAGGATTTCTTGTCCTTGATTTATATTTTTATGTTTTGGTGCTTGTCGTGCTTGATCAACCATCTCCTAAGTCAGGTGATGGGGAGAATTTTGGTTTGTATTGTATGTAATGTTAATCATTTGAGTGGCTTTTATGTACATGATTGGTCAATTATTTTAGTTAACATGGGAGCTTTAGGTATATACCTTTCTCGGCCTTTTGGCTAAGATCAAATGGAGTTTTAGGCATCAGATGTCTCTCCGGGCCGTTAGAAGTGTCTCTTCTTGCTGGCCCAAATCAACACAGTTTCGCACCATTTTTTTTTTTTAATATTGGGCTGACATCTATTCGGAGTTATATTTTAACTAATCCGATTTGAGCGTTGTTCGCTTTAATTTAGGGAGAGTTTTTTCAATGTGATTTTTTTCATTTTCAAATTTTAAATTCAAAATTTGATTAAAGGATTTATTACTATTGTTCATTAGGTTGATTATTTGTTACTATAGATTCACACTTTTTTTTTGGGTTACGTTATAGATTCACACTTTTACATCATCCATTGGATTCATAGATATCAAACTTTGACATCGAACTTCTTTGGGTTGAATGGTCGGACATTCTATCCCTTTAACTAGAGGTCTCGAATTAGTGTTAATAATAGTGAAAAAGGATTTGGAACGGTCAATCTTAAAAATGGGTTTTACGGTACTCGAATCGGATTAGTTGGGTAAAATCTAGATATCAGTGATTAAAAATAATTTTATATATATATATATATCACACTTTTTTTTTATTGGGTATGAATATATATATCACACTTTGACAACGACATTCACGATTGCGAAACCAAACGGTTTGAAGTTGGCCTACATGGGACCAACTTTGAGCCGTCATGGTATTTGCGAGAATTTCCAAAACATGCTCTCAAAATGGACCGGGTTGGGCCACTCAGCCGAGTTCTGTCTAGGCACGTGGCGTTCGATGTCTGGATCCAATGTGGTGTCCGGAAGTATATTTTGAACAATTCAGGCCCAATTTTAAAAAATTGAGATCCCAGACGGGCCAGGATTAGCTAGTCCATTGGGTAACACGTGGGCCTATCTAGGCTCCGTGTTGGGCCCAATTGTTAGGAGGATATGCTTGTGCCAAAGGAGTTGACTTGGCATGGCCTGCCTTTTAAGGTCTTCGAGTTTGGCCTAGGCTTAGCTGGTTCCTTGGGCAACCCAAGTTGGGCCTATCTAGGCCGAATTTATTTAAAAATGGGCCCAGCTGGCACAAGGTTGTGCTTGTGTTAAAGAACTTGAGTCCACAAGGCCCGGCTTTTGAAGACTCTGAGCTCCTGACGGGCCTAGTCCTAGGCTTAGCTAGTCCCTTGGGTATCACAAATTGGGCCTCTCAACGCCCAACAAGATTCCGAGAATTTTTTTTTTTTTGATTCCGAGATTATGCTAGTGCCGAGGAGCTTCGGCTTGTCGTGGCCCAACTTTTAAGGACTCGAACTTGTTCAACGTTGGGCCGACGTTTATATGGTCCCACAGGGCCCTAGAGATTTAACAGGTCGAATGAAACATGGACACAAGAAATTAATGTACCCTATGCACATGGTCGAGATTGTTAAGGATCTTGACCTAAATTAAGCCCGACCTCGGGCATAAAACGTAAGTTCGGCTACGCCGACATTTTCTATCAGACAAGCCCAGGCCCATGAGCTATTAACAACACAAGCAACACATGCATTCCATAAAAACCTGCCCAAATTCATTATAATACACATCTCAACAATTAAGATTCTCAGCTGTAGCTCATTTCTCTGGTACAACCTATTACAAAAACCTTGAAACTACCTACCTGAATATGCTAAAGCAAAGAAGCAGAAATCAGCTATAACTCATACATGGGTGGAGGTGGAAACATATCACTCAAACAATCTTGTTCCACGAGTACCGAGCAAAACATCATGTTAATTAGTACATTGAAGCATTGTTACAATGTAGGGAATACCAACCGGAAACAACACACCGCTCAAGCTCTAGATTTGATATACAGCATTGGGTAGATACTACTAACAATTCATATTGAAAAAGCAATAAAATAGTTAAATGCCACACCTCTCTACAGCATTGAGCATGAATTGGGAGCAAATGCCTCTAAAAGTAGCAAGCTCATCCCAACTGTAATTTTGGCCTTCATTTCTATCAACCACGGCCTCGTCCTCCACCTGTTATCCATTTTATAGTTAGATTCTCTGTGCTATGAATAAAAAATCGGCCTTTGATCTTGCTCTTTACACATGAATGGTGCTGTCTAATGTGCTATCAGCAAGAGGGTTTAAGTCTCTGCTTCATGTAGTAGGCTTACAAATAAGACAGCATATAATAAACTGTTGCCCCTGATTCTAATAGGTTAATTCTCTACATACACGACTGAGCATAGCATATTTATAGTTTTTTTCCAGGCAACAAATTGTTTTAAGGAAGAAGTTTTACCTCTGTTTCCACCGCCCTTTCCACCAGCTCCACCCTTTCCCCGACCTCCACTCATACCCTTGGCACCATCATCAAGCCCACGGCCAATACCTTTTGCAGGTCGCCCACCTGCTCCATCTTCTCTTCCTCTCCCCCTTCCACGTCCTACCCCAGGTGGCTTCCTATCTGTAAAGCATTTAATGTGATAAAAGAAGGGGATATTAGAGCCTCCACTTCATGATTGCAAAAGGAGTTGCATGCTTCATCCTAGTATAGAATAAAACAAAGTTGCTCCAATAACACTAAAAACATTGTCTCTAAAAGTAAACAATTGAACAAGCATTAAAAGACAAACAAAAACCTATATGAAGAGAACATTGTTGTCCAAGGACCACGAGCCATAATACATTCCACTAATCTATTAATTTATCTTAATAGATTTCTAAGGCATTTTTTGTGATCAAACCATGGACCAAGTCCAAACAACATCTATTATCTATCAAGTAA
Source organism: Dillenia suffruticosa (assembly GCA_033439265.1). Lineage (NCBI taxonomy): Eukaryota > Viridiplantae > Streptophyta > Magnoliopsida > Dilleniales > Dilleniaceae > Dillenia > Dillenia suffruticosa. The sequence continues at coordinate 24,253,617 of JAVTVX010000020.1, read as the reverse complement.
TACTAAACAGATTATAAAGTTTTATTTCTTGAGAAGTGGCAGATCTAAATTCTCTCTCAACAACTGCTCTCTCTATCTCTCTCTCAATGGGCCCCACAGCCCTCTTCTTCCTTCTTCTATATATATAATATGTCTTGTCCATTCTTTTTGTTTTTCAATGGACCACAAACCTGCACCACAATAAGAAAAAAAAAAAATCTCTTTCTTAGACACCTAACTCCACACCGTAACACCTCTTTCTCCCTCTTTCAATTTTTGAGAATAAATTGATTTAATACAAAGATAGGTGACAAAAATATAAAACTATGTCAATAACAAAAGGAAAAAAGAAAAGGTGAAAACAAATAATTTTCACAATTTGAAACATTCAAACACTCTCTTTACCAGAAATTTGAATTCGAATTTAAAATATTTAATTATACTAAATTTTTTCAGTCAACAATGCACAGGTTACACACAAGTAATACCCATGTTAAAAAAAAAAAGGTGCAGAAACAAATCAAAGCATCTGATGTCATCTTACGCCCCTAACAGACTGCCTTTCAAAATTTCCTGTCTGGTGATCAATAGCAACAGACTCATGACAAACAGCAATACAAAAACACATGTTCCCTCACAAATTTAAACAATAAGAAAATGAGAAAAACAGAGCTTACCCGAGCGACTCTTTGTTTCTTCCTGGACCTTATCAATCACCTGAAAAGCAAGTGCACAAATCATAAAGAGTCAAAATAATCAAAGCACATCAAGATATAACACATCATAGAGACTTTACAACTCCAGCAGGCTTCATCAAACACTTTAATTAAGTTGATGTGCATACTAATTACTTCATTAACTTACAAATATATCTTTCAGGAATATTTAAGGGCTCTGCTCAAATGGTGCTCTACTGATTTTCACCATATTTTATCGGTCCGAAAAAGTGCTCCTATTTAGTCTATATTTTTTATTTTATTTTTTAGACCTTGAATGGCGAACATCCTTGACATGTTTAACCTTAGTGTATGGGGGAAGCATACTGATGCATGCTAGGTGCAAGATGTTTTTGTCAACATCATGTGAACTTATTGTATGTTAATACAATGCACTCTTCTAACAAATTTGCCATCACCAAAAACTAAAATTAATAATTTTCTCTCCAACATTGATCTCTTTCCTACAAGCAAAACTGTTATTGCCTTTAGAATCCTTGATCCTAATTTATTAAAAAAGAAAGAAAGAAAGACAGATGCCAGAACAAAAATTATTAGTGTAATTTGACATATAGAGAAAAATGAACTCAGAAATCTTCAGGAAAAAAGACTGCAACCGGCTTGCAGTAAAAATTGATTAAAAAACTTTTAAATACTGACCACATTTTTAAATATTAATATACTATACTCACGTACATTTTTCAAGAGCAGCTGGAAGACACGAGCAAAAGATAAACGTAATGGACATAATCAGACTTCACAGTTTCATGCTTCAAGATCAGACTATGTACTCGGACATCTAATCATCTATAATAATAATTCAATGATTCCAAATACTAGAGCACAAAGAACCAATGCGAAGACAAGTAACAATTAAATAATTTTATTACATTCAAATTTTCAAATTAAAATAAAAAAGGATAAAAGGGTAACAAAATGGGAGTAACTAATTCAAAGATTCAAACTGGGGAAACTCCCACTACACTGACTAAAAGAACTAAGTTATTAGAATATGCACAACTGACATTTTAAAGGTTTGTTGGTCACAAAAAAGAAAACAAAAAAAGAAAAGAAAAGATCACATCCTGCCTTAAGCGGCTAAATGGTTCATTATTTTTCCCAAACAATTGCAGGAAACAAAATTTGAACTAAAAATGAGCAACCCCACCCCACCCCACTCCCACGTTACAAATTGCATGACTAAGCCTTATGTCCCAAAGTACGTGGGTTATACAGTACTATCCTTTTTATTCAACACCGTTTAAATTGAGACATGTTCCCTATATTAACAAGAGGAGAGATTCACCAACCGCAACAACAGGATGCAATTCAAGAACAAGAAAGGCACCCAAATGGCAACACCACATGAGGAAAAAAAAGACACGACAAGAATCAACAGCATCGATAGAACTTTTGAGGTTTCTAATAAGGAAAAGATAAGAACCTCAGCAAGGTCATTCAAAACTTAAATGTCTTAAACCAACATTCTAGGATGGAAAGCATGTGCCCCACCTCATCGTAGGACGGAATGAATGTGCCCCATCTTACCTTAAAAACTTAAATTAAGCTTCCAGATCATCCCCAAGAAGGGAAAAAGGGATAAGAAAAGGAGATGTTAGTGCAACCAAAAGAATCACCTATGTCTACAAAGCCCACAATTCATCCTTATGTCTAGGTAATTGAGAGAGAGAGAGAGAGAGAGACAAAAACCAGTAGTCTTCTAATCAAAGGCAATGGAAGGAGGTGGTACACAGACTTACAGGTGCACTTATGAAGATTGCACACACCAACTTAAGTATTTCTGCCTTATAGGTCAATTTCTGTAAGTCCTATACCTTGCCCATACTCTTGGATGAAAAAGATAACCTTGCTGCGTTCTTACCTTCAACACAGCTTTTTGAATAGCACAATTCTTATTCCTATTCCTTTTTTCAGAAACATTTCATTCAAACAATTTACTACCACAAACCTTGTTGATCAGCTCATCACACCTCATGGGACTCCTGTCCATCCAATACAAGCCAAGGAATTACTTGACATCTTAAGATCCCAATCTTAGGAGGGAATAGTCCCAACGTGCATTGGTCTAGTAATTTAACACGAATAGCATGTCTTCTTTTCTCAAAAGACCATCTAATTTTATATTGTCGCTCTAAGTCATGTTTTAGCATGAGTAGACCATTATATCCTTAAGGCTATTACAGTATTTATGTCACATAAAAATGCGTCTTCTACCCCCTTCCAACCAATGCTTTGCAACCCTCAGTTTTTGAAATACCTTAAAACAAAAACATTAAATAAGGGTTTATCTAATAATACTCATGAAGGTTGTTTATTTACAACAAGTGCAACTATGCAGCCGAAATGGATAAATAATTGATTTTGGGTAAGAGGAGGGGAACAATTATCCACGAACCAATAAAATATATTAACATGTGTCACATAAATATAAAAATTGCAACCAATACAACCATCACCAAGAATAGGCTTTGAGATTTGAAATTTTCAATTACCTCATCTGGAACTCGAAGATACTTAATTGTATTCCCACGAATATAGCATTCAGGCATTCGCCAAAACCTGTCACCATCCTATACTAGGCCCAAATCAAAGTTATAGAACAAAGCAATTTACTATTTCAGAGCCAATGTAACATGAAAAAATTATGATAAAGAATGATCACCTTGGAGGTACAGATGACTTCACGAAGATGAATATTCATCCAAGTGTCACAATTGACCAAATGTCCATTGTATGTCTCCCCATTCTTTAGCTCCACCAACTACCAAAAGCCAAATAGGTTATTGTCCCTCTTAACAGAAACCCAACCTTGAAATTCAGATAATTTGACAACACTAAGAAATAAAGGTATTACCATGGGATGCCCTTGGGCAGTCTTCAGTAAGGACAGGGGTAGCTGCAGGGATACGAAAGGAACAAGTTAGCAGCATTACCCTTGATAAATTTGATAGGGTTTTTTTTTTTAAAAAAAACCTAACTATTCATATCCAGTTCCTATCTTATGAGGTAACTGAAATGATAAAATTGGAATAGGCGCAATTTCACTGGTTGCATACAAGTTAGAAAAAAAAAAAAAAAAAAAATCCGGTATATGCTTTCCAATAATCAATGAATCTAAGCATCGCCGGATTTTGTCATTCAACATCAATATCTTGATTCTTATTTCCAATGGTAAGCGAACAACATTGGATTTCTCAAACCCTAATTCCGTTGAAGAACAGTTGCGAATACATGCGTAATAAGTGGCGAAACGAAACTCAAGACTTGCTCTTTGCTCCTTAATTTACAAACAATCAAAGAGAAAGCAAGTCTGAAGAAATAACTTACCATGTTTGAAGCGAGAGATAGAAAGCTGCAAGGAAACCAAGAAACAGAACCCCATAGTGAGCTTACACAAACTAAACCCTAAAGCTTGTGGCTGTGGGTGAGGTCAATCGATAGAATGGAAAAATAAGATACGAAAAGCTTAATCAAAGTAACAATATAGAGAACTCACCGGTAGAGAGTACGCGATTCGGGAAGACCGTAATGTGAAGAGAAAACGACACCCCTTCGATCTCTCTCTCTCTCTCTCTCTCTCTCTCTCTCTCTCTCTGAAACCAAATTAGAGATTTTACTTTCAGAATTCCCGTTAAAAGAAATAAATAAAAAGATGAATTCTTTTTTTTTTTTTTTGGGGGGTGGGGGCGGGGGGGGGGGTTGGGAGGATTCATAGGGTAAGTAGGCCTCTAAGTCAAAGTCAAACACTCTTGCTCGTGACATGAAGCAATCCCACTTTGGTTATTTTTACTTGTTTTATTTATTTGTGAGCTTAGAGGAACATTTTTTGCACGACTCAACTATAGTTCAGTATCATAAGATGATTCAACACAAAGAATATTTAATGAAAATGGATCCAAATTTTTAAAATATGCTAACTAGGAAGGGAAAATTTTTAAAACAAAAAATTACAAAATAATAATTTAACTGATAAAAATATTTTTTTAAAAAATATATATATATTTTTTTATTTTCCAAAAAGTAATTTTGAAAAAAAAAAAAGGTTCAAAATTGTTCCTTCTAATTGAAAGGGGCTGTGGCAGGAAACAACGCAATTGTTAGCAACACCAAAAGGGAAAGGCACGCCCCCATAAACAACCAGAAAGCAGAAATTATGCTTATCACCACAATTGTCGAGATAAGAAAGAGGAACATTCGTTGTGGAAAGGTTTGGGTCGAGCGAGTAATCCAAAGATAATGTCCAATTGAATTAATTAAATTTATCACAGGACCCATTTTATTTTCCATATACTTTTCATATTTTTGCACCTTATAGGACATAGATTAAAGGGCTTCTCATGATATCAAACTTGATCTTAAGGCCACAAAAGACCAAGGGACCATGTCAGCCACACCATGGCTCCAGGTAATTAGCCCTTGATTACCCAAAAGAAACAAAAATCAGTACATAGTAGTCCAAACAAAATCGCCTAGTCCATATTAAATAATGTTCATTACCATAAAACAATATTTACAGCAAGCTATACAGAAAGAATCCATTCTCTTAGAGCTTGATACTACACAACACAAATATTTCAGGGCCAACGAAGAATTCATTCTTTGCAGCCAAAAGCTCAGAATAGCAGCAAAGGTGCCAAAGCTTCACCTAAATTGTTAACACTTTAATCTATAGTTTTATGGATGGTGGTCAAATCAACCAAGTGCCTCATCGTAGGTCTCCCGTGTGGACAATTCCATGGAGACTTCAGCTCTGCCAAATGCTCAAGTATCTGATATACAGGCCATTGAAACCATGAGACTTCTCATACAATAAAACTACAAAAAAGGATTAGAAAAAAGCAGTCTCTGCTGACCATAAGTGGATTCATCAAAGACCGGTTAACCACATCAAAACTTGAATAGAAGCTCTGGTGATCATACAAACTCTCAAAAGCTTGGACTACTTAATTTATGGGCATGAAATGACAAGTGCTATGCACACACAAGAACATATAGGAACAAATTACAAGGCAATTACCTTCCGCATTTCATTTCTACCAAGCGGATCTCCAATCATGACAGATGATCTGCAGGCCCGTGATGCTAGCATCGCACGAACTCTTGGTGGGCAAATAGAATTATGAGTGTCCATTTTGTAACTACTTAACACTGTACACTCCCCTTGACTATCAGCAAGACTCGAAATAAGATCCTTAACATCTGTCAAAGGGAAGGACAATGATAACTACCTTGTGCACATGGTTAACAGGATACCTTTTGCAGCTAAACTTCTGCCAGAGATAAACTTGTGATTTCTCTACTTGCCCAAACCAAATGTTAGGCTTGCGAGACTTCTGTGAGGGTCATCAATAAACCTTGCTCAGGCAATTAGATGGTTTTTCCAAGTCCTAGTCTTGGCAGAAGTGCAGCATTTTTCATCATAACTTGAGCTGGAAAAGGCATATGATCCTCCTATACCCCTTCCCCACCCCCCCTCCCAAAAAAACACAGAAATAGCAAGAGGCATAGGTGAATCCAAAATTGGATTATGGCCGAAGTTGACATTTCCTCACTCAAGTGATTAGTAGCACCATTACACATCCCTTACTTGAATAAAGTAGGCGATGCATCACTTTCCAGTCATCAACTCTGGAAATTTTCTATAAGCAGGTAATAGTAAATAGACAGAAAAAAGCCCTTGGGATAAGATCTACCTTCAACCCCAAACGTTATATTTTTGCTGAAGGGAACAGCCTTCAATTTAAAATGGTGCCCAGGTGGGGCACAAAGATCCTCCTCCAAAGCAAAACCGTTTTTCCTGGATAATCAGAAAACCAGAATTAAAATGCTCAAATTTTCACCTCTGATTTGAACCAAAAGAAAAAAATAAACTACAATAAAATAATAAGAAATAAATCCAACAAGCAAAAGAATTAATGCATCGAGAGTATGCGCACTGAAAGTGCAACTATTGATTCAGTGCATCTTAATTGGCTGTTAAGGGCTACACATATGCAAAGTCTAATTCAAATACCCTTAAAATCTCCTAGATTGCTGCCGCAGCTAGCTTTGACAGAAGCAAAATTTCAGCTTCAATTACAATTCCTGTCATATAAGAGTGGGAAACGAAATCTACTTTGATCACTCTGATATTGTTTCCACTCTTGTACAATTTGGAAGGAGAAAGAGGACTATATAACTTCTGAAGGAAAGAACATGTGTCTGCCATTAGTTCGGTTTAATGTTCTTGCAGTCAAATCACATCTCTCAGTTATTGTGCCTTTGAGGCACAGCCATCAGATTAGCTTTACATCTTGCTAACATGATAAGTTCAACTCATGAATTGTAATACATAAGGAGCTCTCTAAATTCACACAAGGATGATTTTACACTTCCCATAAATAGTGGTTGTATTCTTCCAGTTTTCTTAGACTAAGGATGATTTTACACTTCCCATAAATAGGCAGGTTTTTGCAAAAGCATGCAAATCCTTCTCCCCATTCTTTTGCATTCTTTATCTTTCCCCTTTTTTTGGTAGCAAAAGAAGTGTTTATTTGTTAAAAATGTAGCAGTAGCATAGAAATTCTAGGCCACAAATAGCCATGGACATTAATCAGTAGTATTCAAAATTTTTTGATCAGTAATAAAGTTATTAAAACTTTTAAAGTAACAGGTGACAGGTTCCACATAGAACCATAATGAGAGAGAACACTATGGTTACCGCTGCGGATAGTGCAGAATGATGAATCCAAATACTTCACAGAAGAAAGTAGGGGAATACACAAGATGGAAAAACATGTTACTAGAAGTAGACAAAAACACCAGGAGTCAAACATTACAACTGCATACCTTATAACATCCATGTGCATTGAAACAACAACTTCTTCCTCCGGAGATAACTCTAATTGCAGTGGTCTATATTCAAAATGTAGAAACATAAGACTATGGACGAGTATCCAGGTAATGATTAATTCAACTAAACAGAAAAAGGAAGTTGAAAAGTGCAAGGGCATAAAAGTGAAGATCCCCACAGTTATTTCAGGAGCTCACTATTGGGGTGGGGGGGGGGGGTAATCCGTCTCTATTGTCTTTAGACTAAAGTGGACAAATTGTGCCAGACAGACTCCTACAACTTGGACTGTTGCCATGCTTCAAGAAAGAACATTCCCTTCTTATGAGATAATTAGCATAGCAAACGAGAACTAGGTAAAGCCGCTTCGTTGGATGATCATTTTGCAATTTGACAGTCAAATGTGATGGTTGACTAAATAATCGGCAATTTTAGGGTTACACATCCCGAGATAGACAAATATATCACACTAAATGTGCTATATTATCAACTTAAGCTTTGTTTATGTACATTTCACTCCTCAGCCAGGCAGGTGGCCATATGGTCATGTTGGTTTTTTCCTATATCTGCAGCTTCACATGCACCGCTTGACTATTGTACACACCATGTCAAATGAACTCCTAGAATGTGCACATGCAAATATATGAGATTAACTTATTTCCATGAACCTGGACAAGAAATGACAACATATTTAAACCAAGATACCTGCACAAGAAAATAGTTAAAAAGTCTTTTTTGCAAAATTATTTAAATTATATACCTCAAAGACAATACCTCAACCAGGAAAACTGATCACTCGTTTGTGCTTTAAAATACATAAACTCCTACCCTATCCTAGGAGAAGATCAGGGTTATCATGAATTTAATAATGCATTATCCACTTGTGCTCATGGTAATATCAAATAGGTGATAAGCTAGCTCCCACATCAAGTTCACAACTTCTCCTTTACCTTGAATGCTCTCATCAACATGCCAAAGATATATCTTACGGTGTTTACTGATGGGGAGATATCAACCAGACATTCTTCAATTTGAGACATAGAAGAAAGTTCACAGGGAATAATAAAAAATTGTAATACTTGCCGAAGCAAAGGCTGTATGTTAAAAACAGTTGATTGTGTCAAGCGTTCAAAATTGTACTTCTCATCTGCAGCATGCTAAACAGGAGAAAGTAAATCAGGGAAAGGAAAAAAATTGTTAATAAGAATGTTTGAATATTAAAACAACAAATATGATGTCCAAAAAGATTGACAATCATCAGATTTGACAGAAAAGAACATAAGATAAAGCTATAGGGAACAGAATACATACAGATGGAGAGAGGACTCACCTGATCGACTATAAATAGGTCTTGATCCAACTTTCCTATGATAAAACCAAGATTGAATTGTCCAATCACCTTACGAAAAGGAAAAAGAAAATGTCATAAATTATCAGCATATAAACTTATTACTTAAGTTCATGTAAGGCCAAGATCAGTAAGACACGAGCATATGCCAGAAAATACAAAGTTACATCCTCATCATAGGCTGCTGAACAAGCTTCCGGACTTCTGAACCTACTTTGAAACTAATACATCTTGGAAACAAAAGTTGCAACATTAAATAGGTGATCATACATGATGAAACGTATGATAACAGGAGGATGAAATACCTTTGAGACTTTCAAAAAGAATAACAGGAAAACAATGGTAGTAGACTTTCCCATTAGAAAGAAGAAAAGGTTATAGCTGGGATCAGACCTTCCAAGAGGAGGGTTCATATTTACAGTAAAAGAGTGCCAAAACCAAAGTAAAGTTGAATAGCTGTTTAACAGGTACCAATGAATGTGAATATGTAAAAGAACCAACAAAACAAAACAAAACAAAAACAAAAACAAAAATAAAAAACATAACCAAGGTCTACTTGTTCACTTTATATACCTTACCTCAAGTTCATTAACATTTGTCAGAAAAGTTTTCTCATCTATCTAACATGTAACTCAGATGTACACCCACCAGGATTAGAATTGGCCACAGGAAAAATTTAAGGTCAGAGGTGAACATATGAATTCACAGAGAAACAAGGCAGGAAAGCCGTTATGAAAATTGACACTCTGAACTCTATCACCAACTCCTGTACACAAATACCTTTTTAATGAAAAGGAACAATGCCAGGATTTAGAGAAATGAAGGGAGAGAGAAAACAGGGAAAAGGGGAGGAAAATGGGTAATCTCAAGCATCTTTGACCAATCAAACTAAAGAACAATGTACATGTTTGCATATGGACCAAAAACCAAATATCATATCTTTAAATAGTGACAATGACAACTTTGGATGTCCTACATCAAGATATTGGCGAGCCAAAGCATGCACATTCATGACGAAAGCCAATATCTTCATGAAAAAATAGGTGTGCAGATATGTATATGCACAACAAATCAAGTAATTTCACGCTTTCTGCTTCCACATATAATCCTCAAACACAAGCAGCAACAAAGATGGGTAAACTAGTCATATAAAATGTAAACAAGGTATACAACCTTCATTTTGCTGAAATCTTCTTTTCTAAACAACTTTTCTAACTCAGAGGTAGCTGCAGCAAGTGCCTGAGCTTTCCGCTCTTCATTTTCTGGTTGAGAAAGATCAAGTGTCGCTGCAGTGAAGCATCTATAATTGACCACCACAAGCCAGATGGATGAGAAACAGAAGAATATCAATATTAAAAAATTTGGAAACAACAAGGAAATATCACTCGATATAGACCTCTTGGTCTTTATCTTTCCAGGCGTTCCATTACTGTCCTGCAATCTTAACAGCCTCTGCAGTCTCCTTGTTCTTAGTTCTTCAAAACTAAATTGCAAGGTTGCACATATCTTCTTAGGACTAGAAGAAACAGGGTTGTCCATCTGTGCACCAGAAGGCAGAGAAGGAGGAGATGAAGCAGCAACATCCACTGACATATCTGGGATATCTTTGCAAGACAATGCCAATGATACAACATCACCAACAGGCATTGCTTCTTGATCCATCCATTCCTTAAAAGTGAAAAAGCTAATGTCAGACAAATATAGAGAGATGTGAATATCACATCATATAACTTAGAACTTTCAGGAGAGTCGCAGTCAAAACTTTCGAGGAAAGTATTAATAGCAACTGAAATTGCAACCATCTCAAAGAAACTATTCTTTATAATTTATTTCACCTTTTCAACTCTGAAAACTCAACTGAGAAGCTATAAAAAAGACCAAACAACATTTACAATTGTATCTATTGAGTAAAACTAAAAATTGAGAGGTATCGTCCATAGCTTACTATCAAGCAAGATGAAAAGTTCTTACTCTAAAAGAAAATGAAGACACCAAATTTATGCAACCAAATGAAGATACCAACTTTATGGTTAGCTACCTCCACGCTAAAACAATGACCGGCTACCTCCAAATGAGCAAGAATACTTGATAATCATAATATGAAGACACCAAATTTATGCAACCAAATGACCTTAGCTTTCAGTTTGGATACTATTAACTCCACAAGAGGGAGAGAAAAAGGTTAAAAGATTTAAAAATCAATTAACAGGCACTAAATGCAGGAGGCATACTTCTTTTTCAACCTAGTGCTGTGGTTATCTTCAAGCAACAAATAAAACTAATGCAAATGTAAGGCCAAATACCTCTCTAGATTCACAATCACCAGCATTGCCTTCAGGAGAAAGTGGAATACCAATTTCATCTATGAGCTTGTCTTCTTTATGGTACACAAAAGGTTCAACAACATTAATTTTAGCAGAATCATTAGGATGATAATTGAGAGCACGAAATTTTGAAACTGAAGGATTATTTCCTGGGTTGCTCTTCTTTGAGGGACAGGAAAGAGTCTCATTTCTCAGAACAGGGACTTCAGATAAAATAGTACTGATATTTTCATGCTTTCTCTTATTCACTGAAACAAATTTGGTTAGTGAAGACTGTACAAGGCCTGAACCACTAGATATATCATTAGTACTAGTAGTAAATTTCTTCAATGCCATCAAAGGCTTTGGAACATGCTGTTTAGTTGTAGTACTGTCAGTATCAATTGTTCTTTGCTTGCAACAAAATTGGGAAAAATCATCAGGTTTCTTTATGCCATGAGCTCTCACAGTAAAGTCCTTGACAGCTGGATCTTCATCATCTCTGTCAACAATTTTTTCTGATATATGAAAACCCCTTTTGACTGTTCGGAGGTGAATGCCCGCCTCTGCTTTTTTCTCCCCTTCAACCAATTCCTCAGGTTCTCCGCTGCCAATAGACAATTTTGGTGATGAAAAATGAGATGCCTTGCATGAGGATGAGGAATGCTTCTGGGAGTCGGTTTCTCCATTATTACCCTTCACAAAGCAATTAACGGAAAATGTAGCATGATTAGGTGAGTAGATCTTTTCAAGGGCCTCCCTTAAAGAGCTCATAATGGAAACCTCGTCAGAAAAGAATACTTTTCTCTTATCTGGTGTTACATTTACATCGCATGCTTTAGTAGGAATGGAAAAATTGATGGCTGCAATGGGATATTGCCGGGAGTTTGCACCTTTATAAATCTCATTAATAAGCTTGCTTACTTTTGGCATGTCAACTGGTCGACCATTCACAAAAAAGAACTGCCTATCACCCAAGTTGCGTCCACTGCCCTGTCCTGGCCTAGAGATAAATCCATCAACTTTGCAAGTGTCCGATATGCACACATTGACAGTCTCTAAGCAGGTGAAAGTGTCCATTCCAAACACTGTTATAATGTTATCTTTAAGGGAATCGCTCCCTTGTGTTTTGAGAACCACAGACTTTATGTTTTTTGCGGTTGTGTTTGTACAAACTAAGCGAACTCCTTTGGCACAAAGTGCATAGGCCTGAAAATAAAAGGCAACTGCACATAAGATGTGGTATGCTTGCTCATGCAACATGAATTGAAAAGCAAACAAGGACCATTTTTTCATCATTCAAGTGCAAGGTCAGAATCACAATCTTGGAAGTTCGTAGAAGTAAGAAGAAATTACTCGCCATTGAATTTAGGAACCAAGATGAATGCACAAGCTAGATAGAGGCTTATGCAAGTGGAGCACAATATTAAGGTGATTAATAAGGTTGAAAGATGTACTGATTTCAAATAGTAGAAGGCCTCAGGAAATAAGACCTAGGCATATATGTTGGTTAATTTATATCAATAAGACCTAGTAGCACATTTTCATTGTGAGGTATCCAACTGCACCAAGTGGACCATTTAGGAGTGACAGAGAGAAACAGGTTGCTGGGATTGAACTCCAAACCTGTTCATGGGACTGGGCACCCTAGTGTCGGCGGCCATTCTAAAGTCCAATTTTAGGGAATTTCTTATTTCTATTTTCCTTTTTTTTTTTTGAATATTTAAAGATAGAATAATCACAAGATTATGACCTATATTATTAGAAATTCATAACTTATAATACTATCAGACAAGCCCACAGTTATGCCAACCTGTGCCACTGAAACCTGGTACCATTCTAGCCAGTATTACTCACAAGCACTGAGCCAATCCTTACAACTGCATAGCAGAACCACTAAGCAAAACCATAAAATTAACTGCCCAGTGATGCACAGGCACAAAGAGATCAGATTATTGAATCAACTTTTAAGTATTTGAGGAAGAGAATGTCTTGGCAATATATACTACCATTATTACTATTTTTACAACATATGAAACCTAAGTATTCATCTCAATGGATTATCTCTGGTTTCTAAAGAACAAGAAAACTTCTCATTCTGGATTTGTCCATGCCAAATAGGTCAGTTTATTGTAATAATTTATGTTCAACTTATAATGATTAGGCTAGCCCACCAGGACTACGTCAAGAAAGACTTAATTGAGTTGAGTTATGATAATTAGGCTTAAAATTGAGCATTTAGATTGATCAAGAAAAGAGGATGCAACCAAAAAGAGAATCTTACATTCAGTAAGGAAATGAGCTTTCCATATTCCTTGCGGATGTTCCGACTAAATTCTTTGCGACGCACAGGCAAATCACAAAACAAATTCTTGATGGCTACAGTGGTCCCAATTTGACGTGCCGTCTTCTTTTCAGCAGTTATCAGACCCAAATGATCAAAAGTCAAGTGAGTAGCAATAGATTCATTCTTTGTCCTAGTTTCAACAGTCAAATTTCCCAAAGCACAAAGGGAACTCAATGCCTCCCCCCTGAAGCCAAAGGTGGTCAAGGACTGAAGGTCAGGAAAATCTGTTAACTTAGACGTATGATGCTTTAGTGCCAGAACCTGATACAGGAAGTAACCAAATAGCAAGGTTAGAAGAATCAGTCACAACTATCCATATGCAAAGAAGTGCATTATATACAAAAAGCGTATGAAATCCATCTCTGGCATAAAAACTAGAACTGGGTCATGCTTAAAATACCAAATTCGGTATGACACATGTTGGTCATTGAGAGGAGCATATAAAAGAAAACACTACGAATTTTCAACCGATTAATATTATGACACACATTAGAGTTCGTGTTTTCAGAGTAAACTGCAACCACAACGAGGTTTCTGAACTGCTAAAAGGACTACATAACTCATCATCACCAAAGAAATTGAATCCATAAGTTTAAGTTTTGACAAATGGCATTACCTTGAAGTCGTTCGGTGAAATGCCACAGCCATTGTCGATGACTTGAAACCATTCTTCACCGTAATTTTTCAACGCGATTTCGATGGAAGTCGCACCGGCATCCAAGCTGTTCTCGACCAGTTCCTTGACTGCGGACGAGAGGTCTAAGATTACTTGACCAGCACAGATACGATGAATAGCACCTTTATTTATGGGTTTTATGGTTGGGGAAGTGATTGGAGCCGATCCTTCCATTGAAGAAACCCCCTCAATCAGATGGAAATTCACGTCTTCGATCGATAATTGAAGATGTCTAAACGTCTAGATTCCATCACCCAAGCGACGATTTGATGATGATGTGAGAAAAAACTCAACTGTTGGAGAGAGAGAGAGAGAGTAAACCCTAAAATTTTATGTCGTGCAGCTTGGGATTTTCTTTTTGGCGCGAAAAATGGGCTCGTTTCGGATTGGACCTTGAGACCGTTTTTCCGGGTCGGTTCATTACAGAGAGAGAGAGGCATGAGAATCGAGAAAGCGTGACTTTTATTCAATTCAATTTCCCCTTTATAAAAATAAGAGGGTGATTTTAGCTTAATTGATGTATTTCATGTAATTAATCTTTCATTAACCATATTTATTAGAGATTCTAAATATAATAGATTTTATTCATCGACTTAAATTCAATAACTATATATTAGTATATCTTAAATAAAATCTCGAATTTAACTTTTCTATACAAAAAAAAAAATAGATAACAAAAAAATTTTATATCGATTCGAATCGAATTTAATCAAATCCAACGTGATTACTGAATACCGATAAAAAAGAAAAAATTTTGAACAATGTTTCAATCTACTTATTTTGTAAAAAAAATATATATATATATATATATATATATATATATATATTGATATTCCGAGATAAAAATAAATTAGAAAAATTTATTAATATTGCTAACTTCATAAAATTTCAAATTTTATCATCTTAATTTTTTTAACGGCCTAAATAATATCACTCTTTTCAAACAACAATTGTAACGTCCGGGTTAGGTCACTCTCTGGGCACCCTCGTTTACATGCATGCCAGCAATCTATATCAACCGTCTGAGATTTAAACTTTGGACATCAAAAGGTATATTAAAATAAATGATACGAAAATAGATGAATATCTAAGTTTAGATTTACTTGCATCAGCAATTGTGGCCCAAAATCAACAGTAACACAGACATGAAAGCCATGTAAAACTTTGATGGGGTACAGAGTTTCTCCTTAGAAGACTCCAACAAATATAAAACCTAGACCAGTATGCTAAACAAGCCAAAGAAACATATTTAACTAACAACGTTTCTGCCAAGAGATGATGATGCAGAACACAAAAATACTATTGTATTGGCGGATGCTTTGCAGCAGCACTATAGTTAAGATGCAAATAAGAAAGTAATGACAACTAAAAGAATTATACCCTTGCGACAAGAATGGAAATCAAGGTGTCAACAGCTTTAGCCATTGAAATTTTCTCAGTTTTACAGTTCTTCCCTTGGCTTCTTTATGGAAATTGTCCAAAGTAAGTCTGAATCTGATTTAACCGTCACCTTCTCTCCTTTTACAATGTTTGATGTGCTTATAAGTCCGCCAAACCTCATCTCTGTGTCATCTGAAATTACCGAAACCGATGAGTCAGAGAATAAAGGTCAACAACTGGCAGAAAAATAAATCCATAGTAAGTCAGTAGATTTTCCAACACGACTAACATGACACTACTAACATGACAATAACACCCACCGCCAAAACCCCTTAATCTAGAAGGAAGTTAAGCATTCACATCCCAAATGCTCTATGATCATTAAAATTTAGAAGTGCAAAGTGCTGACACAAGAAATTCTCTTAAGCTGCAAACAAACCCATAGTGATTAGTTGATTTTCCAACACATCCATCATGCCACAAACACCCACCACCAAACACCTATCAACTAAAAGTCAAGGGAGGGGGTCACCACTAATCCAGAAGTGCAGCATCCACTTCACGAGAGCTCCATCATTAATAGAACTTAGATGTTAAAAGTCCCAACACAAGCAATTATCTTAAGCTGGATACAAATCCTTCATTATTGTGTCAGCTCCAGTGATGAGAAAGCACCACATCATGTAAGGTAAAGAAGGACACCATCACATGCAATACAAACAACTTCTTTCAACCTTTTTTTTTTTTTTTTTTTGGGGGGGGGGGGGGGGGGGGACACCACTCTGCTGTAACATTCAGTTGTTTGTGGTGGGAAGATTAAGTGTATATATTAAAGGGTCCACCCTGTGCAGAAAGTACTCCCCGGCTTAGTGCGGGGGTAAAAGAAGGGTGGGCATATATGTACAGTTGTAGTACTTGGAAAGATATAATGCACTCACTTAGATCCCATTGAAGGCCGGTTGTAGTAGTCTTTCCTGAAGGCATCCCAATGGGGACGAGTCCACAATGTGGACCCACCACAGATGAGTGGATATGGATCTCATGTGGGTGAGTACTTGGAAGAAGGTGGATCAGACAATCATCAGAGATAAGAATTATCCGCATGCCAGAGAAGGTATAAAGGACATTGATATTTCCAATTTCATGATCAAACCGCCCCCCAAGTGCTCCAGCAACAAGAACACAAAGCTGTAATTCAAAGGGATAAAGTACCTACTTAAATCCAGTCTGATCATTGCTGCTGTAATAAGATCTATAACATAATACATATAAATAAGCCTTTTTAGAAATGAACTGAAGTTGGCTGCATGCATCCTTTTTGCAAGTAATCAAACTACATTCAACAACATTTACCAACAGCAAACCGAATTTGATGATATGAATTTCTCAAACTTACATTAGACTTATCAACGAAGGGTGCAAAGTCTCGTATATAAGATAAACATTTGTGTAAATCAGTTGTGTCTTGATCATGAGCTTCATCTATTATCCTTGTTCCCTGAAATCAACATTACCAAGCCAATTGGAGACAATGAAATATTATAAATTATACAAAAATTCTCAACATCTTCAACTATTTATATTCGAACATTTATTAAATTCACATAAGATACAATAGCTTAGTGTAAGGTTATTATTTTGTTGGTGTATTGATCCCCAACTAACAAACATGAGGAAAAGCCATGTCAAAGTATTGCCAGATATACAAGACGATTCTCCATGTCACGTGTTGAAGTCTCTAAGAACCAATTACACAACAAACTTCCATAGACCCCCCTCCCCGCTTCCAAGACAAGCAAAAGAAAATGGCTAACTTACTAGATTAAAGTAAAAGTCCCTGACTTCTGGTCTAATGGAATCCATGTCTCCTTTGATTACATCTGGCTTGTACCTTAAATAATCAGAGAAACTGTTAGAAAGTTGCCCAATTCAGGAAATCGAGAAGAAAAGGACTCGTATTTAAAAGCAAGTCACAAAGTATGGAAATGAAATTCATGGGAAACACCAGATAAAGTTAACAACATTTAAGTACTAAGTAGGCAATCCTAGGATCCAACAATTATACCGCCACAATAGAATTAATCAATGGCAATGTAGTTCATCCCAATTACACACACAGCATTCGCATTTCATTTTGAGAAATGATTTTTGGAACTAGAGAAGTTAAATCAACACCCAGACATGCAAAAATCAAGCTGAAGATTCATGTAACATATTTTTGTTCCAATTGAATGCGGTCCAAATTCTAGGCTGAAAACAGAGATAATGTGCAAATTAAGCATCCACTGAATCAATTCCGAGTTTTTAGAAACCTCATTAAATCAAAACCACCTCTGATTAGCACATTTGCTAACATATTTGTCAAGAATAAAAAGGGGAAAACAAAACAATTTCAAAGAGATTAAGGGACTGATCTTGATTAAACAAGACCATTTATTGAGAACAACTAATAATAAATGAGCTCAATATACAAGAAAACAAACAGCACCAATAGGCAAGAACAAAGTTCACGGTGAGCAAAGCGTTTTCAGAGAGAGAGAGAACCTGGTGCGAATGCTAAGGGCATCTTCTTCTTCATGAGACAATAAGAAAGGCATTTCATCAAATATGCGATTAGCTCCTCCATCTGCACATACATGTAGTTGTGCTGCTCTACACATAAACCCCAAAAACCCGATTAAAACACTAAACATAAAAGAAAAAAACCCTAGAGAGAGAGAAATACCGTGCTTCCAGAGAAGAGGAGTGAAGCGAGGAAGACGTTGGTTAAGAACGACAAGCGCGTACATGGGAGAAGGTCCGTTGACGTTTTCAAGTGAAGGCAATAGAAACGCCGATGAATGACTCATCATCTCCATTATTGTTTCTCTCTCTACTTTCTCTCTCTTCTCTCTCTCTCTCTTGAGTTCTGAGAGTTTCTGTTTCTGAACACGAGAAAAGGGGCAAATGGATTCGCCGAGAAGCAAATTATTCTCTTGTTTTGTCCAGACGGTCCCGGTGTGAAAATGTGATTGATTAGTCATCAAACCACCCTTCCTTGGGAAACCTTCCGGCCACGTTTGTATAATATTTTATATAAGAAAGAGAATTTTAATTAATTTTAATCCTATTATTCTTTTTTTTTTATATAGTCTTCACTTTACGAAAATAATATTATTTCAGGTGTCACTATTCATATTGATTTGCACTTTTATATTTTTCTTTTTTTTACGTTAATGTTATTATAAAATTTTTTTCTTAGTAATATTTAATTGAAATTAGAATTAGAATTATTATAATTATAATTATTATTCCTCAAAATATCTCATCACGATGAAGTGTATCAAAATTAGATAGGGGAGAAGCGAAACTCCTTTTTAAAAAACAAAAAAAAAAAAAAAAGCCATGAGGATGCTTTTGCAAATGACTAATTTTTATGGGATAATAAAGTTTTGACACGAATATCCAGATAAAGAAAAGGATGAATGGTTGGTATGGTGATGGCAGGCTCGATCGAATTAGTGGGTCTGGATGGACCTTTTTGTGCCTCCCTTTGGCCTTTCCCTCGAACTAAGTTCTTGTTAACTTTATTACGCCCTTGTCTTGTCCTCTTCAGCAAAACTAAATATCTCTCTCTCTCTCTTAATTTTGTTTTTAGGATAAGTCCATGCTTAAGCTTTTAAGGTAAAGATTCTCACTGGACACGTTCTTCACGATGGTAAATTGTTAGGGATAGGAACAACGCCATAATAGGCTACATCTGCCCTTGATGACCCCACAATAGCCACCCAGAGGAGCATTGCTTCTTTCACGTTAATGGTAATTCAAATCAAGTTTCTGCTGATTGAATGTCCCACCACCGACCCTTGTATTCAGTAATTTACTAAAGAATGGGATTAAAGGGCCGCAGTACCCGCGCCTCCGGGTTGCGTTTGTATAGCTTATTACCACGCTGTCCCCTACCAACCCTTCATTTGTATTGTTATATACTTGTAATATTTATCAATAGAAATAAAATTTCTTTGGTGAAGGCATAATTTATATATATATATATATATATATATAAAAGGCACCTAATTTCTTCTCTGACAAACTACTATTTTCCCAAACATAGCCTTAATCTCCATAAAGTCAATGGTGGCCTAATTCTTTAAATGCTAAACAGGGACGTAGAAAGATAGTGATGTTCCACCAAAGACAGCAAAGAAATCAATGATTCTTCTAGTGCAATAATTAAAGCATACATATTCTCACTCATTTGCCATCAGACACATTGAGTGCCGGAACATATAAGCCTTGACACCACCAAAAGAGAGCATAGTCTAAAGAGCAAGTTGCCAACAACAATTGCAACGGCATGCTTTATCCACACAAAATATGCAAAGCTAATTTCGATGAAAAGAAATCAAGCCGGTCTCTTCGCAATGTGAAGATACGAGGAGGTACACGTTATACCCACAAAACAGTAAATGCCAATCAGGTTATAGAGCATAATGTCAAATATTCCATCCAAAAACACACGCATGCGCGAGAATCTCACGTAAGACAAATAAAATTCGGAAACAACCATGAGAACACTTATTTATATTTAACCAGAATGAATGTAAAGCCAAAACGGCCATAGAACAGCAAAAAAATAAAATAAAATAAAATAATAAAAAAAATGGCTGTTGTGAGCTTGCAATTGATGGGGATCCTCTCTAAAATTTAATATGGTACAACTTGCTGGGGCTGGGGAAGACTTGTGGTGGAATTGTCATTGAGTTTGATCTCTCTTTGGCTGCACATTTATCTTTGGGGGGCCGGAGGGAGTAAATGATAAATAAACTAAGCGATGACCTACATACATAAATCACTACTTCTACATGAAGTAACTTAGGGATGTCTTCTGCCTTGACCCCCCTTCTCCATACAGATCATTCCACTGGATGAGCTCGCTCATATTCGAAGACTCTGAGGAAACACTTGCACACACCTGCATCAGCGACACGAGAAAAACTAAGCATGTGGAACCAAGACATCCAGAACTAAACATCTGGATTTAGTTGAGGAAACACACATTCTCTGGAAAAGTCAAAAGACTATATGCCATAATATCCAGAACTAAACATTGGTGGAATTATAATGCTTTTAAGATTTACTAATCCAAAGGCAGATCAAAAACAGATTTTGGCAAGAGAGGCTTTTTTTTGGATAGAAAAAGAAAATGATGTACACGAGTGTTCAAAGGATTAGAAATTCTAGCAGCCAACAAGAGAACAATAAAAAAAGAGAAAACTAATGAATGATTGCTGTCCAATCCGCTTTCAAATCC
Source organism: Dillenia suffruticosa (assembly GCA_033439265.1). Taxonomy (NCBI): domain Eukaryota; kingdom Viridiplantae; phylum Streptophyta; class Magnoliopsida; order Dilleniales; family Dilleniaceae; genus Dillenia; species Dillenia suffruticosa. Next base: position 24,232,725 of record JAVTVX010000020.1, on the reverse strand, counting down.
TCAAGCCTATAATTTCTGAACTCCAAAAGGAGACCCAGTAGAAGCAGTAAAAGACAATCTTTTTGGAAACCTTCAATACTTCCCTTCAAGCAAAGAATAAGGGAGCATAACTCTATAACTTCCCTATCGTTAAAATTTCTCAAAAATGAAGATTCGAAGAGATAATTAACTTCCCAGAAGAAGAAATCTTTGATTGGGGCTGAATGAAACATGAAGCTGATAAGAGTCTAGGAAAAGTAATCAAAAGGGGTGAATCCCGATCCAAGAATTCTCCCAAAAGAGACCCACTTTAAGAGATCCTAGAGGAAGAAGGTCTAATATACCTGACATGAATTTTCTAGGGCTAAAATGAGAGATTTGCACCCCCCCCCCCCCCACCTAGTGATCCCATCCATCCCCTTTTGCCACAAAAAATTGAATTTAAAGGGAACCTCCATAGCAATTTATCAACTATGGAAATGTTTTTGGACACCAAGTTACCAATGTCCAGACCACCTCAAATTTGGGTTGGAAACCTGATCCCAACTCACCCAATTATCTTTCCTAAAAGGCCCTTTCCTGATCACAGGAAATCACTTGTCAACTTCTCTATCTTCTCCGACACCCCAACAAGAATCTTGAAAATGGATAGACAGCAAAGGGGGATGATAGAAAAACACTGATGTATTAGGATAATAAGCTCATCCACTAAAAGACAAGAAAACACCCTTCCAACCATCCAACCTCTTGCCAATTCTAGTGACTGTTGGAAAAAAGGTCAACAATTCAGCCTACGTTGCTCATTACATCATAGCCCTTGCAAACTTTCTAAACCACATAATCAAAGCTCTCAAATACTCCAAGAAGCCAACTCAAAGTGTTCAAAAGACTTCTCAAAAGTAATGCTCATAATCTGCCCAAAATGTTGGTCCAAAATCTTTCCTGAGCATGGGTACATTCTGTCTAGAAAGTGTCCAGAACAAAGCCCAATCCAAGCTATGTCCAAGCCCATCTTTGAAGCAGCCTATGGTTCGGCCTTTGGTGAAACTTTTGCCCATTGGCCCATCCAAGGAAGCCCCAGAGTATGGAAAAAGCCCATCTGTTGGGATTCCAACAGCTATATGTCCTCTTCTCCTTCTTTCTATTGGCTAGTAAGCCACCTTCCACTATAAATAAGTCCCTCATTTCTCTCTTGAGGCAGGGAGGAACAATCTCTTCTTCCTTTGTTCTAAGCTCTCCTGTTCTTTGCTTTCTTTGTGCTCTCTCTTTAAATTCTAAAGGGCAATCATTCCTACTTTGCTTGTAATGTCTTGATCATCAATAATTAGAAGTATTTTTTCTCATACAATCCAAATATTCAACAGCGACAACCAGATCCCAGAAAGCAGCACTTCCTCACAACCCCCAAGTGAGGGGTCATTCCTGCTTCTCACAACTATTTAGAGCCGACAAACCACTAGTTGGACACATTAATACCAACAAGCTCACTTTTAGCCACGTCGATCCAAAGTTCAGAGGCTTTTCAAAAATGTTGAGAAGAGTGTTCATGCCTTGAAAAACCATCTCTATCTTCTTTGAGGAAAAGAATATTATCCACAAATTGCAACTGTGAAACACAAATCTTATCAAATCATACCCGAAAGTCCAGGGAAAAAGCATTAGCAGTCACACTTCTCTCTATTATTCTACTCAAAAGGATCAATCGCAAGAGTAAAAAGGAACAGGGTAAAAGGATCCCAATGTCTCAACTACCGAGAAGCCGACAACTAAATTTTAGACTCTCCAGCTGAACTGAGACATTCTCTCACCTACCTCCAGCTAACCCCAAAACCCTTACTCTCCATCATATTATCTCAAAAACCCCAACAAACCCTATCATAAGTCTTTTCAACATTCAATCTCAGAACAATTCCCTTAATCATATTCTGTTTAACATGGTCAACCACCTCATTAACCACTGAAACTGCACCTAGTATCTGCATATCCCCTATAAACACATTCTAAAAACTGTGAATCAAGCACTTTACATAGTCTATTGGCTAGACCTTAGTAACGAGCCAGCAAAGGCTAATAGTTCTAAAATGTTTCACCTTAAAAGAATTGAGTTTTGTTAGGAACAAGAATTATTAATTTGGAATTCAAGCTTTTACCAACCACCCCATTTCTAAAGAACCTCAAAAACTCTAAAAAGATCCTCAAAGATAACGTCCCAAAAATCCTGGAGAAAAGCCATAATAAAAATCACGAGCTTTAATATAGTGCACAAATGGATTTAATTTTCTTAAGCTATATTTCTATGATTCAAATTTAACCAAAATATACCTGCTCATGTGCATATTTGAAATCCTCCATGCTTAAAGAACGTATATCAGCACTGTTATGCAATGGGGGTAAAGTTCTATTTTCTGCAAATGCCAAAGCCTTCTCCTGAAAAGTGCACAATAAAACAAGAGAAATATTAGCAGGGAGAAGGTGAACTTCAGATCTTCTAAGAATAGTGCAATCAAAACAACAAAATGTGTATTCCGATATAGTGCTAATACAATGATTAATAAATAATGAACAAGCTCAATAAAATGAGCAGTCAGCTCTAAAAAAGTAATCTAACAAAATACACACACAGTTGACAAACTGCACGGCAATTTTGTCCACTGTTAAGACGTAATACACTTGATATTGCTTGGGAGAATTATCGTTAAACCCAATTATAAAATAGAAATCTCAGAAATTTAGCAGTACCAATAGCTATGTGGCAAATAGAGATAGCAGTATAAGAAAATTAATCATGAAAAACAGAAAAGGGAAAGAAAAAATATGACTTGCATTATCTATTTGCTACAGTATAGATTATTCTAGTGATAGATCAGGAAGCCGAAGCAGACACTAGTAATGTATGACACTATTTCCTTTTAATAGGGAACAGTATACTTAGTATTTGTGGATTCTTTTGGTCTTAAATATTTCCTCCAATGAGTGTTTTTGTGTCATAAACTTGGGGATGAACAGGTCCTCTATTTTCTTGGTGACGTCAAGGAAGGTGTTTATGGTCAAGAAGCTCATGAGGACTTCCCAATGATCAATAGGTACATTTTATAGGGCTAACAAAGAAAGTTGTACAAACTCCATCTACCTACTACAAAAGCATTGGGCAGGATGTGATATAACGGCAGTAAACAATTTTCATTGGTACAGGTGCTTGGTAGAGAATCAATATTCAACAAAATGCGAAGGAAATTCTAATCGGGACTTCCACTATCATGATATTACAACATTACCATCACAGTTGCATTGAAGAACTTAAAAGAAGCCTACAGTCAAAACAATTGTTCGTTATTGTGTTTTGTGTCATCTTAGATTAGACACTTAAATCATAAATCAAAGTAGAGATAACTAAAGAAAGTTTAATGCTGCAAATGAAAATGACATAATTGATCACAGCATACAGACCAATTTGCAATGGAAACATAATAAGTTTCATAAACTGAATATCAAAAGACAAGATGGGATGCCACTGCAAGAATGACAAGATGTGAAAGCAATATAAAGAAGGATCTATAATTGAAACATGATTGCCAAATTAGCTCACCTTTTTTTCCTTTTCTAAAATTTCTCTTATTGGACGATAGGCAGCTGCCACACATAGGTTCTGAAGCAAAAAGATTTGTCAGAGGAATGCAACTTGAAAAGAAGAGGGGCACAAGATCTGTAAATTTAGGTTATAAGAGAAAACTAACCTTCAAATCACTTCCAGAGTACCCATTAGTCATATTTGCCACTGCTTCCAAATCGACATCAGAAGCCACTTCTTCTTTTGCCAATATGACTCGCAATATCTTCTCTCGGTTTGGAGCATCTGGTAAGTTTACCATCAATCTGCATAGATGTTCATAAGTACGGGCCAGCAAACATAAATCATGCACCACCAGAATATTCCATGGACACCTTTTTGTAACAATGATTTAAAAATAAAATGTTGGATACAAGGCTAGCTGTTTATCCAATCAAGGTTATCAAATAAATTACCTTCGCGGAAGCCTCCTAATAACAGCCTCATCAAGGTCAAAAGGTCTGTTTGTGGCAGCAAGCACCAGCACGCGTTCTTTGTCCTTTGTGCGCAGACCATCCCAGTTAACCATGAATTCATTCTTCATTTTACGCATAGCTTCATGTTCACTCGGATTTTCACGTCGTCCGAGCATGCTGTCAACCTATGACATAGAAAAGCGGCAGAGAAAAAAAAACAAAGCATATTAACAGAATTTCCAGTGTTAGCACATCTTCAAGTATATGAAGAAGTAGAAATGAAGTGAGCATATAAAATGGAAAAGGAACATCAAGCCCAGGGAGTTCTTGATAGGATAGACTACCAACCTCATCTACAAAAACAACACTGGGGGCAATCTTACTAGCGAGAGAGAACACAGCTTTTACATACTTTTCTCCTTCGCCAAACCACTGCAAGCAAATAGTTAAGTGAATCCAAAAAACAACAGCTAATTAAATGCAAATAGTTAAGTCATACTCATATTCAGAACATTTATAACACCAGCTAATTAAATGCAAAAGCTAAAATGCACTAGTACCTTAGAAGTGATGCTTGACATTGAAATGTTTATGAAATTTGCACCAGCCTCAGTTGCAACAGCTTTCGCTAGCATTGTTTTTCCGGTACCAGGAGGACCAAAAAGAAGTATTCCCTTGCATGGCTGTAAAAGAATCATAACTTAGTTCGATGAGTACGACTCAAAATAACACTAATACAAGAAAGGAACTCTCAATGCCACAAACCTTTGACAGCTGTCCTTTGCAAAACAATTCTGGCCTCTGAAGAGGTAGCATTACCAATTCTTTCAGGGTATCCTTAACATTCTCTAAAGCTCCAATATCATCAAAACTAACACCAATATCGCTAGGAGGAATGACAGCTGCTAGGAGACGCTTCTCAAATTCATTCTCAGTAACCACATCCTGCAAGTTCTAGCAGTCACAAATACTAACATGCAACACAGACTTTCTCACTTATATCATGACAATGAAAACATATAGATGCATGCAGAAAAGGGTGGTGTGATATTCTTTGCAATGAGTTTTTGCTTTCATGTTTGCTTAGGATAATACAAATTATGGAATACTGAATTCACCTGGAGTGATTTTCTCGAGCTCTTGTTTTCATTTTGAACACCCTGTAGAATGTTGAGGCCAAACATGATGCTGGAAAACCAGAAACCCAGCATAAGCAAGCAAAATAAAGGTTTTTTTTCCCACATCATTGCATCATTCATGCCATTGAATAAAAATCCATTTGACAAACCTCTCCACAGAAATCACTAGCTTCACATCCTTGTCAGCAACAGAACTGTACATGAGGTGATGACTTACAGCCCAGCCAACAATTTTCTCCACACCTATTTAGACAGAGAAGCCAATAAGCATCAGGATCAACCGAGGAAACCACACCCAACTTTCTAAGTTCAAGAGTTGGAGATGGCACTGACATTCACTGGTAAGAACTTGATCTTTTATGCATAGACTTTCAAGTTCAGAGCACTCAAACCCATGTCGGTGAAGAACCTGAAAATAATGGGTTAGCCCAGTTATAACTTCCTTAGTATGTGCAGAAAAAGCAAAAGCTGTGACGCTATCAGGAACCCCTAGAAACCACAACAAGTGACCTAGTGCAGCTTTCTCCCATTCTTTAACAGACTATGCAGAAAAAGGTCACTTTGAAGATTTGGTTTAATGAAAAATGACAGATGCCAAGGGGATGTCCTGAGAAATGCCAAACTAAAGCAGTGTTATCTTCGTAAGTCACAAAAATTAGGTAAGGAGGTAGTTCTCAGAGCTAGACCAAAATCTAATCGCATGGGTAAACCAAAAATAACTCTTCATGAAAGCCCTATAAAGTGGGGATACAAGCACACACAACAAAAAGGTGAGAAGAAAAAGAACTACTAACCAGACAATTGATGTGAAAAATAGCATTTGGAATGGTAAACTAGTTGTTTCACTAGATTGGGTAGGGCATTATGGGTTTATAGTGCTAAGCTCCCTTTTCAGAAACAAAAATGAAACCAACAAAGGCCCAGCATGTGCACAACACATACTAGCATAAACAAAGAGATACTACAAAATGAACTAATTCTTAGAACTAACAGAAACCTCACACATCATCCACAAAAATCTGCTGTATTGAACAATAATATAGGTAGAATTGAATATGCCTCTCCTTCAAACACCAGAATTCCTTTATCCTACCATCAACTCAAAAATGGAGGAAAAAAATCACCAGAAAATTAAAAGAAATTGTATGGTTGCTAAGACCCAACCCATCAACCTAACGACCCTGCCAAATCCACTAAACAGAAACTACAGAAACATCATGCTCTGTCATGCTCCTCCTCAGAACAATTCTGGAAAGATGCCCCACTGACCCACCAAAAACTTACAAAAGCACACCTTATGACCACAGCAACCTCTTATTCCTGCAAGTTACTTTGGATTTAGGATTCCCCACCCCCAATGTTCTACATAACTTTCCAAATGGCATGACCTAACTACTTTTGGCCCTCTATAAAAATCTACCGGCTTCTCAAGCTCCCAATCACTACAATCACTTAACACCTTATCCTCTGAATCCCGCGCATGCTTCAAAAATACTCTCTCCAGACCCACCTCACTCCGAAGGAACAAGTAAAAGTTATCACTCACAAGAAAAACTCTGGAAATCAAGAAGAAAACTGGAGAAAATATCCTTGAAAGGCCCCAATACATAATCATGGGAAAAGGACATGAGCAGACAAAGATGCTGTACCCGAACTCAAACTGCAGGAAACTATCAGGCCCTACTCCTTCATGATGCCTCCCAACAGGCTATGCAAAGTATAGATCATGCGACTGAGAGCTACCGGATAAAGCAGAAATCCCGTCAGCCACACCGAACAAGGCAATATATCCCCAGGATCATCATTCTCTAAAGCACTCTTTATTTTAGACCTGGATTGTTATCAAGAATTCATTAGACCACCTTTGAGCTTCTTGTCCACCGAGTCTAGAACAGTAATCCAGGACAAGAAATAAATCAAGGGGGTCACAGAAGTGCTGTTGACGAGTAAGACAGTAACCTGGGACCAAAAAAGTTTCCTCTACCCAGCTAGTCATCTATAGCCCTATTATGACACCCGAGCCGAGCTCGGGTATTGGTCGAGCTCGGGTATCACAATACCCGAGCTCGGCTAGAGTCTAGGGCAGGTGAGCTCGAGCTCGTCGAGCCTGTCATTCTAGAGCTCGAGCTCGGCTCGAAGTGTCATCGAGCAGCTCGAGCTCAAGTGTCGCAGGCCTAGCACAGGGCAAGATTGAGCCCAAACCCGAGCCCAAGATAGAACCCGAGCCCAAGCCCCAAACCGAAGCCAGAGGAGAGCAAATCTGGAAAACCCTAGAGAGAGAGAGAGAGAGAGAGAGAGAGAGAGAGAGAGAGTTTACCTTCGAGGAGACGAAAGGAGAGACGCGAGGCTAGACCGAGAGGCGAGAGATTCGTCGAGATCGATCATCGCACACAAAGATTAAAGGAGACCTTTGATCGCCATGGTGAGAGGAGAAGACCTTCGATCGCCGTGGTGAGGGCAGAAGGAGATCTTCGATCGATCGCCGTCATGACAGGAGAAGGAGATCTCTGCGGCTGAATGAGGAAACGAGAAGGAGACCTTCGATCGATTGCCATGGTGAGACTGAGAGGAGAAGGAGACATCTGCGGCTGAATAAGGAGGAGACCTTCGATCGATCGCCGTGGTAAGACTGAGGAGAAGGAGACCTCTGCGGAGAATGGGTAAGGGCTTCTGTGGCTGAAGGAAGGAGAATGGGTAAGGGCTTCTACGGAAGGAGAATGGGTAGGGGCTAAGGGGTAGGGTAAATGAGAGAGAAAACACCGGGTAGCTCGACGAGCTTCGAGCTTGAGAGAATATGGGCTCGAGCTCAAGCCTTGACCGGGTAGTGTCACAGGCTGGGTATCATAACAGCCCTAGTCATCTATCAATACTAGAAATTGCACACTCCTTCTTTAATTCCAGGACACAGCACCCGTGATAGCCAACCTCTTAGCTTTCACATCATCTCAAACAGGCTTGACCTCACATGCAGCATATTCAACCAAATATCTCAAGCATAGTAACATGTCCAAAAATCCCATGTTTGAAGGCATTGATTGCACCAAAATAATCCATGTTTCTACCATTGCAGAATACTATTTTTTAATGTACTACCAGAAACTCTTTATTGATATGATCATAGGCTTTTTTTCATATCAAGCATGTAGATAATTCCTAGGACAAACATTTTCAACCTAGAACTCACCACCTCATTAGGAAACAAAATAGCACCCACCTCATAATTAGCAATCAAAACATGGTTTGCCTCATCCCAACAGAAGCATTTTTGGACAGTGACCACCATAGTCTTAAAGCCTAAAATTCCAGTAAAACACCTAAAAACCTTAACCGTTTCTCACTTGACTTTGAAAACACCACAAAGAAACCAGGACCCAGTTCCCCGTCTCTGTTGCAAATTGATGTCTCTACATGTCATCATGTTAACGAATTAGAATTGTAAATACAATCAAAGAGATGGAGCTTAACACCGCTCCACTTACAAGAACCTCGATAAGTGCCAGACATCCAACACACTCAGAAGAAGCTCTAACATGAAAAGTGATAACTTACTGAACGAATTGTAGCAATGTTCGACCGCAATTTCAAAGTTTCATTATCACGCTCCAACTGTTGTTTCCAATTCTCAAGCAAAGTTTCATCCTGTCACAGGTCAGTGATATAGTTAGATTGTTTTACAAGCATCAATCATATAATAAAGCTTCAGAACTAATTGCTAACTACATACCTGTGGTATTTGTATGGTCACCTTGTTTGGCAAAAGACGAGTTAGCTGCTTCATTGACTTGGGAGTTTCCTTGCTTTTATCATGTAGTCGACCAAATGCATCCTAAAGGAGAACTGAAAGCATCAGTATCACCTACACCATTTAATTACATATAAGGAGGCATATGAAGTATCAGTATGTGGAACTTTTATCACACAAAAACAAGAAACAGAACAGACAAAATTTGGCACAATCTTTGGACCATGTCATAACCAGTGTGAACATTAATCCGTGAAAAGTCAATTTACTTTCCAAAACATGTTCGAACATTAAGTACCAATGGCATGGTGATGTATATATGCATTTATGAAACCATACATATTCGTATTATGCATTCAGTCAATATTCAGGCAAGGCACTTTCATACAGTTTCGTTCTCTGTTGGATTTGATTTAGTGACAAAAGTTTTTAAAAAATTTAAATTTCCACTTGTCTGGAGAGTTTATTACAGAGAAGTTTACAATCTTTTGTTTAGTCTTTTCACTCATCTCCCACTTCATCAGTAGGGAGAAATGGGAATACAGATATTCAGGCCTTTCACCTTGTAAAAATCTTTTGATCGCCTAATTCAAATTACAAATGTATCATCTTTCCTCTGGCAAACTTCACATCAAAGGCAAAAAGTTCCATCCCAAAACTAAGGCATTAATTTGGCCAATGGCCACCAATGTGACCAATACTAATGATGTGTTGCAGATTATTAGGTATATAAGAGCTCTTCCCTCCAAGTATTTGCACAACATATAAATCCAAAGGTCACTTATTTATATATTGCCCCTTGACTGGATCATTGCGCAAGGAATATTCAAGATTTTCCTCCACGTTGGAGGATGTGATAAGAGCAAGGATACAAAAATTTTGAGATACACAACAAAGGCAACATTACAGTGCTTCAGCTGGAAAGAAACATTACAATTTAGGGGTCTCTGGATCAAGCAAAGTGGACTAGAAGAGCCCTATTTTACTACTGCAGTTTCCCTTTCATCTGATTAATTTTTTCGTGTCTTTTTTATTTGCCTCTTTTGAGGATATTTATTTCCCCACTATGGCAAATTCTCCTTTTGCATTTTCAGAAAATAAAAGGAATAGTGATGTGAAGATTCAAGGTATTAGTTCAAATACCAAACGACGGTTTGAAGATATAGCAGAATCCATATAGGAGTTTTCTTATTAAACTTGTATTCAAGTCTTTACCATCCCTTGTCCAAATGCAATTGTTAGCATCAGTTCTTACTCCTCTAGTTCTGCATGGATTAAGGGAATTTTCTATTTCTTTCTATTCAAGCAGTTTGGGTCACTGTTATTGTGAACTACTACAGATATTGGTCATAGTTCCAATTTATTTCATTTCAGCACCAACAGATGGTTGAGATTCAATCTATTCATAATCCAGATCTTATCTCTAGAATTATTTTAACTATGGAAAAAAATCTAAGTTTCTAGCATCATGAGCTTCACGAGAGGTTAACTAAAAGGTAGCACATGTGCTGCTCCTGCATCATGGCCGATATGAATTCCATATTGACACTCTTCACAGCTAGAGAATGAATTCAAATAAACAACCAAGAAACAGATAGAACAAGGGGAAAAAATGGAATTACATACATGAATGCAACTGCATTATCTTATGAGTTGCTAAAAAAGAGTATATTCAACATACCGGTAGAGCAAGGTCAAGTAATGCTGTTTGGCTGCTCCCAAATTTTGTAAGCAGCAGACTACCAGGAGTCAACTGGCAAATAATTACCAATTAGCATCAAAACGGCTTAAAATTTCCTATTTCCTATCGCAGAGAACGAAAGAAACCATTTTCCAAATACTGATCTTTTACAAACTATAAAACCAATACCTTCTCCTTATGGTTGTCCATCTGTATATGAGAGGCAATCACAACAACACTCTCAGGTAAGTTTTCAAGCTTGCTTTTGAAGGCTGCATATGCCTCAGGATTCCCAACCATAGACTTCTCTATTTCTTTAATAAACAATATCAGCGGGGACATTTTACTTTCACGAGAAGCAACCTAGAAATATTTTAGGAACCTTAAGATTGCAAAACTTTTGAACTGCAAAAAAGAGAAAACACAAATTTGTTTAGTCCTTAGGCTACTGATAGATACTTACCTCAAAAAGCTCATTAATTGCATGTTTGTCAGCATCGTCACCTCCAGAAGTATCTAAGCGAAGGAAGTCAGCTGCACAATTAAGCATGTCTACTTAGCACCATGCTGCGGTATCAAATAGCACAAGCTTAAGAAGAAATAGAGAGTACAAGAAGATAAGATCAAGAAAAAAGGAATCACCGGCACAAAAGAAGCCATGGCCTTCTTCGCAAGAGCCCCCAAGATCATTGCCTTCTGGAAATGATTTATCAAATCTAACCCCAATTTTGGATAATCCATTGTCTTCAAAAGGGAGAACCACTCTGCCCTTATAACCATACGCTGGCCCCCTACATAAAATCACATCTTTAGAACTTTCAACAAGAGTCAAGTACAAAGAACATGTATTGTCCTCATCAAATGCTGTAAATTTAAAGCAACCAAAATAAAGCCATTTCATCTAGCTTAATTGTGAAGATGGCACTAACAATTTCTACTAATAGTGGTTTATTATTCAATTCGAGACTATCCAAGAATCACATTTTTTTTTGGACATATCATCACATTCAAGGTCATTTAAAGAAGAAAAGATTCGGCTTAAGCTTATAGAGTAAGGACTAAAGATAAATAATAATAATAATAATAATAATAATAATAATAATAATAATAATAATAATAATAATAACAACAACAACAATTAACAATAACAACAACAACAACAACAACAACTAAAAAATAAAACCATCTTACTCCATCAGCTTAAGCTTTGGAGCAATCGGACCATTGGAACCAAAATCAAAAGCATCAGAGGTTTTGCCTAACATTTCCTTGTCTGTCAACAACACAGAACACCTTAATCAAGAGGCAATGATCCAAGGCAGGTTTTTGTTTTTTTTCACAATTCAGAAACCCCATTTTCTGTCACACAGATAAACAATAGATGGTGGCGAGCCCCACAAAAAGATTGGTATTCATTTTAAAGCAGCCAAAGCAAACAAAATTCTACAATCTATTTCGTTGATGCCTAAAGTATTCATGAAAGAAAACATTAAAATACCATCCTTAAGGAATAGGTAATGTACTTCTAGCATGAAACAAACATTCATGAGCAACTTATACAAAATCCAAAAATAAAGTTCTGGCAAGTCCATTCAATGCCAGCAAAACTGAATTAAGTACAAAAACTCATACATGCAAAAAGCAGATCCGCAGAATGCAGAGAACGAAGAGTACATCCACCATAAACATACATACTACTACTTATAACAGATTATATTTTTTCGGGCAAATAAACAGCATGACAAGATATAACTCAGTACCTAACATAACATACCTAAGAGGTGTCTGTAAAGAAGAAAATCCAGATGGTGTAGAGCCTATAAATTTCACTCTGTCACCTGCAAATCATGGATAAATTGAAAATAAAAGATGAAAACCAACAATGCATAAATATAAGAATCCAATCATGAATTGAGTTCAATAAAATCATTTCATTAAAGAAATTGCATGCCTTCTTTGAACTTTTTGGCTGATGTTGTAGATGCCTTGGGTTTGGGCAAAGCCTGAGAAGCTGGAGAACAGGCTGATTTAATATTTGCCCCAACATATGACACTCGTTTGTTAAACTGACAAGCAGCGGCCTGCGCCACTCGTTTAGCAAAGATAGACTGTCTCTCAGGCCTTGAAGCCTCTTTCATACAATCAGAATCCTTTGATGCTGATCCCTGAAGCATTGAATACAGAAAAAATATATAAAATGCTCCAGCAAGAAAATTACAGCACCAAGTGGACTTAAGCCAATATTTCTTAATAGCACAATCCCCAACAGGGAAACCCACCAATACAAAATTCAAGGAAAATAAAATCCATAAAATTCGACAAGCAAAGAACCCATTCAAAGAGTCATTGAAGAAGCTTACACCAGCTAGTAAAAGAGAATCAACAATCAGCAGTCTAGCACCAAAATGTTTTGCAAGGGCCTTTGACAAAGTTTCCTGATATATTTCGGAACCTAAGACCAATTTCCAAAGCAATGTATCATAAGGAATCAAAAAGAAAGACTGAAGGTAATTTTAAGTGAGGAAAAAAAAGAACCAAAAATGTGGCTACCTGCAGGACCAGATAATAATATTCTTGGGCACAATGTAGGCAGGTTTGAGGTGATCTTCGCAAATGTGTTGCACTTCAAATGTACATATGTTGAAGTAATCAAAACATTCTTTGTGGTTTCACTGTACAGATATCAATATCAGACATGAAGCGCAATTTCACAGCATCCACAGATTACCCCCTCCAAAAAAAAAAAAAAAGAAAAGAAAAGTTCCCTACAACAGTCTTTTATACAAGGAGTGATGAAAAGGGATAATATGGGGAATAAAAACCCAAAATGCTTTTCAACAACAAGAGCACAGAGTAAAAAGATTTCAACAAGAGTCAACTGCAATTTACCAAAATCACTGCTTGTGCAAGATAACAGTTTTAATAACAAAACCGACCAGTAGAAAGGTATACAACTCAACCATTCTAGAACATGCAAAGACTAACACCAGGTAGTGACCTTACATCACATACAAAAACAGCCATACGTATATCATTAGTTCTTCAACACTATGAATATGAATGTCAGTCTAGGCATTAGTTCTTGAATACTATGAATATGGATGTTACATATAAGGCCCATATTACAAGGACTGACATGAAGATTATATCTAAATCACCACAATTGGCACTTGTTTTTCGTTTTCAACTATATCTTTTTCCAAAATATGGGTGTCATGGATAATTACTCTTTCTAATCACATCCAAGTTCACTTCACAATAATTTTTCATAAGTTCCAGATCAAGAAAATTAGAGAGAATCACAAAAGTAAACAAAGAAATATGTACATCATTGTGATAGAAATCTCATCAAGAGAAGATTTCACGGTTCTTCAAAAGGGCAAGTTTGGTGTTGCAAGAAAGTTGGAAACTACACCAAGTTAAAATTCCCTGAAACAAAATAACAGAAGAACCATACCTAGTACACTTTGTTACCTAATAATGTCATACCAGTAGCTTTTGCCACAGCACAATGAAATTCATAGCCCAAAATTACTGAAATTTTCTATCATTATATAATGCAATTGCATAAACATAAGCAAAAAATTTTGTGAATTAAAGGGCGCAAAGTGAAAGAAAAGGCAGGGACATCTGACCAAAAATATGACCTTATTGACCTAATCGAGAGCAGAACCTTTGAATTATCAGTCTACTACCTTTGACCAAAAATATGACCTTCTCAACCTAATCAAGATCAAAGCCTACTAATATCAGCCTACAACCTACTGACAAAAGAGCAAAGTGAGTTTCAGCAGAAAAAAACAATTTACAGAAGATTGCCTGCTCTATAAGCCAAGAAAACAAACTGAGTCACGTTTAGTAAACTAATGGGCTCATAATAGATGATCAAATTGTTTCCATGCTTGTTGGCAGATGTCAAAGCTAAGATTTTCTGATATTGGAGCATGGTAAAAAATTGTAACCATTGCTGAACAAAATTATAATTTATCGTCAATGGCAAAAATAAAAAACACAAATGCCGCACCTCAAATAATATGGGAAGCTATCAAATGAAACTTCAATATTCTTGGGATCAAGAATTTCTCGTTGTAAACCCTCCAGAAAAGCTTGACGCTTGGTCGATATCAAAACTGCGGAAGGCTCGGCATCCCTAACTTCTCTTATTTCCCTTTGCCTCTCAATTATTTTATTAGCGATACCGCATTGATCCAATTCAGAAGCAGGTGAACCTTCAAGCAACCGCAAAAGCGGCTTTAATTTACAAGTCAGTCCAGGGACCGCACTTGTTACAGCATCCGTGCAATCCAATCGTATAGCATCTACATTCATGTTATCTATATTATCGGAAGAAAGACCAACAGGTTTATCAACAGAAAAAACACCAGGCCCATCGTTGTGATCAGAAGAATCCTTAATGTCAGTGTCGCCACAACGAGATGGTAAAATAGGCAACTCAGAATCCAGTTCAGTATCCTCATGATTTGGAGCTGATGAATCTTTACAAAGATGAGATAAAGATGCCAATACAGATGCACCTGTTACGGCAGAGGGGTCACCAAATCTTGCCTCTAATGGCATTCCCTTGATTGGAGAACTCTGACCTTCTAAAATACTTAAAGAGGAAGAAATGCCACGATTAGCTAGGTTATCACAAGCAAGTTGCTGGAATATCTGATGGCAAGTCAAGGAAATTTATATTCCATCAACAGAAGAAAAAATCATTAAAGATACATGAAGCACAATATATGCGGGAAATAAAGCATAAACCAGATCATAACTCAAATCATTATCATTACCTGTATGAAAAAAGATTTACCAAGAAAAAGGATACATAAGCATGTTTACCAGATGAAGTGAATATAACCTCATCACCTGCAGTCAAAATCACACGAGAATTTTTCTGGTACAGTTTCCCATTTACTTGAACAGCTCCTTTGCCTCCTGTTATTTCCAGCAAGGCAACAGATGAACCTCCTCTCTATCAAAAATACATGGAATTGGTATCAACATGTTTCCATATTAAATTTGGGGGGAAAAAATTGAAATAGCAAAATAAAAGGAGGGAAAAAAAAAACCGAAATGACACTCATTTCCCCATGGAAAACATATTCCACCAAAGGGAAGAGTGGCAAAAGCTATACCTCAATATGCCTCAATTTACATAGAACTGTGCTAATGGATGGATCTCCCAACCATAAGTTGCACTGACGGCTTTGACCAACAGTGAAAAGAGAACCACAAATGAGCATGTGAGGATACTGGAGAAAATTAAAAAGCATTGGATTAGTGAAGAATACAGTAAAAAACAGTAGTAGGACAATTCAAAAAGATTTAGTAAGAGAAAATAAACAAGCATTGGACTAGAAAAGAATATGGTAAAAAATAGTTGTAGGACAGGTCAAAAAGATTTGGTAGAGGTATGGAAAAAACCATATTTTTCTACATAGAAAGACAAGCTTAAGAACAAATGTTTATGCCAGATGTTGCATTCAGTTTCATGATCAATTAAATCCTAATAGTTCATGTACCCACAAGGCTAGAGGGCATTTAGCTTTGTCAGAGCTCCTCTTCAAGCAGTCATAACAGGTAGTAGTTGGATTTGTAGTCATACGGCACTCACAGTGTAATTTCAGGCGAATGAATGGAGCAACTTATCTCTTTAAAGTTGATTTAGTATTGCTGGGGAGAAATTGGGGGAAAATTAAGAGCCCAACCTCTGATATATTCACGTTGTTGTGCGCGTTGCACCAAATGCTCATAACTAAAAGCTGGAGGCCTTCAGCAGCTATTGGAGTATTTGTGGCAACGGGGGAAGTTTTATTGGGATGGACAGCTTTTTGATTTCTGATCAGGTGAAGGCGATGGATGGGAATGAGGAGTAATTGGGAAATTTCCTTTTTGTGTAATTTAACCCTGTACTAGCTAAGTAATATTATCAAGAGTTTCACCTTGCTATGCAATTTGCTTTATGTTGGCTTTGTTGTGATATGTGTAATAGACAACAAGTCCCACAAACTCTTGGTCCACTAGTAATGCAAAAAAAGTTATTAACCAAGTCCACAACAGCAAGAATGCATTAATCACCAAAACCATCCCACTTTTTGGCAAAGGCAAAACATCTTGAACCAAAATTCTTTACAAATTAACATCAGAAACAGAATTAGGAACTTAAACCAACCACCATCTGAAGGGATCTTTATCCACATGGTTCCTTCAGACTCTTTCAAAAATCACATTTGCCATTCATTTTGTTGATCTATGGCTTGGAAGAAATTTCTAGGTTCTTGTGAACATCTTTTTTTTTTCTCACCTACCACTTTGGGACTTAAACTTCCCCAAAAAGGGCTTGCAATGAGCTGTGCAGTCTACCAAAGCAGGTGGATATGGGACTTCCACAGACCATTTGGAATAAAGTCTTCGACATGTTAAAAAAAAAATCAATTTCTATTAAAAAGATTTAGAGAGGGAAGAGAGGTCTGTTTAGGAGAGGTCCAAGACAGTTTCACTTTTTGGTAAGTCCTTAAAAAATATTCTTAATTAAAAAAAAAAAAAAAAAAACAGACAAGCAGGCCTTTAAACTGATTGAGATTTTCTTTCAGGAGACTAATTCGGAAGGCAGAAACACCTTCTCAAGTCAAGTTTTGTGCAGTTGAGTAGGAAGCATCTTGCAGAGAGATCCTCACCAAAGATGAAAGACAAGAGAAAGACCAAAACAATTGATCTCTCCAGTTATACTGCTCCCAAATTAAGGTAACACGGTTTTTTTTCCCCTTCATTTTGAATCTTCCCCACATTTTGCAGAGAAATCTGAATTTCAGATAAAGAGGTGAAGCTATTGCAAAGGATGTCCTTTTGCCCTGTTTGGCAATTCCAGGTCCAAGAGAAAGAATGACAGTTTTCATCATATTGTGAAACCAATTGCTAAATCCCTGATGTGTTATAAATTTGCTAATATTGCCAACAATATCAACTTTGTTGACCCCTTTCACAGACATGGTGCTATCAATACTTAAGCTGCACCCCCTCTATCTCTTAGGGCCTCCTTTTGCCAACTAGAGAAAGAACAGGGTTGGAAAGAACAGGCAGGAAAGAGAGGAATCCAAACCATCTAAGAGTATTGGGAAGCCAGGGAAAATGCTAATCAGACTAGAGCTACTCCCACTTTAAGAACCAATAACCAAAGTAGACCAATTAACTACCACCTTGAAATAACACCAGAAAGTGAGAAATCTCCAGCCATCCAATGAACAAACACGTTTTTATCCTCACTGAACACAACATTGAGATATAGACTAATTAGTGTGCACTTTTTAATCTAGTATCATAACCCCTGATGGGACTTAAGCGGGTTGGATTGAATGGAGAAGGGTATCAGGGGTTCTTTGCGATCACACAATACCACTATATTTGAAAAAAAAGTTCTATAAAAGCGCGGTAAGACCTATACTATTGTATTGCACTGAGTGTTGAGATATTAAACAACAATAAAAACAAAATATGACCGTAACAGAAATGAGAATATTTATGTGGATATGTGACAAAATAAGAAAGGATAGAATTAGAACCTGAGAAATTTGTAATAAGTTAGGAGTTAGTTCAATTGTGAATAAGATGCAAGACAGTAATCTCAGATGATTTAGGTATGTGCAAAGAAAACCTAAATACGCACCAGTTAAGAAAACACAAAAAAGTAAGAAAACCTAAATACCCCTGAAATGATCATATTTAATAATAAACTAATTATCATTTCCATATTGATTCATAATTTTCAATATTCTCTCAGATCAACTAAATAGAGCCAGTCCTGTATGACAAGGGTCAATAACTCCATCTACTAGGACCAAGTAAGCAATTATAAGCAAACTACTGCAGAGTTATGAGTATATCCAATGTGCAATTATAAGCAAACTACTGCAGAGTTATGAGTATTTCCAATGTTTTCTTGTCTCAACCCTTCCTCAACTCCTCAAAGTTCCCTTTAAGCTTAGGATGGGAATTCAACCCACACTGTGAATTACCTAATGGAAACCAAAAAACGGATGGTGAATGGTTTTGTATCTTCACGGGGAAGGTCAGTATTGCAATTATGCTGAGACAGGGCTGCCCTATAAAGTCATAAGGGAAAAGGGAAGAAGGATAGATTTGATATGGCACCAAAGGAGGTGAGATAGAGGCTCAGAGAGAACTAATAACAGAAAGCCACAGGAAGACAGAGAATAAAACAAGCACAGGAATAGAACAGGAGGCTAACTGACCAATTCCAAATATCCACATAATTTTTCCATTGCCAAAATCTAAATTTCACAGAACAGTCCTAGGCCTATTTATAGGCAACTTCTCTAAATTATATAGGAAACTTGGTTCGCATTGAAAAGGAAACACTGCAATGGCAATCATAGACATTTGATCACATTCATATTATATTTCTCCAACTCTAAAAAAGTTATCAACAAAAGCCAGTAATGCCCCATCACCTCTCCCCTTGCCAACCAAGTTCGATGTCACCAACCAATGTTTACTTGAGGACTGATTTCATTTGGATAAGGAAATTCATTTTTCAGACTTACAGCTCTCAACCCTTAATCTCTATAGCTGCCCAGCTGAACCGAATGACAAGGGCGTCAATGGCTTCTCAACCATCTATCCGCCAGCCAATGTTTATTTTGACTGATTTCACTAGGATTAGAAAATTCATTTTTTCAGACTAACAGCTCCCAACACCTAATCCCTACACTTGCCCAGTTGAACCCAATGACGTGGGAATCAACAGCTTCTCAACCATCTATTTCATTATGGTTTAGTATCTCAAATGATAATTAGAAGTTTACTTATTCCTAATATACTTACCCCTTGGTCTTTTCTTTGGGTGCATTCTTGTTCATCTCATTTTTCAAACTTTTTCTTATACTTCACCTAGGCCAACAAGACTCTGGAAAGGGTAAAGAAGCCTGAGATGCCAAATTTTAATCAGGCCACCAGCATGGCATTAAATAGAGCTTAATGGATAAACCAAATTTCATTAGTCAACTCCAACTAGTTTGGTAATTAAAGCTTAGCTGAGTTGAGTTTCTTGGTTCCCTTTTTTTCCCCCTAAAAGCAAGTAGTGTCTTAGTAGTCAAATGCCTTGTCCCATATATGGTAGCCAGTCATTTACTGCATCCTTACGATTTAACTCTTCAACCTAGTTTTATTTTCTACTTTACAATTACTTTGACACATCTAAAGCACTTATCCATTTCTTCCATGCCACCCTCAAATGTCATATCATTATTAACCTTTCCTTGCTGCAATCATATATCTTTATTTATGTAAACAACAATTTTCTTGAGAAAGATAGGTATGTCAAGCCTGATAATAAAAGCAGGCTATGATCCAGTAAGTGAGACAATACGTCTTAATTCTATTGCATGACTAACAAAACCATGAAACAGCATTCAATAACTTCTCAAACTTAAGTTCTCCAGACAAAAAGCCTATGATGCGAGACTATTGTTGCCAAAATTTCACTACCTTAAGAGATAAATCTTTGTTGATTACCAAATAATTTCTGAACATTTATAATATCCATACCCAGCACACTAGTCTGAAACTTCTCCCTCAATCTAGTAGATCAACTTCATTTTGGTGCATAAATATCACTATTCTGCGTATCCAAAAGATAAAAACTGCAGAAAAACATCTCAATAATGATTGTCATTACAGAAACTATGATCACAAATTCTTTGCTCATGGAAATCTATTAAACACAATTCAGCCAATTATGGATCATCTCACCCAAGAAACCTCAAGAAGTTACATTTTGTTTAATTAGCATGCTAAACTCGATTGATGTAAAGCTCTGCCCAATTCCATTTAAAAAAAAAATGTTTCCTAGATACTTCCCAACATATTAGGGAGTGATCGGGAAACTATTAGGGAATGATGCTGACCTGAGAAGACTGAGAGAGAAGCTTTCCCCATGCATGCTTAACAAGTGGCTTCAATATCCCTTTTCGCAACCGGCTCGGTGATTTTGTCTTCCCTACATCTAGAACAGAATCGCTCAAAACTGTCCATCATAAACACAAATACACACAATCAAAAGCCTTTAGCACATAAACCCCAAATCCGCAGAAGAATAAACAACAATGCAATTAACCAAAGAAGAGAGATCAGACCTATTGGCAATGGCGGAACCAAATGCTCGGCCTCCAATTCAATTTCCTGAGTCTTTTCTTTCGCAGACTCGTTAGGGGGCTTCAGAACATCAACACAAGGCGGATCAATCGATCCTTTCGACGAACCTAGGGTTTTCCCCGGTGGAGAACATGGTTTTTCGTTCGTTGATAAAGACTCCGCCGTTGCGACCCCCTAATTTTCGATTCAGAACCGATCAAACGCCACGAGAGATTAAAAATTGAACATGCATATAAAGAATTCAACCAAGGAAGAGAGAGAGAGAGAGAGAAGACCCCAGTTTCAACCCTAATTGATGAGAGAGAGAGAGGGAGAGAACAAACCTTTGTTCGTTTGTGGTTTGAATTCTGAGATGCGTTTGAAGAAGAAAGAGGGCGTTTAGATGACGCAGAGCTTCGCCTTGTTTCGACCATATTTGTGGTTCCTCTCCCTTCTCTGAACCACAGAACAGAGTCTTTTGTTCCTTGACGAGGATCAAGACTCACGGATGGAGAGAGAGAGAGAGAGAGAGAGAGAGAGAGAGCAGTTATATAAGAACTTTCTGTGCCGTGGTTGTATTGTGTTTCTACTTCTTTATTTCTTTCTTTCTTTTGTTTTGTTTCGTCCTCTGAGAGAGAGAGAGAGAGAGAGAGAGAGAGGGAGAGAGAGGGGCCGGAGGGTAGAAGTAGTTTCGTTGGAGAGAGAGAGAGAGAGAGAGAGTCGAATGGGAATGGATAGATCTTTGAGTCAACGGCCTGATTATTTATTTATTAACCATATGTTTAGTTGAATTTTGTACGTGTGAATAGATAGCACGAATCCTAACAATTATTACCGACTTTTTTATAATTAATGTGCCCAAAAAATGTGAATAATCAAAATAATTAAATTTTACATAATTTAATTTCTCCCAAATTTATTCCACTTCTTATCATTAATAATTTCTTTTAAATAATTTCTGTTAATTCAATTTGATTATTTATTTTGTATAACAATTTTGACTAATTTCTTTTAAATATTTCACTTTAATTCAAAGGTACTCAATCCCACATTTAATTAAATCAACCCATATTGATGATTATCCACGATTTCACTAATAAATTATTTTGCTTTGATTGTATTGAAGTAAAATAATTTGTAAGAAAAAGCTTTTTTACATATAGATGAGAAATTGGTCTCAATTGTTTTGCTTTAGAAAATCTCTCACTTGCCACTTCTCTTCTTGCTTCAATTAATGTGCAATATAAAAAAGAGAGAAAACCATAATACAGTTTAAAAAATCAAATTTACATGATCTAAACTTCTTCCCAAGAAGTGCAAGAATTTAATTTTTTTCATGGGTCTAATGATAATGTATTAAATTTTCTTAATCAAAATCTCGAACCAGATTACTCGAATAAAAATATATCAAATTGATTAAAAAAAGGATTTAATTTTCCCCTATGAAGGGGTGGTAAAGCAATAGGAAAGAGGCTGTGTTAAAAATAAATGTAGGGTTTGATAGGTGAGGGTTAGATTTAAAGGTAAATTAGAAAAAAAAATGTTAAATCAAGATCTTAAGCACTATAAATTAGACTTTCTACAAAATTTTAAGTATGAATGTGAGATGAAATTATTTTTTATTTACAATATTTTGAGGATTGAAAAATAGGCAAAGGCATCGATCATTACTAACAATTTGGTTCAAGCATTTTAGTCGTTACATTCGATGCTTAATAGAAATTATTTTTTAAAAAATTAAATAGAAATTTTTTATATAACATCAGTAATAGAGAAATTTGATCAACGATATATAAATTTAATGATAAAATATCAAATTTTCTTAATTAAAATTATGAATTCAAGATTTAATAATAGAAAAATAGGTGATGGTAAATGTAATCTCTAAATTATCCTCACAGTTATTTGAATAAAATTAATTGAATTTTTAGATATCGATAGACAAGTAAAAAAATTAATAAAAAAATCTGTTAAATGTCTTTTCTCCTTGGAATTTTTTTTATGTAAAAGATGAATTGTTTTTCTCCTCACCTTTCTATTTGAATAGTTGGGAGACAGCCGGTGCTCATAAGGAAATTGGAGAATTGGTACAAAAAAAAAAAAAAAAAAAATTGGAGAATTGATTGCTAGAGATGATGGAGATTTGGAATGAACAGTCAAAGTCATCAAAGGGAGGCGCGTTGAGGTCCATTCAATCCGGAATATTATAACCTTTTGTAATTTGGCTTTGGGCTCTCGTGTTGGGGTCCTTCTAGTGTCAGAC
This sequence comes from Dillenia suffruticosa, assembly GCA_033439265.1. Taxonomy (NCBI): domain Eukaryota; kingdom Viridiplantae; phylum Streptophyta; class Magnoliopsida; order Dilleniales; family Dilleniaceae; genus Dillenia; species Dillenia suffruticosa. Next base: position 24,209,743 of record JAVTVX010000020.1, on the reverse strand, counting down.
TTGTTTGTGGCCATCTGTAGGTTTGAGGCTACTATTCTAAGTTAACTCTATAGAAATTTGAAATAGATATTTTATTCACAAGCGCCTACTCACATGCATGCAAAAGGGTACATGCCATGGGGCACCTGAACATACGCTTTCCATCGGCTTGATTGGATTCCACTGGGGATGGTTTTGCCTACCCTGTTGTAAGTGACCTAAAGTGACTAGAATGGATCTCATTGTGAGGGGGCACAGACCCAATCCACAAGATTTTTTTTTTTTCCGGTTACAATCCACAAGATATTAATGCCTCTTATCAGCTATGCAAATAAATGGTTATAGTTTTATGTTTTATTTAAATAGAATACTATTATTTGCAAAAGAGAGGCACATGATTTTTGAGTTATTAAAACAATGGTGTAGAGCAAAAGAAAAGTATTTAATGTTGATGATCTAAACTAGACTAACATTTTTTCCCCCTAGCATATGACAAAAGTAGGAGGAGGAGAAAAGCAAATCAGAGTGACATATCGAAAGCGTGATGGGTCCATAGCCCATGATTTTCACGTTCGAAATTTGATTATAACATAAAAAATAATAAAAAGTTTTTGTTCAAGTGTCTTTCAAATATACAAAAAAGTTCACGGGTCATGACGTGGTTTCCGGCTAGAGTTTTGGTGGTGTGGGGGCTTTGAGGGGGAATTGAAGCTCTTTTTTTTTTTTTCAGCTAACATTATGTTTTACAATGGATAATTCAGTCTCTATGTGTGGGCTCCCACCCGCTCTTTTGTGTCATATTGTTTTAAAAGAGGAAAAACAAATATTGGTGGTATGATTATAGGCTAGGGCAGACAAACCCAACTCAACCTTCATCACCCAACCGGAAGAAAATAGTAATAATGATAACGAGAGCTTAGAAAGAGTAGGTGGAGGAGACGGGCGGAGCAAGAAATTTGTTTTGAAAACGAAATTTATAATGTTAGTGCTTCCATTATCCGACTAACCAATAATTAATTAATCTTTCGATGTAAGACTGTTTTTAATTTTTTGAGAAAAATTTATCAAGAAAAACACATTGCACGATAAAGAGAATTCTCTAGAGAAATATATTGAGGGATGAGAAATTTTCACGTAAGAAAATTTCTCTAGTTATTGGAGTTCACTGAACTTAAAGATTGAGGTGTCGTGGTATTGTGGTGATGGTTCGATCTCGTGATCACCATCCCGATCAAGTGATCTATACGAAAGATTTCGTGACTCGGTTGAATTTTTAAAGTCCTAACGGTTGAGGTATTTTTTCAAAAATTTCAAACTATTTAATTTTACTTCCGTATGTACATTCTGTGATAATTAAATCTAACAATAATTAAATCTAACGGGGTAAGAGTAGAAGGGTAATAATAGAATGTTAAAATTTTTAGAGAAAAATAATATTTAAAAGTGTGTGTATATATATTTAATTTCAGAAAATAATTGCCCTCCTCAAGCCTCACCACTGGAGTATCCTAATGTTGAAACTGTGCCGCTCAATTTTTTGCCATTATATTCTTTTATCTGACTTTTTTTTTTTTAATATACTTGAGTATTAGTATTTCTGACTAATTTAATTTAAATAATTATAAATTTTAATTTAAAAACTGACTCTCTTTATACTCATTTATTTATTCTTAATATTCGAAAATGAGATTTTAATAATTCTCATAACTGATTATACGTGATGTAAGTGAAATAATTTCAGAGTTACTAATTATTTACTTATCGATTTTGTTAAATACAGAAATACGTTCAGGGTTTTATGGCATTATTAGCAAAATCTTCAAACTAAAGTTGTAGCCTTTTATATTTTATATTTTCTTTCCAAGTTTTATAGATACCAAATATATACATATATTAATTTGACGGGCAATTCAACAATATATGTATTTGTAAAAGAAAATAAAAATAATAACAATACTTTGTGAGTATCATAAAATGAAATTACGATAATAATAAATATGAATACGGAAATCAAATAATTTATTATCTATTTTTAATAACAAAATGATTAAAAATATATGTAATATTATTAATATCATATAAATAGCTATTTATTTATATATGTGAATAATGAATATAGGATATTGATTTATTAATGAGAGTCTTTTAATTAGTTTATATATTTTTAAAATTAAAAAAAAAGCATTAAAAGGAATGGGGTAAAGCTAATTTTTTTAAAGAAATCAAAATCTTATTTTTAGGATTTATAAAATCTTTTAAAAATTATCAACTAAATCTCATAAATTTATTATTTTCGAAATATGTAAATATTTCAAATAATTTATAAATTGTTTTGAGTGCCAAAATTTTTTTCCAGGGCCAATTATTTATTTATTTATTTATTTGAAGAGAGAAGGGTGTCGGCCAAGCAAATGCGATGAGGAACAAGAGGGAGAAAATTGAGACACGTTATTTGGCGAAGAAGAGAAGAAAAAGACCAGTGGCAACCAAACAAAGCTGAAGACGAAAGCCAATCCAAAACGTTATCGTTCAACCACGTTTAGACAAAAAGAATTGAGCAAAGCCTAATTTCAAATTCAACTTTAAAAATTATTTACACCCCTTCATTTTTTACTTATTTTTTTATAAACTATCGATATTCGATAATCACGTTAAATTTGATTAAATACGGTTTTATTTAAATTAAACTTTTAAAAAAGAACAAAACTCTTTTTTTATACGAGATTTAAATGTCAGATCAGGAGATTGAAGGAGAAAATTATGATCACTAGACTGTCTCTTTAGAGATTTAAGAGAGAAAATTCTCTTATATGTATTTTTTCTATCAATAAACTTGAATTAAGAACACGCTAATTATATTTTGGATCAATGTTCCAGTTTTCCATCTCTCTTTCATTTGTCTAACTAATTTAACATTTTCTTTAAATAAATGAATGAATTAAATTACATGTAATTTCTAATAATAATTAGGCATTGCTTCCCTCATAATCGATTGTAAGTGGGTATCTCTTTGTATGCATTTCCCTTTTCAACTTCCTTAATAGCAAGTGCATTGATCAATGGTGTTTAATTTTTAGTAATTATTAGAACATATAACTATTACAAAAAATTAAATCAAATCTAGGGTTAGGAAGGAATTATACAATAATAGGATGAATATATGGGTATATTTATATATAGTATCATAAAATTTTCTACCAAAGCAAGAGAATTTGAAGAATTTTGATGGATATGAAAACAATTAATCGTATCTTGCAAGTATACGAAGAATTTTGTATTTTTTATAATTCTTTTTTTATATGTTTCGAGGGATTTTTTTTTCTTTTTTTTTGCATTCGAATAACTATTTTTGCTCACTTTTTATTTTCTTGATACCTACACAATATTTTATTCAAGAAATACAAATACTCTCGGATTTTCTAAAATATGAAAATTTTTTTATTTATTTTATGGAATTTTTGCGGACTATAATAGTTACAAATATGATTAAAGAGATTGGAAAGTGTTGTTTAAAATTGGAAGTTGGTAACCTTGAATGGTGTCAAATTTTAACAAATTTCTTAATTTTCACAAATTTCTTAATTTTCTACTAATTTGAGGATAACATATATGGATTTAAAAAACATTTTTCTTTTTTAATTAAACATTTCAAAATCTGCAAGTGAAAAAAATGCAACTTACAAATTATTATTATTTATTGTATGTTAATTTACTAAAATTGATTCGAAATTATAGCAAGATGAAAATAAAAAAGAAAAAAAAAATGAGAGAGGTGAAGAAAAGGAACACAGACTCCACCTAGGTAAGGGCAAAAATATATCAAATGAAAATAAAGAGATGTAAAGAAAGAAAGAAAAATTAAGACAAAAATAATAATAATTTAAAATCAATTAAATAAATAATTCCAACAATAAAGAATTATTGTATTAAAATAAGGCGATAAAATTAAACAAAAAATAAAATTCATAATTAACTTCGTAAATTCTTATTTTTGTTATTTTAATTTTTTACGACACGTATATTATGACAAATGGGTTTCGGAAAAATTAGAATCTGAACCGGTGAGTAGTTATCATTGAATCATACACAATTTTTTTTTTATTTAAATATTATACATTTACCTACCTATTTCATATTTTCCTTTTGAGGAAAATATTATTTTAGTAATTAAGAATATTTTTGTTCAAATTAATTTAATCAGTAAAAAAGATTGAGATGCATCCATGGAGGATAAATCAAAAGTTAATAGAATCAAATTTCAAGGATATTAAGGATTTAAGAATTTATGTGTAAGGAGAGAGGGATTCCATTGTATACAGATTAATACAGACAAGAAAAGAGGAGCAAAATTTTCTTTATTTTTCTTTTATTTATAAAATAAAATATGAAACTGGCGTTACCAACAAAAAATAATTATTAAAGAAAAAAAATAATAAATAATAAAAGGAAAAAAAAAAATCTGCAGCGCGAGACGGGGCTGAAACTTTGTCTTTTACTCCGAACAAGCAACATGCGGCTGGGAAAACCATCCGGGGCTGCTTAGCTACCTCACCTTATCTCTCTGTCTTTCTCCTCTTCACGGTTCTCTGTGGCCCTTCACAATTTATCGAAAACTCAATCCAAACGCTAAAGTCCGAAAAACCCAATACCCAGAAGCCAAAACCCTAGATTACCCATCTCTCAAAATCCAATAATTTCAATTTTGATATCACGCAACAAGTGCTTGAGGACATGGAGTCGAAGCCTTTGTTCTCTCCTTCTGCAACAGATGGGTCTCCACTCACCACCGACCATTCAGGTTCTGCTTCTTTTGCTATTAAAGCTCCGCCTTCTTATGATTCTGGTCATGATTCTCTAGTTTTAGAATCCAATAACAAGAAAACTATGAGTAATAATACTAGTAGTAGCAGTAGTAGTTCTAGTAGTAGTGGAAGTGACGATGAAGGGTTTGTGAGTGGAGGAGAGGAGTTTGAAACCGCCTCTGAAAGGCCTTCTCTTGCTGCCCCAGATGATGAAACCCTAGAATTTGATACCCCTTTTTCGGATTCTTCGGATTTTCCGAACAACACAATGCCTGTTGCCAAGTTGTCTTTGGATGATGATGGCGAAATTGAGTCTTCTACTGATGAGAAGTACGTTGTTGGTGATTCTAAATTGGTTGATGTTGTTGATGAAGATAGAGTTGTTTTGGTGAAGGGTGCTCCTCATTTTGTTGATGAATTCAGTTCCGGTTCTGCAGAGTTGAAACCTGCAGAGACCAGTTTTTCGCTGCCAAATCTGTCTGAAGATAGGGATTCTGTTGTTGTTGGTGTTGAGGGGTCTGTAGAGAAGAAAGGTGATAGTGGTGAGGCGAATGATGCAGTGTCTTTGGAGAGCACAAGTAGTACTGAAATTAGGGAATTGAAACCTGCAGAGGCTGGTTTTCTGCTGCCAAATCTAACTGAAAATAAAGATTCTGGTGTTGTTGGTGTTGAGGAATCGGTAGAGAAGAAAGCTGATAGTGCAATTGGTGAGGCAAGCGATGTTTTGGTTAATGTAGTGTCTTTGGAGAGCACAAGTAGTACTCAAAGTGGGAAAGGTGGCAGATTCGGCGTAAAAGAGGCAATAGAAAGGAATAAAGCTGAGGAGAGTATGGAGCTGAACAAGGACACCTACACAATTGGAGCAAGCCATGCTCTGGCGGATGATGAGATGAATTTGAGTGAAGTTAAAAATGGAGAGGCTGAGGGAGGGAAGACCGAGTCTTTGAAAGGCATTTTTTCAAAGATTACGAGCTTTTTCGGTGGAGAGGATGCTGCATCAAAACCTAAGGATGTGCAGGGCGAGAATGCTTTGGGTGGAGAGAATAAATTGGATGAGAGTGCTGTTCTGGGTGGGAACAAAGATGAAGCGGGCTTGGTTGTCTTGGAACCTGAGGCATCCGAGCCTCATGAAGAGAATGGCAAGAAATCTGCTGTGCAATCCAACTCAACCATTGAGGCCCCAGGAGTGGCACTGCTAGATATTCATGCAGCTTCTGTTGAGGACGTGAAGGGCAAGAATGCTTTGGAAACTACTAAAGTGGTTCCTGGAGGGGGGGCTGAAGGTCGGATTATTAAGTCTGATCAGACTAATCTTCTTGCTGAAGAATTAGTTGGCTTGAAATCAACTGGAGCAGATGTGGAGAATGGTGAAATTACTAAAACTGCTGGAGACGATAGTAGTATCACTCCAGATGTGGATGCTGCCAGGTTCAAGCATGAGGTTCCTGGTGTGGATCTTGGTGAAGTATCAAATGCCGGAGGTCTTGATGGTAATAGCGTGACAGGAGAGAACAAAAATGCTGTTGAAGCCAATGGCGTTGGGAATGGCAAGTCCGTAATTCTCACTGATACAGCAAAGTCAGTTGAAGAAATTGAGCCTAAAGCTAATTCTGAAGCCTTGGGGGATGAGAATATACTGAAGGTAGCTGCTGATGAAGTTGAAGCTGTGACTAGTGGCCAAGTTGATGCCACAGAGAAGACCCAGGAAGTGAATAATAATACTGCTACCAGAACTAGCCCAGTAAAAGAAGCCAATGTTTCAGATGATGGGGTTTCTGGAAAGTCAGTCCTGGCTGAACCTGCAGACCTTGGGTTACTTGTGAACCAGGAAGTTGAAGGGGATGGTGAAGATGAAGATGAGGCAATCCAACATGCGGATGAAGAAGTTGAAATTGAGGGATCAATTACAGATGATGAGAATAAAGATGCAGTCTTTGCAAATTCTGAAGCTGCCAGACAATTCATTGAGGAGCTGGAACAAGGAGCTGGTGGAGGATCTCTTTCAAATGCAGAGCGTTCTCAAAGAATTGATGGTCAGATTGTCACAGACTCAGATGAAGAGGTGGACACAGAAGAAGAAGGAGAGGGGAAAGAGTTATTTGATTCTGCTGCATTGGCTGCTCTTCTAAAAGCAGCTTCGGGTGCTGGTTCTGATGGTGGCGGCATCACAATAACCTCCCAGGATGGATCTAGGCTTTTCTCAGTTGAGCGTCCAGCTGGTCTGGGGTCTTCGAACCAGTCAATAAAGCCCGCTCCTCGTCCAAATCATTCCAGCATTTTTGCTCCTTCAAATCTGGCAACAGGGGGAGAATCGGAGAACAACTTGAGCGATGAAGAGAAAAAGAAGCTGGAAAAGATACAGATGTTAAGAGTCAAATTCTTGAGACTTGTTCAGAGACTTGGTCATTCTCCTGAGGACTCCATAGCAGCACAAGTTCTATACCGTCTGGCACTTCTTGCTGGGAGGCAAACCAGTCAACTGTACTCGCTCGATTCTGCCAAGAGTACTGCTCAGCAGCTTGAGGAGGCGGGTAAAGATGATCTAAACTTCTCTATCAATATCCTGGTTCTTGGGAAAACTGGAGTTGGAAAGAGTGCTACCATAAATTCTATCTTTGGTGAAGAGAAGGCCCTGATTGATGCCTTTGAACCTGCCACAACTGCAGTAAAGGAGATCTCTGGGGTGGTGGATGGAGTGACAATAAGGGTTTTTGATACACCTGGTCTTAAATCCTCTGTTATGGAGCAAGCTTTCAACCGCAAGGTCTTAGCTTCTGTAAAGAAGATCACAAAGAAATGCCCTCTGGATATTGTTTTATATGTGGATCGCCTGGACACCCAATCCAGAGATCTCAATGACTTGCCACTGTTGAGGTCAATCACGAGTTCTCTTGGCTCATCAATCTGGCGGAGTGTCATAGTTACTCTAACTCATGCTGCTACTGCACCTCCAGATGGACCATCTGGTTCTTCTTTAAGTTATGAGGTGTATGTGGCCCAGCGGTCCCATGTAGTTCAGCAGTCTATTGGCCAAGCTGTTGGTGATCTGCGCCATATGAACCCAAGTCTGATGAATCCGGTGTCACTTGTTGAAAACCATCCATCCTGCAGGAAGAACAGGGAGGGCCAAAAGGTACTGCCTAATGGCCAAACTTGGCGTCCCCAGTTATTGCTTTTAAGTTACTCGATGAAGATTTTAGCAGAAGCAACTGCTCTCTCCAAAACTCAAGACCTGTTTGACCACCGCAAACTCTTTGGCTTTCGTGTCCGCTCTCCACCTCTTCCATATCTTTTGTCTTCACTCTTGCAGCCTCGTGCACACCCAAAACTCTCAGCTGATCAGGGTGGTGAGGCTGGTGACTCCGATATTGATTTGGGTAATTTATCAGAGTCTGATGGGGAGGAAGATGAGGATGAGTATGACCAGCTCCCACCATTTAAGCCTCTGCGAAAATCACAAATTGCCAAACTAAGCAAAGAGCAGAAGAAGGCCTATTTTGAGGAGTATGATTATCGTGTCAGGCTCCTTCAGAAGAAGCAGTGGAGAGAGGAGTTGAAGAGAATGAGAGAACTCAAGAAGAAAGGCAAGGATGTGACAGATGACTATGGTTACATGGGAGATGATATGGATCAGGAGAATGGTGCTCCAGCTGCTGTACCAGTTCCTCTACCTGACATGGTTCTGCCACCTTCTTTTGATGGGGATAATCCGGCTTACAGGTTCCGGTTCTTGGAGCCAACCTCACAATTCTTGGCGAGGCCAGTGCTGGACACTCATGGTTGGGACCACGATTGTGGATATGACGGTGTCAATGTTGAGCAGAGTTTGGCAATTGCAGGTCGCTTTCCGACAGCAGTTGCTGTTCAAGTGACAAAAGATAAGAAAGAGTTTAACATCCATCTCGACTCCTCGGCTTCTGCCAAACACGGAGAGGATGGATCAAGCATGCTGGGCTTTGACATCCAAACAATTGGAAAGCAACTTGCTTACATCCTCAGAGGGGAGACCAAGTTTAGGAATTTGAAGAAGAATAAGACTGCTGCTGGAGCATCTGTGACCTTTTTGGGTGAAAATGTGGCTACTGGGTTCAAGGCTGAAGATCAGATTGCGCTTGGAAAACGAGTGGTGCTGATGGGTAGTGCTGGAACAGTCCGATCACAAAGTGATGCAGCATATGGAGCTAATGTAGAAGTGCGACTCAGAGAGAGAGATTTCCCAATTGGTCAGGATCAATCCACATTGGCTCTGTCTCTTATGAAGTGGAGAGGGGACTTGGCTCTTGGGGCCAACCTCCAGTCACAGTTCTCAGTTGGACGCAATTCAAAGATGGCAGTCCGTGTGGCCCTTAACAACAAGCTCAGTGGACAGATTACTGTCAAAACTAGCAGCTCGGACCAGCTTCAGCTTGCACTTGCTGGCATTCTCCCAATAGCTATCGCCATCTACAAAACCCTTTGTCCTGGAACAAGTGAGAATTACTCAATCTACTAGGTTATGTACCTTTTTTCTTTCTTTATTAATTACTGCCATTGAGTTTTGATTTGGAGGTAGATAATTTATTGATGGAGGCCTAGTTGTTATCTTGCCCTCTAAAATAAAGTTCTAAGTTGTTTCCTTTGCCTAATGTAGTAGCACTTCTGTTTTGGAGTTTATGTTATCTTGCGTGATGAAAATGTATTGAAATTGAGATGGAACACTCGGATATTATGATTATTTGTTTAGACTGGATTGCCAGTTTGAAGATGGGCGATATACAAGTGCCTAGTCCCATTTTTTCAAGAATATTTCCCTTGTTGAGCTGCCCTTTGATGTGCATTTGATTGGTAAACTCATTGACTCCCCCCAAAAAAAAAAAATTCTCTCTCTTTCATGGCTAGGTTTTCTATAGTCAGTAGATTTATTCTGTTTGGACCGACTTCTCAGTATTATCAATCTTGATTTCACAAAAGTAGTTCTGATCTGATTCCCAGAATTTGTTAAAACAGAGTGAACTAAAATAAAAAAAAAAAAAAAAGAATTTGCTAAAACACGGAATATAAACGATGATGTTGCAGAATTCATGACAATGTTTAGATCTGGTAAAAGCAGAGTCTTTGTTACTATCAGTGATTGACTCGTTGCATCTTTCTTCATTGCCTACTTCTTGCATGTTTGCATTGACATATGGATATTTCTGAAGTTCTGGAAAGCAAGATTTTTGAACCGCCTCAACCTTTCTTGAGCTGCAAAAAATACCTCCATAGTTTGCTTTAGGGCTTCTCATGGCACCTGGAGCCTGACTTGTTGGATGTTGATTGTGGGCCTGAAGCCCGACTGCGGCCTGAGGAGGCATGATCACAAGCCCCGGATGTTCCCGGGTATGGGGCCACGTCGGGCCATCTTGGCCCTACTTATGATCGGGACTAGTGTGGATATAGAACAGAATGGCCGGCGGTTTCATGGCCTAGTGTGGCTTTTGTTTTCTTTGCTCAAAGAAAGGGAATGCCTGTACCCACGCTTTTTTGGTCCAGTAACAAGGATAGAAGATTTCTTTAGTCAAATTCTCAAGTTGAGTCTTAGTAAAAAAAAGGGCTAAGCTCATCTTTTAATGGATCCAACAATTTACTTGAATCAATATGGTCGAGATCAATAAATTGATTATCAAATATCGAATAATAAATATCAAACAACAGTTGGTCGAGGAAAAAATAAAGAGAAGGCCATTGTATGCAAACTTAGTCCCGGCAAGGAGAATTCTTAGTAAAAAGAATATTTTGGAGGAGTCTTGAGTAGGTCAGCTGGTTATGAAACATGAAAGAAACTTCATAGGGGTTTGAACATCGGGGGTTCTTCATTTTGTCTTGTTGACTCATTTGCTTGCTGCCAAACAAACAAAGAATAGACGACAGGAGAGGGAAAACTACAGAACGCACAAGGACTATCAAAAGTTGTTTAATTAGAATAAACACTTTGTTATTAGCATTCCAGAGCTTAGCCTTTACTCGGGATTCTACTCGTCCTAAGTTATTTTATTTTATTTTATTTTTTGTTATGTAGAATAAGAATTAGAGAATGAATCTTAACATAACAATAGATTTAATCCTTTAGTGATCTTGAGATTACATATTTAAGATACGAAAACAATCTCTTTATAAAAAATATAAAAAAAAAAGGACTATATATATATACATTCTCCCGTTTTCGTACTAAATAAGAGAACACTTTGTATATCGAATAAACATTTTTTAATGCGTAACAAGAACTCAGCCACACATTGGTTCGCCCGCCAACATTTTGTAATTGTGCTCTATATTCCCACCAAGAAATGTTAGGCGTTTCTTCTCTTGCTAGTATAGAAATCTTTTAGAGGGGAACTGTATAGGAAAGATAGCAATATATAGTGTATAAAAAAATATATGAATAATAAAAAATTAAACTAAAAAATTCGTATCAAATCATATATTATATCAATTTGAGAAATTTATACTTAACTAAAATATGCGATGGAAATCAAAATACTTCTAATTACGTTTTTTTTTTAAAATTATTATTCTGATATCTCAATGCAATATATATTTTTTAAAAAGATAATAATACAAAAACATTATTTTGGGTTTGTTATGTTGTGAAAACAGTTCAATTTTTGAAGGGTGGGCAATCCTTAGAATTGTTCAGGTCAATAAATCCTTGGAAAAACATAAATCAACCCAAGAACTACATCACAACTTGTTCAGGTCAATAAAAACACCACTTTTCGAACAAAATCGACGACTCTTATTATGCCACGTCGGCAGATTTCTTGATCTTAGACAAGAGGCCGAGAAAGGTGTGTCGGCAGATTTCTCATTGGTGTAACCATTGTGCTCCATTCCGACTTTCCTCACCACCAAACACTTTAGCAATTCTCTCTGCGGGCACCAAAGGCAGGCAAAACGACACCGTATAGCCCCTCTCAGCGGCACAACAAACAGCTTGGTTGTACTTCTCGGCACAATACGCTGCTGTAGGGATTGCGATGTGAGCCACTTGAGGAAACAAAGGAAGCCGATTCAGCGAGCGCCAAGCCGACACCGCGTACTGCTCAGCCACTGGCTCGTACTTGCTATAAAGCTCCTTAGCCGTCGGTTCGTACTTAAAATACATAGTCTTCGCAATGTTCGTAGCCGTCTCGATAACTCCTGATCGGTGAACTTCCGATGCCACGGCTCGAGCAACTTCAGGAGCCTTCTGAGCCGCAGAGTAGGCCTGGATCGACGCTTGTTTAACTAAAATAGGCAGGTGCCTGTCCAACTCGATGAACGACTCGTCCACCTACAAGTCACGTGACAAAACTGCGTCACAAAGATACGCCGGAGGTGATAAAATGCGCCCAGGAGTGCTTACGCTAGAGTGGGAGCGGGACCAACCTTTCGATCGACGAACCTAAGAAGTTCAAAAGGCACGCCATGGAATTTCTCGTAGACGGGACCAATAACGGTCTTAACCGTACCTTCAACGGCCTGAACTCCAGATTTTAAGGGACCAGAATTCTCTTTCGCGATGTCGTAGATGGTAGCGAAAAGTATGATGACGTAGATTGCTGCCACCTCTACGAAATCTAGGTATTTGAGTCTCTTTTGATCATCATCTACAACCTGGAACATTAAACAGAACAATACAAACAGATCAATCGTGAACCACATGTTGTAACTCGATCTTAAAATCTACAGGAAGGAAATGAAAAGAAAGCCTTACCGTGAATTGTTGGCATTTTTGTTCAATTTCCGACATATTGAGAGAGAGAGAGAGAGAGAGAGAGAGAGAGAGGGATGTGCAGACAAGTTGGACAATTTAGAATGGGTTTTATCAGAAGGCTAATAGGGCTGACGAAATATGATCGACGGCTAGGAAAAGGGTTTCGTTACTACGTGGCATGATCTTGGGTGTCTAATTCGCGTCACATTTAGGCAGTGGAGCTTCGATGCTAAGTTTTTAACTTTCTAAGGTGGTGAAAGGACGCGTGGAAGACAGCGAGAGATCATTGACACGGTTAGATTCCCCTCAAACGTGGACAGTTGGGATGGGGAAACTTCCTTGGCACGTGTCGGGGGTAGGAGGGGAGGTGGTAAATTGGCACGAACGGATATGCAGATTAGTCGGCACGAGGAGCGAGGAGGAAAGCCGATGCGGAATCCATAATGTGCTCTGGTCCAAGGAAATATGCAAGGCATGGTCTAAATCAATAATTTAATAATTATTATTTCATAAAAATCAATAATTATAAAAATTATAAAACTTTTAATATTTATCTTTGCTTCATCATAAGTGTTTTAAAAATCATTATGACGACATCTGCATTACTGATTGCTCTTTTACAATAATCTCTGTTTCTAAAAATAATAACAAAATACTCTTTTGAATATATGCACTATTTTATATTATTATTATTATTATTTTAAATCATAAATTAAAATTGTTTTATTCATTTTCTACGTTTCCAAATATCAACCAAGTGGCTGATGTAGGCTGAATACAAAGCCTAAATACTTGGAACTCATGCCAAGCCCTTTGTGTGCTTGGCCAAGATGGCTTATGAAAATTGATCCCAGAGTAGGGTAGGATGATGCAAGGTTCATAGCCAACTCTCCAGTCTAGAACTTAGTTGGGCTAGAGTGACCTTATTAACTTAGCTAATGGTTCAAACTAACCTTTGCATACTAACCTTTGCATGGCCAGACAGGTCAAAGGATTAAGCTGAAGTCTCCTTACACTGAATGATTTTTTTTTGCAGAGAAGCAAGTCTTGTAGTTATGACCAACCTTTCTTCAAGCGTGGAATATCCTCCCGCAATCTATGGCTTCTCACGCACGACAGGTGAGGTTCGGGCTTTGGGACATTTTTTTTGTTGTTGGTCCATGATTTGGTCATTACCTAATATTCGAGATTTCACGCTAATTAATTTGAACCGATTTACTGTTGGCCCATTTTCGGGGGATCTCCTAACATGATTTTTTCTGTTTTTATGTCGAGTCAAACTTGGATATGATTAAATCATCTTAGCATTCTTTCTATAGAGCCAACCAAACGTTGGTAGGCTTTGGGACGTTGTATGTCACTGGTTCGTGTCTGGGGCTCAACAAGTTGGGCCTAGCTCGAATGTGGGCTCGAAGCCATTACGAACATGGTGTGCTAGGGTTTTGGCCTGGGCCCATCCTACCTTATCTAGGTTGACGGCCTCAACCTCTGTTGAATTGGGTATAACAACGTCTAGCTTGGGCCATGAAGTGTTAACGCTGAGAACTCTCCGGCCTTTTGCCCCAATGCTAGTTTTTTTTTTCTTTTTTGTTTTTTTTTTTTTTGGGTACCGGAGAAGAAAGAAAAACACAGCAAAACCCAAGCAAAGCAACAACAAAGGCCTAGAGGTGGCTTCACCCCTAGCTCTCTCCATTCCCATGCAGTCCTCCCAAATGAATCGGCGCAGCTACGAAGGGGGATCTGTCATACCCCTATACTAGTTTTGCAAGCTCACCCAGCTTTCAGGAGATTAAACATATTAGTAAATATATTATATATTTAAATCAAATCAATTATGATTTAATTTTAAATATATTTAATTTTATTTGTTTTTATATTTGTAATATTTGTAACAATTATTTTTATATTTGTAATGATGAATTTTTTTATATAAAGTCAATATATTGTAATAATTCAAGAAAACAATAGAGTATTGGGTTTACTATTAATATATTGCTTTCAATATCTTTAATATGGTGTCAAACCCATATTTATCTACTTTTATAATCATTTCTTAAACAAAATACTCTAAGCCAAATTAAGAATATAAAATAATCTGAATATGAAAATATGAAAAATTGATGAATATTGGTTTGATATTATGTAAAAGATATCGGAAGCAATATAATAATACAACTGATGCACTGTTGCTTTCTTGAATTATTATAATCTGTTTAATTTATATAGAGAATCTGTTGTTACAAATATAGAAACAAATAAAATCAAATATACTAAAAATTAAATCAATAATTAATTTGATTTTGATATATAATATATTCTAATAAAATCAAATATTCTTATAATATATTATATCTTTTAAAATCTCTCTGATATAATGAAAATTATTTTATTTTGAAAGAGGTAATAAGTGTATTAGAGGATAGTTTGAATATACTTTTGTGGATTTTGCTCTGGTTCTTGGCTCTTGGTTCTTGGCATTGGCCGTGGTTTTGGGGCTGCGATTGCATGGATAACTTTTTTTTTTTTTTTCTTTTTGTAAAAGATGCGCTGATATCATATTAAAATAAGATATAAATATGATTCAAATGCCATGTTAGAAATGGAAGTAATATAAAAATATGAAAAGCTATTATTCTATTAGGTTCTTGGTTGAATTTATGTAGAAAATCCAACGTTACAAATATAGAAATAATTGTTATAAATATAAAAATAATTAAAATTAAATATATTCAAAAATCAAATCGATTTGATTTTGATATATAATATATTTTAATAAAATTAAATATTCTCATAAGTTGTATACACTACTCAAAAAAAAAATGATTTAAATTGTCCCCAAAGAAACGTTGCATAAATGCCCCCGAAAACATGTTTTTTTGTTTTTTTGTTTTCTTTTGTTTTTGTTTTTGTTTTTTTTTTTGGGCCTTACAAGAGAAAGGCAAATCGGTTCTAGGCAAGAAGATTTGCTCGAAATATAAATGGGTCATTGAGAATATACCTCTCTCACGATAGAAATTATATGTAAATTACATGTAAGCTGTTTTTTTTTATTCAGAATTTCGTCTCGACTAATTCGAAATCGACCTGATTGTCAGACCTTATTTTAAGGGGGAGGTTTTCTAATATTATTTTTTTCGTGTTTAGTGGAAATCAAACTTTTGATTTAATTAAGAGACGAAAATATCTTTCTTATTTACGGTAAAAGTGTTGTTACGTAAAAGTAACTAGTATTTTATGCCGATAACGATTTCGGGTCACACGGACGACGAAAACAAACGGAACCCGAACAGATCTCGGATCAGGAAAAGGGAGCGCTAGAAAAGACGGGTTTTGTTGGGGGAAGAAAATTATGGAGGATGATCAGACAACACTGAAGGAAGTGTTTGGGGAATCATCGGACGACGAAGTCAATGATGGTCAAATTCAAAACCCTAGATGGGAACGGATCAGGGAAATCAGTGGTCTATGTTTGTGCAGAGACTTCCTCTCCCCTGACCAACAATCATCTTTACTCTCCTGCATCCAGAACGGTTCGTCCCTCTCTCTCTCTCTCTCTCTCTCTCTTCCCCCTCTCCCTCCCTTAATAAAAAATTTGAATTCTGATCTTTGAATTTCGTGGATGACTGCAGAAGGATGGTTGAACGGAGGATGCCACAATCAGGTCCGTTTTAATAATTTCAGCATTGCAATTGATCTACACATCTCATCTGTTCAATGGTTTTGTGTAATTGGACCATAAGGGAATTTTGATCTTTACCGACACTTTAATATCATATTAGCATACACCTTGTAGTCTCAAAATCTTCCTATCGGTGGACATAAACCTAGACCCTAAGCTAATTTCTGGACCTAGAAATTAGCTACTTGGTACTTGCATAGAAAGGGTTTTGTGTGATTTCCCATTCTATAAATTAAAATTTGATTTTGTCTCGGAAATTCACTTTTATATGTGTCAATACAGGCAATGAGGTTTGGAGATCTTCCGGCCTGGGCTATCGAACTTGCCAATTCCATCCGTGAGGCTGTTTATGTCAGTGATTGTTTGTCCCAACCAATCGGCGGAGAGACCTCGAATGAGGTTGCAGAAGATTGCTATTTCCCAGCAGCATTGCTATGGAGAGAACCATTTTTTGATCAGCTCATCCTCAATGTGTACCAACCAGGTGAGGTGCGACACTATCATCATTTTTTTTTTCGCAATGAAAAATGTTTGCTATCCAAGTTTATTCCGGAAGTTGGAACTAGAATTCTTATTTTGCACACTGGGTCCTTATGGAATCATAGTATCTCATAACAACAAAAATTTGTACATATGTAAGATGAAATGCTTGATCGTGCTTTGTGTCTGTGTTCGTGATTCATGGCTTTCATTTGCCTTTACTAAAAATCTTTGAGCTGATAGCTGGAAGGTGAAAGGATCTAGTTTCTTAAGATACGGAGGCTTTGATTATCTGTAGGGAATTTGTGCGCACGTTGATCTAATGCGATTTGAAGATGGTATTGCTATCGTGTCTCTAGAGTCATCATGTGTGATGCACTTCACTCGAGTTGAAAGTCACGCAGATGGCAAAGAACAAGAAAGCAAAAAGATACCACTATACCTGACACCAGGATCACTAGTTGTGATGTGGGGTGAAGCTCGTTATCTTTGGAAACATGAGATAAACCGCAACGCAGGATTTCAACTCTGGCAAGGGGAGGAGATTCAACAAAGACGGAGAACTTCCATAACTCTGAGGAAGCTTTGCAAAACTGAGTGAGCTTCGGCATCTTGACTCCTCTTAGTATAGAAACGAGCTTAACAGTTTGCTGGACACTGTACCTTGCAGCATTTCAAGTTAACAATGAAAATATTTTTTCCTTCCGGTTTGAACTTCAAAGGTTTGGCATCTTTGTGTTATATACTTGCAAACTATCACAAGTTATTTGCCCCTAACCCGACCATCCTGCATTATATTGAAACAACACCTGCATGTTAAACCAACATATTTAAGTATACCCTCCAAATACAGAAGGGGAAAAATCAAACACCCTACTTGAAGAAGAAATTTAACATATCCAAATCTCTAAATATTCCATAAAATGTGCCTCAATTCGAGCAAACCCAAGTTATTTTCATTTGTAAATAGGTAGACAAAATCAGCCTTACGTGTTATGCATCTTTCATTCCAAGCCTTTCTGCCTATCATGTGTGGTACGACGTGAATTGAATAACACCCATTCACCCTGAAACACCTTTATTTATTATTTAATTTTTTCGAGTTTTATATGTTTTTCCAAAGAAAAGTATGTTACAGCTCGTAAATTGTATACTCATTACACGAAAGGGTGTCACACAACACAAATTACAATCGCCCCCGGAAATTTAAAGGAAGAAAAAGAAAGGACCAAAAAAGCATAAGTCACACGATCGTGATACATGATCATAGATAGAGCAGCTGGATATTCACAATGGCCAGAAACCCCACCCAAGCCAAACAAGGCATAACCAAATCAGCAGCAACCGGGTTCACTTTCCTAGATGAAACCAAGCACCCAAGCAAAGACCCAAATAGGGCCAGGGAGATAACCAACCCGGCCCGATTCGCGTTGAACCAAAATAGAACCGGTTCCCATGCCAAACTCAAACCCAACTGGGCCAAGAAAAGAGACAAAGCCCACGAGTCACGGTGGAATCCACCATTGGCCCAAACAAACCAGGCCGAGAGGCCCATAAGAACTGACATGGCTAGAGATGTCGCATGCAAGGCCCATAAAGGTGGGAACCAGAAGGGCTTTGCCAGGCTGTGGTAGTGCTCACTATCACCAAAGAAGTATATGCTTGAGAAGGAGATCAATAGTGGGAGCAGAATGGCAATGGATACTGATTTAAGCCCGCCTTTGGCAATTGCCACTCTCTTTGCTCGCTTGATTTTGGTATCGTCATTGTCTACTGTGGCATCCTTGTCGGATTCATCTTTAGCACGGTGTCTCAGTGTCTGATCAGTTTCAGAGGCCATTTGAGAGAGAGAGAGAGAGAGAGAGAGAGAGTAGTTTTAAGGATTTCCTCCGGGGTAAGGATTTATATAATGGTGCAAAGGTGGTGGGTGGTTGACACGTGGAAGCGGGAGATGGTAAGAATAGTACACGTGGATAAGCTAGAGAATCCACAAGGTAGGAAGGGGATCATATTCATTCATGATAAACCTGCATGACCTTAGCCACTTTGTACACGGCATGAATATTGTGGAAGCTGCCGGAAAACCATTCCTAACACGTAGCCAATTATTGTGCAATGTGGCAGTGTCACTCGCTCGGACAGTTGCGGGTTGCTTTCATGGAGGATTTAGACCCATAACTTTGGGCCGGCCCAATTTTGTTTGAGCTGGGGATATTCCATTAGTAAGTAATAGACTCATTGTGTGGGTTGGACTCCTATTATTATTATTATTTTTTATTATACTAATTAGTATGTAAAGTCATGTTATAACTAATTTGATCTGAGATTTATAGTGATCCATTTAAAAAACTATTCTTTCAACTTAGTCTACTTCATATTCAAATCGCGAGTCGAACTCGTGATTTTGAGTAAAAAATCTAACACTATATCTTATTATATCAATTTATCGTTGTCATACACCTAATTATTTATCACAAGAGATTTAATTTCTTCGAATTTGAAACTAAACCAAAAAATAAAAAATAACTAACTCCACGTAATTATTACCAACGGCTACTTACTTGAAACTCCTCCTTTTCTTATTTTTTTTTTTTTGACCATGTGCCTTTTTGGGATCCTTTGAGACCTTTTCATAGTATTGAGTGATATAATTGTAACAGCACTTGAATAGGTATAATCATGTTAATCTCTTGCGTGATTGATTTAATTTTTTATCTACTTAAAATTAAAAGTTAGATTATATGGGGTTTTCATAAGAGAAACTTCTGTCTGACTTTTTAATAAAAATATATGCACGAATAAAATTATTTTTAATTATTTCAATTATTATTATTTTATCATATATATATATATGTGTGTGTGTGTGTGTGTGTGTGTGTAAATCTTAAAAAAATCTAACTATTTCAATATTGATAGAAAATATAAATTATAAATTTTTTATTTTTTATGAATTTAAGAAATGGTTCCAAAAAATATGAATTTTGTTCAATCTCTAGCGCTATTGTCACAGTTGCTTCGTGCACTACTTCAATAATTCCTAAGTCCTCGATCAAGGCACCTTATTCAAGTTTAGCTTTCCTGAATTGGTTTTGATCCCCTGTTTCATCTCTCTCAAGTTTCATTTGTCTTGTGCTCAAGCATGTTGTTGTTGCCCCCCTCAAATCCTCTCTCTCTCTCTCTCTCTCTCTCTCTCTCTCACACCCACACACAATCACATTCTTTTGCTCAAGATGGAAAGCTTCCGAGGGGCCAATTCTTGGAGTGGTTAGTTGTGCAAAGGGGCCAAACATCAATTATGAGAAAGGTTTGCTTTTGATGATCGAGTATTAAATAGTTCACATTGAAAGAAACACAATGAACTGAAGTTTGAAGTTCTTTTAGAACTTTGTCTGTTGTATGCACGTTTTTAGTTTAATTGTTTTTTCTCCTGTCTCTGTTGATTACTAACTGAGTGTTTTCTTTCCTTAGATATTGTGACAACCATGTTTGTTGGAAACTTTACTGGCATCTTATGTGCTCGGTCATTGCATTATCAGTTCTACTCTTGGTAAGATGTTTTGCTCTTTGGGGTTTGTACTGTATTTCAGCTTGGCAGATGTCACTCGTGTGTCAGTTCTTGCGAAATCAAGAAAACTTTGGGGGTTTGGGGGGGGGGGGAATTTGTGGATATGGGAGCCTTTCATTATCCCTCTCACTGTTGATACAAAGGGCAATAAAACAATGTAATGTTCGTCACTTTTCCTTTATCAACTGTTGCTTGCCTGGTCTGTCGACGAAACAAATTTTCATGCTTCGCACCTTCCAGTTCACGTCATCAAGAGGCATTGTCTCCCTTTTCCTCTTTGAATAGCGATCATGATTGTAGCATTGATGAGGCTTCTTGGTTGCAGGTATTTTTATAGCTCGCCCCACCAACTTTGGAGAACGCGTTTCCCTACAGTAATACGGTATGTTTCTTACTTGATTGGTTGGTTTGATTACTAAACCTGTTTTTCAAGGCCATGACTTGATAAAATTGTATTATTTTGCAGTCTAGTTCTGTTTATTGAGGTTGAGGACTGCTGGAATTCTTCAAATGTATACTCATCTATGCTCCTTCTTTGTCTCCATTTGGCCATACTCTGGCGCCTTTGGGCTGTTCCACCCGAATATCCTTTTGAAAGTGATAGAAACAAGAAAAAAAGTAGGGCTTAAATGATTTTCCTCTCGTTCATTTTTTGTTCGTCAGTACTTTGTTTTCGCATTTCTATCGACACAATATTCACTTGTACCTTATTCAAATAAAGTAAAATCATCTCAAATTTAACTTATTTCTTTTCATAGCACCTTTGTTACTTTGTTTTTTGAGAACCCCTTCAACATATATTTATAAACAATTGCTGGTGCAGTTGTAAAATTTTTGCAGTGAAGGCGAGTTGATGATAATTTGTAATTTCCATCCTATCAGTTTAGTTGGGCAATTGGTACAACAATGGGCTCCAACGGTATGAGACTCTGTGTGATATCATACCACATTTGAACCAGATGAGCATGACCATCTAAAGTTCGTGCCTTTTGAACCCTGTACCCATGCTTTTGAATTGATTTGGTGGCAATTTTCAAGTCGGTAAGTATTCAAATTTGAATAGGTCCCTTTTGAATATAATGATAACGTATTAAATTCTCTTAATTAATATTTTAAACAATAAAAAGATAATAATTGAAAGATCAAATTTTATAATAAGTTTTATAATATTTAATCGGATTAATCAAAGTAACTTAGATACCGAGGTGAAGATCAAAAGAAAAACAATCAAATTTGAGAATCAAAATCACATGACACGCGGGACCAATTTTGAACAGCAATGCCGCGCTTCATACAAGAGTTATGCTTCGGTACTTACTTTGTCAAAAGACCATAATGCCCAAAAGGCTTTCTACTTGGTTTTGATTCTCAGTTTCTCAGTCACGAGGACAAATCTGGCCACGACCTTGTGCAATTATGAGGCCACGTGTTATGTACTCAAAACTCATGATCCCTCCCACTTGCTAAAAAAGATCAACGACGTACGAAAAGAGTATCTTTAGCGCTTAATCAGATTAAAAATTTAATTTTTATTATATATAAAAAAAATATTATTAAGAAAATATTTTTTAATTGAAATTAGATGAATTTTTCGATTCGAATTAATCAAGACAAAACTTTAGATATCGGATGGTCAAATTACTCAAAAAAAAAAAAATCAACTATGGATATACGTGACATGATAATAATGCATTATATTTGGGAATTTTTACTGATAATAATAATAATAATAATAGTAAGAGTAGCATACATTCTACTTTCTAAGAATATTATTCATAATTCATGAAAAAAAAAATCAATTATCGTCTGACAACTAACAAGAAAGGCTTTACGAGGGGTATTTTGGGTAATTAAGGTAAATGGCAAACCTGTGATTATACGAGAATATCATCCGGCCTGTAGAAATCAATTTAACACCTCTCTCTCTCTCTCTCTCTCTCTCAATTCAAATTACAAACACTTGCCGTTGAAGAAGAAGGAAGGCGACTCCGCCCAAACCCCAAACAGATCTCGACATTTTTTTAGCTTCTTTGAAACCCAAAAATGGTAAAGCTTCCTTTCATTTAAACCTTTCAATTCATTTCCTCCTTTTTCTCTCAATTCCTGTGTTTTCAGTATAGGTCCTCCGTACCAATTAGGGTTTCGTTAATTTCAAATGTGTACCCTTAGATCTGTTCCTATCCGACGATTATATTCTTATTGATTAGCATTTTGGGTTTTTTTGTTGATCTTGATCGGTTTATAATGTTGTATTCGGTTTTATGTATGTGAACACGATGGGCTTTTGTTGACGGACGATATTCTTGTAGCAATCTTCTAAATGGCTTTGATTTGGGCATTTTAATATTTGGGCAAATGATGTATTCTTTGATAGTGCATGGTAGGGTTCAGTGGGCGTAATGTGAACCCTAGATCTTAGTTTTCAAATAGTTGGTGGAAGGGGAAATGTGATTCTTATATGAGGGTTGATTTTTGTGATCTCTCAGTTAATTCTTTACTAAGTTCAACTTAATGCCTTGCTTTCAACAAATTCGGTTCATTCATTAGAAACCTCCGAGATGATTCCATTTTGAATTTATGAATAAAATACTCACGGAAAATGAGGTAACTTTTTATTCCCCGAAATTGAAAAGATTGAATCTTAATTTTACTTGAACTGTAACTAGTCACAAGGGGCTATTTCCAATATTAGGATTGTTGGTTAATAGCCTCAAGTAATTGCTCTTGGGGGAGTTGGGCGGATTTGAATAGGTTTTTTTGCGGTCTGATAAGCAAACACTTGGTGTGCATGTGCAACTTATGGCAATGTATGTGCATAGCCTTATCCTTTGCAATTTAAATCTCTTGTTAGAATTTTGATAGGCTTGGTGGGTGTGCTTTATGCTCATGTTGATAAATGATCATTACCGAGCATCTGAATCTGATGATAAAATGCCTTTGTTTGCTTATTGCTTGTAAATATTTTCCTTCCATGTTACAGAAAGGACTAGAAAAGACCCTTTCTTTGAAGCCATTGTAGAATTGGAAAATATCTTTCAAGTTATCATGGTGGTTGTGATATACATTTTATAGTATTGCATTTCCAATCTTTGGATGTTGTGACTGGGTTATATGAACTGCCCCTCCTGATAGTTTTGTTGCCCATTTCCCGTATCTGTCTCTCATGTTGGTCTAAGAGGACTATATGGCCTTTCTATTTGATTCTATTCAGCTGGTTCTTGACTGTAATTTGTTTCACATGATGTTCTGACTGTTTCACTGACAGGACGGACATGATTCAGAAGATCCTAAGCAAAGCACTGCTGATATGACAGTTTTTGTAAGTATCTTCAAATTTGAAGAACATTATATTTACAATATGTATTCCTTTCTTATAAAATATCTAAAAATTTGCTTTATGCCCTCGAGGATATGCTTCTGTCTGATAAAAATGGTCAGATATTCATTACTTTTACAATCTGGCATACAGAAGAAAACTATGTCATGTTCTAGTTAATGATCCTGGGAAAAATGTTGGTTGCAGGCTGGCATCCATGTGACCTGCTTTCTTTAACTTTGATAACTTTATTAGGGCAAAGAGACTAACTTTGTTTGTTTAAAGTTTCCTGTATTTCTTTAGACAAGGCTGGGCTACATCAAATGGGCCACAATTATTGTGCCAATTTTGTCTTGAATTTTGAAGTTGATGTGATTTTGTCTTGGCATTATTTCCAAAGTTGGCCATTTTTATGCATTCTTTGCTATTTGCTGTTTCTGGAAGGTTGAATCTGCTCCTCTTTGAATTTGCATTATGTATATTTCCTAAGCTGGAAATGGATTGCAATTACAGTCTAAGTTCTAATTATTTTGTATGATTTTCTTCCAGGTCCAAAACCTCCTTCAGCAGATGGTGAGTGAACCTTGTTTGTCAGGCTTGAAATTATTCCAGTGTTGCTAAAACTTTATCTTGTTTTGCAGCAAAGCAGATTCCAGGCAATGTCAGAATCTATCGTCACAAAAAATATCCTTTTTTAGCACATTTTATTCTATTTGTTTTCCTTTTTTGTTGTCAAAGATATAATGACTGCTCTAAACTTATCTCTTAGCACTGATATGGAGATCCCTTGTGGATTTTCTTATCAAGATTGTCTATCCTATCCATTCTCAGATTGGATTGGGTCGGTTGAAGTGAATGCAATGAAATTGTTACATTCCCAAACCCCCCCCCCCCCGGGGGGCCCCCCACGCCCCGGCTTTTGGAGCTCTCAGTCAATTGTGTATCCATAACTGAAAAGTTCTTAGTCTCAGTGGCATGGAACCCCATATCTCTTTTGGGTTCCCAATTTATGCTTCAAGTTTTCCCCCAGTGACCTATTGCAAAAAATTTGCCATGTTCATTAGGCCTCGAGAAACATTTTACATATGCTTTGGTTTTGTTTGTCCTTAAGTGCGGTGAACTAGATGAAATGGGAAACAGAATCAATGAATTGGAGCAGAGTATCAATGATCTTAGAGAAGAAATGGGGGTTGAGAGCTCTCCATCGCCTATCGCACCATTAAAGCAGAAGTCAGAGGAGCCCAAGTCAGAAGAAGGCTCAGCATAGAAAGAGTCAAAAGTGCTTATTCTTGAAAAAAAAAAGGATGAATTGAACAGATGTTGACTTTATGTGCTTATTTTCTTTGCCTATGAATATGAGGATCTGAAATCAAATTGATATCAATGGGACATCATTTCCATTATATGCAATATATGTTGTTTATGGTTCTCAATTTTTTTATGCCTTGACTTCTAGATTTTTCAATTCATATTACATGGCCTTATTTTTATTGCAAGAGGCACATAATTTGACTGGGAACTTTTTATCAGTTCAAATAATCAGCCGTGGATATTCTAAACATATGTAAAATGATTCACTAATATTTTAATTGCTGATTAATGTGAAATTTACCTTTTGTTTTTAGTACCTTGGAAGTCTATTGTTTGTAGAAAACTTTGAACTTGTTATGGAGGACTAGCTTGCTATTAAATGAGGATTATCTCAACATCAGCAGAGTTCTTTTTGTTGCCCTCAAAGATCTTCGATTTTGGTTATTTGTAGTACTGGAACCTTTGTTGATCTTTCTCTATCCATGATTGTCAGGCGGGTGTTTGGTGAGAAAATAGGGTTGGAGGAACCAACTCTCTTGAGACAATCAGAAGTTGCTGGGGTTCATAACTTGCATTTTCTGCAAAACTAGGCTAATTGACCCCTAACTTTCCCATATTTTGACCCACAAAAAGAAAAAGAAAAACATCTTAAGAAGACTTGCCATCTTTATTCACATGGAGGTAAGCACAAATCAACATTAAATTGACATAACCATACGCCTGTGAATATTATAGTATCATACAACATGGTACTAGCTTTGTTATTAACCTTGTTTCATTGCAGCAGCAGCGAAACAAAAAACAGAAGTGAATTTGTTTACGAACTTCTGCAACGAGTAATGGTGCTGCACCCGCGGGCATATGGATTGGCCACTGCGCCTGGCTGGCAGTTATAGTAGGACTGGCCTCGCAGCGAGCAGGGCACATAGTTCCTCTTCAGTGCATCATAGCCTATGTAGGAAGTTGTTGCTAGTATGCGTCTGTTGGCCTCTGAGTCCATCATAAATTCTCCGTTGGCCAGGCACTCGGCTATTGAGCCTTGACATGATTTTGCTCTTGGCTGCATCCAACTGTAGTGGGTTTGACGATCTCCGCCGGCTTCTGTTAGGGACGGTGACGAAGAGAGTATCAAAGCTGTGACAAGCAATGAAGAGAACACTATTGAGAGGTAAATGCAAGAGGTTTTTGCTGCCATTGTTGTAGTTTGTTCTTTGGTTCTCTGGAACTATATTTCGAATTGTTTATATAGCCACTTTAGAACTTGGGGAGTAGAGTGCTCTCTGGCTTGTGGCATTTTTTTTTTTTAAATAAAACGAAGATAGCTCTTAATATGACATTGGCTTTGTTATTATCTACAAATCTGCCACTTGACTTAAAAAATGCAATGGCATTCGGATTGGTATTTGGATTTGTTAGCCTCATGACTTTTAAGTCTTCATGCTGGCCGCCACAAGTATGCAAAGCTTACACATTCAAAATCCATTTAGCTATCAATAATGGAAATTACTATCAATTAAATTATGTTATTCCAAATGTTGAGAAATTTTGATTTTAGTTATTTTTAATTTACGTAAAAATATTTTGATATTGTGAAATTAAATTGCATTAAACTTAAATTATTTTCCACTATTTTTATGCAAGGACTTGCTATCCTTCCCAACCCATATATATCCACCTACTCTTTGGTGCATTTCATTTGCCATTTTGCCCTGTGATCAATATGGCAGGTCCTCCCTCTCTCTCCCCCCCCCCCCTCTCTCTCTCTCTCTCCCTAGAGTAGTGGTAGTAGATCAAACATCTCTATTGTTGTTCCTTAGTGTCTATTGATGCTAATAAGGTCATCCATCAGTGATCTCATGCCTTGCTCACGAGGGATTTCTTTATTCTAATAGAAGTTTGTTCTTCCAACAAAATAAGTGTCCTCTATTATAGTAAATTAGTAATGAACCATTAGTTAGACCACACAAATAGGCCACTGAGGTCCTTTTCTTAGTAGTTGGATTGAAAACTAGTTTTGGGCTAATTTTCAAAGTGATAATTTAGAATTTATGAAATTTGGATATTCTTAATTGAAATTTTAGTTTTTCTAGTTGGTCTTAGGTATTTTCATAGCTTCAATTATTTCCAACATGAATACGCATACCAATTACTCATACTCCTTTGCTAAAAATGTTCATATTTTGCGAACAGAGAAAATAGTAGACCGAGTAAACTGCTCTCTGAATGGGTCTCACACAAACATTCGAATTCAGATTAGCTAAAATATAATTTCGGATACCGGTGATGAAAAAAAAATATTCATATTTTGCTCCAAATGATTTGATCTTATTCTGCAAAGCTTCCGGTCAACTATTTATTTTTGATTCATATGATTTGAATTCCACACCTAGGATCATATGTTGATTACAGTAGCAATTAGGGATGGCTCAATAATGACCGAAGAGAATGGTGTTTTTGTAATTAATTGTAATTTGACCTAGGCCAAAGAATTATTGACCAACAGATGATGAGAATTATAATTATAAAAATAAATATTGGAAACAACAATTTTCAAGAATATTTGAATAGTGTAAGTGAAGAAAAAGATGGGGATGAGGAAGCATCCATGATGAGCACAAATCTCCTAGTAAGTGTCCAACAACCTTCCACAGTTCGGTTGTCCTAATCTTGGACCAAATACTTTGAAATAAAAATTTTATTATGAGCACAAAAGCAATAATTTAAACCTTCCCACTTTCCAAAAAATTAAGAAAATGATGTCAATGGCATGAAGAACACAATTTTTTTAATGGGTTTTTATTAGTTTAGTCATTCATTTACAAGTTCAAAAGAGCCTCGATTGCCGTCGAGGAAAGTAGGATCCAAGACAAATTTGACCACATCAAACCTACCAACATAAGGCTACAATTTCACAAAACAACCCCCCCCCCCAAAAAAAAAAAAGAAAAAAAAATGTACCAAAAGGCTATTTAGACATCAAAGTGATGAAATAAGAAATGGGCAAAAGATGAAACACCAAATGAGCCATTACAAATGGTGTATGGTAGTATATGTACAAATAATATGAAAGATGACTATAATAAATAGGACCTGAGTAATGGTATAAAAAGAAAACGATTTTTCCAACCTTCCATCAAAAAAAGGTGATGGCTTGTATGCCTGATTTCATTTTTCTAGCTGGCTAAGCAGTGCTTCCATTGGTGGCAGCTCCTGCACAATTTGTTGCCAATCTGGCATGCCCTGCACACGAGCACATGAATTTGCCCAAAGCTGAGATTATGTTCTGAGTTAAAAGCATCAAATGGTCGTTGTCTAGGTGACATTGCATTATAGGGAAAAATCATGCATGCAATTTCCATTGGCACTTACTTTCCCTGATCTTCGAACGCGACCATCCAGGCGCAATATGATGTAAACATCCTCACCAGGATTAACCCCTTCTGACTTCTGTTGATCCTTTATCCACCTAAGCAAGTTCAGGGATATCAATGAGATGCCAGAAGCAGGGTGTGACTAGAACAGTATTCTAGTTATATACTCAAGTCAGTTGAAGATTGTTGTTATTGTTGGTCTTTTTTTTTAAAAAAAAAAAAAACTCATGGGTCTGATCGTATATATTCTCCAAATGCAAAGAGAAGCAATATGAAAGTAAATGGAATGTACCTTTCCCACTCCACAGATGATACAACTTCAGCCCTGAAACGTATCTCTGCTTTCAACTTTGATTTTGCAGTTATAGATTCTGTTCGTTTATCAAAATCCTCCTAGCATAATGCATCAAAGAAATCAGTCAACAAATGCACAAGTTAACTAATGTTCCGTATGTCCATTATCAGAATACCTGAATTTTTTGATTTTATCAATTATGAATCTTAAACATGTCAAATCATTGAAGAGTCACTCTTCATGTTGTGGGTAGTCTACCAGCTGACCGAGTGTCAAGCATAAAAATATCATTTCTGGATGCATGTTGAGTATTACCTCTTAATTGCAAGTCAGAGGACACATCCGTATTTGTGAAACACATTAACAACCATAAACACAGGCATCATTGCTTAGAGGTATAAGCTTTGGGCTTTTGACTTTTAAACCTTAGGTCAAGGATAAAAATCCCCCCCCCCCCAAAAGGAAAAAACCAAATGGACAAAAAATTAAAAAAAAAAAGGAAATATGCTAAGGCCTTTATGTCCAGTAAAGTGAGTCGATTGAAATCCATGGGAAATGTTGTCTTACCCCAATTGCAGGAAGAGAAGCCGCTGCTTTTGCAGGAGTGCCAAATCCTTTCTTTTCTACTGGTGCTGTGTTACCTTCACCCCAGATGACAGGGACTAGAAGAACACCGCGTCTTAAGAGCTCAGTACGGAATCTCTCAGCCTTCTTCATTGCTAATGAGACAGTTTCCTTGTTTCCAGCCAAGATGACCTAAAGAAAAATGAAAACCTAAAATATCAAAAATTCAGAAATAAGGGAAAGAGGACATGAAAGAGAGTATAAAAGGCATCCAAAAGCTTGCAAAAAGATCTTATATTCACATTCCCTGCAATTAGTTGCTTAGATAGTACAGAAAATCTTAGGCTAGAGCTAAGAGGGGAAACTCGTGAGGGAGGAGCAAAGAAATTCAACTATGTCATGCATTTTACAGAATCTAGATTGAAGAGCCCAAACATATATGTTTCTTGTTATTACAAAACACTTCCTACCTCACTACATGTAACAACACCCCCAAAAAAAAATTTGCGAGTAAACTGAGACATTGAATAACCATACGAATAGTTGGGGAAAGGTAAATTAACCCTTTTGGACAGGGCTAACATGATTAGCCTCTGTAATTACTATGAAAGTGTAATTTGGATAGTGCAGCTCATAATTACATAACTGAACAAAATGCAGTGCCCATACTTACTGGCCTAACAGTGTCACGAAGCTGTACAAGTTCAACAATACGATTAGTAGAAAGACGCAGAGGCAATCTTGATAGTGTTTCATCTCTAGAAATTTGAGCAAGTTGCTCCTCCTCTTTCTTGTTATCCCAAAGAAATAGCGCAACTAGTGCAATAATACCTATAGATAGCTGATACAAAAGCTTAGTCATTTTGTGAAAAAAATGATTTAGGAGCTGCACAGAATAGTAAAAAAAAAAAAAAAAACACTTGTCTTAACACTTGTCATTGTCAGTTGTGTTTCTGGGAATAATCAAAGGAAAGCGGAGAGGTAGATCACGCTATTGAGAAGAAAGAAGATAAAGTCACATTATTCACCTCCGATATTAACTGCCACATTTCCAGCAGTTTCCCATAATTCAGGTGCATCATCACCTCCTTTTATTGCACGGATCATTCTGGGTACAGTAAAAAAGAGTGAGATTCCTGCAGCAGCAGAGAATGCTACAGAAAAGAATCTTCTGATTCCTCGGAATGGTGCTTGGACCTCACTAATGAGTTTGAGATCTCTTCTAAAGCTGTACCCTATATCTTCCCCGCCTAACCTTGCCTGCAAATATGTGAAAACTAGCAGACATGACAAGCTTGTGTTTTCGTGATAGATATCACTGCAATATTGCCTATATGAAGATGGGATATAATTGTCTCGATGTCCCAAAGTTGAATAAGGAACAAGATATTACTCTACTAAGCAGGAGATAAACAGAAACTCAAATAAAGAGGACAAACCTCTTCTTGAAGTTCTTTGAATTCAGGCAAAGCTCTAAAGGAAGCCAAGTCTGGATCATTGAGAATGGTCGAAAATTTAAGGTTATATTCTCTCAAAGCTTTACGCAGGCAATCTGCAGCTTTCTTTCCCTCTCCTCTGCTCAAGAAAGAGGGCACAAAAGTATCAGCCAGCTTGGCTTAACAATCCCATAGAAGTCTACAGAATCAGAATTTTTCCTAACTGATAGTGAAAATATAAAGAAATTGGGAAATATGACTGTTCTTTTGTTGCTTTGCCACTCTTGAAACTATCTCCCCATCCTGTAAAAACGAAAACATGGTTCACTTATCATCATATTTTCCCCCCCTATTGTTTTATCAGACACTTGTAGTCTTTCTGATCTGAATACTGCAAAAGCATCGTTCTTTTACATCGTTTATAATCATATTCACCTCTGAAATTGAACTGTGCATTACCGGTGGGCTTCAATGGAAGTTTGAAAGCCAAACATTAGATACCATACAAATTTATATAACTCACTTTATGAACTCTATCTTTCTCTCACAACCATACAAGGTTATATAACTCATTTTATGAACTCTGTCCTTCTCTCACAATATTTGGCAAACTTTAATTAGAAAAGATGATATATCCATAATTACGTCAATAGGTAGAGCAGGATAGAGGGTAAAGGATATTAAAAGCAGGGGCCATTTTTCCTACCTGTAGGCATGACAGCAAGCTTTATTATAGAGCGCTGCTTGGGCCTCCTCAGGGTTTGGATCCAAAGTGAGTGCTGTCTCAAACTGGATTAAAGCATCTTTAACCTGGACATTTATTCTGATTAATACAGCTATTATGATAGTTTTCATAACTTTTGTACAATACTTAAAGAAACTAATTTAGTCTCGCTCTATCAAGAAAATACAACAGCTTGAAAAGGACAAAAGTTATTAAGAATTATAATATCCAGAGATGTGATGTTGTCTGCCTGCGTCACAAATCTATGAATGTAATGCGAAAAAAAATAAATACCATCCCTCCACATCCACCAGGCAAAGCATTATACACCGTTAACATGGCAAAGAATTTGATAGCCCTCACCAATCAACTATAGTGCAAATGAACTATAAACATCGCAAAATGTCCACGTAAGACTTAGTTCCTATTCCTAGCTTAAAGAATGATTCTGGTAGAACATGAAGCTGTGTCATTTCTCGTGCATGTGAAACAACTATTGAGTTAACCTTAACACAAATAACTAATGTTGTCTTGGAGGCTTTATCAAAACATAATGGCCATATAAACTATTAGGATGCAATTATTCCCTTCTCTGCACACTTGATATACAAAATGACATCTTGACTGCTAGTGTGCCTAAATCACTATGACCTTTACTATTATAAGGCTCATTAAAAACAAATATGTTCTTCACAGATGGTCGAAAATATGTGATCACTTGTCATTGAAAGAACGGGATCCCCAATAGCTATAAGACCTCTAGAAGCATAAATATGGGTAAATGCATAAGCAAGTAAAACGTGTTCCACAGAATCACAATAGGCAGAATTTTACTTCTTGCAATGACAAACATTTTCTCGCAACACCCACCCTCACAGGCGTAACCCGTAGAGGTAGCGATTATGTTGGTAAATTTAAGCCCTTTCCATCTAACTCCTAACATGTGATGCCCTAATCTTCCACCAATCAAAAGGCAGTGAAACTTACCCTAATACCAAGCAAAAAGTGCCTTATAAGTTTCCAAGATGGAAAAAATGAATAAAACAAGGCCACATTTGGGTAAAAAAAAAATGCCTAATAAATCACAATACACGTAGCAAAGAAATGATTGATAGCGAAAAATTATATTAGAAAATTCACGATTTTGAACATTAACTGGGACAATACAAATAAAGAACCTAAATTGCCCATTTTACATTCTCCACAAACAGTTCTCAAATTGGGAACAAATTCATGAAAACCTCAATACACCCATCACACATAAGCAGCAGTCAAAAGCTAAAAAGCAACAAATTTTGATTGGCAATATAGTAGTACCCGTCCTTTGGAGAAGAGAGAGAGACCCAAGTTGACACAAGACTCCGCAGTCTGTATATTGGTTTCAGGAGATGGGGAAGAGCAAGAAATGAAAGAGAGAGAAACCCTTCTCGCGGGTTTGAAAGAGGTTGTTTTCAGAAGCCATGCCTTGGGCTCCAACAGCAATAGCTTCTGTGGATGCGGTACAAGAGCCTGAGCTAGCACTGCCATTTTTTTCAAAATTTTTTTTCGTTCACCAAAAATTTTAGGAATTAAAGGGCACGAGTACATATCAGAAGTTGAATGCTCCTCTTCTACTTCTGACCTCTAATATCACGCCACGTCAGTAATAGATTTCTAGATTAAGAAAGGTTGTTTATTAAATATTCAGTGGAAATTATATTGGCCCTTCACTTCTAGGAGGGAGCCCAGTCTATTCCAACAAATGGACTTCGCCCCCCAAAATGGGCCTCTGGCTCAGTCCATTCTCGATCCAAACCCAAGTCATTTTCGGAAGGAACCACAAATTTTTTTTTTTCACTGTCGGTAGCCGATTTTGCTTGACTAATCCGATTCGAGTATTGTGGGATCCATTTTTAGAGATTGAATCTTCTAAATCTTTTTTCGCTATTCTCGAAGTTTGAATTCGAGACTTCTGATTAAAAAATAAAATGTCCAACCACTTAATCCAAAGGAGTTTTGTGAAAGAACCGCAATTAAAAAGCTACAGGGAGCGGCTGTCTAAACGACTACAATGAATCAACGATGGTTGATTTAATAAAAAAAATAAATAAATAAATAAATTTCTTAATAAATGATTTAGATTTGATATTTGAAAATGAAGAAAATTATGTTATAAGAGTTTTTTCTAAAAAGGGACCCAATTGCAATTCAAATCGAATTAATCGAAATATAATTTTGAATATCAATTGATGAGAAAAATTTCTTGACATAGAAAAAAAGAATATGACGATATTTCGTAACCACAAGAGTCTAGATTCGATTTCATTTCAAATAAAATTATATATGAGAGTACACTAAGATGATCAAGTTATGAGAATTATTGTATGTCCATATCCTATTTTTTTTAATATAATTACAAAAAATAACTATGACACCCGGAATAAATATATACAATAAAAAGAGATTCTCATAATAATATTTGGAAGTGATAGCAATGTTTAACGTCCTGGACTCCTCTTTTAAACAGCTGGAAACAATAGATAATAGAGTAATAGCACAAATCCGCATTTTCATTAAAAATTTTAATTTAGTTTGTCACGTCAATAAGGGTTTAAAAAAAAAAAATTCCACTCCCTCGTCTCAAACCCCACTTTGGCATTCTATCAAATTATAACCTAGCTTCTGCACACAGGTTGCTTCATGCATATCCATATATCTATAGCTAATTGGATCAAATTTTTTTGGTTTATATGGTCAAACACTCTATTCTCTTAATCAGATATTTTAAGTTTGAGTTTTAAAAATAATAAAAAAAATTTAAAAGAATCAATTCCTAAAATGGATCCCGATATATTTAAATCGAATTAATTGGATAAAACTCAAATATGAAAATAAAAATATATCTATCGCTAATTGGAATGTCATTTCTCGGTAAGAAAACTCCCTAGCCTTATATTAAGTTTTTTACAACTGTAGTAAATTAGTGCTCCACATATTTTTTTTTTCCTAATTTGTTATTCGATATATGCAAAAAAAAAAAATATACAGATAAAGATTGTTAAAATCATTTAAAAATTAAAATAAATATTTCAATGACTCCCTTCGGTTGTCTCACTTTCCTAGAAAGGACGTCTTCAAAGAATGTCGCTTTGCAGTGACCTAAACTTAGGACAGTCGAAGCCC
The DNA here is from genome assembly GCA_033439265.1 of Dillenia suffruticosa. Taxonomy (NCBI): domain Eukaryota; kingdom Viridiplantae; phylum Streptophyta; class Magnoliopsida; order Dilleniales; family Dilleniaceae; genus Dillenia; species Dillenia suffruticosa. The sequence goes on along the minus strand of JAVTVX010000020.1, from coordinate 24,175,345 downwards.
AGCCCCTTTTCCTTTAAGGCGAGACTGGGGTAGTTCGTAACCGGAGAAAAGCAATTTAAAATAATAATAATAATAATAATAATAATAATAAAAGCAAAGCAGTACATAATAAGAGAATGTGAAGGCCTATGCTTGTCTTTAACTCCAAATTGATTCCTTTCACACCTTTTACCAAAATTAAGGCCGCCAATTTTGAAACCTCTGCGCTTGACCTTATTAAAATAAAACTTTCTTAATATAATCATTTTTTTTTTAAATAAATTTAAACTCGAATCTCGATTAAAAAATATAATATCCTTCTTACAAGAATAACTATTCATTATCTCTCTATTTTGCACTCGTATTCATCATTTTAGGGATCATATCTTATTTATGCTAAGATAATGTATAAAAAGGAAAAACGAAAGCAAATCGAAAAAAAAAGGATGAAAATCAAGGGGTTGTTGTATAACAAGTTTTGGAGTTGTATAAAAAAATCAAAAAAAAAAAAAAATTTCTAAGGTAAAGTTCTCGCCCACGTATTAATGTCAATAATCAAACTGTGGGTATATACAACTATAAATTCTTCATTACCGGAGTGAAAAGGACACTAAATGTTGCTTTCTCCTATTCAAAACCATAGAAATTAGGGCATAGCATCTCAACTTGGCACCTAAAATTTAATACTTTTAGTTTTATTAGGTCATTTGGTGCATTAAAGACAAAAACTCAAGCAACCTCTGGTATTCTGTTCAACGAATGTCCTCAAGCCGGTGGAACGAGGGTTTCACAATAATATATACATGATTTATCGAAAATATTATGAATTAATTCTGAAATTATAATATTTCAACTGATATTATATAACAGATTTATTTTTAATTGATAATTATAATAAAATTTAATATTTGAAAATGATTAAGGATTTTTATAATTATAATAATAATAAAAAAAGAAAACTTATTTAATCAAATAATTTCAAAGGAAAAAATGGAATTGAAGTCTTAGTCGGTTTATAACAGGACAGAGAAAAGAGAATGCCATGTTGGACTTATCTTACTTTTGGTGCATGAAACCGTGTGGAGGGCACACGCCTCTTTATTATTTTTTATTTGTTTTCGTACTCTTTTATTATTTTACATATTTCCAACTTGGCAATTTGTAATGTTAAAATGTCCAGCTGTGACAGATCTTCACATGACCTGCCTCAATCTTTGAACTGGTCTTCTCTGTCCCGAGCAGCTATATAAGGGCCCTGGCATTGGCGTGTGCTCTCCACTCTCATCTCAACAACCTTCTCTCTCTCTCTCTGCTTAAGATCATGGAAATGCCCAAGTTGTTGATTTGTGTTACTCTTGCTATAGCCATTTCTTTGGTGTCACCTGCATCGTCCCAAAAATTGAAGGTGGGATACTATAAATCGAGCTGTCCATCAGCCGAGTCCCTTATACGGAGCACGGTCGACAAAGCCGCGGCTTTAGACCCCGGTGCACCCGCCGCACTTATGAGACTCCATTTCCATGATTGCTTTGTTAGGGTAAGATGGTTACCCCTGTGAAAAGTTGCTTTTTTTTTTTTAACTGTTATTTTGATCTAAGGATTAGCATTTCTCACGTCTACATATTTCTTAGTTATCTGTATATATATATTTTTAGAGTAGACATATTATTTGCTAAAACAATGAGAAGTGAAGTTGTAACTGTTTGCATTTATCTGTCTTTTTTATTTTTTTGATATTTGATTATTGATATTTAAAAATTTGACTGATTCAATTCGAACAGATGTGAAAGATCTATCTTCTTTTATAGTAATAAAGTGAATCTATGATATAAATATGTTATAAGTTGAATGGACAACGTTATGTGACTTGAAAAAGGTGCAGATGTGTTAGAGTGGTGTAAATACGTAAAACTTTGCCCTTATTTAAATTCTTATAATTAAAATATTATTTTTTAAGAGATTCCAAATTGTATCAAATTTGTCTAACTTTTATATATACAAAAAGTAATTACTTTTATATTAACAATTCTTTCCATTGAATGTCTCATCTAATTTTTATTTTAACTATTCCAAATAGGATTCATATGCTGCATGATACCCAACATTTATTTACTCTTTTTTTTTGTTTGCTTAAAATAGGGTTGTGATGCTTCAATCCTTTTGAACTCAACACCGGGACATCCAGCAGAGATAGAAAGCTCAGGAAATAAAGGGGTAGCAGGTCAAGACATAATTGACGAGGCCAAGGCCAAAATTGAAGCTGTGTGTCCAAACACAGTTTCCTGCGCAGATATTGTCGCATTCGCCGCGCGCGACGGTGTCTACAAATCTGGGAAAATCTACTACAATGTGCCGGCAGGCCGCAGAGATGGCCTAGTATCGTTAGCAAGTGAAGTGGTCAGCCAACTCCCCAGCGATAAATTCGATGTGAAGCAACTTCAACAAAATTTTGCCAAAAAGGGTTTGTCGTTGGAAGAAATGGTCACTCTCTCTGGAGCTCACTCTATTGGAGACTCTCATTGCTCTTCTTTTTCATATAGGCTCTATTCTTATAATTCAACCTATTCTGTGGATCCTACACTTGACCCTGCCTATGCAGCTTACTTGAAAACCAAGTGTCCAGTGCCATCGAAAACCGGGTCGGCTTCGGACCCTACTGTGGCATTTGATCCAGTCACGCCAGATAAGCTTGACAATAATTATTATAAGAATTTGAAGAAGCATGAAGGACTTTTGGCTTCAGATCAAGTGCTGTGGGACACACGTGTGACCCGAAAATTGGTGCAGACAAATGTGGACCATCCGAGTGAGTGGGCTACCCGGTTTGCAAAGGCCATGGTGCATATGGGGAAGATTGATGTGCTCACAGGATCTCATGGGGAGATTAGGAAGAATTGTAGGGTTGTGAACCAATAGGAAGGTTAATCTTTTTTATTGTCAAATTACTGTTCTGTGTTTGTTTTCTTATTTAAGTGTGCTATTTTTTATTTGGGGGTGCTGATTTTCAAAGAGAAAATAAAGGGGTTTTGTAAATTTCTCATGTGGGAAGACACTTTTCTTTGACCTATGTTTTGTAATAAATAAAATAATTTAAATTTAAAGAAACTTCAAGATTCAAATAATATGATTTCGTTATAATTTATATTTATTTATCTCTTAATTTTTTTTAATTAACAAATTCATAGAAATTCAGAATTTGTTAAGTTCTTTTGCGGTCATGTGTCAAGGAAGGGAAGGAAATAATATAACTCATGCTTTGACTAGATTTACTCTTACACGTGCAAATGAGGGTATCCGGCCGATATATCTTATCCGTGTTTACGCGCGATTTTTTGAAAAAAAATCAAATATGCTTTTAATATTTTTAATAGAAAGTGCTTTCACGAAAGAATTCCAAAAATACTTTCTTTCCTTCATGAAAATTTCTAATTTCTAGTTTCATTTATTTTTTTAATAATATATTAAATAAATCAAATAAATTATATATTAATGTTATAGTATATATTAACCGATTCATCCTTGGAGGGGCACCTGAGCGTTCTTATTTAAGTGTCTTTCTTAAAATCTAGAATTTAAATTTTCATGAATACGTATATTTTTGTAATTCTTATAACGCATGTATAAACAATATATATATATATTTATTAACCAGTTTTAAATTAAATTATCAAAATATACCGTTCAATTTAAATAAATGTTTAAATAATAATTAATCAAAACATATTAATATAAACTGTTATATAAGATATAATTTATTATACTCATAATTCATTTGATTTATCTTTTATTACGATATTAATATAAGATATCACTCGTGCATACACACTAATTATTCATTAACGGCAACTACATAATAAACTAGATCAATTTTCTCTAATTTTTTAAATCTAAAATCTTTTTTAAAACCATAAGGTTAAGGTTTTATAGAATTTTTATAGAATAAAATTATAATTTTAAAATCATACAGAGATACACATACAAAATGTATCCCACTGGACATCTAAATTCTAGGATTGGCATGCACAAATGATCATACAGTTCTTTTATAAATGGGGTTGTTGTCAAATTCAAGCAGATATAGTAGTCGGGTATTATATTTTCTTAATTATAGGTTCGGATTTAAGATATGAAAATGAAGAAATGAGATTTATGAAAACCAATCTCATAAATGGTTTCACAGTGTTTATCAACTATGAAAACCAAAATAAATAAATAAATAAATAAATAAATAAGGGTTGCCTCAAAGCACAGAAACCAATCTCATATTGGGGTTGTAATCTGCGTGGATACACACGGACGCTACGATCAGACCAAGGTTCCCTAATGACCCAAGGCATACACAAAATTTGAAACCAAGGCACACACATAAACTAGAAATTAAAAAATAAAATCATTATACCTATATCATAAATAAAAATTATTATATATCATTAGAAAAATATTTATTTTACGTAAAAATTATTATAAAAAATACAATCCTATAAAGAAAAAATAAAAGTATGATTAGATATACTTTTAGTGTTAATTATTTTAAATCACATCATAATTGCTTATTGAAATATTTATTGTTTTAATATTTTGATTATTTTTCATAAAAAGAAAAATAAAAGTATGACTTTAATATAATAATTATTTTTAACTTAAATTAAAGAAAATTACTTGGAAGCCCAGCTTTGTTAACGTTAATTTGGCGGTTATGGCCCGGATCCCAAAAAAAAAAGATTCTCTAACGGTTACATTCTAACAACCTTCTCTTGCTTTTCCACTTATTCCAGCTATCTTCGTCATTTTCACAAACATGTAGTCGGCAACATTTCTTTATAAACAATGTCCTTCGTCTCCGCCTCTCAATTCTAATTTCAGTCTGCCCCCAATTTTCTCTTTCCAGAACCAATTTCGTTCTTGAAACCCAGAACACAACATTGCTCATTAAATACCGAATTCACCTTCAAATCCATAATCAATCCCAGAATAAAACCCATATTTGTCATTCTCTTCCAAATCTTGATGATGATTTTAATTCAATAAGCTCTTGCAACGAAAAATTTGTGCTTTGTAACACTTTTGCAAGATGGGTTTGTGATCTGAAATCGGTTTGGTGGAATTTATTTTGGGCACGAAGAAATTGATGAGGGGTTGCCGGAGAAGACGAAGAAGAAAACTGTGTTTTCTGTATTTACGAGAATGTGGTCATGGATTGGGGACGATAGATGGGTCGTCTTTGTCGCATTCGACTCTCTGATTGTTGCTACGGTGCATGAACTCATTAAAAACTCTCTCTCTCTCTCTCTCTCACAGACATTATTATCTGCCTTTGTCATGTTTACGGGGTTTATTAGATAAGGATATTTGGACAAACCCATATTTGTCATTCTCTTCCAAATCTTGACGATGATTTCAATTCAATAAACTCTTGCAACGAAAAATTTGTGTTTGGTAACACTTTTGCAAGATGGGTTTGTGATCTGAAATCAGTTTTTCCTGGTGGGAGTTGGTGGAATTTATCTTTGACACGAAGAAATTGATGAGGGGTTGCCGGAGAAGACGAAGAAGAAAACCGTGTTTTCTGTTTTAACGAGAATGTGGGCATGGATTGGAGACGATAGATGGGTCGTCTTTGTTGCATTCGACTCTCTGATTGTTGCTACAGTACATGAACTTATTAAAAACTCTCTCTCTCTCTCTCTCTCTGTGTAACATTATTATCTGCCTTTGTCATGTTTATGGGGTTTATTAGATAAGGATATTTGGACAAACCCTTTTGTGACAAATTGTTAATTCATGTATATTGAATTTGAAAATTTATTATGTGATTTCAGTCACAGTGTTTGTCTCCAACACTTTTTTCCAAATAGGAATTGCCCTTTCATAAAAAATGTGGTAGGTAAATAATGCTTGTAATTATGACAAAAGTTGTTTCAATGAAAGAAGGAATCAAAAGAAGATTGAGATAGGCTGATTTATTCCTTCATCTCATCTGATCTTGGATTTCTTGAAGGGTTGGCATGCTTGTAGATGTATTGATTTATTCTTTCTGTATTCTGTCTTGTATGGTAATCTCCCTTGCCGTATTCTTTCTCTTTTAATTTTATTTGGAACTATCTTATACATCTTATTTGGTTTTGTCTTCAGTGCTTTGGTCTAATTTGTTTCTATCTGTAGATACCCGATCTAAATGCCAAATTTGCTGGCCACATCCATTTTTCTGCACAGAATGGTCAAACTATGGTATTCAATAAGAACTGTGAGCAGAATTATTGTTGACACTGTATTTGTCTATTTAGTGTTGACTTCATTGAGAGGCACAGCATGTACACATCTAAAGAAAAAGGGTTAAATGGGTCTAATTTGTCCTGCAAGAGTTTCCAAAATATCTTCAGGTAAATCTCTTACTGTATCATTTCTCTTTAATTTGGAACTATCTTATACACCTTATAGTGGTTCTGTCTTCCATGCTTCGGTCTAATTGGCCACATCCATTTTTTCTGCACAGAATGGTCATACTGTGGTACTGAATAGGAACTATCAGCTCTTGCTTCTTCTGTGTTTCGTCTCCGGCATATGCAGGTGACAATGCCCTGCTTTGTTGGTTTCTGTTCTGCTCATTATTTCATTTTGAGAGTATACGCATTGAAATACCAGTTTTAGGATTTATTATTTATCTCAGACACTAACACATATAGAATTTGCTCAGTTCTCTTTCAATTTTGGTGCTAATTGCTAATTTTGCAGGCGCTTAACTTCAAGCAAAGAGACTCCTTGGAAATGTATCCAATATTTTCTTGTTGTTGTACATTGTCTATCATTTAAGCAGTACTTGTAAGCAGTATTTGCACTATGTGCTCCTGTCTCTCTCTCTCCAGCCAGAACACAAGTGAGTACTAAGACATGTAAACTTTTCTGTACAACCCAATGAAATGGTTGCAATTGTAAGCAGTACTTGCACAATATGCTCCTCTCTCTCTTTCTCTCTCTCATCTCTGCTGCTAGAAAGAAATTAAATCCAGGCTTGGATTTTCTGCAAGTTGGTCCTAGTGGCAGTGGAAAGGCATGCTTCTCAACCTTTTACGGTGCTAATACGAGCCCACAGATGGTTAGGTGAGATGCATTTCCACTGTTGCGGGGAATGTATAATTGCCATTAATTCTTCTATGGATTCACACCCGACACACATTTGTATGCAAAATTATTGTCTTGTATATTTTGCCAATTGCATGGTTAGTTTTCAATCCTTTTTGGGATAGAATAAATTTTTAGCTAATGCCTTGTTCAATCTTCTGTAAAATCACTAATGCTTTGCTACCACCATTGAAGTTTTTGATTCTTGAAGGGTTTGTACTTCTTGTCCTTTCTAAGATAAATGATATTTTGCTTTCTGACTTCCATGAAGGGACATGTATTTGGCCAGTTTGATTCTACACATACTAATAAAGTGTGAAAAAATTGCAGATTTTGGTTGATGGTTTCTTACTTAAAGAGATGGAGACAAGGTGGCTCAGGGAGACTATTGAATATGTTGGTCAGGTAGTGATATATTCTTAATGCTTTTCTTCAGGGATAAAATGTTTTCTATTTTCTCAATGTAATATTCAAAAAATACTGTTTATTATAGTCAAAGCAGTGTGATTTTTTTTCTAATTGATGCAATATTTTTTCATTGGTTGTCATATAAATAAAAATAGATAAATATATATAAATGTGTACCATAATTGATTGGAATTGAACACATCAATTCTTTAAAAAAATCAAAACTACTCTTGATCTGAAGAATAGCATATTCCTACTTATTTTAGCCTTAAGGATAGCACTACTCTACGTTTAGGATTGTGTCTTGACCTTTGGAACAGTGCAGGAAACACATCTCTTCCATATGGACATCATTTTGAATATATGTTGTGGTTGTACTATGGACCTTAAACACGAAGATGTAGAAAGTGCTGCAAAACTTACCCATGTGCATGAATTTATCTCATCTCTCTCTAATGGTTACAGAACTTTAGTTGATGATTCTTTGCCCAGTGGGGGACAAATGCAGCGCATTGCAATTGCTAGAGCAGTCCTTGGAGACACACCTATTCTGATCCGTGACGAAGCCTCCAGTTCTCTTGATGCAGAAAGTGAACACTACATCAAGGTTGGATTTATCTTTTTTTTGGGCTACTGACCCTGTGCTTTCTTCTATGCATAACTTGCTGTGATTATCCTTTGCAGGAGGTTATTTAAGCTCTTTGACATGATTGTGAAGTAAAAAGGACCATCATTGTCATAGCACATAGGTACACAACCAGCCAGAAATTCAGAAATTCTTATTAAAAGGGAAAAGTACACATGCAGCGCTATTTGCTGAAATTTTGCTAAAATGCTGCCAATGGAGTTTTGAACTTATCCCTATTAATATTAAATTTTCTTAAATTTCTGCATCCTGCATTTCTGTCTGAGTTTAGAATCTATGTTGGAAATTTTCTAATGGCCCTTGTTTTTGTAGGCTATATCAATTGCAAAAGTTTGTGACAAAATCATTATCATGGATGGCGGTCAAATTGTTGAATGTGCTTTTTTTGTGAATAAATATGATATTATGTTGATTTTAACATGATGTTGAAACTATTTTTACAAAGTGGCATCACAAGCAGCTCATTCAAAGAGATGGGCTATGTGCACAACTGAGTAGAGCACAATCAAAGGCAGTGATCTCAGCTAAGGTGAGAGAGGCCAGAGCTTCTCAAGGGCTTCAGTAGGGAGATCATCTGGTTGTGGGAGTTGCTGGTGAGGTAGACCCTTGATACACTCAGTCTTTGGTTTTGCTCTCTATTCATGACTCTGATTTGGAACCTCTCTTTCTTTCTCTTCCCTGTTATTATTGATACTGCCCTCCATTTTACTACTCTCCCTTTCCTGACCTGTCTTTGCTGATATTCCCTGAGCTCCTAATTTGTAATTATGTACGTAAGGATATGCATCTGGTTGCATGTTGGATTGATAGGGTGCAGGCTTTTGTGACACGTGGACTGTGACACAAATTTGTGTTTACATGTGTAGCTTAATGTATGTCTTTAGTTCATTCAATACATTTAATCCTTTGGTATTTGTATGAAAACTCTGATTTATTTCTATTACTATTCTAGTATCTCTCTCTCTCTCTCTCTCTCTCTTTTGTCTAGACTCTTCTTCTTTCTTCTTTAGATGAACTCTAATCCTCTTAATATTAAGAACACTTTTGCAAGGAGAGAGGCAGAGAACTCTGAGGGAGAGGAGGGTAAATGGATGAGAGAAGCAATAAAGTCTCAATCAAGAATGAATGATCATTTCAACAATAATATCTTGTGTTGAAACAAGGTCCAATGCATAAAAATATGTAGGCCAGCCTTAAAACAATAATGAAAATAATGAAATTAAACTACAATAAAACTACTAGACAAGTCCTGCATCAGAAGAGTTGAGAATTTGGTGATTTTTTAGCCTTTCCCACCTCACCAGCCCCAGTAATTGACTGTAACAGAATGGTGTGAGCAATACTTCCAGAAAATTATGATATGTGGCTTGTAACCAAATTCCAGAAAATAAAGGGGATATGTGGTTAATACAGTGTCTTCAAAATTTTCAGACCATGCTTGCCACAATTTGTGGAAAAGGAGATAATGTTCTTTGTCAAACATATTGCGGCGTTAAAATTGGGATCCCTTTGTCTATGGCACTGCACGCCCGCAGTGATCAACTGTCAGCCGAGAGATGCCAGGTATTCCTTCCTTTCCAGAGGTAAGAATAGAGAGCTAGATCAATAGGTTAGTTGTCTTCACCACCTATATTTGAAATGACTAAATTCTTGTTCTCTACAGGGCAACTTATTTCTTTCTATCAAATCTGCAAGGTTTAAAGATGGACTGTGGATGATGAGAAGCTACTGTATTAGATTTTATGTTCTATGATACATGCCAGTTTCTACGAAATAAGCAGCTTATTGAATTTGTTTTCTTTGTTTAGGTGCTGATTTTTCAAGTCACCGATCAATCAAATAGCAAATTTCTAACAGGTGGTGGTAAAGAAATTCATAGTGGTATCTACCTGGATGATAAGGATCTTTTTATAAGAACATTATATGGGAGGTATTAAAATCCCTCATCACCCCTCATCCCCCCCCCCCAAAAAAAGGTGTTTTGCTTCATGCTCTTGCTTTTCATAATCTTCATTCATTCATTAGATCATTTCTGGTTGTCTGTAAATGGGCCTGTCATCCTAGTCTGACATGAAGGATTACCGTGTGGCGGATCTGCAGGCAGCACAAGTGTTGTAGTTCATCCCCTTGCAATTTCAGTTCGGGTTCATTTTCATAGTTAAGAGCTTATATGCATCTACAACACTGTTGGTTGTGTAGTCTCTTGCCTTTTATCTTCAGAGATATACATCCAGTGGCACATAATCAGAGTTGGGAAGGGATGATTTCTTATTCTTTGTTAAGACACTGTGGTGGGAGGACTGAAGATGTGCAGAAGGATTCTATTACAATTGCAGATGATAAAAATCAAGACAGGGTCACTGGGAGAGCTAAGACTGCATCGTAAGGGTTGCTGAGGTATGATTCTACATTTTCATTTACATATGAAGATAAATGAAGAAAATGTTTTACCCTCCTCAAATAAAAACCCGAGAGAAGTTTGCTTGATGATTATTTTATTTTTCCAATGATGAAATCTCAAAGTAAGTGTCTACCTGTGCAAGGTATGTTGCAGTATACCCCCATAAGTAATTTATATTTAGAGATCTAATTTGAGGAGAGTGTATAGGTAGCTCCCTCTACTCGTGTTTTGGTTGACGCGGAGGAAATGCAGCAGAAGGATGCCCTTTGTGTTAGCCTTTGTTTGATTAAGTCTTTCTCATTCTTGCTCTTTGAAGTTGCTGGTTTGCACCTCCTTGATGCCTTTTATTCTTTGTGCATTAATGAAGTCTTATTCCATTGTTAAATAAGGATAAATACATATATATATAAACACGCGCGTGCCTGCACACACACATAAGAGAGAGAGAGAGAGAGATAGATCTGACATATTATCCCATTATTGTATTTGTTTCTATTCATCCAAATTTCTAAAAATGTTATTTTCGCTATTCAGATGACACATATAAGATTAACTACAGAAAATATATTTTGTATTATTTTCTTTATTATTTAAATAATAATGTGGGTTATGCATGGAGAAAGTGGGGGTGGGGATTAGTTTCTTATTATTAAATATAAAATAGTATAAATTGTTGTCTCTACATGCTCGAGTTTTTGGAGTGGATTATTGATTCATAAAATTTTTCATTTATTTGAATTGTGAAATTAAGCCTTTTTGCAATATATTATCCATGCTTATTGTTGTTGCTTATACTACATTGTTATCTAGCCTTTCCTTCCTTTTGTGTTTTCCTTCCAATTAATAATATCTTTCTTCTAGGTTCTACTTTGTCCAGGTTTCAGTTGCACCTCAGATACATCCTCATAACCCAGTCATTTATCTTGGAAGCTATTTTAACTTCAGCATTAAGGTAGGCTCGTAATAAATGTTTTCATTTATTTTGTGCTTTTACAAATACCCTCGTTAGAAGTACCGATGGTGATGCAATCAATTTAGTAATCTAGTTTCCAGCCCAACTTGGGTATATGTAAATTGTTAAGTCTCTATCTGTACTAGCTTGATACACTGTGAAAAATGTCACGTTTGGTGAGCACTTTGATGCATTAATAGTAGAGCTATGAGGCTGTAGCACCCCTCCCCCGGGGTGATATCGACGTGAAAACATAAGTGAACTGATGAATATTATCATCAGTCTAACTAGATATTTTAAAATATAAACAAATAATATAACGAATAACGGAAAAAAAACATTTTATAAAATAAAAATTTGACCAAATTAAATTAATAAAGTAATCTGAGTTTTCCAAATTTCAAATCAATGTAACTAATTTAATAAAACAAAATGTCAAAATAAATAAATTGGTTCAAATTATAAATTTTCTCAAAATGAACAAAATACAAGAAAAAATATTTTAAAGACCAAATACTCACATGTAAATGTCCTAACCTCCATGAAGATCTGAATTCTGTCTCACCTGAACTCAATGTCGACTGAATGAACGTTCGAAAAAGAAAGTATAAACCGTAAACTAATCCTCACTTGGGAAATGTGAGAAAATGACGTGAGATAAAAGGTCTTAGTGAGCATTATAAGACTCACAATAGCACTTATTTTCAAATATATCAAAATCCGTATAAAATCAATAATAAAAAATCCAAATTTGACAGTTCATATAATAAATACGGTCTATGAATTTTAATAAAAATAAACACTTCAAAATTTATGTCAGTTTACATTCAAACACAAAACACATCATATTATGTAACAAGCTCGGTGTTGGTCCAAGACATATCAAAGGTCATCAGCCAGCAATGATCTTGAAAAAGTAATGCCTTCTCTTTATCTTTAGGTGCCAAGATATTACAAGCCATAGGCATGTAAGCAGACCTGTGTCGAGATCTTCCACAATATCCAAATTTAAACCATAAAACTATCTGTTCAACCAAAAAATTTCTAATTCTTACTCTCAGATAATGCAACATTCCAAAACAAGATCAGAGTATATATAATATGTCACCCACAAGTTCAACATATATCAAAATAGATAGATTTTAAGATTTCATGTGATCATAAAAAGATCGGGTACTATCCTGTATATAACTGGCACTTATCATCATAGTTTCTAAAAATATGCGTATAAATAAAGAAATCATGAATCAAATTACGTTAAAATATAAACAGTAAATAAAAGAATAATTTTAATCAGTTATTTTCAAATATCTCAGGTTTTGAAGATATTTTCACATAAACTATTTATAAAACTGTGATCAAGATAAAACTCATAGATGACCAAAAATATCTTCCCGCCTGGTCCTCCACACGATCAAACTCAAAAATCTCTAACAAAAAGATAAAAACAACACAAAAAATATAAGGTTTTTGTATAAAGAAGCACATTTTTCCAGGTGACTGCTTATACCACGTATCAGCATCTAGTTGGTCCAAGTGTACGGTTTCAGCCACATGTACTGCACATGGCTACTCAACATAGTGCCACGTGGCACACTCTATCACATGTCACCTTCTGAATGGTTGGTTTGGGTCGAGTCACCACCCACGTGGTCAATTATCACCATGTATACCTCTATGGTTGTCGGTCTCTGCCACGTGGATAACACGTGGCTTACCACTCACGTGGTCAACTATCACCATGTGTCTCTCTGTATTTGGCTGGTATGTACAATGTGGATAACACGTGGTATCAAGCTCGAGTTTGAATAAATAAGTCAACTCATCCATGTGTTACCAAAACTGTGACATGGAATTGGGGAAGTTGGTATATATACAGACTTTGGTGGAAATTCCTATCAATGTGGAATTCAAGGTTTTCTAGATGGTTTTTTAGTTAGTTTGACTGCCGTTTTTCACAGTGGTCCGGTGTTGGAAAGAGATAACTAACACCTGATGCTGAAAGTAGTAAGTGTGGGTATCATCCTAGTGTTGATTGGAGTTGCTGATGGCAACTCTAGGACATTGGAAAATCAAGTTGCAAGCGTTCTTCGAGTCCGTTTTCTGGTTCACATGGCTGATAGGGTGTATTTAACATGATTTTTTATCCAAATTTGGTAGGATTCTGAATCTACTTTCAAAAAATGAATTATCATATGAAGTATAATCTTTAAAATGGTATAAAAATTAAAGGAAAAGGAGTTTAGATAAGAAAGCTATGAGCAGTCAAAGTCGGCTACTCGAAACAAAATTAAATATCTGGGTTATATTTCTGGAATTCTGGTTTGCAATAGAGGGGGTTCGAGTATATTTTTCTTCATGATTTCGAGGGTTTCAGGTCTAGTTTTTTCATGGTCAATTAATTTACAAAATACCAATTTTACAATGGTTCAAAAATCTAAAAAAAAAAATCACTATAGAAAGAGAAATCAAAACCCAAAAATAATATCTTGAAATTGTCCAAAAACAAGAAGAGATTGAATTTCAGATTCCGTTTCTCCAGTTTTCGGTGACTTCTTAGGTAGGGTTTTGTTCTCTCAAATTTAAATTTTCCTAAAACTATTTTAAGAACAAGAATCGTTGAAAGGTTCAAATCATAGAGGCCTTACATGAAAGGTTCAAATCAACTTAAACTAACAATAAGCCTTTGAATGAACACAAAGTTCAAATCAAAATCTTTTGCATAAAGAAGAAAGTGAAGAAATCAAATCAAAACTAGAACTCTAGTTCCCTCCTCCTCCTCCTAACTGTCTCTGTCTGTCTCTGTCTCTCCGTCTCTCTCTCTCTCTCAACCTTTGAACATCAAATATCTCTCTTTACTTCTCTCTCTGTGATAAGACTCAACGTCCTGTTGTTTTGATATCCCATTTTCAAAGTACAATATTATTAAAAAAAAAAAAGGAAACTAGCTGTATAAAGCTAAAACTCATATTCTAGAAATGACAGCGTTTTCGAGAATTTGAAATCCATATTTTAAAAAAAAAATTTTTCCTAGTTTTGTTTAACTTTAAATCCAATGATATAGTTGATACAAATATTGATAATGCGAGTGGTTTTCAAAATAATTATAAATAACATATGATATTTTATTTTCCCTCTAACAATTGTAAGCAAGGTCTGAAGAGGAAAAAAAAATTCACTATACAAACATTTTGTTTAAATTAGAATAACCTCATATCATATGCTTTCTAATATAATACTTTTAATGTCCTATTCATCCTAATTCATTTGACAGAAATTAGGAATTTCATATTATTTTTTGAGATTTTTTCTGTCGATTCATTACTTATCAAAATCTTCTTATCGGATATTTCTTTCTAAACTTAAGGTGAATCACATTATTAAAAATTTATGCTAGCCAAGAGTACCGATCACATATGTTTCAACATAGCTTAATTTATAAAAACTCGGTAATCCATGCTCATGATCCATACACACACACACATATATATATTGTAGTCGAGAAATTGCAAATTTAATTTTAATTAAATAATTGCTTGCAATTGCAAAAATATAAATTTTAAGTGTATTGGTTGGCCATGGGCATCTGAGACATTGTGTTGTTGAGGGGTGAATAATGGACATGTATGAGTAATGGGTATACATTGATGGAAATAGGTGTTTGGTTTTATGGTAGTGGTATTCATGAGTTTGTGCCCTTAGAGGCAGAGGTAGCCCCATGAAGATTAATACTCTAGCGAGATGTTTTGATTTGAATTCTTCACCTACACTATCTAAGGCGATTGCTAATTAATGATATTCATAAAATTGTTGGATTTTTAGCTTCATTTGTATGATTGATGGTCCCGTTGTTTTCATCATGTATCTACAAACACTGTCTTTGATTCATTTAATGTAGTCATGATTATGTCCTGCATTAATTTAAAATGCTCTTACAGGCATCTAACTGGGCTAAAATTTGTATCTCTCTTTCTGACTTGTAAATTTTTAAATTAGGTTTAGAATTCTATGCTGAGCTCTGCCAAGATGCAGGTGAAGATTGCTAGTACATGGATCTTTACGTTCCAACCAAATGGCAGATTGAAGCATTTTCCCTTCAATAGCACCAAATGACTTTGTTTCGAATAATTTAAGGTTTTATGCTTAATATTAAATGTTCCTCCCCTTTTTTTCTCTCTTTGATATGATTGCAGTTCTGCCACAAATTGCATCTGGACGGATTAACACTTTGGACTTTTGGATGAGAATGGCCTTGGCCTATATACTGCTTTATCCTTCACCTTTTCACGTTTCGTGCAAACCCAGGTTTGTATTTGTATTCTTGCTAATATAATGTAGATAGATGTCTTTGCTGTCTTCCTATGGTTTATGCCTTGACAGACATATGTTGTTTGACTCAACGATGCCTATTAAGTTGTAGATCTCTCAGTTTTTACTAGTATTATTTACTGGGATTCTTTTTTTTCATTCATTTTAGTGACATCTTTTCCTGCTTGCTGGCTTAGTATGTAAGTCATTGTCTAGATATTTATTGATGTACATTGTGTGTTCCTTGTTTTTTTCTCTGCATTTCCCGTTCTCATTGATAATAGTTTGCAACTAGAATTGGTCAAATGTGTTTAATCTATAGCTAAATCTAATGAAAATGAAACATTATCATAGTATTTTACATCTGATAACAGTTTTATGTACTAGAGAATATCTTCTATTTTAGTTCCATTCTTGGTGGGACAAACACCATTTCATTTGGTGTTTGTGGAATTTTTTGAATAGGTTTGTCATTTCTCTTTTTTTGATTGTCCATCGTTCCTTCAATCATGTTTTTGGAATTTTCCTGTCAAAAATGCTTTGGCCTTAGTCAAAAGTTGCAGATTTCTAATCCCCAACTTGGTATTTATAAACTTTCAATGCACATTACACCGGATTTACGTTTCGTCTCATTGCTGTTCTGTAGTTCATGACTATCTGGATCATCTAGCCAATTCTTCATCTTATGGTCTCAATTTAGTTCCATACCAATAAATAAAAGCACAGGGCTTCAAACTTATATGTCCCTTTTAACTGTCTCATATGGAGACTGTAGAGTGGCTCAGTGAAGAGAGTTATTGTAAGAAAATTCTGCTGTTAGCAAGATAAAGGCCTGATGTTTTCTTCAAAATCCAGGAAAAAAAGTTCTTGGACTCTGATCAATGACCTTTGATTGGCTGTCACTCTGGAGATGATAAGCAGTTGCATGTTTAGGCTTATTGTGGCCAAGCTTTCAAAGAATTTTTCTGAGTATTGATTAAACTATACATTGATAGCCCATGTAAACTAACCTCTTCACAACCCAAATGACAGCCCATGTAGAGCGTTTTATCTTGAAGTCATCAGACTCATCCCCAAATCTGTAAATTGTTCCCCTTGCTTCTGGCGGAAAGAAATGGTATCCCATTGCATCAGGCTCTTGCCTCTGCAGGTTTGATGCTGTTTCTGTAAATCAAACAGATGAGCTTCCAAGTTAAGATGGAGCCATCTTACCGCTGTGACCCCCAAGGCCCATCCTCCAAAGAATTATTGAAGTACAATGTCCCAATTTTTCCAATGAAGGGCTGAAAATATACATGATGGCTCGCCTCAAGTTCAATTCTATTTATTCACTGACTATCAATTCATATTCTCTATCACTAAAACTCTGCTTGATGAAGAAAGCTCCTACCATAAGTTTAGTTCTTTCTTTCTTCTTCCTTCTTCCTTAGGTACACCTCCTTTTTCCATTTTTCTTTCTTTTTCAATTGATACCACTATTTGAGGGGAGATTTTTGGAGCTCAAAGCCTAGTGTGTAAGAAGTACTCGCTACAAAATTTAAATATATCTTTTAGGCTATGATGTTTGATCCCTGTTTCAGTTCAGGAAATAAATTGTTTTCCAATCATTTTCTTCAAGTTCCTTATTGAATGGTTTCATTACGAGTTCATTTTTGTGATGTAAGCCATCATTGTGTGATGGCTTATTACTTCTTTGCATGCTCCCTTCATGATCGTAATGTCTATAATGAATTGGTTTTAGGCTTTTACCCTTTTTTTAATTTTTTTTATTTTTTAAAAAATTTTTGTGATAAAAGCTATAGATTAGATGGAATTGGAAAACTTGAGTTGGCAACAATTGGATTCATATTACTTTTGACACACTTCATGGAACTTTTATGCATAGAGCTGCAGGAATCGTGTTCTCCTCTTGGCCTTGACATGGACTTTCATATTCGTGCAAAAGGTGTTGGAAGTGTGTTTGATGTATTTGAGCATAATTAATCAGGGTTGGGATTCATAGCATGAAATCTTATCCTTATATAAGCTCTTAAGTTAAACCATGTTTGCTGCAGAGAAAGAATTGCTATTAGGGCTTGAAATATATTTTATAATCATGTGAACTTGTAGAATTGATGAACTGTGGAGATTATATTCCTGAATATTCTAGGTCAAAGATAAATAGTTATGTTTGGCTGTACATGTCTTTGCAGTTGAAGCAAGACACAAGTGGTTCTCACCATGTCACTCCACTGTAACGTCAATTGGTTCAATGTGCATGGAGTGTGAAATTAATTAACATCTTTCAATATGCCATGACTTTTTGGGCACCCAGGTAGGTTGTTGGGTGTTTTCATATTTCTCTACAAAATTTGAATCTCTCGAATTTTGATGTTTGTGTTGGGACCTTGCTTACTTGATGGTGTGTATATGGTCTCAGAAGTGTTCCTTTGGCTCTTGTGAATAGATTTTCTTTTTCTCATAAAAATAATCTTGGAGGAGTCAAAAAGAAATTGCACATATGTTGTTATAAGATACTACATTGGCTGCTGAAACACCCCCCCAAAAAAAGGAAAAACCCCTCATTGCCCCCCCAAAAAAAGTGATAGATGAATGATTTCTAATATTTATGTCCATTTTAAGATCACAGAAAAATGTTTCCGAGCTTAGTTAAGTTGGAAAAAAGTTGACCGGTTCGTAAAATGAAATGTGGTGCATGGGTGGTAACTATTTCTTGTCCATTTCACTTGTTTTATGCATTACTTTTAGCTCTAGTAAGTAGCCGCCTTATATTATTTTTCTTATCATCCTGGCTTCATTTGACATTTTTGCCTTTAGAAGATGTGTTGTGAGATTGTAATATTTTGGTATAAAATTTATTCTTAGAAAAATTATTCTTTCTCCTTGTGTGGTTAGATTATGTCAAATTTTTTACCTTTGAGAAATTTTTCTATTTTTACATATTTTCTCTTTGGAAAGAGTGATAGATAGGAGAGCAAGTCATCCAGAAAAGGGCAAAAAACATAAGCTTATACATATATACATATTTATATATATTATGATTTTTGAAATTCCCCCTTATTCTGGAGGGAAAAATTATTTTGCCAAACACACTTATTATGGGTGAAAACTTTTTTTGGGGGGGGGGGTTAAATATTTCACCTCCTACCTCACATAACCTTAAGTAGAAAGTTTCACATTTTCTCTCTCATGGGACTAAAAAATCTAAGAGCTTTACTTTTCTTTTCCAACTAATGAATTATAACACTGCATTTTCTTTCCCATACCTTCCTCCCTCCCTCAAAATATTACTTTGTTAAAATGACCTTTACTAAGAGTAGAGAAGTAAAAATGTTTAGTTGGTCTGCATTTTTTTTTTCCTTATTTTCAAGAGATATTTTGGCAAGTAAAAGTGTATTTGTGAGTTCGTTCTTTACAAAGGTGTGGACAGTGTATTAAGTGCTGTTTTCTGTAGAGTTTGAAGGAGCAGGTTATTCTCAAAAGTTACTTTATTCTGTGATTTCACCTTATTCAAATATAACAACAACAACAGAATTTAATCTCAAATTTTGGGGTCGATCATCTGAGAAACCAATATAGGACCTTACTCAAATAGAGTGAGAAATTATTTTCCATTCTATAGTCTAAAATTGGCTACCGATTTCTCTTCTCTAGAACCAATTCTTTACAGCTTCCAAATTCTCAATGACAAATTTAGTATAGATAGTACTTTTTTCTTTTACATGTGGCACCCGCTCTCCATTACGCCTTTGCTTAGGATTACAGAAACTTCACTTGTTGTTGAATAGTACCCTAGCTAGTTGAAAAGTATTTAATAGTTCTAATATTAGATTTAACATACCGCTATAGATTGATGATATATGGGAATAATTAAGGCTGCGCTTCTTGAAAACATTGAGTCAACCAACCCTTGACATTTCCCGAAAATTAGTTTCTTCATGTTTCACTCAATGCTTATTTTAAAAAAGATATTTAGCTTTGTGGACTTGTGTTTTTTTCTTAGGATTATGAAAATTAATGATGAAAGGACAACTTTGCATCTCCTTTAAATACTTGAAGACTCCAAAATGGCAAGAAATAGAGAACTTTTTTCAAAATCATGCATTGCTAAAATGCCTTTGATAATCCTTGTCCAACATAAAATTAATTGCACTTCCAAAAGAAACTCGATAAGCTAGTCTTCCCCTCTTAATAATACAGATATAGAATTGCCTTAGCCAAATTGGTCTCAATAGATATGTGAAAGCTACTTCCACACAAAACAATTGGACTAGTTTACACCTATAAATGTCCAAAGTAGAAGCGCGAACCTAAGCCCTTGAAACTTTAGTTGTTGTAGTGGATGTGACATTAAATTTGAACCTCCCTTTATCAGAAAGAAAGCGAGTTTTGGGGGGTGATTGACATCATGGCTCCATCTGTCCTAGCCAAAACCATTCTCTAGGTAGGAATGGATGGCATGATCAGCAACATCCCCACACTCCCAAAAGAAAATAGACCCACTTTTCAAAGTTAAAAGCTGGAGTTACATTGTCTGACACTGCACAATTTTATCTTCTTTCACTTCACAGTATTCAAAAAGCTGCCCTCCATTATGCTGCTTGCAACAAACACTCAGAATTTCCTTTTTTATTTTCCCTTTTGTCTTAGTGTTCTCATGCTGTATGTATGACTTTTAAGTCCTCAAAAGTAGATGACCTGTTGTAAGAACTGACAACTCATTAGGCATAATAAGAAATACACAAATGTTGTCATGACATGCGGGAATATGAAGGATGACAGCTTCTATTTTCCACATAATCAGTGGAACGCTAATCATCACAGTATTATGTTATTTATTTTTTACTCAACACGTGATGCATGGTTGTGAGTTCTAGTTTATTTGACATATAAATTTGGCATATTGGCCCAAAACAAAACTAGGATTGTCAGATATATATATATAAACAAACCTTAGCTTGTTGACTTATAAGATTTGCTGATCATTTTGAAAGCTTCTTTTGTTAATGATTGTTAATTCATTTCTAGTTTAGTTAGTCCATTATTCTGAATTTGCTAAATCTTAAACAGTAGTTTCCAACTACTAATTTGGCTGGGCACCCTCTTGGTTACCATAGCTAAGATTAAGGTCAAATCCCACTTAGACAAGGTGAGAAAGGGTTTTTGACATGGGAATTGCTTACTATTTTGTAGCTCACTATTTTCTCTATACAAAAAGGGTGTGTGTAATGTGGTGAATGGTGATAAAAATTCAGATTTATATGAATTTGAATGGAAAACCAAAAGATCTTTTCTATATACTCGTGAAACTTAAAAGAAATTGGGCCCCAGGTAGAGAAGTAGCGTACAAAGAATACTTGTAAGTGGGTGATGGAGGACACCATTACCTGAGTAGTGGCATGCCATATGCTCCTCCTTGTCATAGAAAATCAGTCCCATCTTCACCTTCTCATGCATTATCACCAAGCTTCCCTTGTAGGGTAAGATTTTTGTAATGCACTCGCTCTTGTTTGGCTAAAAATTAACACACAATTAATAGGAGGGAATGCTTTATCAGTGCATCGTGTCTCTCACTAGTCATAGAGAAAGAAAGAAAGATAGATAGATGGGAAATGCAGCGGGCACCAACCTCATTGAATCATACTTTTGTTTTAAAGATGTCGAACATGACAAGAGTTGTTCAGAAAGTTGCAGGATAATGGTGCTAGGATGCTGCAATGATCATCTTTCAAACTATGGAATTCTGATCTATGGTGATATTTGTTTCCTTTTTAAAGATGTTGAATTATATAGGGGGGAATGCAGGGAGCACAATCTCATTGAATGACACATTTTTTCAAACCATGGAATTTTGACCCATGGTTGATATTTATTTCCTTTTTGTTGTGACTACAAACAAGTTTTTAGATCAAATCCCATCACTTTATTTATAAAGCTTGCAATTTGATTGTCATCCAATAAAATTCATTTCTTTGGGGGCGGGGGGTGTTTCCCGATTTGATCATTTGATACTTGCGAATTGACTAAATTCCACACTAGTTTTTTTTTTTTTTTTTTTTTTAAATTAAAGGAAAGAAACTTGTGGGAAAGATGTGATGCCTATTTCTGATGCATTTATGGATACAAGGAATCTTTATCAAATATCAAGGCTCGAAGTGATGTGGATTGAGATGTCTGGAGACCAAAATAGATACAGTTTCCTGAGCTTAGAAATGTTTTCATTGTACCACTATATCTGAGAAATACCAAGTAATACCATGTTGTGAGTACATAAAGTATATACCCAGCTATCATCACTGTGGAACTATTATTGCTATTGCTAGAGCGCATTGCCTTTTGTGTCATTGATGTGCGGTGACTAAATATTACTAGGCAGACAAGTTAATTTTATTTTCTTATGTTTAGCTGGTGATAGGATAAAAGAGGACATGTGGGGTTTAGCAAAAGATGGAATAATCTAAACAAAAGAACCTAAAATCACCACATAGTTTATTCTAACTTAAATGCCTGTTCCATGTGAACCAGAATTGCTTTAAATGTAGAGTCATATCTTTCTAAGACCTACTTGATGTTCAATTCTATTATGTTAATATGAGTAATAAATCCATTCTATAAAGATTATTATAGAAATAAAAAAATATATAATTTTTTATAAAATTAAACTCTTCTTCTTGGGACAATATCAATTGTTGATTTTTGGGGGAAAGTAATGATAAAATTATTTTAATTATGAATAAAATGAATGCCTTTATGATTTAAAAGCTACTTGAGCTTTTGCACGACAAGTTCTTTGTTTTGGGATGGTTCAACTTAATTAGTTATTGATATAATGAACAAGTATTCTTGGTTGAAATTATTGCTTATAAAATAATACCAAATATTATCATATCGACAAGGGTGGGGCAACATTATTGTTCTCAAATCAAGAAGAAAAGCATGTGAGGGGCCACATTGTGGATGAGATCAGCATCTATTTGCCTCTTATTGGGTTGCACTGATGTGGAGAAAAAAGGTGTCCATTTGCAGCTTGTGAGAGCAAACGCCAAGTACTATTATAAATAGTCACTTTGAGTTCTCCTGCTCTTTAGAGTACCAGAATTTGAATGAGAGATTGCCAAGAGTTTAATTTAAAGTGCCCATTTGTGACTTGTGAGAGCACAAGCCATTTTTAAACAGTGTCCTCTTGTTCTTTAAAGTGCCAAAATCGTCCACGGCCTCTCCATTAAAGTAGGAAAATTTGATTTTGAGTGCTAAACTCTTGCTACCTTAGCTCACTTTCTCTTGTTCTTTTTGTTTTAACTGGTATCTCTTTGTTCTCAGTTAGTTTGGCCATCGCCTATTCATGGATGGAAAGAGAATAGAGTACAGAGGGGAGGAGGCATTGAAGGAAATTGAGAGAATGACAATAATGCCGGATGAAATTCAAAAGGACACACTAAAGAAGATCCTGACCAAAAATGGAGAAACTGAGTATTTAAAGAAGTACATGGGAGGATCAAGAGATATCTCTGTCTTTAAAAGCTATGTCCCAGTGGCTACCTATAAGAGTTTTCGCCCTTACATCCAAAGGATCATGAATGGTGAAGACTCTTCCCTTTTAACTGGTGACCCTATAACTGAGATGTTGTCCAGGTCTCTTTCTCTCTCTCTATCAAGTTTTCTTACTATGATACCATGATTTGCTAGAATTTCATAATTACATTACTCAAAACATGATTTTCTTGTATTTTCAGCTCGGGAACCACAGGTGGAGAGCCAAAACTTGTGCCTTCAATTGCAGAGGATCTCAACCGTAGAACCTTTTTCTATAACCTTATTTTGCCAATTATAAACCAGTACTACCTCTCTCTTCCCTTTAAATGTTGTTGCAACCAATTGCCATGGTTGTTGTCATATCCGCCACCCTTTAATAACGCTTGCATGGCCACTTACCTATCCTTCTTCCATTGTTTGTTACATGGGAAAGTCTGTGGCTTTCTCCTGTGGTTTATTGAGTGTATATGCAACAAGATGTATACTAGTGCGTGGTGGCGTGTGACGCATGATAAAGAATAGAAGGATATTGGCTTATCCAAAGTAGATTTTGACTGTTTTGGAGAGTAGAAATTCAAAACTCTAAGCTACAAATACCCTATGTATATGATCATGAGAATAGTCTATTTATGCTTAGAGGAGAGATTGTCAGTAGGTTCATTTCAATTTATATTCTAGATTCCAATTATGCCTATGGTAACCACATTTTAACTGTTTTAAAGAGTGGAAATTCAAATCCCATGAGAATAGTCTCACTATTTATGGGTAGAGGAGAGATACTTAGTAGTTTCATTTCGATTTATATTCTAGATTCCTATTATGCCTATGGTGACCACATTTTAACTCCAGGTATGTCCCCGGCCTCGATGATGGCAAGGCTATGTGCCTATATTTTGTCAGGGCTGAAAGATCAGCACCCTGCAGCCTGCCAATAAGGAGTGTGCTCACTGGTTACTACAAGAGCAAGCACTTCAAATGTCGCATTCGCAACCCCTTCCATGATGATACAAGCCCTGATCCGGTCATTTTGTGCAATGACATTAACCAGAGCATGTATTGCCAATTGCTAGCAGGTCTAGTTCACCGCCAGCAAGTGTGTCGCCTTGGAGCCATTTTTGCTTCTGCTTTCCTCCGTAGTGTCTCTTTCCTTGAACAAAAGTGGGTCAACTTTTGTGATGACGTCCGAACTGGGAGGCTCAACCCATCCATCACAGACCCCGAATGTCGATCATCGATGATGGCAATACTTTCATTTCCTAATCCTACTTTAGCAAAAGAGATTGAGGAAATTTGTGGCCAGACATCATGGAAAGGCATTTTGTGGCGACTTTGGCCTAGAGCCAAGTACATTGATGCTGTGCTGACAGGGTCCATGGCACAATACATACCGGCTTTAGAATTCTATACTGAAGGCAAAATACCCTTAGTAAGTACAATGTATGCTTCCTCAGAATGTTACTTTGGTGTGAACCTAAAGCCCTTTTGTGCACCTCAAGATGTTTCATATACTTTTGTGCCAAACATGGGATTTTTTGAATTCATACCCTTAGGGGAGAATGGAACTCTAGTGACGGACATCGGTAAGGATGAAGAGGTGCCTAAGCATAAGCTCCTCGATTTGGCGAAAGTCAAAGTTGGTTGTTACTATGAACTTGTAATTACTAACTTTTCAGGTAAGAAAAAGGATCATGATTCTCCTTACGTAAGTTTTGTATGTTGTACATTCTTGAACTATCATGATTGAGATAGAGATTGACCTTTTTTCATTTTTTTTTTAGGATTGTATCGCTATCGGATGGGAGATGTGCTCCTAGTGACTGGATTCCACAACCGAGCTCCACAGTTCCGATTTATCTGCAGGAGAAGTGTTGTTCTGAGTGTTGACAGTGACAAAACCAGCGAAGAAGATCTGCATAAGAGTGTCACCGTAGCGAAGAAACTCCTGGAGCCTTATGATGCTCTCTTAGCTGAATACACTAGCTATGCAGACACCTCATCTTTACCAGGACACTACGTACTGTTTTGGGAGATTGTATACCACAATCTGGTCACCCAGGTTGATGCCTTGGTCCTCCAGGAGTGCTGCATTGCTGTGGAAGAGAAACTAGATTATGTCTACAGGCGATGCCGAACATATGACAAATCTGTGGGGCCACTAGAGATACGGGTTGTCAAGTCAGGCACATTTCTTGCGTTGATGGACCTTTTCATAAGCAAAGGAGGATCAATCAGTCAATACAAAACGCCAAGGTGCATCACATCTGCTTCTGCACTCGAGCTTCTCAATGCAAATGTTGAGGTCTCTGTTTTCAGCCCCAGGTATCCCACATGGATCAATGCTGTCCAATTTTGAGGATGATTGGTTTTTGGTTCATCTTCGCAATCAAGCCAGTACTAGAAGCCACTTATTTTGGAGAGTGCAGTTATAAGCACTTATTTCAGAGCTCATACAAATAATGAGACTACAATCCCCAGGCTGTGAGAGTGGTCCACGCACTTGTTTCTCAGAGATCTACCAGAAATGCTTGAATATATTAAATATTTGAGTCTAATTCCATTCATGTTTCAGACCATTATAAAGATTATGTACCATCAGACTTTTCAACCCCATCAAAGAGACAGGTCTCATGAGTCCTGTGACAAGTTCAATCTTAGAGAAATCCACTTCCATACCCACAGGAAAAAGACAAAAAATTTATAACATAATCAAGCTATGAGGTCTTGCAATCTAATACGATCATTACCAATGCCAACAGCCACCACACACTTGCAACATGCACGCGGACGGCTTTACGCAGGACATGGACAGAACCATGGAAAAAACCCTCCTAAAATGCTTAGTTATTAGTATTTTTAGTTCTTCTAACTTCACTTCAAAACCCTACTTACCATCATTGCTCTGCGTTTATGATAAACCTGTTCATCTCTTTTCCCACAATCCACTTTGCAATCATTAACAACGGAAGATACTGACCGCCTCCGAATTGAAATCCAAATTGATAGACATCATTAAATTGCCATTTTACCGGAGGATAAGCGACCATCACTAATTAACTTTTAAATGCTCTGTAAATGTGCCACTACAAATGGATGTTTTCAAAATTTGACATACCCCACCCAGGTTGAAATTGGCT
The DNA here is from genome assembly GCA_033439265.1 of Dillenia suffruticosa. Taxonomy (NCBI): domain Eukaryota; kingdom Viridiplantae; phylum Streptophyta; class Magnoliopsida; order Dilleniales; family Dilleniaceae; genus Dillenia; species Dillenia suffruticosa. Next base: position 24,148,865 of record JAVTVX010000020.1, on the reverse strand, counting down.
ACCAAGTGATCCAATAATGACCCTAAAGCCGGATCGCCGATGCCATGTCCCAGTTTGGGCATACACGCATGCATTTTCACTCCTTGTAGGCTTTTTGGAAGAATGATTGATGTAAAATGTCAAGAACGGAACTTGCTAGAAATTTGTTTCAGAAAATTATCTATATATAAAATCTCAAAGTCAGATAAGGCTAACCTACATTTGTCGACAAAATACACTACTCACCAATAGTTTAACACCCATGTAAGGCCCCCAGAAGATGCAGAAGCAAAACTACTTGCTAGAAATTCGTTTCACAAAATTATCTCTATGTAAAATCTCAAGTCAGATTAGGCTACCCCACTTTTATTAACAAAATACACCTCTCACCAATAGTTTAACACCAGTGAAAGGCCCCCAAAAGATGCAGAAGCAAAACCAAGTACTGAATGGAAAGCCATTTGAACTCCCGAAATATCAGTTCTTACACCCTACAAACTGGAACCAGAGGACCCTGAGAAAGCACAAATGTGTACAACCTTGCCCATCCCATGGAGCTACTTTGGCATTTCCTGCATTTGCTGTTATGAACAGGTGGTCCCCTAAAAGTGGCAAAATTGCTTTTCCACATGGTTCTGTGTAGCAATCTCTTATGTTCTTATGGTTGCTAGGCATGGCAACTTAAACTGCCACTTCATCCGTCAACAGTTTGATCTAATCAGGGTCATAATCTGATTAGTTTTCATTCAGTCAGTACCAAAGGGAATTGCCTCTGCATTCCTCATGCAAACTCTTGAATAAATCCAGGAGGGAAATAGATGATATTTCCTTTGCATCACGAGAAGAAAAGAAAGAACATCTAAAATGGACCATCTGTCACAGATAAGCAAACAGTAGCCCACATAACTCTACCTTTGCTCATCTGGTAGTGAATAGATCAGAAAAATACCATATGAACTAAAGATTTCTGCTGTTGGCTGAAAAAAACTCTTTGTTAAGCAAACATTAGCTCGAAGGGAAAAAAAACAGAAGTCCTAATTACCTATCAACTAAACAGGATTGAGATGATATGATCTCCAAAGATACTGGCAAAATTCCTTCAGTAGTGCATACCAGAGACTGTTCAGACTTTGTCGTCTTGTTCTTGTTCCACTTCATTTCCTCTCTCCTCCCTCCTCTCTCCGGGAAAAACAATATTTGACAAGAATATATTGCATTATATTATCTTCTCTTTCCCTTTCTGATATTTTTACCCTTAGCTTCCTGATCCATGGTTGAAATCTTATAAGTATGCTTGTTCGATGACATCAACTGTATCAAACTATGTCTTCTCCACTAGTCTGCATGTAAAAAAGATCCAATCCCCATGATGTGCCAAGGCATTAATAGACTAGAAATCAAATATACTACGTATTATCCTTCATATGAGCTAATTAGAGCATGAGGAAGGGAAACATTATTCTTTCAGATAAGTCGATAGTCACTGGAATCTACAGGAAACTTGTTAAATGAAAAAAGCTTTATTGTTTGGAAGAAAATAACCAAGGAAAAGGTAGTATGGAGATAAAATAGTTCAGAGTGGTGTGAAACGACTGTAAGGAAAATGAACTCAAAAAAGGAAGTCATTTCATCATTTCATGAAGAAAAAGCAGCAAGCTGAAATCCTTAGTTAAATCTTGCTAAGGATTTTTGTTGCCCTCTCACACACACACTTTGGATAAGATCGCAAAACTGGGACCAGCTATTTTCTCGGCCAATAGCTTTTACCTCTTTTAACCTCATCATCATCTTCAAGGGATTTTTTTACACGTAGAACCTCAATTGGCCAGGGAATCCATTAAAAATGCCCTATGGTTGCTCTATCCACTTTACTGTCGATATCTTTCTACTCTTTTTCTCCAGTCTTTTGTTATTATTTTTCTCCTACTAACAGCATATTTCAACACCTCCCTGCTTCCCATCATCCCTACTATATCTATCACCTTTACTTTGGTGCAAATATTGGCTGTCTCTGCAACAGTTTAATATTCCTTGAGCTCAGTGTCGATCATATAGCTTATCAACATTATGGTGCAGCGGAGAACCAATGACATGTCAGTATAACGGTCGGGTCTTGCATTCTTTAATTAAGATCTCGAATTCAAATTTTGAGAATGAAAAGATAGGAAAGCTAATCCGTTAATAGGCCCCACAGTTTTCGGCCAAATTACTGAGATTAAATCTGAATACCGACCGATGGCAAGTATCCACTAAAAAAAGCATTATGTACATATGGTTTAGCTTGTCAACACCAAGTATTTGCAAAGTCAGCTCCTACTAAATTGACAATATTATAGCATCGATAAGATCTTCACTATGCCATCCTTCATCACCAACATGGTTAATTGTTATTTTGTCTTTTTTATGAAAACACTTTTCTATCATGTATACAAGTCATCGAATTCGAACCTTTCTCCTCTTGGCAGACCAGTACTTATCACATATGGTCAGAAAGCCGATAATGCCGATTCTATTTGAAAAGTAATGGCAAACCATAATGTCAAAATATACAGAAGCCACCAAAGCAAATCAATACACATGTAACAAAGACTGCATAGACAAGGGGGTTTAAATTTCAAAAAAAAAAAAAAACTTCAGAATCAGAATAGTATTCAGACAGGGGGGTTTCTGTAAATTAATGAAGACTCAAGAACTTCAACAAATAGAAAGTCAAACACACAAATGGTCATAAATTTGCCAATAGAAATTGTCCTTAGACTTGGTGTCTATGTCTTATTGTGATTAAAATCCTCTAATCATCAATAGAGAATCCATTACTTAAGTGAATCTACATCAGAGCTACCCTTTTTACCTTTTCTTGTTCACCAAATTGCGCATGTTAATAATAATAATAATAATAATAATAATAATAATAATAATAATAATAATAATAAATGTTCTTAGTGGGATGATTGATAGAAATATTGAATGGTCTTTGTTCATGGTTTTAGGAATGTCATGGAGATTTCGTTGTTTCTCACCTATAGCTCACTAATAACATCACGTTTGTTTTCTTTTTTTCTTTTCTCCCCATTTCTTATAACCATGACAGTTGTTGTAATGTGCTTCCAGTGTCACATGCCTCTGGCACACTTTCCTGCCTTATGAACAATGTGGCTAAAGAGTAGCCTTAGTGGCAGGTTATGTGGATCCCAATAAGCCGAGAGAAATTTCCCATTTGCTTCCGACCTACTTAGTAATGCAGTTAGACAATGACACTAATTTTGTCAGCTCCTAGGATCCTCGGGTAACAAAATGATTTCAAAGAATAGATGGATTGTACATGCTTATTTATTTATTTATTTTTACTTTGACAAACTAGTGTCTGTGACCATACTTTAATTAACTGTCAGCGGAAAAGTTTTTCTCACTTAATTTTTTTCATACCCAAGTTTCGAACCCGAATGAAACCTAATGTTCTTCTCACTAAATCAATTGTCTATTGGTTGTAAATGCTTACTTTTCTCATGGAGGCATATCGCAATTCTGCAATCTTGTTTGTACTAATGTTCCTCTGTCCCACAATAAAGAGTCCTTCGGTTTGTGGCGAGTTGGAGATCATCTGGCTGACAGGAAAAGGATTAACAGACCTAAATTGGAAGAAGATTTTTGTTTTGGAAATGTGATGTCCAATAGCAAAGCCTGGGTGGGTAAATGGCCATGTCACTTTCTGTTGAAGCCAGACTCTTCATAGCACCAAACAGCTAAAAGGAGGTGTGGCCTCCAACATTACATGTCGGAAACGAGAAGAAGATTTTTGTTTTGGAAATGTGATGTCCAATAGCATGCTTGTCCCTGGAAATTCACTGTTTTGATTTTGAGGTCTCCCATTCTCAACTTGTCCTAGTCCGTAGCTCCATCATTACTTCATTTTGTTACCCATAAACTGGAAAAGTGAAGAAGAGTCATAAACATCATACTCTCCTCCTTTGTCTATACCACTAATGAGTCGGTAAATAAAAACTCAGTAACCTAACCGTCACTCTAAGAGAGTGAGAGATAAACAGATATAACTCGCAAATCAGCCATGGACCTCTATAGTACCACTTAATCTAGTAATAAAATTTCATCAGAGTAAGCTTTAGCATTCATTTCCCTATAGCATGGATTTTTTTTTGCAGTTAAGAATGGAACCTGGGAAAATAATTCAACATTCAGTGAGGGCTCTTTGGGGACACAATAAGATATAGATCATATATCATATAGAATTTAGGCACGAAAATTTTAAAAAGGTCAATATACAGTAAAATTTGGACGAACCTAATTCAATAATCAAGAAATAAGTCCAATCTGCAGCCTAAATCAAGAAAAATGGAAGATAAAGACAGAATTAATCCAACCGCCATAAAACCTGTTGATTTCCACTTTCAACTAAACCATAATAGGTTTCTCATATGATTACATTTTGTAACTGTAGATATCCCAACAGGGGGCCTTGTACTAAGTCCGATAGCAAGAGACAATAACAAAACATCAGTGGAGAAGACATGGCATCTGCTAAAGTCTAAAGTCTTCCCCCAGAATCATAATTGCAATGTTATTAAGAATGGGACCAAAAAAAAAAAGAAGACTTTACTGTTCGATCACATGCTTGGCACCATCCAAAGTATTCCTTAAAGGCATTGCAACAGTCATTGGGCCAATGCATCCACGCACAGGGGTCAACCATCCAGCTACCTTACATGCTTCCTGGAAATCAACATCTCCAACGAGCCTATAACCAGACTTCTTACTTTTGTCATCAATGGCATTCATTCCAACATCAATTACTGCAGCACCAGGCTTAATCCAGCTGCCCTTGATCTGAAATTCAAATAATTACTTATAAGAGATCACCAGTTTCATGGAAACAAACCTCGGATCGTGGTATTGAAAAGCCAAAAACCGTGCTCAATGCTCACAAAAATTAGCAATAAAATAGTGCCCGTGGGTTAAACACTACTGAGATTTAGTGCTAAATGTGATGCAAAAAACATCTTTATAAGCTCCAATAATCTTTGGAGGTTGAAATTCCAATAACCGTTGATTACGTCAAAGCAACACTGAGCTAGAATCAATCTGTCAAAATTTTTATAACAACTCGCTGAGTGCATGATTATTATAGTTATAGCTAGTGCCTTGGAACCTGGAACCATGGCTTTTGGAATGTTATCTTACATCAAAGGACTCAAAATTAACACTGAATTTAATGCAGAAATACTCAGGGTCAAGCAACACAACAAAATGAGAGTAACAAACTGAGGCTCCGGTATATTATACTTAAACCAGAAAAACTAGAAACTTATAAACCATATATCCATTACCATCATTGCTTGTCCCGCAGCAGCAATTACAAGGTCTGCTTCATGAATGATGCACTCTACGTGATTAGTGCGTGAGAGTACAACACTGACAGTGGCATCAGCTTTTAGAAGTAGTAGAACAACTGGCAATCCAACTATGATACTTCAACCAACCACTACTGCCTTCTTACCCTTTATGCTTATGCCACTTCGTGATAAAAGTTCAAGAAATCCCTGTCAAGACACTACATATCAGATGCCAAAATTTAAAGCACATGATGATTATAATTTTGTCTACAGTACAGACTTCTTGAGTGAGGTTTCTATCAACGTATTTCAAGGTAAGTGTCTTACCTTGGGAGTTCATGGAAGATACAATGGTTCCCTGACCTTCATAGCAAGCTTGCCAATGTTCAAAGGATGAAAAACATCAACATCCTTTTCGATGCTAATTTCTCCTAGTACTTTTTCTTCATCTATGTGCTTGGGCAAAGGTAGCCGAACTAATATACCTGTAGAGGTGGCAACTTCTATTGGGGGTTAATGCAAACTTATGGTGCTGCTCATATCAAAAGCCGAAGACACAAAGATGTCGTCAAATGGTTTACACTAAAATAATAACCATGATGCATTGGCTACAATACCCATACACACCTAAGCAAACATCCCATCACAAATTAAGATACTACATTCTAGAATTAGAAGTAATCCACTCATTTGCAAGAAGAAAAGAATTGCATAAAGACTGACTCAGAAAATTCTCCGATCAAGCTTTCAAGCTGAACAAATCCAAAAGAAGTTTCTGAAAATAACTTTCACAGCAAATAACTTTTATAAATCCAAAAGAAGTTTCTGAAAAGAACTAATGTAGTGGGTAAAGATATTAGGATATCCTGTTAATACATCCACATGCACAATGACGGTAATTCAATTTTCTTTGTAACTGGCCAACCATGTACTTCTGGATGTGCATTTAACCCATGCACCTTGCTTATCATCTCAGCTTCTGATGCATGCTCCGGAAGATCCATAACAAAGCACTCAATCCCAATTTCAGCACATGCTTTTCTTTTCATGCCTACATATCTTTGGGAGTCCTTCCTGGTTCCTACGATGATGATGACCAATCCTGGGAACTGGAAATAGCATAAATCAGGAAGAGAAAAAAATTACCACCCTGAAATATTGTTTAAAAGACCACAAACCTTCTTACAGGAACTTGACATAATGAAAGTAAAACTTGGTTACGATATTTTGTTGGCAGGTGACATAATCCACAAGAATTTGGATAGAAGCAAGGTGCAATAAGTTATCGTGCTATGCTTTAATGATGTAAGCCTACACAGAATGCTAGGATCTTCATAGATCAAGTACCTAAATAGACAGCTTTTAGGGAAGGAATGGATCCCAAAGAGAGTTGTCAGGGTGATATGCAAATCTTATGCATTCCCTCTACACCACAAAACCTTGAATATGCCAGAATCTTCATGGATCAAGTACCCGAAAGAGTGAACGGCCTAATTTTTTTTTCCAAGACACCCTCTTGTGCAGTCCTTCTAAACCAACTATTAAATAGTAAGAGGGAACAAAATATAACTCGAGTCTTACACATGCATGAATAAATGCCCGTCTACGCTCAGAATTCATTCACCGCTCAACTCAGCTCCCAACATGTAAATGACTAACCATCAGTCCTCTCAAAATGTAACAGACGATGATTGCACCAACTACCCTTTATTCCTACTCAACTAACACCGATGTTTGGGGACTCAAACCTCTTCTCTAGTCCATGACCACAATTTTACACATACAAGAGAAGAAACTTTTCTTGAAAGGAACTTCATATGCCGATTTGACTGACTTGATTCTCAAACCCACTCCCCCTCCCCAACCCCCAAAAAAGGTAAAAATAAATAATAATAAAAAAGACAGAACGGGCAAAAGGGTTCCCCAGAATAATCGCGGTTCTCAACCATAAAACTTGCTCTAAATTGATTCCCCACGTTTCAGAAATCCACATTAAGGTTATAAAAGGGATTTATTACCTAGGACCATACATACTTGTATTACATAAAACCATGATGTAATTTTAAGCTTTTCATAGAGGGAGAAGATGGCTAGGTCCTCATTTAAATAGGAAAACATTATAAGCTAAACTCTCATGTCATCAACCAACATCTTTTATGGACTGTTCTCTTAGAAAAAGCCAATAGGCCTAGTATTGTCTTTAGTATATTTCCATTTCGATAAATGTTATATCTTTTCCCCAAGTGGAGCGGCGATTTGAACCGAGACCTAACCATTAGGTCAAGAGTTTGATCTTTTCTTCCATTTTCCCCATTGCCTGGTATATTATATCAATTGAATGACCCAAATGTTGTACCAACCAAATTTGCCCTGGCGTCCAAATTAAAGAAATCTCCATATTCTATTCACGTGAAACTTTTGGGCGTCACCTTATTTACATTCTGCCGACTAATTTTAATTTTTCCCACTAAGTTAGCCAAACCATGTCTTAGGTCGTCTGGAGTTGCACAAATCTTATGAATATTATCAGCCCCATCCTCATACTAGAATACCGCATATGATTCAATTGAATGTGAAACCTTATAAATCCTGAAAAGAACTAGCCTTCTAGTTTCCTGCGTTGAAAAATGAATATTGCCAAACCACATTTTTATTAAATTAGCATGGGAAAACGTCGATTTATTATCATTCCAATCATCAACAAAGTATATTACCAGAAGAAAAAGACTTGAAGTGATGAGAATGAGAGAGAGAGAGAGAGAGAGAGAGAGAGAGAGCTTCCCGTATTTTACGTTGAGAGCACGAACTTCAGCGGCAATTTCTGATCGGATTGTTTCGGCAATAGCTTCACCGTCGAATATTTTAGGTTCTACGGTGATGCCATTCCCAGAGAGAGAGAGAGAGAGAGAGAGTGAGTGGAGTGACCGCGGCGGAAGAGAATCAACCAGATCACAACAAGGTCTTGCAGTCTTGTGCACGGCCCAACTTGTAGTCCACGAAATCGACAATCGTGGGCCTTTGAACATGATCCAGATTAATTAAGGGCCTCATATGGGTTTATTTTACGGGCCTAGCCTAGCCTCTTGTCCAGAGGACATCGATTCTTATAATGAGCAGATCGCCTAGACATACGACAAAGATCGGGCCAAGCCCACTACCCAACGGGACCGACAACTCGATCTGTTTTTTTTTTGGTACACACACCTCTATCTCTATCTTTTTTTTTTTTTTTTTTTGGGTACCTGACTAGAGTCACAATCGAATATTCGAGATTTTATCCTGACTAATATGGATTGATCCAGGCCCTTTTTGAAAGGAATCTCTTTACGTAGTTTTTTCCGTTCCTGTACCAGATAGAACCCGGGCATGGTTTGATCCACCATCGGGCCCTTTTTGGAAGGAATCTCCCTATTTGGTTTTATCTGTTCCTGTAACAAATAGAGCCCAGGCATGATTAAGGGGTCTCGGTATCCTTTCATCTTAACCAACCAAATATTGATTAGTTGACCAAAGTTGCATACACCTATTGATACCCACGAGTCACTTTTTTTTTTATCTATTTATCATTATTACTTTTTTTCGAGTCATTCAATATTTTTTATTAGTCATTTTTATTATTAAGAGAGAAAAAAATCAATAATACAAAAAATTACATCTTTTTCATTCATCAAAATTAAGTGATTCTATTAATAGATATTCAATTTAGTAGGTAAAAATATTAAATCCTTTAATCAAACTCGGATTCGAAACTTAGAAATAAAAAATATTATATTAGAAAAGTTTTTCTCCTAAATTGGACTCTAAATTAGATTAGTTATAATATGATTTTGAATACTGATTGTTTTAAAAAAAAATTATGCGCAAATATCTTTTCGTATAAAGATTTTTGAGACAACTTTATTTTTCTTTTTTCTCTTCTTAATCAAAGTTTATGGATCCATACAACATTAATGGGATTATTCTAATTAATAAAACGATTTCTTGTAGGTAGTTGTCATCCCTTCTTTGATATGATATTTCCAAGATTTGCAAAATAAAACATGGAAACTGATGAAACCTAATAAATGTGATCAAATTAGGCTTAAGGATGACTCCAAGGCCCTAAAAACATGACTGTTCTTAATGGGATCTTCTCTATAAGAACCCTATTTATTTCATGATTTGAATTATTACTATTATTATCTTTTCCTTCTTTGATATTTCATGACTTGAAAAATGAATTTTGGGGATATCCTTTGGAATTTATATTGGCATATTTCTAGAAAAAAACACTTTGTCATATAATAAATTAAAGATTTACTATTATATAGTCGATTTAGTGGGATATAATTTTAAATTTCTTAATTAAGTTTTGAATTTAAAATTTAAGAGTGAAAAAAATTATACTAGGAATATCATCCCGAGTCTTTATAGGTATTTAAATTGAATCAGATAGAATAGACCGGTGATTCAGAAAATAATAAACTCAAGATTTGTATACACAAGTATGAGTTCGATAAATGGGCTAGGCCCAGAAATGGGCAATCAAGTTCTCTGAGGCCAAGAACCTCAATATTGGCCCTGAATCTTGAGCAGCCCAGATAAACCTCTTTAGCCCAAATGTGCCCAATCTAAAATAGTGGCGCTGGAGCAGCAGCGAGGAGAGAAGTTAGGTGGGCTGGGGTAAACAAACCCATGTGTACGGAGCACAGGGTCCTCATATATATGGAACGTTTTCTGTTGGGAGATTCATCTTTCGAAAAGAAACCATTATAGCGGTCGGTTCGGATTAGTCGGGGTAAAATCCTGGATACCGGACGGTGTCCAAAACATGGTATCAAAAAAAAAAAAAACAAAACAAACCCATGAGTATTGAATCAATTAGCTCAACTGGACGTGGAGTTGAGTTCCCTTAAATATGACCAAGGTTCGACTCCTGTCGGGACGGACCCTCATGTGTATGAAGCGTTCTCCGCTCTCTGAAAAGAAGCCACTGTAGGGGTCGATTTAGAATAGTCGGGATAAAATTTCAGATACCAAACGGTGTCCAAAACATGATAAAAAAAATTCTATCCCTTTTTTTTTTTCAAATCATTTATTATTAGAGTTGAGCTGCAATAAATTTTTAAGAGTGAAAAGCAAACTGATTTCAAATATTTTATTTAATTTATACATAGCAAAGCAAACTCTAAAATACCATATAGCGTAAAATACTGAAATTAGTTTCAATGTTGTCTGTATTCCTGGGTACAAAAATAAATAAATGAACTTGTTCGAGAGGTATCGGTGGACTAACCAGGTGTACAAGTGTTATAAGAGTTTTGTTTTTTAAAAATTTAATTTGATTTGAATCAAATTTAATCAGATCTGAAATAATTATTGGATATAAATGATTTATAAAAAAAATAAAAATAAATAAAGAAAAGAGGAGAGGAGAAGTCAAAAACAATTCATAAAAACATGCTTTCTGTTAAATTTGGTGAGAAAAAACGAGAGAGAATTATTTCTTCCATCCTTTTCAAGCAGAATGCAAAATAGATAATTCCAACAAAACAAAAGAAAGATCATTGCTCTCATTCCTCCTCCAGCAATCTATTCACACGTTCGGATTAGATCAAGAGAAAAGCAGAATTCTTTCAAATCACTAATATCCAAGAAAAACAAAAAGAAATGCAATTGCCCAAATCAAAGCAAGAAACCTACAAAAGACATCTATGGTTTTTTTTTTTCTTTTTTGGGTTGGAAAAGACATTTATTATCACCAATTGCTAGCATAGCAATGAATAATGAGAATCAAGTCCAACATTCTTTTGCTTTCAAGAAAAGAGTAAAGCCCAACTTTAATGAGAATGGCATTAAAGTTCAAAGCTCAACCTACCTACAGCAATTGATTACTACTTTATACTGCCAGACATGGTTACAATGGAAACATTGAACACAAGGATTCCAAAGTAAGAAAAGGAAAGGTAGGTGGACATTAAGCCATTGACATGATAATCACAACCAATTCAATCTCACTCCCAGTAGATTTCTTGAATAATTATGCAGGAGGTTGCATCACTATTAATGTTATTGGTGTGCATCATTATCAACGTCATCACTATCTTCACCATTCATAATCATTATGAGAGATAAGAAACTAACAATGGGGTATCCGAAATTGCTTCCCTTGTTTTTGTTGGGCCATCTGAATAGCTAAAATCTCTTACTCAAGTATTTTTTTTTTAATTTGAAATCTAATATATTCGAATTTTTGTGGACATATATATTTTTTACATTTTCGTGACTCCTACGTAACCAGTAAAAAAAAAAAAAAAATTGCCTCCTCTTGAGCCCATTATTTACGACTTAAAAATTATACCTTTTTTTTTTTTTAAGATTATAGCTCTAAATATATATTATATTCGTATCAGATATAAAGATAATTTTGATACATAACAGAGGCATAAACTCTGTATTTTTAATAGGAAGGGGGACGGTGATAATTAAGTTATAAGTTATTGGCATATTTAATATAAAGTTTTGGTTTAGTCAAACAATGATTAACTTTCAGCTTCTTTTTTTTTTTTTTTCTTCAGAGATCCTAGAAAGTACTAGAAACCTTATCCATGCGAAATCTCTCCCTCTATTTTCCTCAGACAGATTTTCTGGACCAAGTGGCCTAATTGGGGATGTGTTCATTTCCTACCATGGGACTTTCCTTTCATGAAATTGAATTTGTACAAGAATTTTAGGATGAATATTCTAACATATATAGTCCCAATACATTTTATTTCTTAGCCTCGAATATGCTTGATGTTTACCTTTGATTTTTCTTCTACTTTTTTTCCATTTCTTCTTTTCCTTATCATCACACACACACTCTCTCTCTCTCTCGCCCAAACAAAAAAGAGAACAAAAGAATGGTGAAATGATGCAATTGGATTGCTACTTTAATACTAGTTCTCAAAAAATCTGGGACCAGCAAAGATTTTTCTTTTTCACTTGAAACTCAAAACTGAGAGACCATGGATTGCACACGTAAAGACCAATGGGTTATGAAGATCTTCTAGTTTAAACCAATTATGGCTTTAATTTTTTTCGGATCAAATTAATAATCTTGGAAATGGCTTACTTATTTCTAGGGATTCCAAAAATTCAAGTGCTCGGGATTGTAGAAAATATGGTTAAGGAATGATGGTCATTGGATTATGCAGCTTTGGCAATGAATTGGGTTCTAAAGATGGGAACTTTTGGGTAAAGAAAAGTGGGTCTTGCCTAGATTCTGCAATAATGACCATGGACAATAAAGGGTCCAAAAGATTTCATTCTGCTCTCTGATTTGAAGAGGAAAAGAGAGCCTTTGAAAGTCATTGATGATTATTATGATCTTAATGTGTGAGAAAAGTGATCATTGTAATCTTCTTTGCCAATTGGGATGTCACATAGGGTCTTGTATCTGCAGAAATATCTAGAATTTGGTAGGCTTGGAGAGGAAGATAAATAGAGTGGTCTCTGCTGATTAGTCTTGGTCCATATATAGTGTTTTGTAAAAGTTGTGGTGATTTGAGCATTCCAGGGGAAGAATATGTGACAAGATAAGTCTTCATATTCTCTTGCATGACAATAAATTGAGAATGACCCATTGTGAATATTCTTCCCTAGAAAAGATGGATAAAAGATCTGGTCTCAACTGTATCGCCTACCAGATGAGACTTCCAAGAAGCTTATTCTCAAAATCTTGAGTTATATTCATATCATGCCTAGTTGCCAAGTTGTCTGAGGTCAGGCCTCTCTATGTTGCCATTAACAATCAATGGGAGCTCGCTTCATACAACAAATGGAGGAAATCTATGTCACAAAAGGGAAAGAAAAATTCAAAGCACATAGGGGAATGGGATTAAGATGATGTCTTAAATTTTGGGTCCCCCTAAATAGTCCAGAGACCAAAAACAGATACAAATATAACCAATCTCACAAATTAGGTTTCAAAATGCAACTGGAGTCCAGTAACATCCCTTACATTAAAAGCAAAAGACACCTACAGAAGGGGTTGCTTTCCAACAGACACCTTTAAACACTTTCCAAAGCTTTAGTCTTTGTATCATTTAATATCAGAGAGAGAGAGAGAGAGAGAGAGATAGAGATTTATAAGCAAAATTCCCATTGTACACATCAGATTGGAGCAAAAGTGAGATCTTTAGGTCCTACACACAACCAAACATAACAAATGCAAAGGATATTGCTAAAGCAAGTCCCAAAGTAGTAAATAAAACACTCCTCCATTACAAGGATCCTCCTCCAAAACCACCTGAAAGCCCTTTTATTTGTTCCTATAGTACTACTTCACCATCATATTACAAAATTAACCCCACTAGAACACTCTAATTATACTCCATTACTTTGGCTTGAATTACAGCAATCACATGATTGAGCGTCCACTTTCATCACCATCCCCAGCATACATATCCAATGAATCAGACCGTGGAGCTTGCGGATATGTCTCTGGGCGCATGTAAGCATGAGCATACATTGGTGGAGCATAATAAACTGAGCTAGTACTAGGATATGCCATATTGTAACTAACTGCATAGACCGGAGGTGGATAATGCCCTGGAGTTGGGTATGGGAATACCTGATGATGTGAAGGGCCATGATTTATTGAGGAGATAGGCGGGGCCTTCTGTGGATTGGGCGTGGAAGGCTCCCTGCTTTCAGGTGCACCACCAGATTTTTCGCCATCATGATTGCTAGGACTATTAGTCGTTTGTTGCCCCTTCTTCTTCTTCTTCTTTTTCTTCTTTTTACCACCAGCGCCATTGTTGCCGCCACCATTGCTTGCATCACCAGCCTCATCAACATCACTATCCTTCTCGTCTGCCTCAAGCAGCTGATCATCATCATCTTTGTCATTTGCATTCTTTCCATCCGATCCACTGTTGGCTTCTTTTCCACTTTTGCTTTCTTTAGTTGGGTTTTCAGAATTCTCTCCTAGTTTCTTCCCATCACCAGCATCACTTGGATCATTTTGTTTCTCGTTGTTATTTGTTTTGCCAGACTTCTTATCCTTCTTCTCAGGTTTTTCAGGCCATAGCTCTGCGTATTTCCCATTTTTGGTCAATTTCTTTATCAAAGTATCAGCATCCACATTTCCAATCACTGTGACCTTATGTTGCTGAGAATCAACTGTGGTAGTGTAGACACCTGAACACAATAGAAACAAAAAGTATAAAACAACTATATCTTAAACAAAATAGAGGTGTTTTGGGATCATGGAGTAATTAATACCTTCAATGCTTTGGAGAACTTTCTTAACTTTCTTCTTGCAGCCTTCGCAGTGGATTGACACTTTCAAAACCCATGTCTGCGATAGGAATGCGATATATTCGGTACGAAACAGATGCATCAAGAAGGAATGTGCATGTGATCATGGAAAAGAAAGAAATTTACCTCATATTTCAGGGGTTCTGGAGTCTCCTCCTTTGGTGTCTTGGCCATCCCTGGCACAAACACGAGAGACAAGAGGGAGATGAGATAAATGAAAGCGTATTAATATAGCGTAGGAGGAGAGGTTGAGAGTTTATAAAACTAGCAGAGTGACGAGTAAAGAGTTTAATTTGAGAGAGAGAGAGAGAGAGAGATTTGAATACACCAAATTCCAGATGGGTAAAGCACCATTATAAATAAAATTGGGTTAGCAAAAAAAGGAAATGTAAATGAAAAAGTTACATCAGCCTCTCCCTAAAATAAAGCAAAGTTGGCATAAGGCAGGTTGACAGACTGACATTAGCTGAACTGAGGTATCACGCATATGGAATTCGCATTGGACATACACACACTACCAAAGTTGAAATCCACATTAAGGCATCATAGTAACCCACCTGTTTCAAAGTTCTAACTTCTGGTAAGACTTTTCAGAGTTTTCAAGAATCAACTAATGGGTCACTCGGATCATATTTGTAGTGTAAGAAAAGAAGCTGTGACCTGTGGGCTCCGCATCTACATGTGAATCATCATAGCTATGCCTTGAGTTGGTTTTTCCATTTAAAGTTCTACAACTGACCTGATGAGGAAACAATAATAGGAGAATAACATGTATTTATTACAAATTAACCTTCACGGGTGCTCTAGTAACATGTTTGGTGCGCCAACAAAGAGATATAAAAGATGTACATCAGAATGATAACTAGTGCCCATATTAATAAAGAAAAGGAGGGGAAAAAAGGAGAAGCTTGGAAAAGAATTTAAAGGTGGTTTGTGAGGAGAGGAAGCAAAATTGGGTGGGAAAAGGATATCATAACCTTTATTGTCTTTAGTTTTGATGGGATTTTGACTGGTATTAGGTTAACAATGATACCAGGTGAGAAAAACAGAGTACTTCATTGAAAGAACATCAATGACATCAAAGCACTTGACAAAGGAAGGACAAGACTAACCCAATTTTCCATCCAAAGAAGCTTTTTCTTTTTTGCTCTTTGTTCCTTTTTTTTTCCCCTTCTTCTTTTGAGAAATGATCAAAGTTAGCTTTTGTTGTGTTTATTAGGTGGTGGTTAGAGACTTCAGAGGTATAGATGCTCACAAATGGCTTTAAAAATATTTATTTTGTTTTCCTCTCTTACTTGCTTTGCTTTTTCCTCCATCTTAGCAACTATGCTGAGAGAGAGAGAGAGAGAGAGTGAGAGAGAGAGAGAGAGATTTCTCATAGTTTCCGTCCCTTAGGCTAAGAGAAGATAAAGTGATACCAGTATAACAAACCCTAAAGCATAGATCTCCTCTGTATGGCAGTAATTCTCCATGTCATTACTGATGAAAAAGCTACTCTATTATTGTTATAGGTAAAATGAATTAAGGAGGCTTCAAAGAGGTGCAACCTGAACCAAGACAGAGAATCTGAAGAAGTAGGATCATCAAAATTACTTCTAAAAGACCAAAAATCAACCGAAAATGATCTTAATTTCAAGCATCACCATTGTTAATTTCCTTATTTCTTTCCATGTTCAGTAATTCACAAAACCTGGATTTATATGTCTAAGAAATTCAATAGCTCCTATAGTTTTGCACCGGGTTCACTGGGCATTTGATCCCAACAAGCAATCCAACATGACCTATATAAGCTGTAATCCAGATGTGGCAGATAGCCCACCAGTCTTGAGATCGTGGCCTAATGTACCAACTGATTTTTTCCAGTACATCCCAAAGTTTTCAGACCAGAAAGAGGCTTATCACTATCCAGGAAAGAGTCCAAAGAGAAAAATCCAAGGACCCATATAATTTTACTAAATTCAGCCTTCATATTGTCCTGTGGGATACTGTGATTCCAATAATCTATTGCTCCAACTCAATAGTAATCATATTCAGCACATAAGGGATTAGTTTTCTTCACAATTATCTACATCCATATTGCAACAGCAAAGCATAACAAATTAGGACCTGTGGATTTTGTGAACTCGTACTGTTGGACTTCCAACCTTAAAACTCATAAGATATCTACTACAATTCTCAGCCAACAACACAACTATACTGCTCCATTTCTTTTCTCCGAAACACCAGTTACTACTCCAAGTGTCCTTCTGCAAGCTAATTTAACAGCAGAAAATGCCCCTCAAGTAATTTTTTTAGCAATTTATACAAATTATAACAGCATAATGTAACCGATAAGCAATCAATTTTAGGCAGCATGATTAACAGGGAGGACAATAAACCCTGGATGCAACTCCCTACTGGCAAGTATCCACCTCTTCTGAAACAAAGTAAGGGAGTGGTTACTTTCTCCTGCACTTGCTACCAGGCACTCTCCTGTAAAATTTCCAAAGACTGATTGTTGTTAGTGGCACTTAGGATCAAAGCAGATCAAAACTAGTAACCTAATAGAGTTAGTCACCAACTATTTTGCTTACTATTTTCTCCTTTTCCCCTTTCTCTATTATCATTAAGCTGAATTGTGTTCTCTCAAATTATTGAGCTTTCCCAATTATATTATAGGTTGCTCATCAAAAGAAATTATATACCCTCTCTTCAGATAAATGAGGCTGATATGGATAAATCTGAATTCTGAACTTTATCATAATGCAGACAAAGAACCTTTTACAAATCAGGCTGCAATTTATGATTATAGCTTGCATAACAAATGTTAGTACATTGAATCTACAAGTGTAAAGACAGAACACACTTTAGGCAGAATGGAAAGAAAATTAAAGGATTATAGCTAAAGACGTTGTATGCCTATTTTATAATCAGTTGTGTAAATATTGCAAATAGAATACTACAAAAGGACAAAATTAAGGGAGTTCTTAACTGTAAAAGATAACACATATTCCTCTAATGGATCTTATCCCTGCCATTTCCACTTTCAAGTAGCCAATGGAATACAAGACTTTATGGCCAGAGTGATTTGTTATGCACTTTTATAAGTATTATTGCCGATAGAGACCATGACAATTGTCCAATTGATAAGGCTGATAAGCTTGTATGCAATATAATCCGGTGTTTACATATTCTAGGTCATTGAAATGGATCAATCCTAGGATTGTTGTCCATCTCTGATATGTTAAAAGAGAGATGATACTCATGACTCGAGTGAAAATTAGAGTCCAGAAAATGGGAGCGTGAGAATATGTGCAGGCATAAAAACATATGCACAAAAGTTGTTTCACCAATGCTTTACGTGCAACAATGAAGTTCAAAAAAAGGGGAAGAAAAGGGTTGCACTGTTGCATTAAGTTTCTCCTTATTCATCAGAAGATTGGCTTTTTATAGTTTTAACTCAATAAGAGACCATATTGATGTGATTCATCAAAATGAATTACATGACGGACTTCCCATCTGACAATCAATGTGCAACTAATGATGTTTTATTTTGGCGATTGAAGGAAGACACGACATCATAAACATCAGACACTAAAATAGTTACCTCTTGTTTGATACCCAACACGCAGCGGAATGCGGATCGATTGTGACTGAATCACGTGCTTCTTTGGTCAGCGTGGAATCACAGAATGAAAACCACACATGATCCACAACCCAAGTCCTTTGATGATTTCCTTGTGAAGAGTTTTGAGGTTTTCGTGCAGAGAGAACAGAGACTCGTAGGCTCTGTTTCAAGCTCGAGGGCTTTCTCTCACTCCTCTGTCTCTCTCACTATCTCTCTCTCTCTCTCTCTCTCTCTCTCTCTCTCATCCATGTCTCAAGCCTCCTCTCAGTCGCATATATATATAGATGCTCGAGGCTTCTCTTGGAAGCTTCTCGAGGAGACTTCCATAGAAAGCTTCCTTTGGGGGCAGTGGAGGAGAAAGCAAGTCAGTTTCGAATCGACCCATCATGGGCGTCCACAAATCTTGATCCATATAACTCTAGCTTCCAATAATGATGTTAACAAAATGAAGAAAAAAACAGGTCGGATGTGTACATAGGCAAAGAATGCAAAGAATCAAGTATTGCCTCAGAAAATTAAGTCCAACATATTCAGATTTTTTGCCAAAAAATGCAAAGGACCAGAAGGCTCATTGGTTGCTCATCAAATGGGTACCCTCCCCTACTTCCAAGTTTTATCCCACAGAATGTACCTCCCACTGGCCAAATTAGCCTGGAAAAAATTCAAAGCCAGAAAAGCTAGTTTACCCTAATCTCAATTTTCAATTCAGATCCATTAAGACAGTGACAGTAAGTGATTTCTTCCCATGGTGTTCTAGAAAGGGAACATCAAGTCTCAAACTGTGCATTAATTTATCTTCAAATGAATGTTATACTTTGGTAACCTCAAGAAAAACCTCAATCCTAATCCCCAAAAGCCAACCAGCCAACAGAAGAAAGAAGCACCGATTTACAGATTGCTATTTTAGGAATTCTAAATTATCTGTCACAATCAGTTGTCATACAGAGTGAGAAGGGAATACCCTAGCTGACTAGATATAGACTAAATGATAAAATTCCTTTCACCTCACATGCCCTAGTTTTTATGAATTTAAGGGTAAGTGCCTTATTTCTTCCCTTCTGCAGCAAACCATGACCTGTTGCCACTGATGCAGAAGCTTCACATAAACATCCTAATCACATTTTGATATCACATATGCCACTTCACATGACAAACCAAAATATGTAATTTCTGAGACCGGAGGCTTATCTTTCATTCTAACTACACAATTTTGTTTGAGATTCTTGATCCTGAACTTTTTCCCTTGAGCAGAGTGTTACAAAACCAAGTAATTCTTAGATTTCCCGAACATGGAAATCATCCAACCAGAGCTTAATGAATCATACAAAGCATAGTTTAGGAACTTACATGGGAAATATTGAAAATATGAAACTTAAATAATAGTCTTTACAAAGGTGGCCATAAAAATTAAAATATGAAACTTAAATAATAGTCTTTACAAAGGTGGCCATAAAAATTTAACTCTCTTTC
Organism: Dillenia suffruticosa; assembly: GCA_033439265.1. Lineage (NCBI taxonomy): Eukaryota > Viridiplantae > Streptophyta > Magnoliopsida > Dilleniales > Dilleniaceae > Dillenia > Dillenia suffruticosa. The sequence continues at coordinate 24,129,179 of JAVTVX010000020.1, read as the reverse complement.
GTCAATAATTCATTAGGATTTTCTTAGCAAAGACAGCACATACATTCCAGATGAAGAAAGCAGAAAAAAGTTAAAAAAATGCTTAAGTATAGATCGAGCTTAAGATAAACATCTAGATATTGTGATCATTGTACATTTTCTTGCAAATAAAAACACCTAAAGTGACAGAAACAAGAACTGAGAGGGCACCTTGTTCAGAAAGCCCAAACTCAGTCCATGACAATGGCCAAGTATCCTGGAAAAATTCCTTCTCAAAGCATTCATTCGAGTCTTCCATGGAGCTTGTGTTTTCAATGATTCTGTCAGCCTTATCTCTGATGTTTTATCTCTTGCCATTAGCAGCTGAAGCTGAGTCTCTGGATCTATGGGCTTTGTCCACTTATCCATGCTGGCTTTGAACAAGAGGAGAGACATCGAAAACAATAATCTTGCATCCCTTCAAGCATAACTTCACAATCTCCCATAATATTCCTGAGGAAATGAATGGAGCCAAAAGGCTCAAAGCAAATATGACTAAGCATTAGAACAAATCGATGTGATTGTTGTGTACAGGAAATAAAAACTCTCCAGCGAACTTCTTCACAACTATTATGTAACTAATGATTCAGAAGAACGAGGACATCCGCCTTCTAATGCACAACAAATTTGAGCTTCATTGCCAGTTGTAATTTGGAACTCTGCAATTTTTATGCACCATGCTTATAGAAAAGATCTCCCAGCTGGTCAGAATCAACATGATGAAAAGTTAACAGCTATCTATAATGAGAATTTGGTAAATCATTTATAGAGCTTAAATAAGTGTAATATTTGCGATTGATTTTGTATTATTTTTGAATAAATATTACACTAATATTTATGTTTTGTGACATTTGATTTAGGAGGAGATTTATTATGGAAAATAAAGAAAAATAAGCTAAATTGGAGCAATTTTGTAAAGTATGGAAAATTGGACAGCAATACTCTTTCATTAACACGTGGGCACGTGGATTTCAAGAGGCAAGCAAGAAGTTTTGAAGATTTACTGCAGTAAAAATTTCCTTTCCTAGTTACATATTCAAGAAGAAATTGGAGTGGGTTTGGAATATTGAAAATTTTGAAGAATTTTATTCCATTCCTAATATTTAGGAAAAGAAATTTTTAAAAATGTAAATTTTTTAGATATTATATTTTAGGAATTTTACTTTTTACTTTTTACTTTCTTTTTATTTATTTAGTAGTTATTAGGGTTAGAAATATTTACTTTTTACGAATAGGAAAAATTCTATTTTTTTTAGGGTTTCTACTCATATATATATAGGAGTATTCCATACCTTGAAAAAAAAAAACTTCTTGGAGGAGGCAACCGGGCAGCCCCCTTGGGGCAGCACTATTCATGTCTACAGTAGCAGCCGGCAGCCATTGTCCATGTAGCCCAACATTTTCTTTTCATTTTTAATTTAATTTGTGAGTTTTTCTTTTTATTATGTTTTGTTTTTAATTTCTTTTCTAATCAAAGAATTATTGAAATCTTGATAAATGATAATTGTGAGATCTAAATGATCTTATTTGCTTGATATTTGTGGGTATTTATTTAATCTCTATACTTAGTGTTTATGATTTTTTTGAGATTGTTAAATAGAGACCTATGTTTAATAACTCTAGAATAGTCTACTATCATTTAAAAATAGCAAATTTTGTGTGTTTTTAATGGAGTGGTAATTGATTAGAGTTGGGTCTCTCTAGATCGTAATGCTGTCGGAACATTAAATCCAACGAGAGTCTCTTGGGTTGTCTTTCGATTAGGGAAGTAATTAACGATGATATCTTGATTACCGAAAAAGTACGGAGAGATTGGTCGCTTCGTGGTACTTAGTGGCTATAACCAATTTATTCGCATAATATCGAGTAATTTTTGTATCGATGATCAATCAAATACATCAAGATGGAAATAACTCCTTTGGCTAGGTTTTCTCTCATTGATATCCATTCTTTTAATTGGCATTATTTAGTTGTTTTATTTTAGTTAATTTATTTATTTTTGTTAGATTTATATCATCTCTCAAACCCCCCATATTTTCATTTTCCTTGAAAGAGATAAATCCGCCATTCCCTGTGGGTTCGACCCTGCTCACCTTAGACTCGTCTTTAGTGAAGTAGGTAATTTTATTTTTGGTTGTTTGACGACACACCAATCATACTTAATAGAAGGCAAGAAGAACGACAAGAATAACAAGCAATGGAAATCAAAAGGCGAAATGTGAGAATAACAAGCAATGGAAATCAAACAACACTTGTGCACCCTTTGTGTGAAGGCTGTTGAAGTCAATAAATATTACGGTTCTTACTTGAACATTTTGAATTTCTATGTGGCAGGGATAAAAAGAAGGAACTAGCTCCTAACTGTGCCGCATACTATCCATTTGGTGTTTGCACATTCTTATTAGCAAGAAAAATTGATCACATAGCTCGGTTCGTGGAAAATAAGGGGAAATCAACGATATAGAGAATTAGTTTTGTTCAAGTCTAGATGTTTAGTTAGACCTTTGCTGACTAATGTAGGGCCACATGATTGAATCACTGCACGACTATGTATGTGAACAATGCTTAAAAGAATCTGCAACTTCTGGGAGAGACAGGGAAGGGAAATAATATTAGTGTTTACTGTTTATGACTTTGAAATTAACATAGCATTTAAGGGAAAATAGATATTTGTCATGTTAATGGTTCAGAGTTTTTACTCCCCATTCCTCACCCTCCCTATCCTCTCTCCTCCCTACAGCTATATCGAGGGCCAACCTTCTCATGCAACTTATTGGGAAGATAAACATATTTACTAGCATAGTTATTTTTGTTGTAATTCTGTTCTCAGGTTGCTATATACAAAAGGTTATATGAAGAGGAAGTCAAACTTCGTTCCTCCTTTTCATGTGAAGAACCCCCCTTCAGGTTGTTTCTTTACCCTTCTTGTATTGTTTTCATTGCTTTTACACTTCATTGTAGGTAGAAGGAAGCCCCACTAATTTCTTTCTGTTGTGGCAATGTTAACTACAAATTGCAAGGTTTTGTTTTTTTTTTTTTTTTGGTAGAAGCAAGGTTTACTTTTCACAATCTCTTAATTATGTTTCTGCTTGCCTGATAAACTTCTAAGTAGTTGAAAGCACTCTAATATCCTATAGCATCTCTTTTAGCTGTCCCATTAATTATGTCGGGCAGTTACTTATTTTAAGCCAAAAAAAAAAAGAAAAATCTGTTTTGTCTAAAAAATTTTAAGTTCAACAACGAATGTTATCAATTAGGCAAAGTTCATATAATAGTGTTTTGAAATCTAATTAGCTGCATTAAAATATACACAAAATTAGATACTTGACGATATGAATTTAGAGTGACTTGTTCTAAGGATAATACCCAAGTCACATATCTAAATTCCCAAGTATAGATCAATCGTATTCAAGGATTTTCTTTAGATGGATGATAAGGCAACGCTTAAGTTTGACCCATTTTTGCTATGTTATAATGGATTGACAAATGCAACATTTGGCATATGCGATGTCCCTGTGCTTTCTCTTCCACCACCATCAGCAATTTTCCACTCAAGCTCAAATCAATCAAGCATAGCAATTGCATATAAAAGACCACTTACTCAATGGAGATAAGTAGGAACAACTTTGATTGTTTTTATTATGATCATTGTATCCCTAATTTTGCGTGGTTCATCATTTATGTGTATATGTTTGGACTATACAAATTTATACATTCTAAAAATATACATGACACAACATGTTAATCAATTTAAGGGTTTGGCATATTTCCTGTCTCAATTTTCTCTCTGATGAGATTTGTTTCTTATCGGTTTGTATGAGATCTATCTTTCCCAATAGCATGAGTTATAAATATTGGAGTTACAAACAATTTTTGTTTGTATGATTAAAGATAAGTTTGATTGATTTAAAATTTGGCACTCTTATTATTTCTCTCTAACTTATGTCGATTATTGTTATATTTTATAAATTAAAAATCGGACGAAATTTTTTATAATTATTTTTAATAGGTACGTACAATCGAAATTTCGCACTACTCCACCTGGTTCTCAGATGATGCTTGATAGCCCTTGCTTGATTGTCTTGAGCTAGTCATTTGGATTTTTGCTCAATCATTGCCACCAGCTTAGCAAAAGCTGGACTAGACATAATCTCAGCGCGCCATGCATTGACACGTGGCCTTGACTCGAACAAGCGCTTGACAGGTGTCTTCATAAGAAAGTAAAAATTGGGAAGGTGAGTGAGATCAGCGGAAGTGTACTTATTGCCTCCCAGGTACTTGTATTGGCCAAGCCTCTCTTCATAAATGTCCAAAACCCTGGCCAGGTTAGCTTCTTCCTCAGCCACCACAGCTGCATCAGTTGACATTCCTAGCTTAGGTTTGTCCAAGATTTCATGTCTTAGTTTTGTCGCGGGAGGATTAAACTGATGATCTTCGGCATCAATCCACGCCGCAGCTATACCTTGCATCTTTGGCTCCTCGAAGACATGGTCTTTTCCCGGTGCCGAATAGCCGTGAGATACGTATCTCATAATTGTCCTTGATTCTGCAATTTAATATTAATTGAATGAGTCACCATCACCTTATTTGTGAATATTTGTAATTATTATAATAATTCACTCGAATTGTAAACATTTCAAAAGGGTTTCATGCCATTAGTCTCTCAATAAAACCCACCAAATGATAGGCCGTCTTAATGAACGGTATTCATGACGCAGACTTTTAACAACTTATAATGGCGAAAAGTCTGATAATGACCGGATTACAATCCCATCACAGGTGTCAGAATTATTTGTACGACACATTTTTCTCAGGTTTTACAAGGATACAAGGAAAAGTTCGATTTATAGTAAGTTAATATTTATGGTGGGTGCAACGTTGTTTCTGATGGGGTCATGGTTGCTTACCGAATATTGTCAGATCTCCATCTTGGTAAACTGGAATCTGACCAAATGGCTGCATATCCAAAAATAAAGAACAGCCAGTGATAGTTGTTTGCATCAAATAAGAAAAGGAAAACAACCATCCCGGGGGGGAAGGGGGGGGGGGGAAGAAATTTAGTAGTATATGAATTTGGAAATTATTACGTTTAAGGAGAGGAAAAATTCAGTTTTGTTCTCTCCGGCCTCGACATCAACTGGTATGAACTCGAACTCCACGTCATGTTCGAGTAGAACTAGCAAGGCTCTCATTGTAGGAAGGTTGTCGAGTGCTCCATAGAGTTTATTCACCCTCGTCATTATACTTCCAGAGTACCTGTCTTCTGAGAGAGAGAGAGAGAGAGAGAGAGAGAGAGAGAGGTAATTGGAACGCATGTACGATTAATAAAGCTGACGAGAGACGTGCATTTATAGGAAGGAAAGGAGTTGGGGATAATACCTTCTATGTTGACCGGTTGTTGAAATGTTGCAGCTGCATGATGATGCACTTTAACTTTGACGGGTGGATAGGATCCGGAAAATCTCATGAAAACAACCAAAATATAATATTTTTCGTGATTGATGATCTGAAGGACACCTTTTTTTGAAGTAAAACGACTTCTATTGTATTATTTCTTCTTTTTGATTCTTTATTTTATTCTTTTTCCCTTTTTATATTATTTCTCAATTATCCCAAAAACAATTTTTATTTCGAAAAGTTATAAGAGCAAATGGGCAACCATACTGGACCAAATGGGCCCAGCAGGGCATGGTGCCTCCACTAAGGTCAGGCCAAGTTGGCACTGAAAATAAGATTTAGGGACCGCTGGGTCACAAACGTGTGAAAGTGTGAGGTGAGTTGCTCATAGTTGAGTGGCAAGAAGGATATCCTCTATTTTTTTTTATTCGAAAAATTATATTTTAATTAATTAAATTTAAATATTTGTAAAATTTTATTTAAAAATGATTTTTTTAATATATATATATATATTTTTAATTTCATAAATATCCTCCAATCCTAGGTAAAGAGAGATCAATATTAGCTTGGAGCTATGGATATAAAATAGATTATGTTAAAAGAGTAGTTTTATTAAATGGATTACTATAAATTTTAGATCGAATTAATTATAATATAATTTCAGATATCGATTAACATAAATTAAAAAAAAAATGCCCATATCAATGCAAAAGTGTTTGCATGTTAAAAAAAAGAGACCGTTTCTGTATCTTGAACTCGTAATCTTAATATCACTAAAAAATCAACTAAATCATTGCGTCAACATTCGCCCTCAATCGTATTACACCAAAATTATTTATGTACTCAGAATTTCTAATACAATTAGTAACAATTGAATTTAAAAATTTATCTTCATCAAATTAAACACAAATATTTATATAAATAGAAATTTTCATAATGATTTGGTCGTAGAAATTCAACATTTTAATATATAATCAGCATGCAAATTCTTACGTAGCCTTTTATCGACCAGAATAGAAACATGAAAATTCAACTAGCAAATCGAGAGAAATTACATTAGATTGATTGCGCAGACGATGTATATTATCAAGTGCAACGCCAAACAAAAGCGGATGCTTGAGCCTTTGACTTGACAGCCTAGGCTTGAACTTTCTTTTGCATTTCAAGGATCTTAACCCAGGAAGGCCGGGCCAAGATCTCAGTGCACCAGGCCCTCACATGAGGGCGCGACACGATGAGCCGCCGAGATGGGGTGTTCATTAGGTTTTGCAAATTGGGCAAATGTAGCACATCAGCAATGGTGTACTTGTCCATGGCTATATACTTGTGCTTGGTGAGCTGACCCTCGTAGATGTCGAGGACGTTTGCTAGCTCGGCCTCGGCCTCATCCGCGACGGCTTGGTCCGGTTCGAGTCCCTTCTTGGGCTTGACAAGGTACTCGATTGCGAGTTGCCGAGCTGGGGGCTCGAACTTGTGGTCCTCCACATCAATCCAATTAGCCACAATGGCTTGCATTCTCGAGTCAAAGCATATGAGCTCTCGTCCATTCATTGAATGTGCATGTTCATGGGCCATAGATCTCAGTATAGCTCTTGATTCTGCAAATGTTTTGGTTAGTTACTACGACTTTGGGTCTGGTTAGCCCAAAATTAGCAACACTTGGAAGTGGGCAAGGCCCATTGTTTGTGGACTTACCATATTGAATAATGTCACCATCTTGATAGACCGGAACTTGCCCAAATGGCTGCAAAAGTTTGATTTTCATAAAATTGTCAATTATTTTTCCGTTTTGAGCAATCCAAAAGCTTTAATGCCGTATCCCATAATTAATATTATGAAGGATTAATAAGAAAATGTGCCATGATTGAAATAGGAGATAAGTTTGTATGTTTTTTTTGGTACTTGGCATCGATGAAACTGACTAATCCAATTCAAGAATTATAGATCGACTCTTTCTAAACTTATTTTTCCATTCTTAAGATTTGAACTCAAGGGTAGTATTTTGCTACTAGACTCATAGACGTTGATGATAAATGTGTATTTTTTGCTATCTCAATTGTGCTCTGGGAAAGTTATTTAAATTGTAGAAGTTTTCTTTTATAATGCTAATTTATAAATATGTGAGAGAGAGAGAGAGAGAGAGAGAGAGAGATGGACTTACATTCATGGCAAGAAATTCTTTCTTTCTGTTCTCCCCAGCGGCAAGATCAATGGGAACAAACTCGAACTCAAGATCATGCTCAAAGAGGCAACTCATGACCTTCAATGTCGCCGGAGAGTTGAGGTTGCCATAGAGTTTTCGGATCGCCATGGAAGACTATACCTTGATATTCTTCAAAACAAATGACAAGTGAGGATGGAAAAAACTTGAAATGTGAATAGCAAACTTTATATGCTAAGAAAAATGTCAACTTCACCACGCTTTTTATGATCCTTTTGGTTCATACCATGAAGTCTTATAAAACCTTGGACTGTTAGATACACCCACGCGTGAAATTGCTGTTGGAAGACTAGGTTAGCGTACCATGTCCCGTGCCTCATAAATTATTGCTACCTAATTAAATGACGTCCTCCACATGTATATACTAAATCTACAAATTTTGATTGTCAATTAATTGTCTCACCCAGGATAGCATTCCTAAGTTACTTCACCTAACTCATATCATTTTTTTTTTATTATATACGAGATTTGAATCTAAATTACAGGATTGAAAATGAGAGTTGTGACTATTAGACTGTTTTTTTTTTTAAACTTACCTGGCCCACAATGAGAGAAACTAAATTTGGTTTACTTTGCCCCCGTGTCTTTGACCACAATTTCAGCTTCTACTCCAGCTCCAGGCTCTATGATGCAAATGTTTGTTCGTTCTGAGGAGGCCCACAGAGTTGCATGGACAGGGTCTTGACATGAATTTTATTATGGGAAACATTTTTTGTAGATATTAATGGGAAACATTTTAGAATTGAAATAAATATTAATATCGAGAAATTAATGTACGTCATAGGTATATATATAGACCTTTTATTTTTACAAACATAATGTCCGATATTCATACGATATAATTTTATTATCCATTCCCTCAAAGGCTTTTTATATATAATTTTCAAAAATAAATGAGATTTTATTTACAAAAAATTCATTCAATTTTATTATTAATTTTTTCGAGTCAAACAGATCTCTCCATCCTCTGTGCCTCAACAAATCGAATAATTTATGGGAGGGTCCAAATAGGGAACAAATCAGAGTATTCAACGGGATGGGACATGAGACCCCCGGAGGACAACAGGCATAACAGCCCAGAGGAGCCCATGGGTTTATCTGTGCTTTGCCGCCCACTCCTTGGCAACTAGAACAACAACCAGAGGTTTCACATGGGTCTCCATGAGTTAACCAATCCCGTGAATGTAGCGATAGGGTATTAAATACCGTTAATTAAAATCTGGATTTTAATATTTAGAAATAGAAAAATAGATTAACTAATATTTCAATTTCAAACTTTAGAAATAAAAAGACAAATATTAAAAAACCCAATCTTTAATGGGTCTCACGATGTTAGGTTGAATTAATCTGAACATCGAAAGAATCAATCCCTTAATAAACTCGCCGGATATGCTAACCCTTACTGAACTCCAGAGATCGGGTTAGTTGGTAGCCGATTGATGGTAGGAATACACTTACACAAAAAAGGGGGGAGTTTTCTCCGGGAGTAATGGACAACTACGGTACTGACCCACCCCATGAGGAGGGTTTGGAATATGAGACTGTTGAGTTGATTTTCCCGGGGTCCTCGGCCGAACAAATTGGGCCCATACTGGACTTGACATGGGCTTCTTTGTTTTTTCATGGCCCAAGTCTATCTTTCTGGTCAAATAATTGGACCTCGACCTAACAACCGAAGGAGCCAACTGGGCTTCAGGTCAATGCAAAATAAACTTTAAATTAAGACTACAATTTAAGATTTTTCAAAATTCTAAAAATAAAATCTGATCTCAAAACACATAAAAGAAAAATCATGTTCAGCTAGGAGAAATGGCACTCATCACGTTCAAATGATTCAGTGAAGGCGAAAAGGTCTACATTCCCTTCATTGGTTCCACATGAAGTTGTTATTTAGGGCACCAAAGAGCTCCCAAAACGGGAATCAACTCAATGGTGTCTTACAAGTTCACACCCAAAGACCAAAGTCACAAAAGGTACATATTATCTCACATGTCTTTCATTTCGCCCTTAAATCTAAATTTTATTTTCCTAAAAGCGGATCAGTTGGCCTCAAACTTCATGTTCTCAGACACCTTGACAAAAGCTGGCCTTGAAGAAATGTCCTCCCACCATGCCTTCACATGAGGACGGTTTTCAATAAGGGAAGCATATGGGGTCATCATAAGGTAGAATGTGTATGAAAGATGGTGAAGATCAGCCAATGAGAAGTGGTCTCCGGCCAGGTACTTGGTTTTGGACAACCTAGCTTCATACACATCTAGGACACTATCTAGTTTCTCAACTGATTCATCAATGATCTTTTGGTCACTTGTTTTGCCTATGCGAGGCGCAACAAGGCATTGGAACACAATTGGTTGGATTGCAGGGTTGTATTGCTGAGCTTCAACTTCTACCCATACCCTAACCACTGCAGCTTCATTGTCGTCTCCATGTCTAACCAAATCGCAGCCGGTGTCCCTGAACTTGTGGGCTATGTATGCTGTGATTGCTCTAGATTCTAGCCTCAAAAAAGATAAACAAGTTAAAACAGAATAAAAGAGGCAAAGGGTAGGCCGAATAAGAGGCATAAAAGTTGAATATGAAGACAAATAGAAATTTTGGAGAAAATTATCATGCTCTCTGCATTCATTAGGGAAACCCTCTTCAGAAAATGAGACCTTGTGACTCGTTGGTGAGGTGTGAACAAGAAACCCCGTTTTGTTTACTTGAACTAAGACGAAGAGGACTTACCAAAAAGGGTGAGATCACCATCTTCCAGCACTGGAATCTGACCAAAGGGCTGCAATACAACATAAATGACAAGATCAAACAAAAACTTTGTTTTTTCTTCAAAATAAGACCAATCATACAAGCAGACACGAAAAGGCTTACATTTTTCTCAAGAAAGGGAGGCTGCTTATGCTCACCACCAAAAAGTTTGACGGGGACAAGCTCAAACTCCAAACTTTTCTCATTGAGACAAGTTAGAACCCTGGTTGTGCATGTAGACATTGGAAGTCCATACAGCTTGAGCCCCATTTTCACTGAAGAGAGAGAAAGAGAGAGAGAGATTGAAATGGATGACAAATTGGAAGGCAATGGGAAACACACCCTTTATTATATTGGAGTCGTTTGTAGGCTAGTGGGTCGGCAGAGTAATTAATTGAAGGAGTTAGAGCTTGAATCGGCACAAAAAGGAAAATGTAATGTGCAGCCGGTTCATTACTGTGGCCTTTTATTTTAAAAAGGCTATCTACCTTGTTTGTGAAATGTGAATCAAGCATATGCCCAACGACCCGGTTTTGAACTACCAATCGTCCGATAATTAATTTTATTAATTTCAATTATTTGGATTCAAATAATAGAAAAACATGTATGTGGACCCATAGGCTTCAGTTTATGCCATAGTATATACATTAAATAGTGAGCAGAGTAGAGCAGGACCTAATTCAAGCAAAATAAAATAAGAGTTAAGAGTACGAATTATATAATAAAAATAATTTTTTTAGATCAAAATTATTAATTGTACTCAGAATTATTTAGCAAGATGGCACTGGCAAGAGCAGGGATTGTGAACCAATGGTTAGACGCGACATCACATGGCTCTCGTCGACAAGAGCAGGGATTCTGAACCAAGTAATGTGCATCTTGCAAGTTAGGCAAACTGCAGAAGTTGAATTTGATTGCTCGCAGTCCAAGGTTTGATCTTTACGATTTTACTTGTCCCAAGTATCAACGTTTGAACATCATCTCTGGTCAGCAACGAAGATTGGATCCTGACCTGAGAAATTAACATTAGATTCACCATAAATCAGACAATTTTTTAATATGTAAAAGTTATTAATAAAATAATTTTGGTTTTTTTTAATAAATTTGAATTTCATTTAATTTTATTTTAATAAAAAATAATAAAATAATATAAATAAGCAATAACACATGACGACATGACATGACATGACATGACATGACATGACTCAACAAAAAATGGTTCAGAGAATGAATAAAACAACGAAATTTTGGACCCAAAAACTTATGCAATCACGTCAGCCTTGCTGCATTATTCCATATTTTAGGGTTTGTAAATTTTGTCATTTTCCTTTCTTACCCCTTTTTTATTACTTGGAAAGGGAAAGAAGGAACTTGGAAAAAGGTTACAACTCTTCAACTATTACATTCACAAAATATTTAATTTGACTCGTGATTTGCGCCGGGCCCTTTAAATTACTAAAAATGCTAATAAAGTCTATTTTAGGGGTATGTGCTCTGACACCTTGACTAAAGCTGGCCTCCAAGAAATGTCCTCCCACCATGCCCTCGTATGAGGACGGCTTTCCATAAGGGAAGCATATGGGGTCTTCATGGAATAGAATGTGTATGAAAGATGGTGAAGATTAGCCAATGAGAAGTGGTCTCCGGCCAGGTACTTGGTTTTGGACAACCTAGCTTCATACGCATCTGGGACAGTCCCCAGTCCCGGGTTTTTCAACCCATTCGTCAATGATTTTTTGGACACTTGGTTTTGCCTATGCGAGGGCGAGGCGTAACAAGGCATTGGAACACAACTGGTTGGTTTGCAGGGTTGTCTTGCTGAGCTTCAACTTCTGCCCATACCCCAACCAACTTCTGCCCATACCCCAAAGATTGTTGTGCAACGTTGAAAAATAAACAAATGATCGTCTCTTTCTCCATTTTCGCATCACATGTGGAGTGAATCATCTTTGAGATGGTGGGGAGTACAAACTATTATGCACTGATGTTGAGAGGGAAACGAAAGGTGGACAACATTGGGTGCATTAGTATTTTTTCTCACTATTTGGTCAGTGTAAACATGAAGAAAGGAGATTATGTTTAAAAGGAAGGAAATATCAATTGAATGAATATGTCATTTGATAAAAGTTAGAGCATTCTTTTAGATCAAGGCCAAATACTCAAATTCTACATTAGCTTTAGTTAATGTAAGTTGTAACTGTGCTTCGCTTGTGCTACCTTAGCACAGTTTTGAAATTGAAAATAATGGCTTCGCAAATCCACAGAAAGAGAGAGAGGCCTCAAGAATGGGCCTAAGAAAAAAGCATAAAAGTGGAGTGAGAAGAGAGATTTTGGCGGAAATTGTCAGAGAGAGAGAGAGAGAGAGAGAGAGAGAGAGAGACTAGCCCCAAGAATGGGCCTAAGAAAAAAGCATAGAAGTGGAGCGAGAAGAGAGACTTTGGCGGACATTGTCTGAGAGAGAGAGAGAGTAGCCACAAAAATGGGCCCAAGAAAAAGGCATAAAAGAGGAGTGAGAAGAGAGATTTTGGAGGAAATTGTTACACTCATTGCATTCACTTGGCAAGCTCGCTTGAGAAAAAAGGAAAAAGTGACTATGACTAGTTGGTGAGGTGTGAATCATAATATTTTATGACCTAGAAAGCTATGCCAACCATACTTGGATGGATAGTTACTATGGCCTACCATTTAGCTAGCGACAGTCGGATAGTGATAAAAATGTGGGTCACATCCCTTCTCTTAGTCTGATCCTGTTGTTTGTGCCAAATCATGTAGTGATAAAAATGACGCCATGAAAAATAATGCCCCCTTAATTATTTTCTCTTTCTTCTGTGTTCTGACTGTTCTCCCACCACCACTCTCCCCCCTTTTTTTCTACTCTCTTTTTAATCTCTTGTATCTCTCTAATTTCAATGTTAGCAACCGAGATTCTCTCTTCTTTTCTCTCTCTATGTTTCTCTCTCTTCTCTTTGTGGGCATCGGCAACCAACAATTATCCCTCTTCCCTTTATCTTTTCTTTCTTAGCGTGTCTTGTTAACATCAATTTTCTCATTTCTCCTCTCTCTCAATCTATCATTTTCTCTCTCTATCAATTTGTGGACAGAAAAGGAAAGAGGAAGTCTTCCCATAAAAGACAAAGAGAGGAGAGAGTAATGGTATGAACCTAAAAAGATTCTTTTTCAATATAAAAATCTTAAATCAAATTTCATCTAGCACTGGTTATGTAATTTAGCCAAATAATTATCTCAGCAAAATAGAAAAAAAACCGCTTCCAATAATAATAATAATAATTAAAAAAAACAAGAAAATCTTCCAAACAAAATATTATTACATCGGAAGTGGCATTAATATGACCAATCATGTAACTCACGGAACTTGAATAACTGGGTTTTAACTCAAAACTTTCTACCAGAGGGCTTTAAACACAACCAATTCTATATACAAATTTATATATAAACAGGTGAGATGTTGTCATACAAATTTATTATTCATGTATTTTTCTTTTCTTTTAGGTTAATAGCAGTTGTCTCTCCCAATATTTACAGCATTATGTACCCAGCCCCAGAGAGAGAGAGAGAGAGAACAAAAACAGAGAGAAAAAGAACACTAGGTATACAGGTATACAGGTATACAGCCAAGACATGAAATACTTTAATCCTAAGCTCTCCATTAGAAAGCTTCTGGCTTAAGGAAGTTGTGATACTCCAGCTGATTCATCTCTCCCCCATTTACTGGATCAAATTCACACCGATAGAAGCTGCATTCACATTTATGATTGAAATTAGCATGCTACGGCAAGGTGCTCAGCAAAAAAAAAAAAAAAAAGGCATAAAAATATGGGGCATTAACTTGTCAGTTTGGGACGTAGGTCTAGATAAAAGCTATATAAGTGAGGAGGCTTGGTGAAAATTTCCAGTTGCATACATGAGAATTGGAGACACAGTGACAAGTTCTCATTGTTCATCACTTCCTAGCAGAAACTTTAATACAAGAATTGTACGATTTTGTGAGAACTGGTAGAAAATTTTGGTGAAATTTTTCATTCATAATCTCTTCTTCCAGAAAACAGAAGTCATTTCCATAATCTACTGCATTCTGCCCTAATTGTCATTTGAGCAACTAAATCAAGGAATACAATTCTTAAGCAAATCTCACAGTTAACAGGTTTATTGTTTCATGAGGAAACAGAATGGTTCTTTCTTTTCTCAGCAAATCATGCCTATTCCAGACACACCTAAAATGGAGGAAGAAGGGAAGGAGAGGGGGAGGAGCAACCGGTGAATGGGCGTAAACATCATAGATTGGCCAACTTTAGAGAGAATATTATTCACGTTGGAAGCTAGTATGAAAGTTGTCCACTCATAACATACTGCAAGTTCCTGATAGATACCCTAAATAGAAAGGATTGGGTGGAACCCAGTCTTACAATCAGAGGCTAGATGCGCACAGTCCACAAGGAAAAACCTTTACTTCTAAATGAACCCAGGCCTCTAGAAAAAGAAAACAGAAATTTAAGCAGAATCAGATCATTTCCTGGCATTATTTAAGGTTACCTTCCATCAATGCCAAGAATTACCACCATATTTTTCTGGTGACCAAAGGCGACAATGTACTGAGAACCTTCAATCAAACGAAACTGAGCCACTGACCATTCTGAGCTGAAATATTTTGGCAATACTCCTGCAAAAGAGATTACATCCATCAAAGACCAACAAGAGAAGCTCCCTACTGCTAGCATCTAGCCTGATTTATAGGGTTTACAATGAATCCATTCATGTGTATCCAGTGGCAAAACAGGTCGTAGGACATATCCATAGGAAAGGAGCTCCGTGTCAATAGCACAACACCCTATATGCTTCACTAGAATGGAATACATAATGACAAAAAATTAGAAATTTCTCTTAAAGTTCCACCACAGAAGACTGAAACCCCCACACCCCCCCACCCCCGGCGGGGGGCCGGGTGTTGGGGAATCAGGATTTAGGGAAGAAACATGTATTACAGGGGAAGAACTTTTAGAGAATGCTTCGCTAATGAAGAAGAAAAACACACACACAACCCCACCCACCCATTCCTGACCATGATAATCAGTATATATTGACTCCGTCTAGAAGTGAAATCTCATGTTTAGTGATGTTCCATTCCCCATGCACAAAAGAGCATCCCATAAACTGGTGAGAACGAGATTACATCAAAGAACTCAAACGTGTTAAGAGACCAAAATTATGTTTGCCATTCGAAGCTCCTAATGGCAAGTTCTAATGAAGTGTAACTGAAGGACAGTATAACCACTCTAGATAGAATAGTTTAAAAAGAGTTAGAGCAGTCCAGTGGAGAATTCTGAGCAATGAGGCACCATTGATGGTGCTTATCGTCCAGAGAAGGATAAGAAATTGAAGATGAAAGGAGCAATATCATTACTTGAGAGACTTCCAAATTATTTTTTATCCGATAGAACTTAGTCATAATATTAACAATTACATACAAAATGACTCTGGATTTTCACTCTGCAACCTATTGATATGTCCTTCAATGATGACACTTCCATATCTTCTCAAGTCATGGCTCAATTAGCCAAAAATAACTCCAGTTAATTGTACTCAAATGCATGAGAAAAGGGAAAATGGTTTCAAACAATAAAGTACTAATACTAGCTTTAGTATTTTACTCTATTAATCAACAGGAGAAACAGAAGAATCACAAATGAAAAGGGCATGTTACCTTTTATGAAAGAGAGAGATGAGCTGGGTGATGTAACTGCAAGGTTAGCATCAGATGCAGTGTGTGACTTCTCATTTCCCAGGGATAATGAATTAACCTTGAGGCCAAATACATGGATGGTGCCCTTGTCACTTGAGACCGCCAACCATTGAGCAGTAGAAGAGAATGCCAAGCTATAAATCTCCGCTCTATCTGCACCCCTTCTTACCTGCATCATAGATTGAACCCATCGCAGTTTTAATACCACTTTGTACCTTTAAGAAACTAATAGCTTACACAAACCAAGTGAGCAATTTAGCCCCTAATTCACATCTAAAACGGAACCTTAGCGAAGGAGAGAAAGAAAGAGTACAGAGAGAAACACGTGATAACGTGCTCGTTACATGGAGTTTTGCCTACGTAGGAGCCCCACTTCTTGATTCTTCCCAGCATGATAATAAAAAAACCTACATCTACAACTTACATGTTATTAAGTGGATTTAGATATGTTCTCCTCACTCACAAAACCCTGAAAGATCATTAAAAGAACATTTTTTGGCCTCTGATATAGCATAGCTTGGTTAGTTTAATACAAGTTGAAACAAGCATAATTGCAGCAAATGAATAACAGCTCATGCGATATGGCCAAGCACCATATTTTGCAAAATGGTCAAACAGAATCGGATGAGGTAAGCAATAAAAACACAAACAAATTGAAATATACAAGACATAAGATTAGACAAGCAATAAGCATTATTTTTTCTATCATGAACAGAGAACAATTTTCAGTTTCAAGCAGCAGGGCACAAAATTAGATTGAGCATACAGATGTGAGGTTCTGTTTCCCTGCCTAAGCTTAGCTGATGATATGGATGGCACTTCATGGAGCTTTGTACGGAAATAACCTAAAAAAAAATGAAAAGTCCTAAAAAAAACCATCACTAGAAAATAATTCCAGAAGTAACTCATTATGTAGCATCTTGAAGACGCGACATACTCGTCTACGCATTCCAGCTCCTTGGCTTTTCTTTTCAAAAACCACCATCCAACATCATTTTCTTGCAAATTAGCCTGTAGTTGTTTCTATTAAGCCTGTAGTTGTTACTAATGGGTTGGATTCCGGGTCAGTTCAGTGTAATGGAATCGAGAGTGAGTCTAAGACTAAAGTTGGGTCAACAGTAAAGGAGGAGATTGATAATTCTGGGTTATTGGATGGTTTGGGCTCTGACATGGGGAATGCAGTGACTCCTTCAACAAATGGAGTGGATGGAGTGGAAGTGGTGACAGATGTGGAAGCTGTTGGCATAAACGTGGCTGGTCAAGGCAGAAATCAATTGGCACTTATGGATGATGACTATTATTCTGAGCAAGAAGTGGAAGCTGATGACTTCCATCTGTGCCCTAGGTCAAATCATCTCGATGTGTGTCTTCCTCCTGCTGCTCCCAGTAACCCTGGTAGTAAACGCAAGGAAGTGAAGGCAGCCTTACGTCTCTTCCAAGCTATTTTTAGGAAGATGCTGCAGGGAGAAGAAGCTAAGTCGAAGAGCCAAGAAGCCGGAATGCGCAGATGGTGGCGTGTGAACGAGTATGTCGCGTCTTGAAGATGCGACATAAGTATGTTGTGTCTTCAAGACGCGACATACATGGGTTTTTCTGGAATTATTTTTCAGTGAGGGTTTTTTCAGGAATTTTAATTTTTTTTTTTAGGTTATTTCCGTACAAAGCTTCAACTTCATGACTTTTGGACAAAGATATTTCCCATTTTCATATGGTTGCTGAATATTTTATAAACCCTATTGAAATTAGTTTCTTCTCCATAATATGCTGACTAGTTCACAAAATAATTCCGCATGTACTTAGTATGGCACTCCCAACATGCCTACCCATGGACTTACCTTCCACATGCCACTAATTGTGTAACTCAATTCAGCCAAATTAATTAATTAAGAAAGATATATGCAGATGCAAGAGCATCTAATATTTTAGAAAGTTTCCAATTTTTTGTCTTTTATTAGTTTTCCTTCTTTATTTAGATTTCTATCTACAATTTAATTTTGTTTCTATTTTATTTAACCGATTAGGAAGTTTTAAATAATTAGAAAGTTTTTAGTCCAAAATTAAGGTTCGTTATAGTTAGTATAAGAAAGCCAATAGTAATCACATTACAAAGTATTGTTTTATCTTTTAATGCAGAATTTTATTTGGGTTTTATTTTAAATCTAATTATTTACTATCGTTCCAACCACAATCACCCTATTTTAGCCCTTATTGTTGAGATCTAATTGCCTAAACCTTCCACTGTGTCATATGTCAGATTAATTTTTCACATTTTGCTTTATTAATCATTGCAAACTACATAGTTTTTTATCTCTAGAAAAACATGACTAATGGAAGCTAATTTTCTAATAGGGCCATCGACAGTTTCCTTAAAATAAATAGCAATGCAGCTACAGGCTGCTATCCTGAACATAATAGTATTTCAGACATAACACTTTCATATAAGAAAACAAATTAAAATGCATCGAAAGGGGAAATTCCATGCTTACTTATCTAACACAAGCAACCACTCAAAGCTCAAGCAAAGAAATGCTTCATTGATAGTTTTCATATTTTGCTTCACTAACCGGTCAAAATAAGTAAACTTTTACCTTGACTTTGGTTTTAAAGAAATCCTCTCTTGCAAACCAAGACCTATGAGAGCTAATCGTCGACATGAGTAATCGACAAACTTCTAGCCGAAATCAGGCAGCAGAAACCTAGGCAGTTATACTGGCACAACATCTCCACACATAACACAAACAAAACAAGAAACACAATAAGAAAGCATTTACAGAGGACATTTTATGCTCGTCTCCATATGCATAAACAAAAACAACTCATTCAACAAAGACATTCATTTATATATTTACAGCTACAGATTTATGATTCCATCCATAGGTTTTGGGATCACACTTCATTAATTATTACTAAAAGCATGAATACCATACTGAAACTATTTATCTCAACATGAACAGAAAACAATGAACCTAAAGCTTAACTAAATACTAATGCAACTACACATGACTTAAGATTAAACACATTAAAACTGAAATTAAGCCAACTTATGAAATAGAAGCATTCGATTATACCTCTTGCAGAAGGGTCCCATCAAAAGCATTGAAAATCCTAACAAGTGTCCCCTTAGTGCTCGCTGTGGCGAGCATCTGCCCATCCTGCGTAAGCGCAAAGCATGCAATTCTCGAATCATGAGCCATAATATACTTAGTCCTCTTCGAAGCATAATGCTCAACCCTAACTTGCCCTTTCTGCAACCCAGGACAAACCAACACAAAATTTCCCGCCACCTGAGATACCGCACACAATCCTTTTGCATTGACAATCGTCTCAATCTGATGCAACAGCTTCAAATCCGAGAAATTATACACATATATCTTCTGCTCTAACACGACCACAATGCGATCTCGCCGGAGCTTCACGGCGCGAACTTCAGACCGAAAGGAAAGCTCCCCGATGCAGCGGCTCTGATGATCATCCCAAATCATGACCTTGTTGAGCGCGTACTGGGGATCGGGGCCGCCTCCAACGAAAGCGAGGATGTTGCTGCGAAAGAGCATTTCAACGACGCCAATTCCGCCGCCGTTGTCGAAGTCACGGCGGAAGATTTCGCTGAATGGATCGCAGTTGTAGATGCGAAAGCCGTGGGATGTTCCAGCGGCGAAACAGCCGGAGTCCTGATTGAAGGAGACGTGGAGGAGAGATGGAGATGGAGAGAGATTGTTAGGGTTAGGGTTAGGGTTCTGGAGAAGAGGAGGAGCGATAGAGGAGAGAGAGTGAGAGTAATTTTGTCCTTCTTCTTCTTCTTGGTCGTCTTCATGGGGTTCTTGATGTTTTTGTTCGTCTTCCATTGGAGAGGCTTGAGAAAGAAATGATGGATTAGGGATAGAGTTAGGGTTAGGGTTAGGGTTAGAGCTAGGGTTTGGCCAGGAGAGAGATGAAGGTAGGGTGGTGAGAGCGGCCATCGACTGATCGATTTTGCATTCCGGAGCCGGAACGATTTGGAGAAGAAGAAGAGGAAGAAGGGAAAAGATCGATTCTTGTGCGCAATTACGATTGTGCCCTTTTCAGTAAGACATTCTCGGTATATCATCAAATTTTTTTTTTTAAAAGAAATACGGCCAAATGAAATTTATTAAAAAAAAAAAAACGTGAGCATGAAAGTGAGGATAAAAGTGAAGATACAACAAATGTCGGCACAGATGACAATAGCTCTTTGCCCCTTAATAATGCAGGAGTTCAACATTTTACAGAAACGAAGAGACATTTGCTGGGAAACCCCCACAATATATAAACCCTACAATGTTCGATTCAAATTAATCGGAACAAAATCTACAATGTTCGATTCAAATTAATCGAAACAAAATCTCAAATATTATAAATCATATAAAAAAATGTGAAAATATTCTATTACTTGAACAATGCTAAGGAACGTTTATAATCATTCTCTCATACTACATTTTTTAATTTCATTTTATTATTGTTAGCAATTTTATTTTATTAAACTCGAAGTCTTCTAAAAAAAAGGTTAAATATACCTCAAAAACCAAATAAATCGATTCTCACATAATCTTATGGGACAGATGTTTTAAAAGTTATTTTTATGTAACTTTTTAATTATCTCTACCAATTTCAATTTAGTCAAATTTAAAAGAATTTAATGCTTATTTATATAAATTACTATGTAGCATTGGTCTATCTAATTATCAACTCATTTGATTTATTTAATATTATTTTAAATATTTTTATAGTAAAGATCCAAAAAATAATAATAACAACACTGATGATGTTTGCCACTTTTTGTTAAGAAAAAATAAATTTATCGAAAAATGCTATTTTTCATTTAAAACAAAAAAGAAAAAGAAAAAAAAATATGTTTGAAATAAAAATATAATTAACTTCGTTATTCTCTTCATTTCTCTTGGGTCGAATTTCGAAGTGTTTGGATTTTTAGCACCAAAAAATTTAAGAAATAAACATATTTTTAATTAAATGCAAACTCACATCGTCTTAAATTAAAGTTAAAACACATCAATATTGAGTTTCACACTAGGATTCAATACCAGGTTAATTCAACAGTCACGCTATGTACTTGAATAGCATTGATTGTAAATGGAGTCAAAGAATGAGGGCATTTCTGTCCTGTTCCACACAACCCCCCCTCCCCCCGGGGGGCCCCAAAAAAAAATCTCAAAATGGGGGAGTTATTCGTTGAGTTGGCGTGATGAATAGTAATGAGAGCCGCGTGCAGACAGTAAAGGCAACTTCCTTCGCTTCGTCCCCACGCAAACAACCACGGCCACTCTGGGCCCCAACGCAAATAATTTTTGTCTTTTTTTTTTCCTCTTTTTTCAAAACTTATGTTGCTTAAAAATATAATAAAATTGATGAAGAAATGTTCAGAAAAAATAGAAAATATAGAAATTCTTCAATATATTCATTCATTCACCTTGGAGAAAAAACAAAACAACATGCTGGTAAAGAATTTTTCTTGAAAAATTGGAAATTATAGTTGAACAATGCAGAATTGGATTTAGACACGATCATTAGTGTCCACAGATAATCCGCACGAGGTGAATATATACTCATTTTTCCGGAAGAAAATGGGGGCTCATACATGAAGATTTAGCACGTACCAGTTTGATTCTGATGCGGAACGATTTGCTCTAGATTGAGTGTGTTACTACCGAACTATTTCTGGTCTTGGAGTATTTCATTTCCCCAAGATTAAGTAATCTGTAAAAAGATGCCATTAATTTAGCTCCTAGTGACTGGCCAGCTCTGGCTAAGCACTGTTACAAACCATATGGGAAACACCAGACTGACTCAGACGCGGACCCACTTAGATCAGACAACCAGAATCTTGAAGAGACCAGCCTTGTCTAGCGAAACAACTTAGGTTCCAACATGATGGAATGAGGCTACATTCTACATTGTTATTCATTCGCTTAGAACAACCGACCATGCAACACTTGAGAGGAAATAATAAGCTGAATGGTTGCAAAGAGGAGGGTAAAAATTTAGTAACTCACAAATTTCACCAAGATCAGACAAACCTCATATTAGGTTCCAGTCAGGGAGAAATATGTACATAGGATGATGGGCTGATCGTATCCCACAACAAGAACCTGTTTCCTGACAATGCCAACAGATTACATATTTACACATTTCTTTTCAAAGATTTTTTTTTTATATATAAAAACAAAAAGAAAGGTAATGTGCAGAAATCTTTTCCGTGAACAACTTTAGCAGAAGAGCTTCACCAGGAAATGCAGGCTAGAAATTAAGCCATTCCAAAGTTTCTTAGTACAGGTGCTCACAGCCAAAACAAGATAAGTTGGCAAGAATGGACCTCATTACTTTAAAAGTTGCACCTTTCAATTATATTGCCAGCAATTACTTCATGTCAAAGTTTGGACCTAATACAGACTTTGGGTAGTGTTAAATAAGTTAGGAACCCCAGTATCCATACCATGGGTAGTGAATACGTATCCAATGTCCAACTTCAAGATCGACATCACCACAGATTCGTGAATTAAATATAACTACCATGTTCTTCTGTTCATTTTCCCATGCTTCAATACTTTCTCGGAATTGCTGATTCTGCATTAAACAGGCAGATTGATCAACCTTGTTTAGCATAATCAAAACAGGCATGCACAAGCTGACAACAAGAGAACGCAGCTAAAAAATGCACAGAATAAGAATATGGCTTGCACTGCACCACTAGCTCAATAAAACAAACACAATTCTCATAGAAAAAAGCCAATGAATGTCCCACTTACAAGTACATATAAGCAAGAAGCAAAATTCCATAACCTAGTATCAGGAGATAAATATCTGTATCACATCTGTTGTCAACAATGGGATACAGTAACCAACTCTGAGACACAAATTTAGGTTCACTTGAATTTGGTCACAGTTATCACAAAACGTTTTCTCCTGAGGATAAGATATGAGAGCAAAGAAGTCACGACACTGAGCAATCATTAATTTATCTCACCCTCTTGACATTTCTCCCACATAAGCGCACATTTTCACTAGCATTTCAATTAAAAAGTCATATAAAAGCATCTTGCAAAAATTTTTATTTGTTTGTATTTTGATCTAATGCAAATCAATGGAGACTTGCTATTGTCACAGTGCGAACAAGACAGAAATAACATTAATACAAAATTCAAAACATTAAACTGACCTCTGTGATTTCATCAAGTGAGCAATGGCAGACTGTCAGCTTTGCATCCAAGTATTTGGACAAGATTTTCACATCGAGGCAGGTTGCTTCATCTAAAAATATAACAAAGATAGTTAAATTCCGGAAACAATATGCAAATAATTTTCATGCTATTCATGATGCTGTCTACACATGTCACTTTCTTCCTTTATTCTTGAAAAATGTTCAGCTCAGCTATCTCTGCCAATTTGGCTATAATTAAAAGATATTGGCATTTCCCACAAGACTCAGAGACAAGTTGTTTTGGGCAGGGTATTGTCCCATCTTCGAATTTTGTAGGGAGCTATCCAAAGTGGCTGGGCCTTTGCACCATGGTCAAATTACATGTCAATCCTGTAGGTTTCCAATGACGTTGGGTCTTGTTGCCTATACTTCATGCCTAGTTGTCATTGTAGTGGGGATAGACCGCGCCTTGTTGTCTAGTTTGCATTTCAATGGACCCAAAGAAAGAGGATAAAAAAGGATAAACATGAAATAAAACCTTTAACAATCTCATGGGTTTGCGACTTGTTCATGAAATGCAGATCTCTTTCCCTTTCCCTCTGCATGACCTGCTGCAACTGCTGAAACAATCCAGAGCTGCAAAATGAAGTAGAGGTCATCCGAGTGCATTTCTTGTTTGGAACTAAATTGTGCTAATACAAAATATTTGCAATGATGAAGTCCAATTTTCTTGCTTACCCCAATAGTTTTGGTGCTTGAAGGAAAAGTTCCTCATTCAGAGAAGAAGCATCCAGAGCTTTCTGAAATAGACTGGCCATGTTTTGCCTCCTAATATCTTCAAAGGCAGGCTTAGGATTTTGATTGTTGGCCTGGATAGAAGGTTTGACAGCCTGTATAAGATTGAAACACCATCAAGTCATAAAATTGGATTCGTACCTCATCGCCACTTGATGGCTCACTGCTCATGTACTCAGTGGAGTCTTCACCGCTCAGGTTTCTATCACCCAAATAACTTAAATTGTGCTTTGCACCAAGTTGCACACTTTTTCCTTCTGATCCATTACACTACAGCAGTGGATAACTGTGAAACTGGCAGTTGTCAAAAATATATTAAAAAAGATTGGTGAAAGAATCATACCATTTTTGAGTTCCCTTCTAACGAAACACTATTATCCTGTATATTATTTAAAAGTTCAACCACAGAATGCTTGGTACATCCATTTCCAGGAGGTACTATTGCAGCTGACACCTTAAGAGCCTCTGATTGAACTCTCTTTCCCTCCAGAGAATCTTTAAAAGACTTGACAACTGAAGGATCCATAAATTCATGTCCATGTTTTTCAGCTGCTTGTTGAACCTTGGAAGATTTCTCCTCAGCATGAGGTAAGGTTTGCAAACAATTTTCTTCATTCTGTAGATGTAATCGGAATGAAAATTGGGGCTTGAATTTGCCTCGCCCACCTACATTAGTTGTTAGTAACACAAATGTTTAACATGATCAAACAGTCTAGTCAACTTATAAGCCCATTTCACATCTTCTCTTGGATTGATTTTCCAGGTTGAGCATTAGGAATCAAATCATCATAAGCAAAACTTTTAGGATTACTTCTTGTCCAGGTGGTTTCATTAGTTTGAAATTTTGGTTTTTGGTGGGATTTCATCAATTGGAAAATGGGACTTGGGAGAATTTTTGAGGAAACGAACTGCATCTCCAAAATGGGTTTCAGTGGTCATCAAATCATTGTCAAGACAATGATTTAGCTATTATTTATTTTGAATTCTCTATGATGAGTTTGTTTTACCACACTATTAAACCGTCCAGACAAGGGAAAATATGTTCGAGGAAAATGCTTTCAGGGAAAAACTTTTCCCAAAAAAATATTTTCCTTCGCACGGTGATTTTCTGTGCAACAAACAGACTTCAGCTCCATGCCAGATAAGCACAACAACAGCCACACATTATTTAAATAACTAACATCAGAAGACAAATCAGCAACCATAAAAGCATGAGAGAAGAGCCAAATAACGAAACCAGGAAGAATGCATAAAATTAGAAAGGCACTATACAATAACAAGTTTTTTGTAGCTCAAGGTGGTCCTTGTTTGGACAAAAATATAACAGAGGCACTAAAAACATTAGCATTGAGCATCACCTAGAAAGGAGGGCAGAGATAAGTACCTTTCCGGATTTTGTTTGCTTTTTGATAAGTAGCAGACTTTGAGGAACACCCAACATTCTCATCAACACTAAGTGGAATTTTGGCACTGAACTTCTCAGATGATGAAATGCAACAATCATGCCAATTGTGTGGAAAGTCTTCCTTTTCTGTTGCACCAGAAATTAAAACAATACCTTGTCATGCTTATTCCCGCAATATTAAATAAAATACATGCGTATCCATGTATATTATACAAATCTCAGACCAGTTTTCTTCTTGAAATATGAATTGAATGCCAGCAGCACACTTTGGCCAATAAATGAGATTAATTAGTTCAAACATTTATGGCATGGCATGCCCCATAAAAAATTCCATAAATAACCAATAAGGCATTTAGTCACTTAAAGAGGATTGCTTTTAAGATCACTTTTGAATCCTATATATACATGACAATTTGTTCATATCTAAGTTGTCAAATCCCATAGGAAGCTATAAGACACACACTATAATATGGGAGAGGACAAGGTCTGCAAAAATGATTTATGGCCTATAAGGTTAACACTAACAAGTGCAGATGTTGCAAAGGATCAACTCTTTCTCCGTATTCCTAGTGAAGATATAAAAAGGTACATCGTTGAAAACCTAAGGCAACAACAAATTGACGAGTTGAATTCCAAAAATTTAGTAATTCTCCAGGTTGTAGATGAAAATGAGGGCATGTATGGTGTGATGGAGTTAAAGAAGGTTGGAGACCAATTTTCTCTCGAAGGTTGGAGTTCTTTTAATGGCTTGAGAAAAAGAAAGCTCAAGACTGGAATGCAAGTTGGGTTAAATACAACATCTGGTTATATAAGATTTCAAGTATTAGAGGGAAGAACTATTCAAATTCGGTGTCCTTGCAGCAAAATATCAACAATAGAGTAGAATAATCCCCACCAACAAAATATATATATATTAACAAGCTACAGTTAGAGAGCTCTGTAAATTAGGCTAAGGTCAAATTACAACCAGTTTTTAACTTTATGTGCAGCATTATCGTGTTACAAAAAGCTTAAATCTTTGAATTCTTCTTCTCAATGTCATTTTGCAAAAATATGTTCAGGCCAATGAAAGGATAAGGCCAGACCACAAGGTGTCTAAAGTTTGCACAACCAATTGTTTCCCAAGCATCCAATGTACTCTTGAAATGAGCTACCATCTTTGCCTGGTTAAGCATACCATGTTGACTCACAACATGCAAAAATCAGAGATGCACATCATTTACCACCCCACCAGTCAATGATGAGATTCTCTCAAATGACACCATTTCTTTGGTTGAGTTAATACTTAAACACCTCTATCAATATATTTCCTCAAACTTAAATAAAGCAGCAGACATCATGCCCTGAATTACTTCATAGAATTAGATATGATGCCACAAAAATCAAGCAATCTTAATGACAGTAGATGTACTCAATTCATTGATTACAGAGTAAATAGTTAATTTATTAACCAACACTGGGAAAGTTTCAAAGTTCAAACTGTTTTCTAGTTTGAGTCTTCACTGTGTCCAGGGTTGGCATTCTTTTCTCACCCTTTTAAATACAATTTATTGCAATCTTGAAGTATGGTTCTATTACAAAAACCATGGAACACGAATAAGGCTTTAGTATATCACGTTACCATGTCATTTGAATGAAACATTGTGAACATAATTTGCTTTATAATGAGAAAATAAAAGTGAGGCTAACAAAACAGTGGAAACAAAATGAGGCCCAAAACCCATGCTACAGAATCAGATTGAGGTACTGAAGTGTGATTTCTTATTGTAGTAATGAGTTTTAATAATCCATTTTATGAGCATGGAACAAATGAACCATATTTCGAGAATGCAGCTACACATCCCCAAGACTTTAAAGAAAAGCACGCTATTGCCACCTCGTGAGATGCATCAAAACATGACCTAGATTACTCTTAGAAAATAAAAGTTCAATTTTTTGCAGAGCAATAGGAATAAGCTAAACCACTCTCTTCTTTCCACCTTATTTAATATCATACCTGCAAAAATATGACATGATATAACATCTTTTCTCACAACCTCATGTGACATGATCCTACCTCCCCCCTTTAATTCTGGATAGTGGATACATTTTCCACTTGAATGCAATAATTTTTAATTGTGCATTTATAAGGATTCTTTTGAACATCACTCAATCATCCCAGTTTAATCCTTCCCATCTTATCCTCGATTTAAGTTATGCCTTTACTTATTCGAAGATACATCTGTCATTTCCTCAGCCCAAATCAAAAACGATTATCATTCTCTATGTGTCTGTGCCTGACTATTTCCAATGTGTCCATATGCGTGCGCTTGTGCTTGTGCCACATCGGTCATGCCGGTCATGGGAAACTCTTCATGGCTTATAAATAGTTTTATTTGATTCAAACTAATAATCCAATCTAATATTAGTACACACTCAAACAAAGGACAATTAAGAAGGAAAAATGAATACTAAGCTCGGACTTAGATCATACCTCTGAGGTTTTCAAGCTGAGATTGAATGTCCATCCCAAAATACTATCCAAAAAAAAAAAGGACAACTAATGAAAATGACATGTAATTAACGACGAAGAACCGACAGCATTTCCAAGAACAACGTAAAATGAAAGAAAACTCTTAACCTTCTTCTCAGACAACGCGACGCAATTCCCGTTCCAATCGCGATGGCGATCATCTTCGTCCTCATCTATCGCACCAGAATTCAAATTAAAAACACCGACTCACCGAATTCAAAAGGAAATATGTCAAGATCTCAAGAAAAAACTTCTGAATTGAGCTGATTGTGGGATACATGCACAAGTACACTCACACATACATACATAAGGATGCAATTTTGAAAGTGATTGTAAAGTAAAATTTACCTGAAATGCTCTGATCAGATTCACCGAGTCTTCTCATTTTTTCTCCCTGAAATTTGAAATTTAGAATGAAACCCTAACCTAAGCTCAAACCCTCCTTTTGCCGGGATCGCGGAAGTCACTTCGGGCTGCTTGATCGGGCTTGGCGTGGTTTGTGCCCAAGCCCAGAAGGCCCATTACGGACCATTTGATGATCCTAATATTTCTTTATTTGTGAAAATAGAAATAAAAATATTCTTTTGATAAGTCATTTTCCTCACAAAATCTTATCTTGAAAACACTTTTATTTTATTTTATTGATTGTGGAAAAATTTTAAACTTACTATGAAAAAAAAAGTAACGAGAGAATTTTATCATTTAAGAATATAATTTTATTCGAATCAAATTTAGTTAATCTCTATTTTGTAACCCTAATCGTATAAAATTTTGAATTTAAATCATAGATAATTAAAAAATAAAGTGACGCTAGTGTGATGCTAATGTGCTCGATTAAATCATCAAAATTGGAAATACTATTGAGTGAACCCTAGAAGTATGATTTTTTTTTCTTTCTCTGTACCAAAATTAGAATTTTCCTCTGATTGTTTAAATGTATAAGACTCGAATATTTTGTTAATTAGATAAGCTAAAAATTGATAATTACCAAATACTCATTTTTGGGGAGGGGGTTTGGAGCAATTTTTTCATAGTGTTAATTATAAAAACAAATATTTCACTTTTTTTTATTATATCAACCGGTATTTAAAATCATATTCCGACAAATATTTCACTTATGAAATATCGAAACATATAACCTAACAAATATACACACAAATATAATATCAAAATATGTAGTAGTCAAGCAAAAATAGAAAGAAACTCAAAGTTAAATGAGTTTTGAGGAAAATGGTACTAAAATGTCCAACTTTCTCAGAATGTCTTATGTTGTACATAATATTCTCATTTAAAAGGCCAAGCAAAAAAAAAAAAAAAAAATGAAGTATGTGTGATCATAAGCCTTTTGATTTTATACTATTTTTTTTTAATAAATCATCGTTATCCGATAATAATATTAAATTTGATTAAATTCGATTCGAATTAATTTAAACTTTTAAGAAATAAAATTCTATAAGTACTTTTTTTATTATACATAAAACTCAAATTCGATATTTTATTTAAGGAAAATCAGTGTTCAACTATTGGACTAACTAGATATTAGTTGATATTAACTTTTTTTATATATAGAACGGTGTTTCACATATTCTGAATTTATCAAATAAAAATGAAAAAAAAAAGTTTTGCCCTGAAGTGGCTGCTAAGCATTATATATTAATTTTATATAGTTTGGAAAAATTGAGATTAAATTTTAGACGATGTTTTTTAAAAAAAAAATAGTATCTAATGCAATTAAATTTTATTCTTTTTTATTAAAAATGATTTCCACATATATTGTTTTTGTATTAAAAATTTACCATTTTACTGAAAATAGAATAAATAAAATAAAAAAAAATGGAAATAAATTAATGTAGGTTTAGATTTTTTAAGGGTCTTGATTAGCTGCCATACTGGCTAAGCGGAGACAAGTTTTCTTAATTTGCTGCGTGCGTGCACCCTCTGGCTTTTTACAATCTTACACCAAACGATAATCGCAGCCACTAATCACATCAAACGGTGTGATTTTGAACCCAGTGGACGCAATCAACGGGTATGATGGCCAAAAGTAAATCAATGTAATAATCCCAGATGCAGCTGGGGTTTTCCAAAATCCCGCGCTATTTGAAATCGTGACGCCAATAAAGTTAACCTTTTTACTATTAAACATCAATTCCGAGGAGAGAGAGAAAGAGGGAGAGAGAATTTTGGGGATTTGGGGAAGAAGCAGAAGATAAACAGAACTTGGTGGAGGGAAAGAAAGAGGAGAGATTGATGAAGAGGAGAACACAGAGGAAGAAAATCGGAGGAAGGAGAAACGGCAAAATGAATGGAACAACATTAGCGAGTCATTTAAAGGTTCAGCTAGGGCACACTTCAAAATCCAACCTCTCTTTCTTCCAGAACCTTCTTCAATCCGAAACGAGTTCGCGTGATCTCAGTCACTCCTCAACTACCTCCGTCGATGTCGTCGACGCTGATGTCAATCTCGACGACACCACTCTCATTCTCAGTCAAGACTTCTTCTGGTACTCTATCTTTCTCTCCCCAATTCAATTTTTGGGCTTACCCTCCCTCTCTCTATTCAATTTTTAGGGCTTATTGATTTATTCTTTATTTATCGATGTGCAGCACTCCTGATTATATAACGCCTGTTGATCAAAGTGCCACCAAAAGTTTAGATTGTAATCAGGTAGGTATTCTTGTTCCGAAAAGATTTGATTGATTTTAGGTTTTTTGCATCATTGGATTTTTATTTTCCCCCTTTTCTTTCAGGAAAATCCATGCCCTAAATCTCCGGACAAGTTGAACACACTCAAAACCAAAAGATTTCGATTAGGTACCATTTATGGAGTATTATCAAGATGGTGTAACTAAGCTGATTTTCATTATCTATGCAGATTGAAGAATTCATTAGCTATTTTAGGCTTGGAATTCATTTAAGCGATGTAAAGTTGTTAAATTTCAAAATCCCACCCGCTAGTTTTATGATTTTGTTAATGATTTGATTCAACATTGTCTGTAAATCATCATTCGGCTTACTGTAACCTTAAAACCTAGAATCCTGATTTCAACCACCATGCCCTTGTGTGCATATTGGTGTGACGAAGTAAGAGAATAGAGGTAAACATGCTGAATGATCGACTGAACAATTAAGTTCATTACATGTTACTTTACTCTGCATCTCAAGCAGAGAATTCCAAAGACTTGGCGTATGCTTGTAGGTGTCCTAGACTTGGCGCCCCTGAGTTGTGACCTTTTAAACGAGTGATTACAGATGGAAAGACATGAAATCATGGATATCAGAATGATAACACCTCCAACGTTATATTTGCAGAATGTTAGGAATGTTTGTATGTCATCAAAGCCAAACTTGTTTGGTGAATGTTGTTCTGACCACAGATTTGCTTTTCCATGTGAGGCATCCATATTTAGGGTGCAAATCATAAGGAGAATCAACCTTCATTCACTAATACCTCAGTATTGGCCTGGCACATATTATAAGTAGTAGTAACAGTCAACAAAGAGATTCTTGCAAATTCTAATTGTTGGCCTTATTCCCAGTGTTAAGAATTGTGTTAGTCCCTAAATTCTTTCCCTGTTGGATCATTAATCTGAACCTAGAGATATGAGGATTCTTTACCTTGTGTCTTTGTCCTCAAAGGCTGCATTTCTATTTCCTTTCATTTTCTGATTCCTTGTAATTTTTTTTTTTTTTTTTTTTTTTTACACATTCAGATGATAATTTGGTGGATTCTTCGATTCCAACATTTTCATGTTACCAGCAAGCACTGGAACTAGAAAATGATACATTGGATCTGGACGAATTCATGACAGAGAGTGCAATAATAAATGGATCACAGACAAAGCGCAATTATGTTTCACAATCTGCTGTGGCCTTACGCTGCCGGGCTATGCCCCCTCCCTGCATAAAGAATCCTTATTTAAAGTATACTCCAGACCCGGATGGAGATCGTTTTGGATATCAACGAGCAAAATATGCAGGTAGTAAGAAAGTGTAACAATTTTCCTTAACTAAGCCATTCATTTTGTTAACAGTAGGAAGAGTCACATCTTTCAATTATGTTGTTACCATTTGATTGCTACGACTTTTTCTAGTTTAGCTAAATGCCATTGAATAAGTGACGAGGCTTCATACATTTTTATCCATCTTTTGCGAACTTGTTATACAAACATGCTATATACTGCAGGGATTTTTTCTGCACTTGTTGATGGGGATGGGCTTTCACGATACCGCACAGATTTCCATGAGCTAGAGGTACAACCTCACTATGATAATGTCCCAAATTTTGCTGAAACATGGATTCTATGAAGGCTTTGTTGCATTATCTTCATGTCAATTTTGGGTGCTTGACTTGTTTGTCACTATCTTATTCTCCATTCTCCATTCCAGCAAATTGGAAGTGGAAACTTTAGCCGCGTTTTCAAGGTCTTGAAGAGAATAGATGGTTGCTTGTATGCTGTGAAACAAATCACACGGCAGCTGCATTATGACACAGAAAGGTAGCTTTTCCATCCATTGTTCTCTGTTGATGTATGCTGGCATCCTGTATTAATTGCCTTGCTTATGCGACATATTGTGCAGGAGCAAAGCTTTGATGGAAATTCAAGCTTTGGCTGCTCTAGGTTTGGATCAGTAACATCATCTATGCTTCCATATCGGTTCAATGGACACAACAATAGGACTAATTTTCCATCTAACCCAATTTTCCGTCCTTTTACTTTTAGGATCTCATGAAAACATTGTTGGGTACTATTCATCCTGGTTTGAGAACGAAAAACTCTATATCCAGATGGAGCTCTGTGACTGCAGCCTATCCGTCATAAAATCCTCACATACACTTTCAGAAGGGCAAGTACTTGAAGCAATGCATCAGGTTATAATTTTACCAAATTTTAACTTGTTAGATTGAGATTTTTCAAATTTTAGTCTATAAGCAATGCCTAATTTATGTATCATATATCATAGCAAGGGCCTCAGTTAAATATAATTCACTGACATAAAGAGTGGCTGCCAAGAATTACACTGAGATATATGCCATCCATTTTGATGTACTTAAGTAATATAATTGCTGCGTGAAATTGTTTGCTTAATTGCCTAATTGCCTCATTTTAGAGTTGCTGGTTCTCTGGTCCCTTGTAGCTACTCCTCCCAAGGGAAAATGCTATGTAAAAAATTATTATCTTCCATATCCTAGTCTTGATAATTTTGGCAATGACAGGCAGACTTAAAATGATGGAGCCATTTCACTTAAATTGTACCTGAGATCAAGTTGCAAATCCTCAAAATTTAAACTTGGTCCATCCTTGAGTTTGCAGTACCTCTAACCTCTGACAGGATTTTATTTCAAACTCGTGTCTTAATTTAGCATGACTTTTTAATTTGAATTATTGTTCCTCTTGATTACCATGGAAAAACCACGTGGATTTGATTTGGAAGTTGTCTTAAGAAGCCAGTGTGATATGGTTGCATGCATATCACTTGCTCAGATTTTGATGTTTTCTTGATTCATATTCCTGATATATGTAAAGTTTCCTACAGATTGCCATGGCATTGCAGTTTATACATGAGAAGGGAGTAGCTCATCTTGATGTGAAGCCTGATAATATTTATGTAAAGAATGGTATTTATAAGCTTGGTGATTTTGGTTGTGCAACTCTCTTGGATGGGAGCCTGCCAATTGAAGAGGGGGATGCAAGGTATATGCCCCAAGAAATCCTGAATGAAAAGTATGATCATCTAGACAAGGTTGACATCTTCTCATTAGGAGCTGCTATTTATGAGCTTATTAGAGGGTTGCCATTGCCAGAGTCAGGGCCTCAGGTTTCAAATCTGAGGGAGGGAAAATTGCCACTCCTTCCAAGCTGTTCATTGCAGTTACAGAACGTAGTCAAGGTACATACGTAAACCATTTCTTGTCCATAATTGTTGGCAATGCCTTCTACTATACATCTTTGAGTTTTCATTTTCCTTTTGGCACAAAAGCTGTATTTAGCAATATAGTGTGCATGCCTTGATCAAAAACCACTTGTCGAAATACAATGTAAGTGGTGTAAAGAATTATTCCACCACGCACCGCGAAGTTGGTTCATCCTTTGTCATTTTATCTCCCACAACTGATAGATCTCATGCTGGTTGATTTTATTTTTTATTTTTCCATATTTTATCTGTAAGGTCATGGTGGACCCTGATCCAATTAGGCGGCCCTCCGCCAAAGACTTGGTGGAAAATCCAATATTTGATAGAGTCCAAAAAGTTGGAAAAATCCTGTAAGGTCCTTGTTCGTGCAATTATTCTGGGAGAGTTGGGAAAGGTTCAGCAGCATTATTTGTTTTGAATCATGTATTGTCCGACCATGAAGCCATTTCGTCTTCAGCCATTGACCCAGCAAGGCGGCAACAAAGGGAAAAGCCAACATCAAAATGGCCTTTGTTTTGATGGTTAGTTTCCTGGTAAAGCTTGCACCTGTACTATTTTCCCCCTCGAGTAAGGTGCAGATTTTGTAAATGGAACTTTGCAAAAATGAAATCAGTTTCATTATTTTTATTTTTATTTTTATTTTTATGGGATAATGAATGAATGCTTCTACATCCATCGATTTAAAAAAGCCCCTCTGCATGTTCTTGATGATTAAGTCTCAACGAATTACTATTACTCTTTAATTATGCACCGAACTTGTTAAACACATGCAATACTTTATAAATCACGCGTACAAGATAAATATAATAAGTAAATTTGCATGAACACAGGATCTTCCAAGTGCATTTCTAAGAATTGAATCCTGAACCTTGCATATGGAGAGACCGACTCAAAATCTAGTTGTGTGTGTACGGTTTGTGTTTTGTCTGTCACCATTGCTGCTCAATTTTGAGTCCTGGTCAGCTCGTGTCCTAAGATCT
Source organism: Dillenia suffruticosa (assembly GCA_033439265.1). Lineage (NCBI taxonomy): Eukaryota > Viridiplantae > Streptophyta > Magnoliopsida > Dilleniales > Dilleniaceae > Dillenia > Dillenia suffruticosa. The sequence goes on along the minus strand of JAVTVX010000020.1, from coordinate 24,094,257 downwards.
TGTATTATTGCACCGGATGAGCAATGTGATAAGCCTCCAGCCGCAATGCAGGAAAATCCTAAACCCCATAATTCAAAGTCTGAGATGTGATTAATAAAAATCTTAAATGCATAAAACAAACCTAGTGATGGCTCATTAGACAAAAGTGTTTGATACTATGAAGTGTCAAACATAAAGGAACTTAAAACCTATGTTTTTGAATCTCTTTCCTTGTTAGACATTGACATAAGATTTGTCTCTTAAATCCCAATATCCTGAACTGGACTTGCATATGCTCTGTCCAGTCAAAAATATTGTTCTTAACCTCTTAATCCACGGTAGGGTTTTTATTCATGATATGTTCTCCAATGTTAAATATTCAGCAAAAATTGAATTAGAGCAAGTTGACATGATGGACGAGGGGGAAAAAACATAGAGGGCCACTGCACATCTAAACCTAGGAATTAGAGCAAGTTGCTAGGCATAGTTATGGAGCATAGATCTCTGACAGCCATGAAAACTGTTAAGTTATCTTTATTTTCTTGGAAAATTTTGAAAAAAATTAACTCAAAAAAAAAAAGAGAGATTCAACTACTTTTCCTTGTAAATTTCCTAAAATCTAGAAAAATGTTTTCCACAATAAAAGAAAAATCCGAAACATAACATGTGAAAAATTTTCTTGAATTTTATTTTTTAAGCGAGAAAAGAAAGAAGGAAGATAAATATTATTATTATTATTATTATTATTATTTTTATTATTGGTATTATTATTGAGTTTTGACAATTGCATTCTAGATTCCCAAATCTAACCTACAACTTGGGTTGTCTTTCAGTGGACAAAATCCAAAGCCAACATCACCTACTACAACTAGTGCATTGGCCAAAACACAAAATCCAAACCCAACAAAATAATTGGGTTAAAAAGATCATACTTTTGCATCTTAAAGGAGTTGAACCCGACCTCTGAAATATCAAATGCAGACCGGCACGCACGCGTGACACGCTTCCTTTGCGCATCAAAAGTCTTAAACCAATGTCTTTGAATATCCTCCCCTGCCGCTTAGATCCGATTGATATAGTAAAATATGATAATAAATCTTTTAATCAAGATCATAAATTTAACTTACAATATAAATATATAACAGATTATATTAAGAAAATAAATTTTTTAAATAAGACATTATAAATCTTAAACTAAATTAATTAAAATATAAATTTAGATATCGATTAATACTGTGATATTCTCCGTCTCCCTCTGTCTCTCTCTCTCTCTCTCTTTCAAATTTTGGAGAGCCGAATGATTTGACAACATTAGATTGAGTGGCTTCTTACTCGAAGTTTAATGATCATGGACAGCAACATTTGGTTGGAAATATCAAACTCATATAATATTTTACTCAAATTATTATGATGTTGAGCTTTTTCTACCTTAAAAAATTGGCAAATTATTGAATTACTTCAATTAAATAAAATCGATTATAGACGATTGTGAAATGGTTTCCTTTCCTAATGACATATATGTATTGGGGGGGGGAAGCTTTTGCTTGGTATTGGAAATATGGTCAATTTCAAACTTAATCATACAATTATTAAATTGTCAATAATTGGATAAATAATAATCCCCGGCAAGAATTGCCAAATTCTCTTAATAAAGATGTTCTAGAAAATGATTTTTTTAGCTTTGTGTACACAACACATTTCACATTAACATACTTTTATGGACCATCTAAGCTACATGCATCCAAATGAGGTCCCATTATATTATTTAAATGATTATCTGAGTTGAAATTTGTAATATTTTATCTTTGATCGACAATCTTAATCTTTCTCTTTTTTTTTTTTTTTATATTATTTTATTATTTTTTTATACTATATTTTGGATATCGTCCGGTATCTGGGTTTCATCCTGACTAATTCAAACCGTAACTTCTTTTCGGAGGACGGATCTCTCAATGTGGAACGTTTTATACACATGAGAGTTCAATATTTTCGACGGGAATCAAATCTTGATCATATTTAAAAGAACTCAATCTCACATCCAATTAAATCAACCCACGTCGATAATCTCTCTCTCTCTCTCAACTATCAGTTCTCGGCCGTCATAAAATGATCGATCCCTCTAGCTCGCCCAATCAATGTCTTGTGCCGATATCCAAAGTCCAACCTTAAACTCACGGCACGCGTGATGTTTTTCTCATTTTTTTTTATTTGTTGAAAGAGTTTGAGTAGAAAAAAAAAATGAAAAAAATTCCTCAAACATATGTGAATGCGTTTACCTTAATTAACTGGGTGCGGATGTGTTTCGCTTGATATTTTTCTCATTTTTTTATTTGTCGAAAGAGTTTGAGTAGAAAAAAAAAAAGAAAAAAAATTCCTCAAACATATGCAAATGCGTTTACTTTAATTAACCGGGTGCGGATGTGTTTTGGTACAAACTTTCTTAGGTCTCCCAAACCCTCTTGGGATTAATATATGTAAGTTGAGGAAAATAAGGGAATCCCATTGGAGGATGACCATTTAGGAGGGCATCCTAAGTTTAATTATTTGTGTTTACTTTTATAAAATATTTTAAATTATTTAAATGATTATCTGACTTAAAATTTATATTTTTTTAACATTGATCGACAGACGTAATCTTTCTCTCTCTATCAACTATTAGTTATCGGCCATCATAAGATGATCGCTCCTTTGCTCACCCAATCAATATCTTGTGCCAAGATCAAAGTCCAACCTTAAACTCACAGTTTGCGTGATATTTTTTTCGATTTTTTATTTGTTGAAAGAGTTAGAAGAGGAAAAAAAAAAAAAAGTAGAAAAAAGGGATCGAACATATGAGAATGCGTTTACCTTAATTAATTGGGTGTGGAGTTATTTTGGTACAATCTTTCTTAGGTCTATGAAACCCTCTTGGGATTAATATTTGTAAGTTGAGGAAAATAAGAGAATCCCATTGGAGGACAACCCTTTAGGAGGGCATCCTAAGTTCAATTATTTGTGTTTGCTTGTATATTTTTTGGGGTCTTGTCTTATAAACTCACATGGAACCCTAGTCAAAGATGTATTTGATGGTGCCCCTTGTTCTCCATTCACACACTCTTGAAGGTTAAGATAGTATTCTTTATTTGGTATGCATATATTAATATTTGAGTAATCTTTTCCGGTTTATAATTTATCTAAATATATATTTTTTTCTTTCTTTAAATTTACTTATACAAATCATTTCTCTCTAAAAGTGAATGCATTTATTTTCTCTCTCTAAAAATATTAATTTACTTCATATTTTTCTTCCGACGCTTTTTATATTTTATCTCTCTCTAAAAGAAATAGATTTAGTTGATTCAGTTTTTTCTTCTTAAAACTAATCAAATTAATTCTCTTTTTCTAAAAATTATTTTAATTTACATTTTCTCTCTAAATGCATTTGATTTGAATTTTCTCTCTCTAAAAATATTAAATTGAAATTTTCTCTCTCTAAAACTAAAACTAAACACATTATTTTTAAATTTCTAAAAAAATCAATTTAATATATATTTTTTCAATTTAAACACAATGGCCTTAATTTCTCTCTAAAAATACAAAATTTTCTAACTATGCACATTAATGTTCTTTTTCTAAAAAAAAAAATTAATTTTTCATGTTTTCTCCTTTTAAACTCATTGTTCTTAAGTTTTCTCTCTCTAAAAATAAGCAAATCAATTTTTTTTCTCTAAAATATTAATTTGATTTATATTTTCTCTCTTAACATATTACTAGTAAATTTTCTTTCTCTAAAAATATCAAATTTAATTTTTCTCTCTAAAATCAAACATATAAATTTTCTTTTTCTAAAAAATGAAAATATATATCTCTAAACACATTGGTTTTAATTTTCTCTATCTATACAGCCTAAATCCAATTTTCTTATTTCTAAAATTAATTTAATTCAGATTTTCTCTCTCTACACTGATTATTTTAATTTTTCTTATTAAAAACACAATTTTAGTCATTTACTCTCTAAAATAAGGTATGTTAATTAAATTTATTTATTTATTTTTTTATTTTGAAAGGAGTAATACTTCTAATCTATTCAAAAATGGATATGCTTTACTCTCAATTTGGATTTTTTTTTTTTTTTTTTTTTTTTGTTACAAGGAGGAAAGAAAGAAAACACAATCAACCTCTAAGAGAGGTCATGCCACTCGAGTCTCTTTTTAAAAGACGAAGAATCTCAATAGGAAGTGAGTGGAATAAGTGAACCCCAGGAGGGACCTTATGACCCAACTTCACAATAGCATAGGCACATGAATTTCCTTTCCTAGGGACATATTGAACATCTCGGATTGAGAGTTTCCAAATTAATCTTTACACCCTCTCAATAAATGAGAATTGGGATGAGAACTTGAGCTATTAGACTTTAAGTCCTTAACCACAGGAATCTAGTTCAAGGATCACAGGAGAAAATTGATGGTTCATCAAGATTCAGAGGCCCCACAGATGGCCCGTAATTCTGCAAGGTTGTGGTTGACAATTCCCAAATTGGCTGTATAACCAAGGACCCAGAAACCATGCTCATCCTTGAGAAGACTACCTACTCTACCATATCCTGAATGTAAACAAACATAACCATCCGTATTTAGTTTAAAGCATCCAAATGAAGGAGGGCATCAACTAATCCATCGACCCCTCTTATATGGAGGAACTCGATTTGAACTAGCAGCCACAAACGAATTTCAAGCATAATCTATTGCAAACTAAAGGGTTTTCTCCAACTGCAATCTGCTTCCCTAAAAAACTGTGTGACATCTAATTTTCCACAAAGCCCACAACAAGGACACAAAAAGGAGAGACCAAGGGAGGTCCATATGAACGGCATGGGAACAACAGTTAGTTTTCAATCAGGCAAAAATATCCTCCACTGAGAATTTCAATCGGTGGAGATACGACACCCCAAGCAGTAGTTTCCAAGCCCACCGACTCTTAACATAGTCTCTCAGAATGTGAAATGTCGTCTCCTCTTTCGAACGCCTCCGAATTCGCTTATAATTAGTCAACACTTGGTTATGAGCCACTGTCCATAAAAAGAATTTTATTCTTTGGCATTTTAATTTCCACATCCAACTCCAATCAAGAGATCCTTGATGACTCACTTCCTCCATGGTCTGTAAAGATCTATAGGCCAAGCTAATCGAGAAGCACCCATTCAACTCTTTACCCCAACACATCTTGTCCTCGGCCTAAAAGTCTTTTGGAATCGGAATCCCACGAATCTCTTTCACTCGTTCATGAGGTAGAGGAGAGGAAAGTCTGTCATTATCCCAAAGGCCTTCAGAGGTAACAAAGTGATTAACCTTAACATGAGCCTCCTCCCGTAATGCCTCCTCCCTTCTCGAGATCAAGGGTTGGGATCCTACTTAGATATCTGTCCAAAAATTAATCCCAGATCCATCTCCAAGTTGCCATCTAATCCCCCATCTCAACACATTCTGGCCCGTAAGATACCCCTCCACATGGTCGAACCACCTTTGGTTTGGTTATGATTAAGCAGGTTACTCCCATGTAAATACTTCCCTATCAAACCTGACACCATAACACAGAATTCTCATTTATCAATTTCCAGCCCAACTTAGCAAAGAAAGCCCGATTGATATCTCGGCTCTTTCGAAGACCCAGGCCCCCTTGATGACAAGGGCAAACCATCTTTCACCCCACATTATGAACCCGTTAATGGGCATCTGAGTCCCCCAAAGAAATCTACAGCTCCATAATTCCGGCCGGTTACAAGTAACTTTTGGAACCCAGGCTACTTGTATCACATAAGAAGGGATCAATGAAGTAATGGCCTGAATGAGTTTCACTCTATCCGTCATACTAAGAAGTTTTGTCTTCCACTCTGCCACTCGATTTGCAACCATTTCCACAAAAAAAAAATTGAATGCTAGCTCAAACCCGCCAGTGAAGTAAAAGGACTCCCAAGTAACAACCCAAGTCAAAGGTTAGCCGAAATTTGCAATGAGCAGCCAGCTAGCTGATTCTTCAAAGAAGCCGGGCCGAGGAGACAAATAACTTAGCTTTTGATGGGTTAATCTCAAGCCCACTGTATACAATCTAAAACAGAATGAAGGCACCTTGGTTTAGCTTCTGCCATTTGAAATCAATATGAGGAAAAAAAAAACATTTGAAATTATATTTTACTCCCTGGTTGAGAAGACTTATCGGCACCTTGGTGCAAAGAAAAAACATCTGAAATCACTGATGAAGTAACTTAGATTTGATGGGTCTTCCCACAGAATGAAGGCACCTTGGTTTAACTTAGATTTTGGTAAAACCTTTTCTCCCAGTTTGGAAATGTTTTTACTCCCACCATAATATATCTAATTTGAATTTTGTATATCAATATGAGGGGAAAAAAAAAGAAAAAAAATAATCCGAAGAAACAATCTTTAGACCCTTTTTTGCCTTATGACAAACCCTATCTAAAATTAATGGGAAGATGAGAACCTTTGCTAAGAAATAATGTCAACTTTGATCATTTTTTTGTAGGAATCTGTTTCATAGTTTGCATGTCTTAATCATCATCCTTTGTTTGCTTAAGAAAGTAGCATAAAAAAAAAAGAAAAAGAAAAAGAAAAAGAAAAAAAAGTACGTGGTATCTTACATAGGAACCATATGATTCATTTTTTTTTTTTTTTTTTGGAGACTGAACCATATGATTCTTCAATTATCAGGCGCGCTCTAAAAGAAAAGTTTTAATTTCTTTAATATGATTTCGAAAGCTTTTCCTTTCCTATAAATAACCATTCAACTCCTCCCAAAGGCTATAGCACTTCTTCAACTCTCTCTCTCTCTCTCTCTCTCTCTCTCTCTTTCAAAAATGTCAAGTGACGTAGTAATTGAAGAGCACAAGGAGGAAGAGAAGCAAGGAGTGTTTGAAGAAGGATCATTGAATGGAAGAAAAGCTTCATGGCTAAAGCTTCGTCGTGGTGACTCCCTTGACATAGAATCCAGCCATGTTCGCGGTCATCCTGGCCATAGCTTCAAGGTCTCTCATAATCCGAAGCCTTTACAGTAAACACACACACACACACTCGCACGCACACAAATTAACAAGGCTTGTCGAATGAATTGTCAAAATTTTAATTTTCATGCACAAATAATCATTCCTACAAGAAAATCCTAATTCCATCAACCAATACCCAAGATTGAGTAATATATTTTATATTGCACATATTGTTTCTTCAATATATAAGATATATATAGTAGTAATTATAAATTTTGATATGGGATTTGTTTATTTCTCTTTGTGAAGACAAAGGATTGGTCGGAGATATTGCCTCTCGCGTTTCAGAGCATAGGAATAGTGTACGGAGACATTGGGACATCACCACTCTATGTGTATGCAAGCACCTTTGGCAATGGCATTAACCATGAAGATGACATCCTTGGTGTTCTCTCTTTGATCCTCTACACTCTCACTTTGATCCCTCTCATCAAATATGTCCTTATTGTTTTGAAGGCCAATGACAATGGCGACGGTACGTACAATATATTTTAATTCTTTATTAATAAAATATAAACAAAATCATTTTACGTGCAGATTATACTATAATTATCAAATAATATCATTATATTTTTTATTGAAAATTCGAATTATTAATTTTTAGGTGGGACTTTTGCGCTGTATTCATTAATTTGCCGATATGCGAAAGTGGGATTAATCCCAAATCAACAGATCGAGGATCAGGAAGTATCGAACTATAAGCTTCAGCTACCAAACAGTCGTATGAGAAGGGCATCCAAGCTCCAGTCTGCTCTAGAGAATAGCCTTTCTGCCAAATATTTTCTCCTCTTTGCTACCATTCTTGGAACTTCTATGGTCATCGGCGATGGTGTTCTCACTCCTTGCATTTCTGGTAAATTCCTTGTTTTGATTTCCTTAATAATTTAAATTTTAATTTTGACTTCATAAAAGACATATTAATCATAATTCTCTTTGAGAACATGAAATGTCTCTTGAACTTAAAAAAGAAATAAAATTTATAATTGGGTTTTGGGTATTTGCAAAGAATAAAATTGGAGGGAAAAAAATCTCAAGTTTGCAATTTTTTCCTAACTTTTTTTATAAGTAATTGGTATTTAATCCAATTAAATTCAATTCGAATCAGGTTAAACTTTTATATGACTAAACTCTTATGTGTTTATTTTTTTAATAAAAAACTCATACAAAATTTTAATCGAAAGATATTAATATTCAGATATTGAATCAATTGGACATAGTTTTGAGATCGCCGTCAAATCGGGCATGAGACAAAGCCTTCCATTTACAATTAGCAAAAGAAAAGAAAGTGAAAATGGGGTTTCCTTTGGCCACCGTCTCTCATGTGAGTCATGTTCAATCAAGATTAGATTGAATAATCCTGTTATCTAAATGGATGGCAGTTTTATCGGCTGTGGGAGGAATCAAGGAAGCAACTGCCAAGATGACTCAAGGTACCTAGACATCATCTAATTATAGTATAATTATTCTTGTATTATTAACATCGTACTATTCTCGTTATTTAGTCCAAATGAGTCCCACCGTCAGCAATGACCTCAATTTTAATTAAATTATATGACTACTTGTAATTTCTTCTATTCATTTTATTTATTATTTAAAAAGAATTTACATGAAGTTATTTACGTATACATTACTTCTACTTTCAAAAAAAAAAAATATATATATATATATATATATAGAGAGAGAGAGAGAGAGAGAGAGAGAGGACAAACCTAGGAGGTGCTAAAGTTTGTCCCATATTTTGACTAGTAAAGTTTAGAAAAAGATAATGCGTTACTTAAAATTTCAGAAGGTTCGTTCAATGACCAAAAAGCCCGATTCCTGGGACTTGTGACACGTGTTTATGCTTGGAAAACTTCAATTTGTTTTTCTTTGATTTAATTTTTATTTTGTTTAAAAGTTTTAAAAGTTATTTTCCCTTAAATCCTTAAGATATATTCAGAAGAACTTGCCCCTTTCCCTTCCATGGGTTGGGCCCGTGGCCCCAACTACAAAATGGCCCAAAGGGTAAGCTGAACTAGCCCATGTTTGGGAATGCATCATGGGAATTGTGATCGGCGAGTCCATCTCTTTCTTTTTGTTTGTTGAAATCGAATTTGAATCCTGAATAATCAAATTGGGAAAGAGCAATTTGTGCCATTAAACTGTTCGGGACAAGTCCATCTCTTTCTAAGAAAACTTTAATCTCGATACTATAGCATCAACTATCAACTGATTCAAGTTAGAGTAAACAAAAATTTTTTGATAATTGTCTTTGTTTTAGTTTAATTTTTGTGAATTTGCAGGAAAAGTCATTTTGATATCGGCAGCCATATTGGTGTGCCTATTCATGGTACAAAGGTTTGGAACAGACAAAGTTGGATACAGTTTTGCTCCCATTATCTGTACATGGTTCCTATTCATCGCCGGCATAGGTGCATTCAATTTCTTCAAATATGACCCAGCTGTTCTTAAAGCCATATATCCGAAATACATATTGGATTATTTTCGAAGGAACAAGAAACAAGCCTGGGTTTCTCTTGGTGGCGTCGTTCTTGCAATAACAGGTTACACTGTTTAATCTTTTCAACTGCGTAGAAGAAACTTAATTTTTCCAGATTTTTGGGGGGGGGGGGGCTGGAACTAATATGATTATATATTTTTGTGATTTAATGCAGGGACTGAGGCATTGTTTGCGGATGTTGGTCACTTTACTGTTAGATCGATTCAAATAAGCATGTGCACCGCGGCATATCCAGCACTTGTTTTGGCATACACGGGCCAAGCCTCATTCCTTCGTAAACATATGGAAGATGTTGGAGAGACCTTCTACAAATCCATACCAAGTAAGACAATCTGCTTTGCACCTGTGCTCGTACCAAACGTAGTTCTTAGACACGATGTAGATAATTAATAAGAATCTGTATTTATATTTATCTATATATTACTTTATGGTTGCAGAGCCATTGTACTGGCCAACATTTGGAGTGGCGGTGGCAGCAGCAATCATAGCAAGTCAAGCAATGATCTCAGGAACATTCTGTATCATCCAACAATCTCTCTCACTAGGGTGCTTCCCTTGCGTTAAAGTTGTTCACACTTCGACTAAGTATGAAGGCCAAGTTTACATACCCGAAATCAACTATCTTCTCATGATTGCTTGTGTTGGTGTCACTCTTGGCTTCCGGGATGCCACCAGGATTGGCAACGCATACGGTATTTCTCTCTCTTCCTTTCTTTTCGAAAAATTTCATATGTTATGGCAAAAAATGACTATGATATTATAGTTATTATACTATCATCTGCTCGGTCAAAATTTAAAATTTAAGTTATAGTACTTTTTCAATCTTTTTCTTTGTACTTGTGTTTGTGTCTGCAGGGATTGCCGTGGTTTTCGTGATGACTCTCACGTCGTCATTTTTAGTGCTCATCATGATAATGATATGGAAGACAAACATACTCGCGGTGATAGCCTATGTGATTGTGATAGGCTCAGTTGAGCTAATCTACTTGAGCTCAGTCCTCGACAAGTTTGATCAAGGAGGCTATCTCCCTCTGGCGTTTGCTGCGGTCCTAATGACCATAATGTTCATATGGAACAACGTCTATAGAAGAAAATACTACTATGAGCTTGAACACAAGATCTCACCTGAAAAGCTAAAGGAGACTTTCCTCTCTACAAACACTTATAGAATTCCAGGGCTTGGCATCTTCTATTCCGAGCTTGTCCAAGGCATTCCTCCCATTTTCAAGCTCTTCGTCTCTCATGTCTCTGTTTTGCACTCCGTTCTTGTGTTTGTTTCAATCAAGTCACTTCCCATAAGTAAGGTACCCCAAGAAGAGAGATTTCTCTTTCGGAGGGTTGATCCGGATGAGCTTCACGTTTATCGATGTGTGGTTCGATATGGATACAGTGATGTGAGGAGTGAGCATGTGTCATTTGAGATGATGCTAGTGGAGAAACTCAAGGAGTTTGTGAGAGAAGGAGATGTGATGCAGAGTGTGGTTGATAGAAATCAGGAGGAAGATAGCATAGAGCAAGCGGAAGAGAGTAGGAGAAGGGAAGAGGCTGCGGAGAAAGATGTACAAGTGGTGGAGAGGGCATGGAGAGCTGGGGTTGTGCACTTGATTGGTGAGAGTGAAGTTGTTGCGGGCAAAGGGTCTAACATTGGGAAGCGGATTCTCATTGACTATGCTTACAATTTCCTGAGGAGGAACTTGAGACAGACTGATAAGGCGCTAGATATTCCACACAGGCGTTTGCTTAAAGTTGGAATGACTTATGAGCTCTAGAAGGAAGGATATCATCAGTGTAATGTTATGGAAGCTCGCTAACAATGGATCATCATCCCGTATAATTATCGTAGAAAATTTCTCCTAAGAATTGTAATGTGATTCCAAAATCTAATTTGGCTCTCACACAGAGAGAGAGAGAGAGAGAGAGAGAGAGAGAGAGAGAGAATTTTAAAGGGAGGGGAAAATAAGTTGAAAACATCAACTATATAAAGTAAATATTTTACTCAAATCATTTGTGATGTGAGCTTGTTTTATATTAAACAACCCCAAATTATTGTATCCCATTTGAAATTTAATATAATTTTATCTTGAAAAAAAATCCCTTTTTTATTTATTTAAAAGGAATTAAATTATATCATTCGAAACATATTCAACATGTACTCCGCTCAATCTCTAAATCTAATTATAAAAAAAAAATTTAATTTGAGCATTGACTTTTAATATCTAAATTTTAATTTTAATTTTAATTTAATTATAAAGTTTAAGTTAATCTGATTCAAGTAGTTGACTTTTAATTTAATTATAAAAAATTTTGGTCGACATAGGAATAAATGCAATAATAATAATAATAATAATAATAATAATAATTATTATTATTATTATTATTATGGGCGGTGGAGAAAGAGCCCCTCCCATCCCACAAGGCCAGAATTGAGAATCATGCCCACAAATAGTAAACGGCGGCAGTGGCATATGGGTTTAAGATATTATATTTTGGAAGAAAATAAAAACATTTTTTAATTTTTATTTTTTTTAAATGGTGGTTAAGATAATATAATTAAGTGAAACATTATTTTGCTGATGAATGGCAGCGGAGGGGCCGCGTTTGACTTGCATCGGGTGTAATATAAATATTGAATTATGATTTTTTTATTATCATATTTAAATTTTATTCGATTAATCCGATTTGAATATTGTGAGATTCATTTTAGGGGTTAGTTCTCTCAAATCATTTTTCATTGACTCGAACTTAAAACTTCTGATTAAGAGAATAGAGTATCCGACCACTTAATTAAAAAAAATTTGATACGAATATTGAATTATGATATGCCTTGCATGTGCCGGTGAGGAAAAAATAATAATTAAACACTGAACATCACAAAAAAAAAAAAGAAAAAACCTCGAAATGTTCGAAAGATCGTAATAATACAAGTGCACCTAAATTATATTTTTTTAATCCCAAAGAAAATTAATATGGTAACTTTTCTTCCCGTAATTAATAATATTCTTTTTTGGTGTATTTTTTTAGTTCGGAAATTTTTACAGCTTTATGAATATTAATATTTATAATTATAATAGTTAATATTTTTTAAAATAAGATAATAGTTTTGTTTTTTATATTTGATCGATCGGTATTTGATAACTAATTTATTAATATCGACTAATTCGATTTGAGTTAAATATTGAATTCATTAACCGACAAACTCTATTGCATCTAGTGATAGCCATTTTTTCTAATTCCAAAACATAGAATCAATTTTTTTTTTATATAATCAAATTTTTAGAATCATATTCTGATTAATCTGATTTGAATGTTATTAAACACAATTTAAGAAAAATTTTTTCAATATAATTTTTTATCGTTTTGAATTTGAAATTTAATTAAAAAATTTAATATATTTATTCATTAAATTAATTGTTTTGGTTTTAAAATAAAAATTTTGATCAAAAGAATACGTATCTTCGTCATTGCATCAATCAATATGGCGTTCGTATAAAATAATAAAATGGATTGATGATCGAAGACTTCATACACCCAAATTGCCTCCTCAAAATATATACTCTCGTTGAAAAGGTCGTCTGCTCTGCTCACTCACTCTCTCTCTCTCTCTCTCTCTCTCCCCCCCCCCCCCCCCCAACACCCGGATTCATTGTATTGGGCCAAAGGTGATGTGGCCCACAATGATTGGCTATACAAGAGAGGATGGCACACAGGCACACAGGCACACAGGCACACTTGGGGGAGGGATATTTTAAACATGAAGTCAACCCAGCCAGCCCAGATCACCCCATGGCTGTAGCACGTGTGGATGGGTCGACCTGCCCTTGCTCGTGACACCTTTTTCTTATTAATATTATTCTTTTATTCAAAGGAGTAAATAATTTCACAAAATATATTTCTATTATTCGGATTATTATGAAATATATATTTTAATTATTTGATATTTAGTAGTTTTGTTATAATAACGAATTCATAACAGTTATAATTTAAATTAATTATTTTTTAGAAAAAAAATTCTTAAAGTTAGCTTTGATAGTCTATTGCGGAAATTATATGACACGTGCCACCTTCTCAACATATGTGGAACGCGCGTTGAGAGTGTACTCGCTGTTTAGAGCGGCAAGGTGGATGAGAGTCCCAAAATCTCATGCAGTTTGGCGTCACCGCCGTCGGTTTAGAAAGTCAAATGCTTACAGCTTCGGTTCAACTTCAACTTCAACTGCAACTCAAACTCATCTCTCCGAATTATGACGTCAGAAAGAGAATTTCTTAAAATTCCCCAAATCTCTCCGAATTTTCAATCTAATTGAAAATTTTAATTATAATTTAATTTAGGTAATTAGACTATTAGAATAAAATTTTAAATTTAATTAATTAAAAATTTAAATTACAAATAATTGAAATTTATTAAACCTACGAGTCCTGACCAGACAACATAATAAAAAAGGTATTTTTCTTAGTATCATATGAAAACAAGGTTCCGAAAAAGATTCAAATTGCCAAAGATAAAGATTGCATGCAATTAGTAGAGTTGGGGCTTTGGATAAGTTTCAAACTTTTAAGGTTATCACCTCCGAAACCTTTTTAGATTCAGTCGAATTTTTCAAAAATAGAAATTTCTAATTCATAAATTGCAAAGGGTGTTGCTAGTTTTTTTTTTTTTTTTTGAATGGTAAATTTCAATTATATAATTGTTATAATTTAAATTAATTATTTTATAATTATTTTTAAATACTTTTATTAATATGGACTACCCTACCCAAAAATTTAGAAATAATAACATTTTTTTTCTTTAGCATAGTGCCTTTCTTAGGAAGAAATTGGAAATTGATGGCCGGTGCCATTTTAGAAAGTTGCGTTTTCAATGTTTTTCCGCATACCCTTTCGTTAAAATAGCATTAATTAATCATAACTTAACTGATATCATCTTATTTATATATAATATAAAAAAAAAACATCGAAGAAAATGCTAAAAGAGGAACTCTAATATGGGATTTTCTTTTATTTGAAAAAAAAAGTTAATTATCATTTAATGGAAGTGCACAGCAGAAGATCAAAAATAGAAAGAAAGAAGCAAATTTGGAATTGGAAATTGAAAAGGGATATTGAATAAGGGAGACACTAAGCTTTGTTTGCCCCAGTTGGTTCCATTACGTCTCTCTCGACACAATAGAAATTACTATTTCGGTTTGAATTTTTAGATAATCTTTTGGGACTGTGTCTAATTTATGGAAATTATAATTATTAGATCGTTATTTAATAATTAATAATTATTTTATTATTTAATTAAAAAAAATAATAATCACAATCTAAAAATTATAGAAATTTCCTTAAAGCTTATCTGTATTTTTTGATCTTCCAATGTTACAGACTTTTAATGGTTGATGTATGGATCAAGTCAGAAGTCGGAGACAAGTGTTGCTTTATCCTTCTTGCCAAATGAATATAACATTGTCAGCTAGCTATCTACGAGTGTATGCCTGAGCAGCTTGCTGCTTGATGTTAGACTTCATTTAGATTATGTGAAATATTTAATATTAAATTAATTAATATAATAATAATTTAAAATTTTAATTAAATTTTTGTATTTCTTATGGTAATTTACTTCAAATTATTATGGATATTTCTAAAATAAGACAAAAATGGAATTAAATTGAGCTTTTTTCCGGGGCAACTGAACCTTCCCTATAAATGAAACCCCTCGAAACCCAAAGAACTCCCATGCTTTTGCACTTTCCTATCCTCTTCTCTTTCCTTCCCCTCTCTCTCTCTCTCTGATTTCTAAGAGTGAGGTCCGAGTTCACATCTAGCCAGCCAAAAATGTCAAGTGATGTGGTAATAGTAGAGCACATAAACAGCAAAGAAGAAAAGCAAGAAGAACAATTTTCTGAAGAGAGATTACATGGAAAGAAGCTCTCATGGCAAAAGCTTCGTCGCTATGACTCTTTCGACATAGAATCCGGCAACGTTTCCGACCATCGGGGCCACAGCTCCAAGGTCTTAGCCTCATCTAACTAGAATCAACAATTAAAAAAAATAAAAAATAAAAACTTTATAGTTTTAATTTATTTCTATATGTCTAAAATATGTATATGCATATGAACTTTGTGGCACATATGTTGTTGTCATCTACCCCTTTTTGTCGCCAGTGTTCTTGGTCGCTCCTAAAATCCATAATAATTTGAGGATAAATTTTCATTAATTTTGACATTTATTTTTTTTTAATTTTATGACATGGGTTTTAACTCTTTTTTTTTTTTTTTTTTTTTTTTTTAACTTTGTAGTCGAAAGAGTGGTCGGTGATATTGCATCTAGCATTTCAGAGCATGGGAGTGGTATATGGGGACATTGGAACATCACCATTATATGTATATTCAAGCACCTTCGGCAATGGCATCAAGCATAGAGATGACATTCTTGGTGTTCTCTCTTTGATCCTCTACACCCTCACTTTGATCCCTCTCATCAAATATGTTTTCATCGTCTTAAAGGCCAATGACAATGGTGACGGTATGTACTGATTTTGATTCTAATTTTATATTATTGTGATCTTAATAATATTTTTTTTATATTAAATTTATCAAAAAAAATTAAAAGTACCCAATTTTTATTTCCAACTTTAGTTTTTTGAATAATATCAAAATTTATTATTATTATTTTTTTTTTTTAATTTTCGTTTCCAAAAATTAAAAGTACTGATTTCTTGCAATTGCTTTAGTATATTTCTATGTTTGGATTTTGTCTTATAAAAGGGAGGCTATGTTGCCTCCTCATATTGTATTGAATTCACAAAATTTGAATGAAAAATTTAAGAAAATATTTTAAAATTTTATTTTATTTTGACAGAAATTCTTATATAGTCTTGAAATAATTCTTATAAAATTTCCTTGCCATGAATTTTTCTGGAAACCTGCATTAGCATAGTCCTAAATCCATTTTTATTAGTAGGGTGGGAACCTCCCCAAGTTTGGTAGGAACTAATATCTGTCACCCTTGGTTTCCCCCTGAGCCCATTCTCATTCTCTCTCTCTCTCTCTCTCTCACTCACTTGTGGGTGGGTGGGGCTTTCGCAAGTTCACTAGTCTTTTTGGACTAAACGACACATGAAAAAGACACCAGGAAGGTAGTATCTGCAAAATATCTTTTTTTATAAGGATTATAATATGTGTGGAAAATTGAACAGGCTCTAGCTTCCCCTTGTTTATTTATTTATTTATTTATTCATTTATTATTATTATTATTTAAACTTGGGTGAGACTAGCTTTGCATGGTTCCTCGTTTGACAGAAATACCCCTGATCTATAGCCATGCAACAGCTTGCTATCCATTTGCTCAGAATAGGAATAAAAAATGCCTCAATTATTGTGGGACTGAACACCTTGGTCATGAGGGTTTCTTTAATTTCTATATTCTTATTGTAGACAATTATTTGACTTTTGCTACTCTACTAAGAGACAAGATCTGTTTAGGTTGTCTTTTTATAGTTTCATCTCTAATAAATACATTTTTCCTTTTTGCTGTAAATTTCCTAAAAAATATGATTTTATTTTATTTTTTGGGGATTTTCAGGAGGAACGTTTGCTCTATATTCTCTTATATGCCGATATGCTAAGGTGGGATTACTTCCTAGTCAACAAGCTGAGGATCAAGAAGTGTCTAACTATAAGCTTGAATTACCCAGTAGTCGTCTGAGAAGGGCATCAAAGCTCAAATCTGCACTGGAGAGAAGCTACTTTGCCAAATACTTCCTTCTATTTTCCACCATGCTTGGAACTTCAATGGTCATCGGTGATGGCGTTCTCACTCCTTGTATTTCAGGTTTGCTAATTTTATATTAAAACATTTTATATCAGTTAAAACTATCATAAATTATAAAAATAAAATTAAAAAATTGAAAGTGTATAATTCTTTCTTTCTTTTTTTTTTTAAAAAAATGATAAATACCCACAAGAAATAAAATGGGAAAATCTCCAAATTTTGAATGGTTTATAGCATGAGACAAATGGGGTGGCATCATATCTTTTAAAAATATAAAATCAAAAGGGGTTACGGTTCCTACTATCTCTCTTCTACATGTACATGTCTGACTTTTTGACTAAACAATTCTCTCTCTCTCTCTCTCTCTCGAACTTTGATGCATGACAGTTCTATCAGCTGTTGGAGGAATCAAGGAGGCAACAAGCCAAATGACAGAAGGTACCTTTCATGTTTGTAGCCTTCCTCTGATTGTGTCTTCTTTCCCCGCTATTGTGGTTTTCCTGTTAAAACATTACACCCACCCCTTCATAATTGCAATATAGTAATGGGATCTTCTACAAAACTATAACCCTTGGATGAAAATCTAACAGACATAGACTACTACATCAGTATTAATATCTATAAAAATTTTAGAGACAATCTGATTTTTTTCCGTAAAAAAATTTAATTTAAAATATTCTGTCAATATAAAATTAAATAATTTCTTGTGTGAAAATACGTTAATATAGATCCATGATTTATTATTAGAGACGCAGGCACTTAATAATTGGATTGTACTGGTTATAATTTAATGAGAACTTGTTCTATATATATAATTATAATTTTTTTTAGTTACATAAGAATTCGAATTCTGAATTTAAAAATTGAGAAGAAAATTATGACTATCAGTCTGTTCCATTAAAGATTATATATAATTATAATACTAGTAATGTGTTCCCATATTAACTACAAAGGACCGGACAAAAAGCAATAGATCCAAAGAGAGCCCCAAATCCATGGATTTTGGGACCATCTCCCAAGTCATGACATGAGGCACGATCCCATTGGAATCTTCCCTTCTCTGTTTTCTAAAGGGAGCCCCAAATCAATGGATACCTCATTGACATCTCCACTGTCGACTGCTTGAGGAAGTGGAAAAGTCAAGGGTATTTATGGAATATTTTTTTTTACTATCGATATCTAGATTTTATTTGATTAATTCGGTTCGAATATTATGAAATTCATTTTAAAGATTAACTCTTTTAAATTCTTTTTCATCACATCCAGAACTCGAATTTAAGATTTTTATTTAAAAGGATAGAGTACTCGAACTCTGATCTGATCGTAGTTGTACATGGGTGCCGAGAATATCTTGGTTTTCCTCCATGTTTTTAATTGCTATTGGTTTTGATGCAGGGTAATTAACACAAAAAAAATGATAAATACATTTATTTAAAAAAAAATGAAAGTCCGAAAAGAATGGAGGGAAGAAGCCGATGGGAAGCATCAGTTGACTTCTTAAAGCTGTCTAATTGGAGTCCATCTCTTTATATATTATTAGTTTTATATATTTATTTTTAAAAATTATTTAATGGAACAGACTAATTTTTTTTTTTTTTGGTGAAAGGCAGACTAATTATCTCTCTCTCTCTCATATTTCACTTTGCCTCCATTACGTCCACGACCAACAAATTGTGTAAAACATAAACAATATCATGGCAAGAAATTATTATTATTATTATTATTAATGAAAATTATTTTGGTTAATTGCAGATAGGATTGTTTGGATATCAATAGCCATTTTAGTGTGCTTGTTCATGATTCAAAGGTTTGGAACCGACAAGGTTGGCTACACTTTCGCTCCCATAATCTGTGTTTGGTTCCTATTCATAGGCAGCATCGGCGCCTACAATTTCTTCAAATACGACCCAGGTGTTCTTAAAGCCATATATCCTAAATACATATTCGATTATTTTCGAAGAAACAAGAAACAAGCCTGGGTTTCACTTGGTGGTGTTGTCCTTGCCACAACAGGTAACCTCTCTCTCTCTCTCTCTCTCTCTCTCTCTCTCTCTCAATGATTAGCCTTAAAGTAATCATATGGTTAGTAAAATTAAGGTCACCTTGCTGCTAATGTAGGAACTGAAGCTTTATTTGCTGATGTTGGTCATTTTACGGTGCGTTCGATTCAAATAAGTATGTGCACCCTGACCTATCCGGCGCTAGTGTTGGCATACACAGGCCAAGCCTCATTTCTTCGTGATCATATGAATGACGTTGGAGATGCCTTCTACAAATCCATACCAAGTGAGACATTGAATACATAAAATTATCTATACACATATATATATGGGCATAGGTTCTTATTATATTAATGTTAATGTATATCAAATGGGGTGTGCAGAACCATTGTATTGGCCCTTGTTTGGAGTTGCAGTAGCCGCGTCGATCATAGCGAGTCAGGCAATGATATCAGGAACTTTCTCCATCATTCAGCAGTCTCTTTCCCTTGGGTGCTTCCCGCGTGTTAAAATCGTTCACACATCATCTAAATATGAAGGCCAGGTTTATATACCTGAAATCAACTATCTTCTCATGTTTGCTTGCATTGGTGTCACTCTTGGCTTCAAGAGTTCTGCAAAAATCGGCAATGCTTATGGTAATTTCTATTCCCTCGCCCTATATGTTTGTCTGATGCGCGTAGTTTATGAGATATTTTGTATGTTAATGTTTCTACTGTGCTATTGCGCATGGTTTCACTAGCAAATAGTTAATAGAGTAAATGGATGCTGATGTTTTGCGTACTTGTGTGCAGGGATTGCGGTAGTTTTTGTAATGACACTAACATCATCGTTGCTGGTGCTCATCATGATAATGATATGGAAGACAAACATACTCCTTGTGATCACCTACGTGCTGATTATAGGCACGGTGGAGCTCGTTTACTTGAGTGCAGTGCTCTATAAGTTTGATCAAGGAGGATACCTCCCTCTAGCTTTTGCTGCAATTCTAATGGCCATTATGTTTGTGTGGAACGATGTTTACCGGAGAAAATACTTCTATGAGCTTGATCACAAGATCTCGCCAGAGAAGCTAAAGGAGATAATCGTAGCCACTAACTGCTTCAGAATTCCAGGAGTAGCCATCTTCTACTCGGAACTTGTCCATGGCATACCTCCTATCTTCAAGCACTACTGCTCTCATATTTCTGCTCTACATTCGGTTCTTGTCTTTGTGTCCATCAAGTCGCTACCCATAAGTAAGGTGCCTGTGGAAGAGAGATTTCTCTTTCGTAGTGTTCATCCGGATGAGCTTAATGTGTACCGATGTGTGGTTCGATATGGATACAACGACATGAGGAATGAGCAGGAGTCGTTTGAGTCAATGTTGGTGGAAAAACTCAAGGAGTTTATAAGAGACGAGATGATCATACATGCAGCAATAAAGCACAAGAATGAAGAGGCTAATGAAAGTGGAAGTGGTGTGGAGGATCGTATAGAGAATGAATCGGTGAACGGTGTTGAAAGTCAAGAGACAGTGAAGAGAGAGATGGAGAACAGCATTGAGAGTGAAGAGACAATAAAGAAAGAGGAGATGGAGAAAGACATTGAAGTGGTGGACAAGGCATGGAGAGCTGGGGTCGTGCACTTGCTTGGTGAGAGTGAAGTGATTGCAGGCAAAGGAGCTAACATTGGCAAGAAGATACTCATAGACTATGCTTACAATATCATCACGAGGAACCTGAGACAGACCGATAAAGTGCTTGATATTCCACACAGACGCCTGCTTAAAGTGGGAATGACTTATGAGCTCTAGATCGTCAAGGGAAAAATTAGGGTTTTGATGACTGTAATTTTATAAAAGCAAGGTCATCTTCATCAACAAATTTTCGCCCCGGTAATTGTAATGCAATTTCAAAAATGTAGCTCCCACAACAACATCAAAAGAGATGTAAATATATTTTTAATGAAAAATGCGCTGTATTATGGAAAATAAAAATTTTTTAAAAAAATGGGTTTTGTCATGAGCAAAGAGCTCATGACACTTGCACAAACTCTCATGTCTTGATAATTTTGCCCGATGAAAAATAACAATTTTTTCACCTAAATTATAATAAAATAATGCTGCCCTAATTATAAATCACAACTCGCAGCACAATATCATTATCAAAGTTAAGACTCACCGACGTCAGTCGACTTAGTTGTGGAACCAAGTTCCTTAATCAAAATATTAAGTTTGACTTACGATTTGAATATAGAATAAACTATATTGAAAGAGTAGTTTCCTAAATAGGTCACTATAGGTCTCGGATCAGATTAGTCAAAATATGATTTCAGATATCGGTTGATATAGTACCGTCAAAGTTGAGACTCTGGAGCAGTTCTGGAGCAGTGTGCGGCAGGCAGGGTCTATCGGTATTGCTTTAGACAAGCGGAAAGAAACCCTTTTTCTTGGTCCAAGAAAAGGAAAGTTGTCAAGAAAAGAGCCATCAACAAAAGCAAGAAGCCATTACATTATTGGCGGAACACAAGTTCTATAATGAAGTCCAACCTCAAAGGACCTGAATCGATCTGTTCTATCATGGTGATATCGAATTCAAGTTTTAACAATATGACAGAGGAAATGCAGGCACATGTAAACTGCAGCACAAGTCATTTGTCCCGATTCAGCAGCCGGAAATGTGATCCATAATCAGAATACTTCCGGCAATATAAGCATATGTATATATCACCTTGCTTGAACATATACTGATGGAATATTCTTAAGGTTGCCGGCCAAAAAATAAATTGCATTTTTCTCTTTGTAGGTGTGCCTAAGAACATGATAAACATGTGCACGAGTAGCTACAGACATGCATGATCTAACAAACTATGTTGGTTAGACACTTCTTTTTTCTATATTATGCAGTCATTTTCAGTCTCCAAAGAATAGGTTGCTGACTGTTTAATTCATAGAAGTGGCTTCTAAGAGTAAGAGAACTTGGCAAAGGTTGTGTTTTCCACTTTCAAAGAAGAAAAGTCACACTTTCAATGAAGAAAAGGCAAGGGATTATATTAGATGAGGACGATCTAAGTAAAAATGCATCCAAGGTTTTTCCAGAAGAGACTATCATGCAGGAAAATTTCAGCAATTTTTGCTAAGACCTTGCTTCAGCTAATAGAAAAAGGAAGACACGAGAAGTGAAATCGATATACATTTTTCCAAATAGATGTTGCATGCCATCGACCCATCCGCAGTTCAATAGCTTCAAGGTTCCTGTCCTATTGGCACTATTACAAGTAGCTACTAAGGAAACGTGAGAAAGTACTGTTCAGCACTGGCAAACACAAGGCAAGGAGAGAATCCATAGAATTGTACAAGATAAAACCCTAGAAATCATCCATATCACGCAGCTATCTTTCCTTGTCCCCATCTGAGGGAGAATCCCTCTATCCTCAGTTGCGGGATGATGATCCACTACATTTTAATAAGGGTTAATTGTGAACATAATCGAGACTTTATTTTTTGGGTTTTCCCCGACAAAACACGAATTTTGAGCGACTTGTTAAAGTGGTCCAAAGTATTAGACTCAAAGAAAACCCTCAAGCCTATACACATATTACCGTTTGGTCAACAAAATGGTTGGTATGGACTCACCTAAGTGGAGTTATGACTTCTACGGCCGTCTCTGAGGCTTCGTCGAAGGTGATGCTCAAGGTACCAAATCTAAAGTTTAGAGCTGCGAACTTGAATGGTTTGAAATGGAACTGACACAAAAGGCGTGAAGGTTCACCAAGTTTTAATTTCTGAGGTGAAAATGACCAAAAGATGATGCATATATTTACCTCCACACTATGCGTTTGTTCAAAGTGAAACCCTACCCCTGGCAATGGCATCATATAGAACATCATATAGAAATGAGATTTTAAAGGATAAGGATGCTACTAAAGCATGTAAATAGGCAATTGTAGCAGCAATAAGAGCAGCAACAGGAAGAGGAAGAGAAGCAAGACTAGAAATGAGAAGAAATAAGGAAAATGAAACAAGGATGTGGAAACAAACATAATCAAATTGCATCAAGTGTTCTTACCATTTTCCGTCTGGCGATTCAGAATGCTTCATGACTTGCCTCCATCTGAAACCAGAAAAAATCTGAGCCAAGATCACTAAACAAAAAGATCCCTTAAGCTCAATCCAAACCTCAAAATTCCATACCTTAAATTCCTAAATACAAAGCAAAGTTACAACTACCACTCAACCTATTCTGTAATCAAAACTGTGCTTCGCAGACCTTACAGCATACTTCAAAATACGAGGAATAGAATTAAAAGTATATTTTTCTGTGGTTTTGAAGATAACCAACTAACAACCTTTCTAAAACATCCTAAAATGACAGCTCTAACACACCCTAGGCCCCCTGCCTTCAACCTCTCTTCTCAACCTCAGTGGAGTATTCACATGAAGAATCTTATCATCAGTAACGCCATCATAGAAGTCTACGCTGTACTATGCTGCTTCATAAAAACCAGAAAAAACTAAAGTCGCCTGGAGCTTGAGCTATTACTCCTATCGATCACTTTGAACATCAATGGAGTAGGGGCAATATTAGTACCTTTCCTGAGATCTAATTCTTCATCCTTTCCTTCTACATTATTAGCCTTGTTTTGATTAGCTCTCTCTCCTTCTAGCTCCCTATATCTATGCAAGTACCTTTTAAGTGCCTCGGCATACTCATCAAACCCTAAAGTTCCCAAAGCCCAACAAATATCATCTCCATTCACAGTCTTGCGCTTGTCCTTTTGACACTTATCTGATGCTTCTCCAGTAACAAAACTAATGAACTCAGTGACACAATCTTGCATGGTTTCTTTTGCTTCTTTAGAGATTTTCACATTAGGGGGGAGTATCTGCTTCATGATCCGCCCTACATTAGCTATTGGAAGCAAGCGATCTTGCTCTTTGATCCCTTCTTCGCCAGAGGCACTACTACTAGCACTTGCCAAGTTGCGCCCTTCTCTGCCCAAATTAGCACCTATATTATCGACCATTTCCAGAAAGATGAAAACTCGATCCTCTCAAAGATAGACACGTTGCTTCCTCTTGGTCGTCTTACTTGCTTATATATAGAGGTACACACATTCAATTAAACTGCATGACCATGTGTATATGCATAACTCACATTGCAAGGTTCAAGGGCATATATGACGTGGCATGCTACAATGACACCCTCTCAGCAGCATCAGTGTTAGCCATGCTGATCTTCAAAACAACAATACTTAACACTGTCCAAGCAAGCCTCAATAAGTTCTGCAAGTTAGGTTTCATTTCACATGATGTAACTCAGGATGCTTATGAGGTTTTGTGGAAGACCAAAAGACCTAAAAAGCTTTGGAGTAAAAAAAGGGAGTGTTGGTCAATAATCGACCAAATGGCCTGCATTTGGCTGCTAAATTTTAATGCTCTCAATAAGTTTGGGCGAAAGATGTTTTAAATAATGCCATTAATTCAAAATTGTGGGCAATGTAAATGCACGTGTGCATGAGATACTGTGGATTTTAACCAAACACCACATTCAGAAACTTATAAAATATAGATTAGGAAACCTAACTGTTGGATTACCTACAACTTTGGTTTCTTTTTACATGATATTATGTCACACTTTAAAGAACTTTTGAATAAAAATTTCTAGGGTCGTGGTTGAGTCGTAAATCCATGGACAAGTAGATAACATGCTAGAAACGCTCATGCATTCAACAATCACACCATGGTAAGCATGCCATGCGGCAATCACTAATACATGCATTATCGGTGCTCTATGAATCAGGCACATTAACAACCACTACATCGTACATAAAAGTTTACAGGTCATAATCCTCATTCCGGTTGTTAAACCATTTCATACTCCATCACTATTGATAATGACTCAGATCTGACTAAATGTTCCATAAATCGTCAGCTTGAAGTCAAAATTTAATGGTTAAATACTGATTTATCTTATGTAAGCAAAACGTAACCAGATGCTAATAGGCTTCGAACTGAAGATCATGATCTCATAACTCAGATTAGGAGACAGCCAAAGAAGATAATAAGGAAATCAGATAGATAAAGTGCTGAGAATAAACTAGCTAGGAACCAAATTGCTTTTGTTTATTCTTTTGATGATATCTTCTTTCTTTTCATAAGATATCAAATATGGTCCAGGTTCTTACTTGCAAGAATGAATTGTCTTCCCATTGGCGTATCTGTTTATTACAATTAATTTACCTTGTACTTCAGAAAAGAAATACAAAATTTCAGAGTCTATTCTGGGATAGATGGCAAACACTGGTCAATTAAGTAGCTAAATTAGCCAATACCATCCAAAAAAAAGTTCTATAGTAGCTAAATTAGACACAAATCTGTTTCCGTTTTCCAATTAATTTACCATAACTTTTTAGGAAAAAAAGTACAATTTCAGTCAATTCTGCCATGGATGACAAACAGGGGTCAATTAAGTAGCCAGGTTAGCCAATAGCATTCAAAAAGGTTCTATAGGAGCAATGTTTTTGTTCTGCGTGCGTGTATCTATGTGAATCCAATGCTTGTAACATGGGATATTAACCAATATCATCAATGAAGCAAACTTAAATTGAAAATTTTGAAAAGGAGAAAGGGAAACTTCAAAGACCACTGGCTAAAAATAGAGGCCGACATAAGGGCAGGACAGTGAACTAGTTCTAAGACATAATTAATAAATTAATAAACAAATAAAAAGGTCGTACTTATATTGAAAGATCTTAATCAACAACACAGAATCACAACTATTAATTCAAATCTTATCATAAGCATAATAAGGGCCCCCTATGCAACAATGGGGAGGAAGCGGGAAGAGAGAAAATGGGCAGCAAGAAGAAAAAGTGCAGATAAATGCAAATGGAAAGGCAAGTAGACCAAATTTTGTGGAAATTTCTCAGATTAAACTGTCCACAGCTTCTCAAAATTCACCCATCAGACATTGTTTAGGAATATATCCCATCTATTGTTTATGCAAGATATCTTGATATATGTTCCAAGTTTATCGCAAATCGCAAAAAGTGACTTCCAAATGAACCAATTATATGAGTTCAACCTTGCTTTCCCTGTGAATCTAATGTTCACAGAACATGGCCAGTGGTCCATGTTTAATAAAGAAATGCAACCTAGCTCTATAAATCAGGCAATCGACAAAAGCAGTAAAAAGATATCAATACCAAAGGACGTTAGAATGGTTCTCATAGACATTTTAAATAGTTAAAGTTGGCTCATATGCCTAATCACCCTTGTTTAGCAGGCACAATGAAGACCAAAAATAGTTTAAAAATTACTGTAGTACAATAGGATCATAACTCCAAGGCAAGCTGTACAGGCTGATCAGATCACACCACGTGGGTACCTACGGATAGTGCCTAGTATTGAACTAAAATTGCCAAAAGTTCTGATACTAGAAAAACCACAAATCTGGGTTATAAACCTCTAGAAAGGTTCGAAAAGAATCTGAAATTAGAGTAAGAATAACGACTATAGGTGACTTCAAAGCAATCGCAACCCTAACATGTTGACAAGGAAAAACAACTTGACTGTTCTCACATTAAAAAGGACAATTGAGTAACTTGAATTGGATGAAAAACAGAAAAGAATTAAGGATGAGGAGGGTAATTTATTTCAAATCTGTGGAGTGCATCTGGCTGTAGAGTGACAAGAACAGACACAATTAGAGTAGTAGTGGAAGATTATAGCCTCTTCCATTGACCTAGAATCGGGACCTTATTAAGGATTCCACTACAACTAGTGTAATAAAAAATGGTAATTTGGCTAGTGGGTTCAGGCACTTAACTCACAAAAGAGATTTGATTAACCACTAGGTGCCTTTTGGAAAGTCTTTTGAGGACCTTAAGAAAACCTACAATATATATATATATATATATATATCTATATCTATATATATATATATTTTCCTTTCTTTCCCTTTCTCTTTTTTCCTTTTTCTTTTTTCATTTCTTTGACAGGCCAGCTTCCCACTTTTTCTGAGATTCCTTTGTCCATCATACACTCTTTCTCTCTCTATCCATTAGTGGGCATCTGATCTGCTCTAATTAAAGGCCTTCTCTTTCTTTCAATCTAAGCTTTGCTACTGTAGGTTTTGGACCGAACCTAAAAATAAAAATTAAATATCCTAAAAATGCAAGGAATAGAAAGATTGACTTTGTTTGTGCTGTCTTTCACTTTGTTTAGAGTGATTAACTTACTCATTTTAGCACATATTAACCATACATTCCTGCTTTTGGAATACAATGTTTTTGTTCTTAGCTTCCTTTTCCTTGCCACTTGAACACACCTCATTGGATTCTTAAAATTTTTACATTGTTTTATTCTAGTTTTCATTTGCTGCGGCAGAACTTAAATTCACACCAGGAAATTATTTATTATTTTTTTCCCTACTGTCGCATAATATATGAAAGTCTAACAAAATAATCAACAGTTTGCTAGGACAAGTCATACAAAGCTATCCAAATCATCATGTGCTGGCCATCAGAAAATGAAGACAAAATAAATAGCTTACAAGGACAAGGCTACAACCAACTGAGTGACAAATTACGTTATACATTATGTTTACTATGCATGGCTGGACCCTCAAAGATGAAGCGGAAAGGATAGTAATAAGATTACATCAATCATCATGTTTTCTTCTCGCTTGGATAATCATCAAGATAACAACTTAAAGAAAGTGCAATTATCAAAGTATGTACAAGGAGCTTCCCACCCCCCGCAAAAAAAAAGGTGACATGACCATTCAGACAAAAGGATACATCCCTTAGTGGTCATCAATATCTATTTGAGCACAACACTTTCTTTAGAATCACATCCTCTAACAAGTATTAAATGAATACTCGTTCAACCTTGCAGCAATTTGAATTTTTTAAATTATTGAGATTAATTTTTCTCATAAGTCTTTGCTTCTATACACAAAAATTGTACTCAGAAAAATAAGGGATGCAAAAGAAAGCACAGGATTTTGGCAAAATGATGCATACAATCCCATATGAGCTGCAAGTTCAGTCCGTGAATACAAATATTCTCAACAATAATTTATATTCAATCTTTCCATTTTGATATCAATGATGCAAAAATTGTTGAAAAGCCTACCTCTGCTAACAGTTTGCATGAACACATTTTGAAGCCCATACTGTGCTACAATGATGCATATTTGAAACCAAAATCAGCATCCTGAGTGCCAAACTTGAATAATTTTTTGAATGACCCTTGTCCATCTGAATTGCTGATAATTTTAATATGATACTAAATTCCCTGTAATTCAAATGAAAGGTACGAAAAATCCCATCCCATAAAGAAAACTGCACCAACAATCCCAAACGAGTCTTGTTCAAAGATGGAGAAAAGCTTGGGCATATCTATCCAAGTGCTTCAATATTATAATCGAGCATCCATACGTCATAGACACCAATATATTTGTACCAACTGTGAGACTTCTTTTCTTCAAGCTAAGAATCACCCATTTACTCCCTTTCTTCAAGCTAAGAATCACCCATCAAGTTCCGGAGCAGATTGAAGATTTCAATCATGCCTTGGATGTCTCAAACTTACAGCCAACTTGCGTAATGTAATTCATACAATGTTGGGCACCTATACCACAGAATAGAACAAGGGCCTTGCTAGTGAATTCACCACAAAACACCAATGTGGCCAATCACTCTTTCAGAGAATAAGTGAGAGTCCGCATGGCTAGCAGCTTCTGATCTTATAAAATCTGCAAGAAAAATCCATTAGGTACTAAAACACAGTGACCATCAACGCAAGGGATATTTTCCTATGAAAGTACAATGTAACAAGATGAATGATAAGATTTTATCATCTATAGCATGAACAACTTAATTAAGATCACCATCAAAATAAAGAATATCAAGGATCATGTGAACCAATTCAACTTGTCACGAAGGATCATGTGCGACCCATTGGCTTCTTCAAAACAAGGGCTGTGTCAGAGCAGCACCTATTTTTACACCTCATTCAAATAGGACATCATGAAGGAGATAACAGAATTGGAAATATCATGCAAGTCAACTAAAAAACTCAATTTTGGAGTGTTGGGCCTGTGTATAAGTACACAAAATAAATGAAGAAACATGCGGGCCCATGATTTTGCAGCTGTATAAAATGGAATAGGCCTAATTTACAGATGGAAAAATATAAGCCAAAATAGAACAATCAAGCAAGAGGAAATCTAAAAGACTCCAAAATCTAGGAGCAAGATATGGAAAAAAAAAAAAAGCAAGCAATATTAGATCATGACCCCTATCTTGAAGGTGTGAAAATAAGCCCCAAAACTAATTTCAAGGTAATCATTTGCAGGCAGACAAGTCAGTGGAGTCGGATTTGGCAGGAGGCATATGAAACAGGAGTAGTAGTATAGTCATACACAGTTGGAAGTAGAAAGTCCTTGAACTAAGATTTATCTCATTTAGAACTTGAAAAGTAGAATGAAAATTGAGCAAGAACTATACCACCTATCCTAGTGAAACCATCCATTCATTTCCACATTAATCCCACACAATAGCCCAATAGTTTTTGTCTGTGTGTTGTTGGAGGGAGGAGGGTTATGGGGCAACTGTAGTAAAGATGAATTTGTAAATCTTGTTCTACATATGATTAGTATGTTAGAAGGAAATAAGCTTAACATGTTAGGAGCAGCGCAAGTGTGTACTGGTTCAAGCTCTTTTATGCCTAGCAATGTTAATGGGTACCATATATTCTCAGGGGATGCAGTAAATGTTCTATTTCAGTTTGAAGACCCCCACTAGACCTTGATTTGGCTCCTACAAGCTAAGCCCAATCCCAACAACATTACAACAAACTATATACATGTATGACATAACACCACCAGCTTATATCTCAATAATCATGTTAGAAGCAAAAACCAAGCCAAAAAAGAAGAAGCAAAACATAGACTTGTAGCGAGTTTCGACAGCACAACTCTGTTGGATTTTGTGCATAATTTCATATGGAATATGGGCATGACTTAATTATTGTTGGTTATTAAAAGAATTTTATCAAGAAATGGCTGTTGCAAAGAAAAGGAGAAATTACAACAGGAACTGATGATGTCTTAGTGGCTTATGTTATCATGCTTGGTAACCTAAACTGGTAGTCATCAACCTGCGCCAGAGGTTTGATTTCAGTTCTTTCATAAACACAAATCTTCATTTATGTGTTTCCCCGAAACTGAATCATGATGACATTAAGGATAACTTAGCATTGAAATTGAATGTTTGAAGAATAAGGGTAAGCAAGGATAAGCCACTAACAGCGTTATGTCTTAGTTGTGGCCAGAAACAATAAATTTTTTAGCTACAAAATTTCTACAATGGGAAGACTCAGATTACTGCCTTAAGGACTTTTAAAGCCCAAGAGCAGCAGAGAGTTCATTAATGCTTAGAGATCAACTAGTATGAAAGTTAATAATTAATGTTCTTTGTTAAAAAAAATAAAAAGCACTATAAAATCCAAGAATTACATTGGATATGGAAACATGGACAAAACAAGAAACTATAGATCAAGTACAGCATCATAGTTCTGTTGTTACATACTAATGAAACTGGTTATAATTTCATTAAAGCATAACTCTGTTTGACATTTAATAAGAAAATGAACGTCAGGCTATCAAAGCTATAAACTAAGGAATTCAAACCCCAATCAGATATTTATGTACCTAACTGTGGTTAAAGAAATATACACATAAAATGCTCCACAACATAAGTTTGTTGAAGATAAACTACCATGCATGATGCAGCAAATTCACTTTTGTACACCAGGGTGGAAAAGGTTTTATGCAGTGGCAAGCCATGAAAGGATTTGTATGTTTTTTTTTTCCTATGGTGTTTTAGGCAAACTAAATGGTTCCAAGGCACATGTGCATTCAGAACTCAGAACCAGTAAACAAGCACAAACTAGAGAGGAGAATAAGTGGAAGTATTTCCAAACCTTCCATACCTATATGGTGCGTCAAATGAACAAAAGAATACATCTGGCAACTTGAATCGGACTTTATCTTAGTTTCACAAACATCTGTCACTTCATGTGCTTTCTGAAATATGCAGATTTAGAAATAAAGCTGTGTAATCAGCTTTTTCTAGTTGCCCTTTCTCTAGGACCATGTGGGAAAATGTACATAGCGCATTGAGCCTTGGGATATGTAGCATCTGAAAGTAGTTGAGATCACCAATTTTCAGAGGTTTTGACTAAAATAAGGACCCCAAATATTTGTAGTAGTTTGATGTGATGCATTTAGGTGGAAAGAAATGCTCTATCCATACATGAGAGGCCCTTTCTCTGCACTCCTCTCTCAATGCAAACAAGGAAGTCTTGGCCTACCAAGCATAATAATTTTATGATCTTTTTTGATAACTTGTTCAACAACATGAATTCAGTTGCATAGCTCTTCATGTAATACTCCAAACCCACAACTAATTAGTACTGTAATGTTAGGCCAGATAGAAATCCAATAGTACTTTTATTTCTAAGTAAAGCTCTTCATATTCATTTCATTCATATTTATATGATGCAAAAATCAATCACAAAGGATACTTCTAGAAGGGTCCAGACTACATAATGCTCTTAAACCAAATAAAAACACAAAAGAAAAGGAGGAAAAAAAAAGAAAAAAAGAAAAAAAGAGTGATTATGTTATCACCTAAATAAGGTAGTACATAAGTCAACAAAAAAAAAAAAGAAAAGTGTTGTTACATGAAATTAAAATGCATCCAACCAATTGTCATCCGCACTTTGTCTAAACACCAAAAGATCCTCTACTAAGGTATCCTGGTTTTTCTTTGATGAATTCATAATCTGAAGTTGTGTGCAGGACTATACGGGCATGTCTGATGGATGGCAAAACAAAGCATACAGCGGAAAATTCAGAGAAAAAAACATTATGCAGATGGAGTTCTATGTTTGCGTGTCTTGTGCATTTGTATGGACAGAGCAATGTCATAACCTTAAGGGAGGGGCGATGTTACATAAGGAATTATAGCAATAACCCCTCACCTAAGTTTTCTCAAATGAATGTAACATCATGAAATTTGGAGAAACAGACAGCTAACATCGTAGAGTTTAATTTTGAATGCGAATATGTGTTTTTCTGGGAGGTTTTTCACTTATAAAATCCAACAATCAATCAACCCATATAAAAAGGGGGAAATTGAGAAATCTGATAACACCAGAAATCAGAATAACAGATAAATCACGCCCACATCGTTAAATTGAATACCAAAACTCAACCCCATCAACGATTTTCAAGTTATGGTATTTTAAATGCATCATATCCCAATTGACAATGCAAGACACGAGTAATGATAAATAAAGAAATTAAATAGCCGCAGATCCATACTGAATTTCAGAACGACAAATCTCTCTCTCTCTCTCTCTCTCTCTCTCTCTCTCTCTCTCTCTCTCTTCACAGAAAAGTAGCAAGAAAGTTCGCGTACGCAGAATTCAATTGAGAGAGAGAGAGAGAGGGAGATACCTGGAGGAAACCGGAGTCGTCCAAGCAAAAGCTGTGTAACTGAGCCAGATGAAATCGAGAGAGCAGGTTGCTCGACCAGTTCTCCTTGAATTTGGAATTTTAGGGTTTTCAGCGCGGGAAATAAAGGGGTGAACAATAAAAAATTGAAACGCCTCGCGCTACTGTTGGATCGTAAATTTTGACATATTAAAAGTACTGGCTGGGCATAGCTGGGCTGGGCTGGGCCCGTTGTTTTATCTCCTTTGGTTTTTGACCGTTATTTTGATTTTGAAACATTTGTTCCACGTAAATAAAAAGTAAAAATATATATATTATATATAAAATTAAATTAAATTATTGAATAAAAATTAAATATATATATTATATATAAAATAAAATAAAATAAAATTATTGAACTTGCAATTCTTTTTCTTACCGTTTATTATTTTGTACCAATTGATTATACCAGAAAAAAAAAAAAAAAAATCTTGATATCTCCTCATGTCAATCTTGAAATCATGGACTCGGCGGCTCAGCCTAACCGCACCGAGCCTGCTTCATGGGCCGACTTGGCCGGTTTTGTCCACCAACCATAACTAAAATTTAATTCTTTTATTCATAGTTATATAATATTAATTTATTTTTAATAATAATTAAAAAATAAAAAATAGACCAAGTGAACAAAATTTTATGTATTAGTTAATAATTAATTTAACTGATTTAACTATTAACATATTTTTTTATCGATTTAAATAAGTATACGACTGATTATCAATTAATTCATCATATTTAATATATTTGATTAAAAAATTATTTAATTTACACATTACATTATATTTTTACGAGTTGTGAATGCTTAGATTGTAAACAATATCGAGCGATGCCGACGGATGATCATCTAGAGTCACTCGCAAGATGGGTGTAAAGGTGAGCAAGAGAAAATTTAGACAAATTTATATAAGAAAATTAAGTCAACTCGGTTTTAAACGAGTGACTATATTTTTAAACCGTATCTATCATTTTTATCATTTTAAACCATGTGATTTAGATAAATCAAGAATGGGTAAAATTGCAAGTTGATTATTAAATTATAACTAATATAAACATTTATCATTAAAAAATTTCATAAATAGTTGATTCAATAAAAAATTATCACGTAAATACTATATAAAGAAATTAAAGAGAAAATAATAAAAATATAAGATTTAAAATGAAATCCACAAGGTGCTTGTCTCCAACAATAACAATGGGTTTAAATTTATATTGTAACAAAAATTTGTAAGTATTTGTGCAACTATAAAACCAAAAATTTATAATAAAACAAATAATATACATATAATTATACATAATTACCATTTATAAATTAAAAAATAATATGAAAAATGTATACGTGGTGGTGGGTTGTAAAATTTTCTAAATATCATGAATTATGTAATAGTATGAGTTCATGTCATGAAAATAGAAAAATAAGATTTGAGAGAGACAATCCCTCCACAGAAGGGTTCCACAATACTCGATCTAAATTAATTAAACGAAATTTGGATATCGATCGATAATAAGAAATCCATTTACACCGGTAATAATAATAATAATAATAGTATAAATTAGTAGGCCATAGATGGGTCCGGCGAGTGATTCCGATT
Organism: Dillenia suffruticosa; assembly: GCA_033439265.1. Taxonomy (NCBI): domain Eukaryota; kingdom Viridiplantae; phylum Streptophyta; class Magnoliopsida; order Dilleniales; family Dilleniaceae; genus Dillenia; species Dillenia suffruticosa. The sequence goes on along the minus strand of JAVTVX010000020.1, from coordinate 24,059,854 downwards.
TGGTGAATTTATGCTCACAACCCATGTGGATGGATAATGCTTTCAAATAGCGATTGTTGAGAAAATTTTAATTTGATTGAATTTATTTTAATATTTTTATTCTATATTAGTTTTCTTAGAATAACTTTTAATTAAATATAAAAAAATACATAAATATATAACATTTTGTCATATTCACCGAAAATATATATATTATTATTATATCTGTTATCACCAAATAAATTTTGTCGAGTTCAATTAAATTTAATTTGCTAATAAATTAGCAAAATTCGACAAATCCAATAATTAAGAAAATTTTTATTATTAAAAATAGAGACGCCATGTTAAGAGGCGAAAAAGACAGTTGACAAATAAAGTGAAATAACGAATATGATATAGTTTAATTTGAGATTTTAAAACATTTCGTAGAATATTTTAAATTTTTTTTTACTTAGATTATATCAAGTTTAATTAAATTATTCGTTAATGAATTAATAAGATTCAATATAACCGGCAACTAAGAGAGTCAATATTATGAAAAAGACAGATATCATAATAAAAAAGGTTTGTCATAAACCGGAGAGTTATTAAATATGAAATAGTTTTATTTGATATTTAAAAATGTATTATAGGATAATTTAAAATGTTTCATCTTGAATTTGATTAAATTTATTGATATATTGATTTCGGTCATTAATATATATATATATTTTTTTTACTGAAAATTATATTACATTTTAACGAAATAAGGGTTTGATTAGATGAAAACCCCTCAATAACGATAAACAACAAATTGAGATTTAATCCTAATAATTTAAGATCAGATATTTAATAGACAAATTTAAAGATGATTAATAAATAAATAAATATATGTGTGTGTGTGTGTGTGTGTGTGTGTGTGTGTGTGTGTGTGTGTGTGTGTGTGTGTGTGTGTGTGTGTGTGTGTGTGTGTGTGTGTGTCTTTATGAATAATTTGGGGTTGGTCAATACAAATTTGGAAAGGATTAAAAATAAATAAATTAATTATTAGATGAAACCCCTCAATTTTGGTAATTTCAACGTTTTAACCTTTGATGGTTTGGTGAAAGTCTAGGGGCTGCGATTGCACCAAAAGAACTAAAGGGGGTGCAAAAGAAAACTGTCAGCACATACGCAACAGATGTACCGTCCTTTGTACATAACGAAATCAGGACCGTCCGATCTTCGTGAATTTTGAAAAAGGCAAAAATAATCTCATCCCTCCACCAAAAAGAGAAACGATCTTAAAGTGGGTCCCACAAAGTTGACCGTACTAGATGCGTTGATAAGTCCAAGCCAAGGGTTCAGATTGAATATTTTATTTATTTATTTATTTTCATAATTTCATTCAGACAAGGCAAGTAAATTGCAAGGGATTTCTTTTTCTTATTTTTTTTCCTCATTTTTTGTAGGGCGAATCATACACTGACAAATAATAATAATAATACTAATAATAATAAAATAATAATAATAATAATAATAATAGGGTTGGAAATTGAAAAATAAAAGGGTAAGAGGATTATAATCTTACACTAACAAATAATGAGGTCACAAAATTCTCAAAGATATCAAAATCTTTAAAATTACAATATTAGATTCCATAATTAGAAATTCAAATTTCATTATGATCGATAAACCCATAAGGTACATAATAATATATATAAATATAATTTATACTGATCGAACAAATATACAAAAAAATAACTAATACAATTGATTATCCGAAAGAAACTTAAATTTGATCATTTTTTATAAACAATGATTGTTTTTTTCACTATCAATCCGATCATTCTATTTGTAACGAATTTTAAAATTTTAATCCAAATCTGATCCATTATTATGGATAATTTTTTCATGATATGTATCACTGATTATATAAGAGATAGTAATACAATGAATTTAGAAGATTACGGGTTACCAAGGAGAAAGAAAAGATTAATATGGGATTGATTCAGAATAATGAATCAAGATTTGAAAAAATTATCAGAACATTAAAAATTTGGATCGTTATACATTGGAACCTACTTTCTTATTTATGTATACTAGTGAAAAGTTTATACAAGTATTTTTAGAAGACTTAGAATTTGAATTCTTTTAATGCAGTATGAGATTAGTGACAAATCTCTCTCTCCAAATACAGAAGTTCCAAAAAAATTATATCTGTGAAATCATATTTTAGACGACAACCAAACAGGTCACAATGAGAACGTGGGGTAATATGGTCATTTGGGAAAATTAAATCTAGGAATCGAACCCACCTACAAAGGCCTGTGGTCTCATTGTCACGAATCGTAGCATAAATCCTCTCTCTCTCTCTCTCTCTCTCTCTCTCTCTCTCTCTCTCTCTCAAGTCTAAACTACGAGAGTAACTTCTTCGATTCTGTTCTTTTCCTCTCTCTCTCTCTCTCTACCATACCATGTCCGAAACATTTGAATCCTAGAAGGGAAGCCCAAGAAAATTTAGCTTTCAGAATATACAAGAGGTAAATCTTCATACATGTCTCTGCTCTATTTTTATTGTGTTTGTCCTTGGTTTTTTTATTTTTCAATAAAATTTTTGTTATATAATATAGTCTTTAAAGTTGACAATCAAGGTCAATTTATGATTAACCATGAAGACCCATCTTTACAGATTAGATTTTTTTCACGTGGCTTTTCACGTTCGAGTTCATTCATGAAGGTGAGTCTCAGACTCGGAGTTTCTCTACACTTCTTTCTCTGCATGTTTTGTTTGGTTTTATTAAATTATTTTTTTATCTTTTTCTTAATATTATTATATATATGTATGTGTAGATATATATTTTAAAGAATCTGTGAACTTTGAGGTCCGATGCTTGGTTTCAATTTTTTCTTTACTCGAATGATAGTGGTGGGGTTTGAATTATATGATAATTAGGTTGTTCAGATGACTATGTTTAATGGGTCTTTTTTATTTTCATCATTTTTATGCTTTGTAATGATCTTCCCAAGACTTGCAATGTGAACAAATAGTGTTTTTGGATTTGGGCTTTGTGTTTGTCATGGATCCGATTCTGGGTATGCCTTATATTCTAGGCATTTTTATTTGCAGAATTCTTAGCCTTAAAATGATGCATAGGACAGTTTAATTGTTTTGCTAATGCTTATGGTTTTCTAGTACAATCTGTATTAACTGTCATTTTTTTTTTCTCTTCACTCGTAAATTATTATTATTTTGGTGATATAAGTGATTTATGTGCACAATTTTATGTACAAGAATATGCCTTTCTCTAACTCTGTTGGTGTTAGGTTTGGGTACTGGCCGAATTTTGAAGAAGTGACCTGGATATTAGGGCTTATTCCCCTGATTTGAGTATAGGTCATTAATTTTTGGACTGTGGTATAAGTTTCAGGGATTACACTAAGTTGGATGCACAATTTGTTTTGCCTGACAATGTTCTTCTGCTCCCACCATCATATCCATTCAGGCTCGGCTGATTATTTTTTTTTTTTCTTTTTTGGTAAGATCAGAATTACTTATCTTGTTTCTTCAGAGACAGTTGGACTGCATTTGATGAACAATTGAGTTATACTAAGTTAGATTTTTGTAATTGATAGATATATAGGATAGAAAGGCAAACATATGCATGTTTGAAGGTTAAAAGCAGAGGAAATTTCAACTGGTTTTTCAGGAACCAGTGATTGTGTTCTTATTATTTTCAACTAGAACTGGGGTTTTTATTAGGTTATATCCAGTTTATAGATTAAAAAAGTTAATAAAAAAAAAAGTCTTTGCTAGAGTATTGGACATGATTAATGAGAGGTTCAAATTCATCCTGATTTCCTAAACTCACATTTCTTTGATGTTTGGCAGGTGGATTCACCTGAGTTGGATAACAGTATGGAAGGCAACGAAGACAGATCGACTGAGCAGTCTGATTCTTCATGTTATTCTTGTATAAGGGAAATTTTAGGAGATCAGCTGATACTTCCTCGTGTTGGAGATGAGTACCAGGCGCAGATTCCACCACTAATGAAGGACCATGATTGCTTGCATTCTGTAAGTAGCCCATTTACAGAAGCAACAGCTGGTGTTTCTGGTTCTTTCTTAGTGGGTTTACCCATCCCAGTTATGTGGACACATGATCAGGAGAAGCATAACAAACCTGAAATCATGGAAGTTTATGGCAGCAGAGATACTGGAGTTAGTGGAGAGAACAATTCTTCTGGTTATAAGGCTCCAAAAGATGGGCACCTGGATTCTACTCTGAACAATGAAGAAGAATTATGGGTTTCAAGTGATGCTCATCCAATGGAAGGGGTTGAGATCAATGTTGGCATAAAATCAAAAGAGGAAGAGATGGCCCTCAATCACAAGGACAAATGCCTTGTTCTGCTTCCTGGCTTTTTGGGTGAACCTTGGAGCAATATTGAGCATGATGGTTTTATCCTTGGTCTTTATATCTTTGGGAAGAATCTTCTTCTTGTTAAAAGATTCATCGGGTGCAAAGGGATGGGGGATATCCAGTCTTTCTATTATGGAAAATTCTTTAAGTCTGATGAATATCGCAGATGGTCTGAGTGCCGAAAGAATAGAAGCAGAAAATCTATACATGGACAAAAGATCTTTACAGGATGGAGGCAGCAGGAGGTGCTATCTCGTATGTTTTCTGAAGCATCAGAGGAATGCAGAAATATGTTACTAGAGGTACTCTCTTTGTTACGCTCTAATATATAACTGTTGGATTCCAGCCTTTTGGTTATCTTGCAACTGATAATCAACTGCATCCATCATGCCTGAGGCTACCATATATTTTCATAAAATGGAGAACTAGCTTGACTCTTCTAACTTCTTTTTTGGTTAACAATACTCACTGTCTAATTCCTGTAATTCACTTCCTTGAGAACCAACTGTTGCTTTTCCTGTAGATTATTTTCCATTAGCTATATATAGGCGATAAAAAGACCAAAGGGAATGGTAGGGGACAGTACAGCTCATGTTTAACATCATGTCTAAACACGGGAGAGGATCAAATAGGAAGCAGCTGTGCAGTTCTATATGGATTGGCTTCATGCTGCTTCTGCAAGAATGCTGATGTGCCAAATGGAATTATGGAGTGATCCACTAACGAGCACTAAGAGTGTAAAATTGAGTATCATGTTTTCCTCAGTTCAAAAGTTTTGTTCATGGAATTCTGGTCAAGCGATGATATTCTTCCGAATTGATGATTCACAAATGGAGGCTCACCAATAACTTCAGCTCTATTGCTTTTTGTTATGCACTATCGAGTGGAACATCACTTGATTATATTCTTGCATGAACTTGAGATCATATTCAGCTGTGAAACTGCTGTGTGGGGGATAATTGTGGGATTATATGAACATCCCCCGAAGATATGGAAGATAATCCTGGTATTGGTGGAAGGAGTGATTTTGAGAGTATTTTGGTGGAGTTCACCTCTTGTTCATATGATTGGCTATTTTGTCTGTTTTCCACCTTCACATGGCAGTCTTTATAACTAAAACTTGTGGTCTTAATGGCACAAATTTAGTTCCCATAGAGCAATTCTTTAGATTTAATTTCTGATTGAAAAAATAAAGGCTGAAAAGATCAATGGTGACTTTGATCCCTTCTTCTAATTTGTCAGGACCCATGGTTTTGCCAAATTTTCAAATGAAGACAATATGTTTTCTTTGGTTATCAAGGCTGGGAGAGCAATGCCTGTAGTGTTCCGATGGGCAGCTGTAATGTTGTCACTGTTTGTGGTTTTAATTGGAGAGTCCCTGATATTTTGCTTGTAGTGGGGGAAGACCAAACAGCTTTGAACTGTGATGGAAGGAATTTAAAATATCATATTAGCACATTAAGTCATTTCAAGTTATCATTTATCCAGGGTTCTATTCTAAATATATTTCAGAGGAAGCTTTGGCATACAGTTATGCACAATCTATAGCAGTATTGAATGAAGTTGTGATTCAATTGGAAGAGGAAGCTTTGATAAATTAGTTTGCAACGTGAGAGAAACCAGAGTTTTATTTGCCACTCACTTTTATAAATTGAATTGGCTACAAGGCTCACTCACTTTTATTCATTCTGTAGTTTGCTATATTAACAGCCCCAAAGTTATTTTGCTGCATTTTAAAGCTTTAAAAGATTTTGTGTATGGCAATTTATTTAAGGGCTTTAGTTTTGCTTCTTTCATTCTCGAGCTTTATTTACTTTCTAGTTTGACGCAGTGGAGTCCTCTTGAGAATTTTTGGTCTATGACAGGTTTCAAGATCGTTTGCAGAGGGAAAGATTTCACTTGAAGAATATGTATTCACACTAAGGGATGCAGTTGGTATAAGAAAGCTCATTGAAGCAGTAGGTATCGGTAAAGGCAAGCTGGACCTCACCGGAACTGCTTCAGAGACTACAAAGACCAAATATGACTTCACTATTCGTCGCAAAATACCAATTGGAAAAGCATGCTCCTCCCTAACTTCTGAGGATATCATCAAGTTATTGACTGGAGATTTCCGTTTGAGTAAGGCACGGACCAATGATCTGTTCTGGGAAGCTGTTTGGCCCCGTCTCTTAGCCAGAGGGTGGCACTCTGAGCAGCCTAAGGATTATGTCTTCACTGGTTCTAAGCATTGTTTAGTGTTTCTTGCACCAGGCATTAACGAGTTCTCACGCAGGAAACTTGTTAAAGGAAATGATTATTTTGATTCTCTTCGGCAAGTCTTGAACAAAGTTGCGGCAGACCCAAATCTTTTAGAGATTGGAAATGATGCAGAAATAAGCAGTGAAAAGAAGGAGGTGGAAAACGAAGATGTCGTGGTTAAACAGGCCCATGATAGTGCGTCAAGTAAGAGAAATGAGCAATCTGTTGGTTATCTTAAGCCGCGAATTTCAAGTTGCAGTCAAGAAGTAATGAAGTTCACCATTGTCGATACCAGTCTGGCTGATAGTGAAGAACGACTGAAAATTAGAGAACTGAGAGCTTTACCCATTGAAAAGACTAATGTATCCCCTGCATCTAGTCATTCCAGTAAGACAAAACAAGGTGCATCCGAAATGTCAGTAGATGAACCCGAAGAGATTGATGCCTTGGACCTTGCTGAGGATGTTGCTAATGGTGAAGCACATGTTGAGTCATTGGAACAACATGGTTTGCCTGACAATGGCCTCAATTCAGCCATTTTCATTGCAGAAGATCATGAGGGACAGGACATTACCTTGCATCATAACCAGCAATGGAGAAATAATGTGACACATGAATTGAGTCTGCGGGAAAGATCTGGAGATACATTAGAGACAGCTTCTGCCAATAAAGATGGATTTATAATTGTTTGTAGCAACAAAAAATCAGGTGATAGCGATGAATATATGATGGAAGAAATTGAGACTGAGGAGTTTGATGGCCTTTCTGGCTCACCTGACGAGGGTCAAAGCATGCCCTATCAGGACGATTCATCTCAAAATTTGTTGTCTGCTAGTTTTTTGGATGAAGATAAAGACATGCTAGATGTGAACAACAAAGCGATCTGCAATGAGAACCCTCCTTGTACACAAACATCTGATGAAGAAGGTAATCTGCCTGGATTAAGTGACCTAAATCTCCCACATGAACCACCTTTTTCTGAGACTGGAGATCACTTGGGCACAAACACTATACATAACAATGATAAAGATGATTTATCCTCATTTTCTGTAACAGATCAGCATCCTCAGCTACTGAAAACTTCGGATGCTGAGACAAGTACAGAGCAGCAGCATGCTCTCACAAATGGTCGGAGGCAGAGCACAAGAAACCGGCCATTGAGTACAAAGGCATTGGAAGCTCTCACCTGTGAGTTCCTTACCTCAAAGAGGAAAAGGAAAGTACTGAATGCTCAGTCTTCCCGTAAAGTTCGTGGGAGAAATGCACTTGGTGCATCTTTTAGAAATAATGTTGATAATGCCACTGCAGAAACCAAAATAGAGGTCTGATGGCAGACAAAGTCCTGACTGGTAGCAAGATGTTGCTGTGGAATGTAGGGTCTGGATGTGTGCTGCTGCTTGGTTGGGTATCTGAACCTTCTTCTGTAGCATTCTGGTGACTTGAGTTTGCTTCAAACCTAATGCTTCCTTAACCACATGGATTCAGCAGTAAACTTTTGGCTGTTGAAGATTACAATTCAGTTGATGCATATCAGAGCACAGAAATGGAGTAGTCTCGTTCAACCTGCAGCTTACTCATGCAAGGGAGGGAAGATTTAGAGTAAACAGTACTTTTTTGAGATACACAGTAATATTGATCATATTTAATCAAATGCTGCTCTTGGTGCCAATCTCCAATTTTAGTGGAGATGCAGAAAATCTCGCTTCAACATGACAGCTTCTGATCAAATTTCAGATCACTTATACATTACAGCCTCAATGTACAAAGGTGAACTCCGAGATATGTTTAACATACTAGTTATATAATTGTAGTTTATTCAAATATTTGCTTCATTATCCTCCGACTCACCTCCATCTACAAGGGATCAGACTTCTTTTCCCAGATTTTTTTTTGGGGGGGGGGTATATTCAGTTTTTGGCCAACGGTATTTGGAACTTTAATTTTTCTGAAACTCTGTTGCTTTATGGGTATTACCTCTTTGCTCTTATCTTCTAGTGTCAGGTTGTGTGAACCAAATATTTATACGCATATGCTGTCATGCACATTGTTCTTCTACACAAACTGTTAAGTTCCTTCACTATGAGGTTTCATTCACTTTTGAGAGCAATCCTTGTTGTCATGAGACAATACTAAGCTGGTGCGCGGGAGTAGGGTCTAAATTTTGCATGATATCTTACTACCAGAGACTTAGAGGCATTTTAACTGCGTAGGCTTTTTTTTTCTTTTGTTTTTTTTTTTTTTGGTGGGATCTTTTAGCAGTATATTGGTACCTGTCTTGGTGCATAGATTGCGATGATCTTAGAACTACGGCTAAAACCCAACTAATTTCCTAAGCAGAACATAACAAAGCTAATGCATGTCCATATAAGAATGGTCTGAAACAGCTTGCCCATGCCTGTCCTTGGTAATCTTGTTTGTTTTCCTTTGTTGTATTGATGGACCAAGTAGAGATGATTGTGTTTTCTTGCATTCAATAAGACAGTTGCTTGTTCGGTTGCTGTTTCCCACGTGCTTACTACTAGGCAATGTTTATCAGGGTACTCCGGCAAATGCTTAGGATGGAAAAAAACAGGAGCAAACCTAACTGCAAAACAATATCTAAAAAGCCCCCGGCCTAGTATGCACCTTGGAAATTCACTTCTCTAACTAAAATTTAAAATTTAATTCTTGACAATTAGACTTGTGAGCTTTTAAGCTTACACCTGGGATTGGTGGGTACATACTAGTGATTGAAATTACTATTATTAGAGAGAGAGAGAGAGAGGCCTAAATCAGAATTAACTGCACTAAGTTCAATCCACGGATATATCACTTGATGCAAATTCATAGTATTAGGGTGCATGATACATGCGTATATGCTACATTCGATAGACGTAGGTAGAGTTAATGCATGTGTATACATAATTCATGTGTGTAGGCTGGCCGTGTTTTTTCTAATATATATAATTTTCTTAATTTAGTTCAACCTAGCGAGGGGTGATTATGGTGATGATGATGATGATGACCATGATTATTATTATTATTTTTTTTTTTGTCTCTGTTTATTTGACATAATATACATATATATATATATTTTTATATTTTTCTGTCACTTCCTGGGTTTTAAAGGTTTTGGATTTGTAATTTGTCCCCCCACCCCACCCCAAAAAAAACAAAAAAACAAAAAAGAGTGACCTGCAATCATGAAACAAAGCCAAAAGCCAAATCCTTCAAAAAGGCAAAACATAAAACAAATCAGGGCATTCTGACTCCCATGACCCGGTAAAGCTTCTGAGATTCAACTTGTCTTCTCTTGGTTTGGGATTGTATGCCCATTTATTGATTGAAAATTTCATGGATCTAAAAGGGAAAAAATCTATGCTTTGGACTAACTTGAAGGCCATATATATATCATGGAGTTTTGTAATGAAGAATTTTTTGACCCCTTCCCCCCCCCCCCTCCAAAACTTTATATTTCAAGACACTTTGATTTTAACTATTGATGATTGGATGATAATATATTAAATATTTATTCTATTTTATTTAATAATAAACTCTTGCATTTAAATATGAATTATTCTCTAGAAAAAAAGTTATCGACTGTGCATCAATCATTAGGTTATGTCTGTTTGTGTAAATATCTGTCGTCTTAATCGTTGAATTATTCTATATGAATGAATGCATTTCATGTGTAAAAGATTTCGCTTTAAAATCCCTTAACCAGACTTGTGTTCACACGTTAAAATTGGCATAAATACCGATGGCTATTGATATAGGTAAAAAAAATACATTCGTTCTTTAATCAGATCGGGAGTTCAACTCCCACTAGATATAGAAAAAAACAATGTTGGAAGACCTCCCTCTCAAATGAGACCCGACAGTCAAGTTGATGTCAAATTAATCGGAACGAAATTTCGGATATCAAAACGTTCAGATACAAAAAAAAATTAAAACTGACATAAATTCATACGCATACCGCAACCATATAATTAATTAGTTGCTTTTTCTTATATCATCATAACCTTTCTTAATCAAAAAATGTCCTTATCGATGCCAATACCTTAGCCATTGTTTGTTTTCAATCATAAGTTGTTTCCATTCCCATAAAAATCCCAAACTAAATAAGTATGGAAGGAGAAGGATAAGAACCGGGATGCCGTCTTTTATGTTGGTTTTATCCATATGGTTTCTTAGCTAATGTCAATAAGTTGTTGGCTTGAACCGAATTATTAATCAAATGAAAGCATATACCAATCTTTTATTTTATTAGGGTTAAAGTATAGCGAAAAAAAAAAAACCTAAAAAAATAATATTAAAATTTGAGTTATTTTATTTGTCTTTACGTTGTTGCGTTGATGTTGGTTCATAAGAAATATCGACTTTGATCGATAGTATCCACGAGAAATTCTTGTCAATAAGTTAAGATGAGAATTTAGACTAAGCTTAGAGAAATGCTACTTTGGTCTCCCACGCATACATCTTTGCTTGACTTGGAAAATTTTGAATTTAGTCTATGTTTGGTATTCTTTTTTCTGTCCTCTTGTATTAGTCTTGGCATTCATACCATAGGTAGAGAGTCATTTGCTTTCATTTTAGAGAAAGAGAGGAATTTTAGAAATCCTAACCATTTTCAACTTAGAATTTTAACAATAATTTCAGTATAATAACATGAAATATGATAGCATGGAATCCACCAATAAAGAGACCTTCTATGGGTCTAGAACAACATAATAAAAAGAATCGTCCGTCTGTCGTATATTTCATTAAATAAATCAGAATCATTATTAAAATTCAAATTTGTTCATTTAAAAAAAAATCTATAGAGTACACTAACCATCGGTCCATATTTATTGTGAATCATGCTCTTATAATAATAAAATATATGGGAAGTAACATAAAAAAAATGTATATAAGTTGTTTTAGGTCGACATAGATCGAATTTTTTTATATGAAATTCATATTAGTGCTGCGTTATGTGAGAAAAATATTTAAATTAATGAGGGTATGATTATGAAGTTCATGTTTTCCAAATAACCAACGTATACACAAAGGCATCAACTGATCTTCCATGTAAAACTTTTTCTTTATTTTGGCGTATTTTGGGTGTAACATGCCGTAACATAATTAAATAGATTTAAACCTATAAATCAAGAAAGTGTATTTGCTTGTAGCGAAAGAGACATCAGTCAACCCAGTAGGATGAGATACTGAATCATTTAATTAAATATCGAGTTTGAAATTTAAAAATAAAAAACTTATACTGGGATATTCTTAAATAAAGTTTTATAAACGTTTGAATCTGATTAGTTGAAATATGATAAAATACCGATAATTAAAAAGAAAAAAGAGTACAACATTGCCGGCAATCCAAAGGTGTGTGTTCTGACGGATTTGGACTCCTTACATCTTTCAAAATTTCCCCCTTATATATATATATATATATATATATATATATAACTGTATAATTACAAACTGCCTCTCTCTTGATCATTTTCATTTCTCAATTTCATTGTTATTCTTTGTTTTTTCTTAATAATACACTGTATTAACTACATCTCATTAAAATCAAATCTAAAAAATTCCATTTTTCAATGATATATATATCCGAGTAAATAAAAAAAAAGTAAAATAACTAGTCGATAACACTGATATCGTAATAAATAATTTATTATTCATTTTTTATTAAAATTAGTAGATAAAATAATTATATTGATCAATGTTTCAACCTAAAAGTTCATTCACAAAGAAGTATTTGTTTATTCCATCGTAAATGTTCACAAAGAATTTTGGTGACAAATAATATTTCCAAAAGTGATAAAAAATAAATAAATATAAATCCCAAAAAAAACCCTACTAAATCAAGGCATTAGATGATGCATTGTCTCTTGTGAGAACTATATATATAATATAAAAGCCAAAGAAGACCATGTTCCGATGTACTGTTCTGGCAAATGAAACCATTTATTCACCAGAATTGAAGGAGACTTGCCTGGTTTTTGTCTTCCTCTGAAGAGTGCAAAACCCTGGTTTTGTGAGGAAGCATCAGGTTCAAGAAAAATATATTTGGAGAGTGTTCTTGAAAAAGGAAAAGAAAAAAATTCACTTTTTTTTTTCGTGGACTTTCAAAAATGTCAAATATTTCAGGTGATGATGGGAGTTTCTCTTCAAGAAACACTGGAGAAGAAGTGCAAGAACTTCAAGGACAACAGCAGCAACATAACGATTTCAATGCTTCCGATTCAACTGCAAGCAATAGCAATGGCTCTTCTTCTCGACAACAACAGCAGCACCAACCACTACAACAACAACAACCTCCTGTCAAGAAGAAGAGAAATTTACCAGGAACTCCAGGCAATTTCGACCGACCCCATATTCATAACTCTCTCTCTCTCTCTCTCTCACACACACACACACACACATATGGATCAAATTGAATTGAGCTCTTACATGGGGTTGTCAAGCTTTTTCAAATTTTCTACAAAGATGATGGTAAAGTAGAAAGTGGAATGTTGTTCGTTAAAAGATTCAATTATTGCTTTGGAATTGCAATAATCATGAAGGACTATTGGCCTTACAGCCTTTTTTGTCTCCTTTTCTGTTCTTAACCATGTTGTGCATGTTCTATGAATTCTTATTAGATCCAACTGCTGAGGTTATAGCTTTATCACCAACAACGTTGATGGCAACAAACCGATTTGTGTGTGAGATTTGCAACAAAGGTTTTCAAAGGGATCAAAACCTGCAATTGCATCGAAGAGGACACAATCTTCCATGGAAGCTAAGGCAAAGAACGAGTACTGAAATAAGGAAGAGAGTGTACATATGCCCTGAACCATCATGTGTTCATCATAATCCTGCTCGTGCATTAGGGGATCTCACAGGCATCAAGAAGCATTATAGTCGTAAACATGGGGAAAAGAAGTGGAAATGTGACAAGTGCTCAAAAAAATATGCGGTGCAGTCAGATTGGAAGGCTCACTCAAAGACTTGTGGTACTAGGGAGTACAAGTGTGATTGTGGAACCATATTCTCCAGGTTTTAATCAACTTCTATACTTAAAATGTTACTTTTTCTTAATATTTTGAGTAACTCTATATTCCTAAATCTATTGTTTTCATGTTTTTAATATAAAATTTGATTAAATCTATTTGAAAATACGTTTATAAATCTCTTTTTTTTAACAAAAAAAATTCATTATTAAAAAAATATACATTTAACAAAATAATCAATATAAAATCTGATCAAACAATTAATCAGTTGAAACATATTTTCAAATCTATTTTATCAGAGAAGTAAGTTTTTATTATTAATTTGTTAAGGGATAAATGTAGGAAATGGCCGGCAATTTGTGATAGACTCTTTCACACATCAATTTTAGACACCCTTTTAAAACCCTCACTCTTCTTTCCTCCTCTTTTCTCTCTATTCTTCATTAGGATCTCAAACCATGATTAATTAGATTAACCCCATTATTGCGAATGATCTTTCCCTGGTGCAGAAGAGACAGTTTCATCACCCACAGAGCATTTTGTGATGCACTAGCTGAAGAGAACAACAAAGTCAACCAAGGTCTGGCTAACAACATTGTCTCAACCTTACAAAACCAAATCCCAGAGCTCATGTCAGCCATGCCTATCACCAACACCAATCACAACACCACCGACTTCAACAGCCTTGACTCCAAACTGAACCCTTTAAAATCACTCCCACAAGACCTTGTTCCAATGCCTTTCAAGACAATGAACATAGGAGGAAGCGGAAGTATGTTTTCTAGTAGTTCAGGAAGTCTTTTCGGAGGCCCCAAAAGCAATCTTTCCTCAACATCTTCAAGTCTTCAACTGAGTCCAAACACTTCATGCGGCTTCAATTACCTCCAAAACTCCAAAAATGGGTGCAACCCTTTTTCATCTGGTTCTGCTCCAATGTCTGCAACAGCTCTTCTTCAAAAAGCAGCTCAAATGGGTGCTACTGCCAGTAACAGTATCAACTCTCCTATGATGCAGAAAATTGGGGTTGGTGTTCCTATTGCTGGTCCCGAACCAATCTCAAACATAAGACCAACAACAACCACAACAACATATGCAGGAATTCAACAGCCAAACTCATCATTTGATCACTACCAACCTCAGATGGACAATCCCATGATCACTCCAAGCCAGCTCTTACATAGAAGCCCACATGAGATTTCACAGTTCTTTGATGCTAATTCTGGGACTATGTCTATGAATGAGATGGGTATTTTCAATGGATTGATTATGGGTGGTGATCAGAGTCATGGGTTCAACTTGGAACATGAGGATACTAATACTGGTACTAATAATGCTGCTAATGCTAGTATGATGCACGGGAGGAATGTGCCGAACACAGGATTGGGTGTTGCTCAAGGAATGGCAAGAAATCCAACGGAAGGCTCGAGGTTCGAGGTGGGTCGAGGGGTTGGGCCTGCTGGCGGAAGTGTAACAACCCTTGATTTGTTGGGAATGGGTGGATCAAGGCCGTCCAATTTGCATGATCAACAACATCAAAGATTAGAATTGGAAGCTATAAATCAGCAGAGAGTGCAAGTTATGAATCCTTTCCATCAACAACTCTCACAAGGTGAATCAGCTATGGAAAAATCCATCTGGGATGCGTAAAACATATTGCTGCATTGCAGGCCTCATTCCTTCTCATACATCCCATTGCTAGAACTGGGAGAGAAGTGATGGAGACGTATGGATATTATTGGGGCTTTAATGGGCCAGCAATTCTTATGGGTTGAACAGGCCCATATCGATAATCCTGTTGGGCTGCTTTCAAGGTCTTTGCAATAGCCTGCATAAAAGCATAATCATGCTTCAAAAATTTCTGTTGGACAAAGCTCAATTTCATGTTTCCCTTCTCTCCATTTTTCTTTTCAATAATCTAAATTTTCTAGATTACTTTACCTTAAATTATGAAGATATACCAACAAACTATACATATTCTTGTTCCTGTTGCCCGTGTGTTGGATCTTGTTTGGCCGAGGAACTACTCTTCCTTAAAAAACAAAATACAAACATTGGAGGCATTTTTCTGAACATAAAAAAGTGTTATATTACAAATTTCATGCATTTAGTAATTTTCAACTAAAAGATTTCTGAAAATCACTTTGTTGAATATTTGCAGTAAAATTGCCCAAAATAATTATGACAATTTCATTGTATCTGGACTCACCCACGCAAATGTGTGTATTACACAACATTCAAAGACACAAATGCTCTCTCAATCTCTACTCATTCCCACGTCAAAAGAGGCTGACACCTTTTCTGGAAACCACAATGGACACTCACTCACAAAAACAAGAGACACCCTTCGCTTGAAAACCTCAACACTCTAATGGTCTTCCTCACTCAACTCACATCTTCTCTCACAGAGTTGTGTCACTCTCCGACTCATATGTTTCTCATCCCAACTCACTGTCCACATGAAGACCAAGACTCCTATTCGTACTTGGCGGAAGTCGGTTGTGAGAATGTCGGCAACGGAAGGTTCAAGCATGGCAGTGGTCTTAATTGTCAGTGCTCCGCTTCAATCGGTTGCCGTGGCGGTGGAGAAAGGGAGGGATAGTCCTGGAAAATGGAAGGCTGCTACCTACTGCCCAGTTGCTGCCGTTGCTTGTTTCAGAGCGGAGAGGAGATTGTTGGGTGTGAAAGAAGAGTTCCAGAGAAAGAGAGGAGATGATGATTTTCTTCAGCTCACTTGAGCGCACAAATCAATTTGATTTGAAAAAAGTGGGTAGCATGGGCTAAAAGGTATAATTATTAACAAAAATTATAGTTAAACTGCAGGATTTTATCTATTAATTAATTATTTTAAGAAGTGTTCTAAGGGTATAGCTTGTTGCCAATGTGACAAATCTCTGTTTTCATTATGACAAAGGTGACCATATAATTGCAATACCATTTTTCTCCTTAATATTTTCCAATTTTTTCCTAATTAAATTCCTTAATTTTCTCCTATATTTATTAATTTTCCCTATATCTATATAAATAAATATGCGTTTTATTTGTTAAATTTTTTTTTAAAAAAAAATTCTTAATTTTATTTATCAAAATAGTTATAATTAATGACTCACTGATAACATTGAATCTAAAATTTTTTATATAAAAATAATTAAGCAGGTATATAATAAATAATAATAAATAATACTAAAAAGATCTCTAGTGCTAAACATGGGGTTGTGGTATTGGTACCATTTTTCTTTTTTTTTTTTTTTCTCATTGAGTTAAGATTCTCACCATTAATATAGAATTTGGCCACTTATACTATGTTTGGTGGATGTTTTTAACGAGGAGGAAAAAAAATATATATATAGATTTCAATTGGTTCGAAAAATGAGCAAAATTTAAAAGGAAAAAAATATTCAACCTAATTAGTATTAGGGTTTTTTTTCTTTTAATTTATACTAAAAAGAAGAATATATAAAATATGTAAATAGAGAGAGATTTTTTTTTTGTTTCCACTTTTCATATTTGGATTCATATTTCGACTAATTTGAATCGAGCGTATGTCGGGACCTTATTTTGGGGGCGACTCTCTCAGCATGTTGACCGTCCGTTGGTGAGAGAGAGAGAAAGAGAACTTTTATTTTGTTTTCACTACTAGTATCTAGATTTTATCTGATTAATCCGATTCGAGTACTGTGGGACTCATTTTAGGGGTTGACTCTCTTAAATCCTTTTTTATTATTTTCAGGACTCGAACTCAAGATTTCTGGTTAAAGAGGTAAAGTATCCGATCACTTAATTCAAAAAAGTTTGATAGAGAGATAAACCTTTGATAATATGACCAATGGTCAGTTGATGTAGTAGAATATAGAATTAGATTCCATAACCAACGTCACGAGTTCGACTTATGCCCTGAATATGAAAAAAACTATGTTGGGAGGGTAGCTCTCTTAAATGGGGCACAATAAGTCTCGAATTGGATTAGTCGTAACATATTTTCGGATATCGATCGGAATGGTATTAAAAAAAATGAAAAAGAAAAAAAAAAACTTTGATAACAGGACAGAAATAATCTTGATCGGACTGTAGCATGCAATCATTGGATCATCAATATAGGCTTGTCCACACGAGCTGACTATTACTCAAATGGCCCAGCAATGTTGGAGCTTGTCCCGCAAAATCAATGAGGGGCGACGACCCAACACTAATAATAACTAAGCCCAAGGCCCAACACTTTTTTTTTTCTTTTCAATTTTAACTTTATCACCGGAATTTCGAAACTTAAATAATCTGATTCAAGTATTTATAAAACCTAATTTAAGAGCCGACTATTTCAGCACTTGCTTTTATATTTCCAAAGTTTAAAATTAAAATTTTAATTAAATAAATTTAATATTGTATCAAACTCGCATGTTCTTAATCAAGCCAACACTTTTCACAATCAAGCAAACCACAACCAATACCATATAATTTTTAATATATTATTTATATTAATTAATTTATAATATTTATGAGGCCTAAATTTTATGCCCATCGCACCCAATATTTTCAAAACCATAAATGCATCTTAAGTTTTTTTTTTTTTTCAATATTCTCGTCGTGACTATCACGCATCGAAAAGGTAATAAAAAAATTAAAGATGCATATAATAAAGTTGGGACTCTTAAATAAAATTTTTAATATAAAACATTATTAATAATAATTTTTATTCTTTTCATAAAAATTTGGCTTTTACTTAATAAATTCTTTATTTTTTATTAAAAAATTTTTACATTAATAAAAATACATTACAAAAAAAGTTAAATGAAATTGAGAAAATTTAACTATTTCAGAAAAATAGCCCATAAATTATCTAGTTCAATTAGTTTTTACTTGTAAATTATGCACTAAAAGAAATTATTTTTGAAATTAGTTTATTTTTTTATTTAAATTTTTTGTTAATTTGCAAATGTACCTAAATCAAAGACCTTGTTTAGTAGAGAGAGAGAGAGAGAGAGAGAGAGAGAGAGAGAGAGAGAGAGAGAGAGAGCAGCTGAGGGAACTAGAGACACCTTAGTTGTACCGTACAACATTGCCAGCAAATACTAAGGTTCTTGAATATCATATACAAGTTTTAATAATTTTAATATAATAATTACAAAACTAACTCTCCTTTTCTTGATCTTATTTTTTTTTTCTTAATAATACAATGTATTAGCAACCAAATTCAAAAATATCCCTTTATTAATATATATTCAAATAACTGAAAAAGTGAAATAATTATTATATAATATATAAAAGATAATATATTGTTCGTTTTTATCATGAGTAGTTAAGACTGACAATATCGACCGTATAGACATAAAAGTTTATTTTTAATCTAAGGTAATAAAATTATCACGATACATAGAATTTTTGGAGAAATGTTACGAAATAATTAAATGTGTATCCTAAAAAACCCAACTGAATCAAGGCATTAGGCAATGAGTTGTCTTCTATGGGCACTATAAATTATGCTAGCCAAAGAAGACCATGTTCCCATGTATTGTTCTGGCAAAGCCCTGGGTTTTTTGAGGAAGCATCATGTTCAAGAAAAATATATTTGGAGAGTGTTCTTGAAAAAGAAACAAAAAGGAGTGCATTTTTTTTTCTTAGTCTCTAAAAAATGTCAAATTTTTCAGGTGATAATTGGATTTTCCTTTCAGGAAATACTGGAGAAGTTCAACAACTTCAGGAACGACAGCAGCAACAGAACAATTTCTATGCTTGCAATAGCAATGGCCATTCTTCCCAACAACAGTGCCACCAACCACCACCACAACCTCCTGTCAACAAGAGAAATTTACCAGAAAATCCAGGCAGTCTCTCTCTCTCTCTCTCTCTCTCAATCTGGATCAAATTGAATTGAGCTCTTACATGGGGTTGTCAAGTTTTTTCAAATTTTTCTACCAAGATGATAAGAAAGTAGAAAGTGAAACTTGTTAGTTTAAAAGATAAACAAAATGATAAAGGCTTTATACCCTTTTTTGTCTCCTTTCTTTTTTTCCTAATCATGGTGTGCTTGTTCTGAATTTTTTATTAGATGGCCCTGTTGAGGTTATAGCTTTATCACCAGCAACATTGATGACAACGAATCGGTTTGTCTGTGAGATATGCAACCAGGGTTTTGCAAGGGATCAAAACCTGCAATTGCACCGAAGAGGACACAATCTTCCGGGGAAGCTTAGGCAAAAAACAAGCACCGAAATAAGAAAGAAAGTGTACATATGCCCTGAACCAAGATGTGATCGTCATAATCCTGCCAATGCATTAAGAGACCTTACGGGCGTAAAGAAGCATTATGGTCGAAAACATGCCGAAAAGAACTTGAAATGTGATGAGTGCAATAACAAATATGCGGTGCAGTCGGATTTGAAGGCCCATTTCAAGCGTTGCTATGCTAAGAGGTATAAACATTCTCACACGTCAATTTTAGACACCTTTTTTAACACCCTCACTCTTCTTCCTCTCCTCTTTATCAACTATGATTAATTAGATTAACCTCTGAATGATCCTTCCCTTGTGCAGAAGAGAGAGTTCCATCACCCACAGAGCATTTCATGATGCACTAGCTGAAGAGAACAACACAGTCAACCAAGGTCAAGCAAGCAACATAGGCTCAAACTTACAGAACCAAATCCCAGAGCTCATGTCAGCCATGCCAATCACTAACACCAACACCAACACCAACACCAACCTCAACCCCAACACCTCAGACTCCAACATCTTTGACTCCAAACGGAACCCCTTAAAATCACTCCCTCAAGACCTTGTTCGGATGCCATTCAAGAGAATGACCGTAGGAGGAAGTGGAAGCATGTTTTCTAGTAGTTCAGGAGGTCTCTTTGGAGTCCCCATTAGCTATCTTTCCTCAAGTCTCCCATGTTCCAATACAAACAATCCCATGTTGCAGAAATTTGGAGGTGGCGTTCCCATGGCTGGTCCTGCACTAGTACCAAACGTAAGACCAACAACAACAACGACAATATATGCAGGAATTCCACAGCCAAACACATCCTTTGACTACTACCAACCTCGGACAGACAATCCCAAAGTCACTCCTGACCGGCTCATGCATGGACACCCACATGAGATTTCCCAGTTCTTCCATGCTAATTCTGGGACCATACCTATGACTGAAATGGGTATTTCCAATGGATTGACTGAGGGCTTGAGGCTCGAGGTGGGTCAAGGGCGTGGGCCCCATGGCGGGAGCGTAACATTCCTTGATATGTTGAGGATGGGTGGATCGGGGCCATCCAATTTTCGAGATCAACTGCATCAAAGATTGGAAGTGGAAGCTATAAATCAGCAGAGAATGAGAATGCAAGTTATGAATCCTTTCCATCAACAACTCTCACATGGAGGTTCAGATAAGGGAAAATCTGTTTGGGATGTATAAAACAAATTGCTGCATTGCAGGCTTTATTCCTGCTCCAACAATCCCATTACAAGAACAGGCAGAGTTTGGTGGAAAGAGAGAGAGAGAGAGAGACATATTGAAGGGGGCTCTAGCTGGGCAGTAACTCTTCTGGGCTGGAGATGCCATATTGACGACCCAATTGTGCTGCTGTCTAGCTCTCTGCAAATTCATCACTAAGCCTGCATGCAGATGTGATCATGCTTCAATATTTTCCGTTGGACAAAGTTCAGTTTCATGAAATTTCTCTCCCTTTTCTTTTTAATGAATATACATTTCCTCCAAATTTTGAAGTTTGAAGACTCATGTCGTGTGTAATAAATTTCAGTTCAAAGATTTATGAAAATTACTTGAGAGCACAAAATATGATGAGCAACATTAGACCCAAGTAGTGTAAGACAAATATTTAAAAAATTGTATAAAAATTATGAAAAATAATATCTAGATAAAATATGTATAAAAATTAAATCCCTTAATTTTCTCCTATATTTAATATTCTTCCCAATATCTAGATAAATAAATAAATATATATATATATATATATTTATATATATATCTCATTTTGCTAAATTTTATTACAATATTCGTAATATTATTAAATTTATGAACAAATTATTAAATATGTATATAAAAAATAATAAAAGAAAGAATGCCAAACAAGGGGGTTGTGGGAACTGTTACCATCGAGTTTAGATTCTTCATCATTAATGCAAATTTTGGATTTTTGTATTACTGATAAGGAAATAAAATCATAAAATTCAATTAATAAAATTTGGAAATTTAATCCCAAGTAAAATATTATAGTAAAACATTAAACCAAACCTGTAATATTAATATTTATATTATATTAAAATATTAGAGAATTGAGGGCAAATCTTTGCACAATAATTGATCTATTCTTTTGATGACCTCGAGATCATGGGTTCATGACGTGAAAGAAGTCTCTTTAAAAAAATATAAAGGAAAGATTGCATACATATACGTTCACCTCTCCCCCTACCCCTGCACCAAGCCAGGAACGCCTTGTGCAAGTGCTTCTGGTGAGCCCTTTTAAAATATTAGAGAATTATTAAACTGACCAACCAATATCATTTTCTAGTTTTTTTTTCCTAAATTTAACATAATAAATATTCGTTCTGTCAAAAGCCTCTCTATTTTAGTCCCGGAAAATTATTTAAAAAAAAAAAAAGGCAAAAACTAGGTCGGAGCATGAAAATACATTTGGGCCTGATAATGGGTTTCATCTTGTGTGGATTGGGCTTCATTGTTGGCCCAATTTGAAACGAAGTGGCGCTGCATTTTTTTTTGTTTTTGGTACAGAGTGGCGCTGCATAGAAGAATGAAAACCTAAACCCTAAAACTGCACTGCGCATCATTTCGTCTATTTATACAACGATTCTCACCCTGTATCTCTCTCCACCCATCTCTCTCTCTCTCTCTCTCTCTCTCTCTCTCTCTCTCTCTCTCTCTGTGTTTTTCCACTGAGGCAATGATGTAGGAAAACTACCTATTTTCTGAGGGATGTTTCCCGTGTGATTACATAAACACCAATGGATCCTTCTGAGCCTTTTTTATTTTTCTTTTTCTTTTTTAAATTTTATGTTTTCATTTATTTCTTTGAGGGAATTTTGAGGAGACAGCTGAAATGATGATAATTGTTTCCGAAAATCAATATGTCGATCCTACAAATCAGACTACAATTATCTGATCATTGGCTTTCCATCTCTCTCTTATTGTTTTCATTATTTTTATATTTTTTGTTAAAAATATTATGGAATTTCAATGGCATTTGGGCATCATTTTCAAAGGTACCATTTTTTTTTTTATTTTCGTACACCCTTTTAAAGGAATTATTAGAAATTATAAAAGAATTTGCTCTATTCTGATTGTTTCATGTAATAATTTTTAGGGGGATCCCCCAATTTAGGGAAGAATTGGGCAGATTTCTCGGAAATTGAAAATTGGGGCAAATCTGTGATAAGCAAATCAATTAACAAATTTTTTATTATTACATATTAATGAATGCAAATTAATTATTTTGGTTGGCAAAGGTGGTCACCATGTTAGCATAAAAAAATATACTTTTAAAATAAGTCTATTAGGGATTTTTTCTTAATTTGTATATTTTATTAATTTCTAGGCAAATTGGATAATTTTAAAAATTAAGATTCAACTCAATTATTAAATTCAAATTCCTTAGTAAATTGATAGGATATAATAATAAATAAATAAATAAATAAATAAATAAATAGTAGTTCATTTGTCAAATAATAGTTTTATGTTGAAAAGGCCTAAAAATAATAAATAAATAAATAGTAGTTTATTTGTTAAAACCTTTGAGTAGCATAATAAAAAATAATAGTAAATAATAAAAAGAGTTTATTGGAGAGGTCGGGTTATGATGTTAAAAGGGTTAAAACTTGAGCTTGTGAATCAAAGACATTTTGAACCACACTTGTTTGAGACAAACCACCTTTGCCATAAGGGTACAAATCAAGTTTACTATTATTTATAACAACATGAAGATGGACCGTTTTTTTTTTTTGATACATACTGGACTCGAACCCGAGTCTATTACATCGGGGAGGATAGAAGGTGCCATTTGAGCCAAAGCTCTTTGACGAAGATGGACCATTGGTTCAGTATAAAGGAATTCATCCCAAATTCAGATTCCACAACGCCCTTCCCTGATGTAAAAAGTATTGCTTATCTATTAATAATAATTATTAAAAAGAAGAGAAAAAAAAATTATGAAGATGGTTAGTCTGGTCACTGTAATCTTTTGCCTAATTATTGCTTAATTCTCAGGAAACCCTTTCCCTTTCATCCTAGGTAAAGGGTATTTATAATAAACTACAACTTAGTAAAAGAGACGGCCTTATTATTTTTACACCACCAAAATTAAGGTAAGCCAAAAACAGGACAGGCAAAATCTAGCTGCCTAACTGGTTTGTGGGTCACCCTTTGATTTCTGGATTGGCTTTCCCAACCGCAGCTGAAGACCAACTTGGACTACGCTGGGCAGAGCCTCCAATGTCACCCTTTTTGCTTCTTCCGCTAAGGCCATTGCTTCTCTGCAATGCCATATAACCGATCAATCAAAACATTGAGAAAAGCAGAGAATCGAACATAAGATTCTCATGTTCTTACTGAATCATCATCTCCGGCCGCATCGAAACTTCAACCTGAAGCAATACTTTGCCCTGTAATGAGTGGTGCGTAATATGCTCGACAACCATTTTCTGCAAGGAGTGTCGAATGTTGGACATGTTTTAGCATAACATAAGAATCTTCATAGTATTTGATTGAAAAGGTACCTCTGAAAACTTGGAAGCTAAAGTGTCTGAGACAATGTCTTTGATGCTTTGGTCCAATGGGACATTCTTTTTCTGGTCATGTATTTGCTTCAAGTCCTCTAAAACAGGCGTTGAGTATGAAGGATCTAGAATGAAAAAAGTAGGGAGATTGAGAATAGAACATGCATGCAAAAGTTCATATCAGCATGGAACAAGAGATCAAGTACCTATGTGTATGAAGACTTCAGTTACTTCTGGATGGGACTTGTGAATTTGCCTACGAACATGTTCACCAACATCATGTGCAGCACTTACACTGAGGAAAGGATCAACCTAGAAGGAGAAAATAAAGTGCTCGTGGGCTTTTATAAGAGGAATGCTGTGGAAAAACCAATAACATGCAAACTAAAAAGAAATTGCTAAAATTTGAAATTCAGGGGGTACCTACCTCAATATGTACATCAAGATACAGGGATGAACCTGCTCTTCTTCCTCTCAAACGATGGCAGCCCTATAAAATATTCAATAAATCCTCAACAAACATGTTATGAAGTAAAATCTATAAGATTCTAAGTAAACATCTAGGAACAAATGGCGTATATTTAACAAAGTTCACTAAAGAAAGGTGAAATGTACCTTCACACCATCAACTTTCTGAATCGTGCACCTGACGGGCTCCAAATGTTCCATTGGAATGGCAGCATCCACCAGTTCCATAACACTGTAGTGCAACACTTCATGAGATCTTAAAGAGAGTACAAAAACATTGGACTTGGTATATTGGTGCACACACACATGTGCAAGATCTAAGAATGCTATCTAAGCACAATATCACACTATCCTGAAAGATAAGAAAAATGTTGTAGGATAACTCTGGTCAGAAACTATCATTTGTGTCTAATTAGGATAGACAATCCTGGAGAAGTCATCCCCATTACTCAAAATATGACCAAAAGGAACAGGCTTAGGCTTCATACAACTAAGAAGTTATTATCATTAGCCTGACAGATGGTGAATAAGGCAGCCATTTCAAGTTTGTGAAGTGGAGCGATTTGCCAAAAGAGAGAAGTATAACATTTTTCTTTTAACAAATCCGATGTAAATCCAGAAACTTCATTGTCACGTTTCAAAAGAAAATTAATGAAGAAAAACAGTGATTCATATACAAGTACTCCAGATGGTAAACTTCAAGTAAACAAAAGTTGAAAATAAGTTACCTTTGGTAACCAGTTTCGATTCCAGCTTTTAAAATCATCCCTGAGACAACAAGCCCCGCAAGAGGGTCCAAACCCCTCACCCCTATGATAGAGCCCCCTAAAGTCAGGATGAATGATCCACTGTCAGTTACATTCACCGGCCTGAACTACATAACTACATTATATAATCTTTCTTTGGAAGAAATAGCTACACATGCAAGATGATATAAACATTCACCAGCCTGAACTGCATTATATAATCTTTCTTTGGAAGAAATAGCTACACATATAAGTAAGATAATATAGGGACATTCGAGTGTAAACGTACATTGTTGCAAGTTTCTTCAGCCTAGCACACTTTCCCAGAGGAAGGTCACCATGTGCATAATCAAGAGGATAAAAATAGATCCGTTACACAGTTCCACATCCAAAAGCCGTTGACCTTGGGTAACTTATTTCATTAAGTATAATATTTCCTGTTTGATGCAAAATATGGAAGATGACTTTTACAAGTATACAGTCAATTTTCAAAATTATGCCTCTCTATTCTTTCCCATGCGACAAATGCAACTGGCGACATTTACCACACACTTAGTAGTATCATGTTTCAAGTGCCCCTGTAATTACCAGAAATTACCAAACATAGGTAAAGGAACAAATTGTTTCACAAGAAATGACACAAAAGCATGCTACATCTTTATCGTGTTTGCAATATGTATCGTATTAGCGAGCAGAAAAAATACATATATACACACACGCATGCACGCGCAGCACATAGCAACGTTTGGTGCCTTTTACACAACTAAACAGCTGATCCACATGAAAAGCTGGAATTTCAGCAAAATTGTGAACACAAAGAAATCGCAATGTCAATTAACACACAGAACAGTTCAACTGGCAGCAAGTTTTTAAATTGACAGATTCTATTTGTCATGCTTTAATAATTAATCAAATGAAACAGATTGCTGATGCTTCCTTTACCAATCATAACACACGGATGCAACTTGACAATATCACAGTATTATAGCCAAGACAACCAAGTCAATCAAATATGTAACCGTATTCTGGCTTGTGAAGGAGATAATAAGCATTCTTACCAACCCCAATAAGAGCAACTACTGATGAGATAGCATCTGCACGATGATGCCAAGCATTTGCTTTCATCAGACCACTGCCAGTCCTTTCACCAGCTCTTCTGGTGATCCAGTAAAGCCTGCAGATCAAAGGAAGGCATCGAAATACATTGACCGAGTAACGAGCATACTTTAGTATATAATTTGGAGAGAAGAATTTATAGACAACAAAGTTCTGCCTAAATTGTACTTCCAAAGCTACATGTAAAAAGAGTGAAAACCAACATTGGTTCAGCGATTGACGGACATGGAGATCAGCATAATATACTGTTTCAAGAGGAGGAAAATGAATGCATTCATTGATAGCAGAAAAGCACAGCATTTGATTAATACAGCTCATGAATTATAAAAAGCATGGCCAGCATTACAAACAGACCAAATGAGAGAAAGGTATAATATAGTTGGAGTTTCCCATTTATTATTTTATTTTTGTGCAAAGTTTCAAGCTTCTTATTCGGCAACTGGCAGAGGTCCTTTCTCCAACAGAAGTTAGGAAAAAGAAAACAAAATCATGTCCATATGATGCGCAACTACTGTTTGAACAATAAGAGAAAAGTCATTTGGCAATCGCACTTCAAATAAAACCAACTGATCTTAGTTTTATTGTCCACCGTAAGTACATAAGGAAACAAAAACCAGTAGCTCTATCCTAACCAGGGATAATTTAATTCATTCTTCTTAACAAATTTTCCTGTACTGGGGAATCTGTACAGCTGGAAAAGTGCATAGGACAGAGACACAACACGCAATTGACAATGACAATACCCTATATTTGTTGATAGAAAAAGGAGGATGATAAATTAGAAAAACAAAGAACATTACAAAATATTTTCTTAAGAAGAAGAATCAAAGAGAACCAAACTAGTTTGACATAGTTACAAAATAGTTTATAGGTTACAAAATACAGCAAAGTCATTTGCAAAGCAGCGTAAATGAATCCACAATTT
Source organism: Dillenia suffruticosa (assembly GCA_033439265.1). Classification (NCBI taxonomy): domain Eukaryota; kingdom Viridiplantae; phylum Streptophyta; class Magnoliopsida; order Dilleniales; family Dilleniaceae; genus Dillenia; species Dillenia suffruticosa. The sequence continues at coordinate 24,032,295 of JAVTVX010000020.1, read as the reverse complement.
TCCGCTTATCCTATCCATCCATAAGAAACACTAAACTTCCAAGATTTTGTTTCAAGAGTTTTCCACCTTATTACACACCCAGGAAAAAAGTTCATAGTTCTTGTAGAGACCCACCCATAACCAACAATACTAAACGCCATTTAAAATGGACCGAAAAACTTTCGAATGAAGTAAGAGGTGATTCGTGGATTTGTTATTCAGGATTGTAGAGAGTCTAGGGTTACCCCAGGAAATTTTGTATTGGACTGATAACTTTTGCTTATAAACATAAGAGAAGAGTATGTAGAACTCTAATATGGTTGTCCTTAGGGGCAAAGCTAGAAATTTATATCAGAGGATGAAATAAAACATGCATTTGAGGTTATAACTTTTAGAGGGGCAAACAAAATTTAACGTTATAATTTTTATAATTATATGTATAATTCTTTTTCTTAAATTTCAGGGGCCGGTTCCCTCCTCGCCCCGCCCCGGGGGGGGGGGGGAGGGTTTCCCCTCCCTTTGCCCCTTGCTGTCCTTTATAACCTAACCTTTCTTGTGAAACCCTAACAAACATTTAGAATATTAGAAACAACCAAATTTTGTATCAATGATACCAAATCAAGCATCCCCTAAACATATGAGAGATCTAAAAGGTTAAAACTCCAAAGAAATTTCATCAGTCAAGTGGCACGTGCAACAATTGTCATGCTCGAATAAGCATCATACTAAACACTATTTTGAGAATGAACACGTCTATGCTCTATATTTGAGAATTTCTACATAGGATCCCCACCATAGTTAAAATGTTTTAAAGACCCAGACCAAAGAACTTAAACTTGCTTTGGTTTCCACTTCTTTTAGAATTATGGCACTAGACATCTTGCCACAAACATAAACCATTAGTGTGTTGAAAGTGAAAGCAAGCTGTTAACTGTCCAAAAGAGTAAGAAAGAATTTACCCTTCTTTAACGCAGATCGATAAGGTGGTCATACTCAAAGCTAGGACAGGGTGATTCATATCAAGTCCATGGTGATGTCCACCATGGTTGTGGCTATGAGTGTGCTCATGTGTCAATGGCTGATGGAATATTTCTGGAGATGTTGAGTATATTTCCTGTGAGTAAGACACAGATTAGTTTTACAAAACTTTAGCACCGGATGGGGCTTCTGCTATTTCAATCACGGAATGGCCACAATAATGAAATTGTGAGAAATTGATTTACATCCTGTTTGCATTTACATGTAATACAATATTTGGAACCTTGGTTCGGTGATTGGTATCAAAATGCTTGATAATAGAAGGGAGAGAACTCATACCAACACAATATTTAAAGCATGCCATGCAATACCTCCAGCTGTCGCAAAAAGCATACAAGAAATCCCGAGTGCTCCTAAACTCTCAAATTTACCATGTCCTACAGAAGACGGGGGAAAAGAAAGCATTTAGAAATCGACACCATGAAGCGAAACAAATTAAGCACATATTCCAAGGACGTTCCCACATTCCGATTATAAACAGTAACACATAAAATAATCAGGTAACATTTTCCATTATAAACACTTAGAAAGAAACTATATATCAACATCTAGTTACTTCTCAAAAATCAGTAGCATCTCCTCTTTTCTCCTTTATCCAGAAAAAGACACCAGGTGCAGCAAACAAATATGGTCTATTAATGCAGTAATGAGAAATAACAGAGTAGCTCGTAGGTACAAATCAAGAGTGACCATATGGATGTTCTCTATCTTTTGGAGCCCTTGCAACTTTAAAAGACCACAAAGCTACACCGCTGAGAACCTGCAACATGAAAAAAAAATAAAATATAACAATGACTTCTATAGGAGGAAAAAAAATTGAGGGTGAAAACAAATGTAAAAGTGAAATACAAGAAAATGTTGTACAGCATATTCAAACAAATTTGGAATAGAACTAGAGCTTAATACTTTTCCTGGCATAATTTTAAGAATCAGAGATTAATTCAGCAAAATACGTAAGGATCTTAGGTATCCCACCGTGTAGTCATACCAATTTTGAACAGGTTTAAGCCACTAGATCATCAGAAAACATAAGAAGAATAAATTAAGGAGCCATATTAGCATCCACCACCAGATTCAGCACACTAGGTACTGCACCAAACAAATCATCAGGCATACTCCATCCCCCCATGAATTCATAAATCGATTATTGCCGAACACAACACGCTCTCTTATCTCAAAAGTTTAGGGTTTAGGGTTTAGGGTTAGAGAGACTGAATCTAGAAAAAAAATTCTCCCAAGAAGCATCACTAACGATAAGATAGACGAAATAAACCTCAAGTTAGATGCATATATTGTACATGAATCAGCTAATCCCACATAATTGACAGATAAATAAACCACTAAGTCGAACCCATGTAAGCACTCAATAAAAAATATAAAAGTTAGAGAAAGCAAAATAATCATACCACATCAGAAACAGAATGAGCAGCATCAGCAATAATAGCGGTGCTTCCAGACAAATACCCAGTGATTGCTTTTCCAGCAGCAAGGCCAATGTCTGATGCCAATCCCAATCTGAATATTCTCTCACCCTCTTCACCGATTTGCTTATTATGATCTTCATGACCATGTGAATGCCCAAAATGCAATCTTTTTGGGATTTTGAAGTGGGGTTCATCATTGTTGAGATTTGACTGAAATTGGGGAATTCGGGCTTGAAATGTAGGACTTAAATAAAGGGGTTTTCGTGTATGTGAAAAAGAGACTTTCGAGATTAATCGGATCTTGTGAATTGTGCTGGAACTGAAAAATCTGAAACCCATTTTTTGTAAAGGGGTTTGCGATGAATAACGAAGCAAATCAATACCCTAATTTTCAAAGCGGTGTTTCGTATTCCATTTTATTGGATTGAATCGAGGGAATTGGTTTCTGCCGCCATCAGTCATCTTAATGTTCAATCCGTTCGCAGGTAAGATTATCGACCGACAACACACTCCCAACCACAGTATCGTTTGCCTTCTTTTTCAAAAACCCTTTTAAATTTAAAGAAAATACTAATAATTAAGGCCATGGCGGCCATGCATAAAAAGCTCCAAATGCTACATATTTACTTATTTAAGATTACCATTTAACTGCACCCACTAATTATAGAAACCATTTTATTCGTTATTATATATAATAATTTATTAAAATTCTTATTATATTTTCATAAGTACTATAATACTAAACATTAAAACAACCTTGATCCACAGTCCGGTGATTAACTCAACGAGGAAGCAAAATTCAATGTGATTTCCGGTGAGAGGTTCAGTATTTAGTAAGCATGCAGTCGCGATAAAATAAGATAACATTAAATAGAAGTCTAATAAATATTTACTGTGGTATTGTCAAACGGCCAAGGCACTGATGGCACATGAGAGAGAGAGAGAGAATTAATTTCAAAACAGATATTATTGGAGGAGACAATAATGGAAAAATTGTTTCAGCATGTAATATAGTTTTGTCATCATTGGGAAGGGCAGGGATGAATAACAAGGTCTCACTTTTTGTTGGGGGCATTTTTGTCTTTGCACTTGCTCCCAAGGAGTTCAAGAATCTTATGTCTCATGTTCCCCGCGGCGAGACGCGAAGTCAATGCGGGACTCTACACGTTTTCGCTTTTTATCCCCCAGAAACTGCGTCAATGTCAATTGCTCATTACAGGACACAGCAATGGAAACAACCGTTTACCCCAGTCCAAGTAAAAGACACTAGCGCAGACCATTCTTTGATTAATTTAGTGAGAGTATCCTTTAGAGACACAGAGAGAGAGAGAGAGAGAGAGAGAGAGAGAGAGTATTTTTAGATCCTTTTTTGCCCGGTGATAATCAAAGGAAGTGCCAGAGAATTATCCCAATTACCAAAATTCAATTCTCTGAAATCTCGAGCTGTCCAAACTCCTCCGAAATTCATCAACTAGCAAACGACTCTCCGGTCATGCACTCAATCAAATATTCACCTTCTCCAGCCCCTGCTGTGGTCACGCCACCGTCCATCATTTGAACTTTCCTTCCTACTATGTTCATAATGTCTAAAAGAATTATGTTGTCTTGGCCTATCTGGTCTATACCCCCAATTTGAGCTCATCCCGGGTTCTATAAATTCTCCCCTCGCCATATACCCCAGAGGTCTCCCTCCGGGACTCCTATTTGGACTCCATGACTCAAAAACTTCTTCACGTTCCCATGGATTCAGCCTCAGTTGAGAAGGCTGCTGCAACGATTCTCTCAACGTTGGAATATATTCATTTTGATGGCGGATTGGTGCCATACCCTGCCTACCCCCTCCTCCCCATGATTCAGGGTATGGAGGAGGTGTCAACCACAATGATGGTTCAGGCAGCTGTGGCAGTTGCATCGATGGAGTTGGCAATAAAGGGGGTACGGTAACAGTCATCGGTTGTCTCTCTGGTGCATTTCGTGCAATCATCAATGATGTTGACGATGCGGGCATACCTGCCACTGGTTGGACTAGTTTCGAGGGTGGCATTTGGTAAACCGGGGCATTGATGTGTAGGGTTTGGTGCGATGGGATGTTAGAATTTGGTATTTGAAGCTGTTGAGAAAATTGTATGGTCGGTGATGGAGCTACCTTCACAGGTTGATTTTGTGAATGCGCTAAACCAGCAGCTGGAAGGTTTTCTGCTATAATGGGGCTAGTTGTCACAACTCCATCGTAGCTGTTCATCTCTCGTTTGGCTGAAATTTGCCGTGAAAATGGATTCCTGACAGTTTCTGATTTCCATCCACTCTGAAAACAAGGAATGAAAAGGTATCTAAATCAAGGGTAATAAAAAATAAAAATTGGAATAGAGAGAATCAACAAGGTCACACACCGTAGAAGGATCAGTAGATGGGGTTGGTGACGGCAGAGAGACTTCAACTCTCTCCTTCACATTGTCTCCAACCAATCCATTAGAATCAGGAGATGGTCCAAGCCCATTCTTCTTAATCATGTCAAGCAGCCTCACCTTGTCTTCGCTGGACATATTACCCGCTTGGCCAGATGTCAAAGCAAAAACCAATTCCGGGTTTTTCAGCAACACAGCAAGCAACTCAAGATCTGGTTCGACTGCACTGGTCGAGGTAGCTGTTCCATTAACTGCCACAGAGGCAACTGCATTTGGTTGATCAACTTGGGGAGAAATATCAGTTTCTGCACCTTCTGGTTCCATGGGCTGTTCTGTAGGAATCTCAAGAGTTAGAGAATCATCACAATCCATTTCACGGTCCCACGGATCTCTTGGATCAGATGGGATATCTTGGAATCTGGGGTAGATGATTTCCCTTTCACGGTGGATTCTGTTCTTCTGAACTTCAACTTCTTTACTGTTTTCACCAGCACCAACCCTCCAGGCAGCAGGGATTTTAAATTCTGCAGGAGAGTGAAAATACCGAAATGTTCAGAGAATTGTTTCTAAAATGAAATGTTTTTCACCGATCAAAGAGGATGCAAATTACAAATATCCACCAAACCTACAGCAAAAGTTATAGGCGTCCTTTCATATGCAGAATCTACAACTTAAAAATAAGGGCTTGTACTTTGACTCGATGTAGACTTGACTAATTCTTATTAATTTCAAAGAAATCACGAACAGAAATTGATATCGACCAATAGTGGTCCAACAGGCTAGATAACATATGAATAGCTGCAGAGTTCTCTGTTTTTTAGGTCAACTGGCAAATTTTAATAAGACCTCAGTAAAGGCAGCCGCAAGCATGCCATCCGTCCCACTAAAGTTATCATTACGACACCACAAGGATCCAACACAATTTGTTTCCAACTATGGAAAAGCCATCAACTGCAGCTGCAGGAGCCAGAATAGCAAACGTACTGGACCAACCGGAGAAAGTAGGAAACTTGAATCTCCCCCAACGACGCCATAATTTAAAGAGACAAAGGAATAAAATAGAAATGTCTTCCTTTTCACGAAGATATCCATTTTGAGGAGGCCTGTATCCTTAAGATGTCGACAAGAAAACTAATGGAAGGCACTCCAATGGGCAAAGGGAACTGCAGCCCCAATTTTTCTTATTCATTACCATGTAGAATGTGTGTTAGAAAGAGAGATGAGAGAGCGGTAATTTACTTTGGGAACAGCTTTTGGACCAGTTCAAAATCTTAATTAACTTACATACTATGAGAGCCAATGACGAGAACAACTTGGAATTTGAAACCACTCATCATTTTTGAAGTGATCAAAAACACCCTCACGTTCACTTCCATGAAGGGCACCATTTGTCCAATCTCAAGAATATTCCATTTAATAAGATGAGCGATGCTTTAACGTATGGATTGTTACTCCAGTACAATTGGGGTTGGATTCTCAAGTTTTTACCTGCATCTTTCACATTTTACATGTACGAGAATGATCTAGGGGCTTTACCATATTGTCATGTCAAAGGGGATCATCAGCTTGAAATTTTTATAAAACCAATATGCTTATACTAGTTAGGTGGATTTAGACTTCTTCCAACAATAATCCTGCTACAATGTAAAGCACTTTGACAAAAACATCAAGACAGGGCTCTTATAAAATGCTTATTGCACCTTGAAAATGCCTCGTGTTCCATATTATAGTATTCATCAGTTCGGAGCTATCCCAGTGTGCCTAAAATTTTTATGCTTTAATTCCTTCCCACTAAACAAATGCAAAGGAGAGCAGAATATTACCATGCTCAGGACGCGGCAGTGTTAAATCTGTCTTGTCAAGAGCATGCATGAAATGTTTCTTAAGATTCCAAAAGCACAACTTTTTTTTATTAAATTTAATAAACAGTTTTCTACACCCGTGAGCTGCCAGAAGAAGGTTATTACTAATTAACACCAAAAAAGCAAGTGTACCTGATGGCATCTGCCAAGGTATCTGAATCTGAACCCTCTTGCACTTCTCAACCAAATCCTCCTTCGGATCCAAACAGGGCTTGGGAACTACAGGAGCTTCGAGCTTATTAGAAACTTTAGAGGGAATTATTTGAGGTTTCTTAAATTCCTCAACCTTTGGCCGAATTGGCTCTCTGTATGCTGGAAGGATAATATTCTGTGGACCCTCAGATTTCACTTGGCTGTTTTCATTAGAAGATGTGCCACTTTTACCATACTTACTCTGCATGAATTGGGCACGCATTTTTGCCTTCTGGATATCATCAGCTGACATTGGACGGCTCTGGCTTGCAGGAACTGCTTTTCCTGCTGGCTGGTTTCTGCCAACTGTTTTTTGGCCCGGATGTTCCACAAGTTGAACTTTTCTACGTTGACGGATTTCTGTTTAAGCTAAGGAAATAGAATCCATAGACTAAAAATAAGACATGCATCACTCAAAAAAAATACCCAGGTCCAAAGTGCAATATCCAGATTTCAAATAGTTAAGGGAACCATGAAATGCGCAGTGGCCAAGATAAAGCAAGAGTATACATTATTTTCTCAAGTGCAGGTATAATCAAAAAACAACAAAACCAGCAGATTTTGATTATCAAAAGTAACCAGGACCAATAAACTAAAGTTTAACCCCTCATCAAAAAGAAAATGAAGGTTAAGAACAATAATCTGACTTTGCATTCGCAAAGAGACTTGATGCACGCTAGACTTGTAACACAAGTTCTAGACTCTTTCATGTTAGATCATTTTTTGTAAAATAAGAACTCCCTCAATTCTATACCGAAATGAATATATCAATCTTCCACCTCAATGATAAACCACAAATTCTATGGAAAACAACCTAATTATCATATGCTTGAAATATTAAACTGAGCTTCATAAAGGTATACAAAAACTGAAAGAAATAGGCAGTCAAAATTTTCTAGAACAAAATGATGTAAGTTTGTAACTATTTGGTTTTAATTTATAAACAAACATGCTTTTAGGTGTTGCTTAAGGAGCACTTAACCAACCAAAAGTTCTAATCATGGGATGTTTTTGCCCTTAACTTGGCAAATAAACTTTCATTACATGAAACATGCTATATTTTGCTAGGCTATTTAATGCACCTCAAAAACTTTCCTCCTTTAGATTTCCAATCACAATTTGATTTATGATATCTCACAGAAAGGAAAATGGGTAAGATCTAATTTTAGAGATTTTGGCTTAAAGATTTACTTTTTATGAGTTGCATGAAGTCCCCCAACATCAACTTTATTTAAATCAGATTGTAAGTCCCCCAACATCACACAAATCATACTTAACTATTCTGCCTATATAATCCCCTGATTTTATTATGAGAAGCTTCACTGCTTGTTGATAAGTATTTTTCACTGCTTGCTAAGAAGTATTTCACAACATGATCCATGAAGATAAACATCTTAGGTGTCCTCAGAGTAATTCATGGCATTCAGTAACATCAAAAGCCAAGTTTTCAAGTTCCTTCATTAGACTTGGAGAATGCTACAACCGGGCGGTTTTCCTCTTCCTCTATTTCTTTTTCTCTTTTTTTGTGTATAGAATATCTTTGATTAGTTATTCAATGGGTCTTTCCACCTTAAAACAAACTAATTGCTTATGTTGACATGACATCATTATGACCTTAAATTTTATAGAGATGAACATCATGTTTTCTGCTAGTCTTAATTTTAAGAGGACTTTGTTTTATAAAATTTAAGATGTTATCCGTGGCTAAAATAGGAAGAGAGAAATCCTCCACATGCATAAATGCAAGTTTTGGACCTGCTATGGTAGAATAGTTTTGGCTAAATGTATATGATGCTCAGAGACTTAACAGAGGCTTAACAGCTTGAAACAAGAGTTTTAGGTAAATATGCTGCACCATAAAATATTTAGCTCTTAAGTCAATAATAAAAAGAGGATTGTCTGATGATGAGCAGACACTTTAAGATGTCTCAATTGCTTCAAATAATAGTTGAAGCTCCACTAAAGCCAATAACCAAAGAGGTAAACGATATTATTGAAAGGTTATAAGAATGAAAGATGGCCCCAGACCAAGTTTACAACCATTGAAATATAGAAATCATAAAACTGAAGCCAAGGGCACCAAAAGAAAAGATCATGCTACAATTAACCAAGATCTCAAGTTGGTCCCAGTTGCCACATATTATTAACAGAATTTGAGAATATCATAGCAGTGCCCAAAAGAATAACCCATCTCCTGCACTCTTTGCCTCATGTGTACCTCATTTTGTACATGAACCATTAACAAACCAAGTACCATAGTTTTGGAATTAATCACAATAGGACCATGCAACAAAATAGATTTCAAAAGTGAAAAGCCAATCACATTGATGAGATCACACTTGCAAGACCAGATGCCACTATCATAGTCCAGGGAGCATAAAATGAGCCATCTAGTGTTAAGAATGTCAAACTAGCATAAAAGAGAGGTAAACAATGAGGAAGACAGCATATGGTAACGAAAGGATTTAAAAAGAAAAAAAAAAAAAACATAATGAAGATGGGGCCAAAAAGAAAGCAGATGTTGACCACCTCCACCTCCAACATTATCTGACATTTTTACAATTTATGAAAAAAAAATCTGGGTTTCATTTGAACCAATAAATCAATATCCAATTGGCGCAGAATTACGGTTTCAATTAATTATTTGGTATTGTGTGGAATGGATGTGCAATTCATTTCGTTCTTGGGCTGGAAATGTTATTCATTTTGATCTTTGGTTTTATTTCAACCAAATCAAGGAAATAAATAAAGCTGAAAGATACAACAAAATTCTACTTGAAACAACCGCAAAAGGGATAATCTTATATTACTAAATATCTTTCAAGAACCTCAATATGGTGATGTATGTCCCTGTCCCTTGAACACAATCGGCACATTGGCAAGGTGCTGATGAAGTTGGTCATCAATGTTATAGCTCTATCTCGGCCAGAGAAGTCCCTCATTTCTACAGCATTGTGCTTTCTTGTTCCTTTAATTTGTGCCATTGCAGAAAAGATGTTTCCTGCTCCGGTTCTCCACAGTCATTGTTTCACTCTAGACTAAATAAATAACTTTTTGGACATAAAAATGACAGGGAAAAGGATTAGACATTTCCATACAAAAACAGATGCAGAGGTTGCCTTGGCTTCCCAATTTTTTCAAAAATCTCCCTTGAAATTTGTAAAGTTTCTGTTACACTAAAGGCAGCTACTTTGCCAACCCCCTGCCCCCCTTTCCCAACAAAAAATATATATGAATACACATAATATATAATATATCCTTTCAGCCATCCCCAACATGGCTACTTATTGAATGGTTCGATTCTAGAGCTAGATTTTGGCATACTTGTTTTAAATTAATTTCTATTGACATGATCTATTCAAGCATTCTCACACCATAAGTATTTCAGACTCTGGTTCAACCACAGACACCATCTCATGCAAACCAAGCTAAAGCAAAATAAGATATGATTGCCATCTTGAAATCTGTAAATCAGGAAAAGGAAACAAAAAAACTATAGCTTAGAACTCAATGTTTAAATACATCTTTTACATCACCATCCCATTAGTTGCTGAGCACCTTCATATTCACTCAAGCCTTTTATTAACTAATTAAAGAGAATGGTTCTTGTCAATTGAATGCTTACATTGTGAACTATGATCTGAACCTACAATCAATGATTTCGAACTCATAAAGTGGCTGTGTACGCAACCCGACAAAGAAACTAAGATACTGAATAAAGGGTATAGCATAAAACTCAAAGCTATAGTGCACACGAAGTAAGGACGTATATAAAATTTCCGAAAGTAAGAGTACGATACATGCTATACCCGTTCTTAATTTTTTTTGTAAGTTATCAGTTGATATTTTAAATATTTATATAACAGCATATGTAATAGTATCTATAGTTTTAATGAGTGTCAATGTACTGTCTATCAGCATCCAACCTTGATTCACAGCATCCCATGCACTTTATCTTTGAACACATAAGTAACATAAAATGCCAAGGATACGGGATGAAGATACACCTCGGTTTTGTTTCTTATTTGAATCATCTGTAGAAGCTGTAAGCAATTTTATCGCCTGAGGAGCATCTCTCCTGAGGAAAAAAACTCATGCTTAGCCCCCACCCAGAAATAACGAAAACAGCCTCAGGACTCTATATCAGTATTGAATTGTGAGATCAAGTATACCTAGAATTCTCTAAATTTTCAAATGATGGAGTAAGAGATGCATCCTGTTCACAAAGGCAGAAAACAAAAATTTATTAATCATTCACAGCCACAAAATACACTCAAAAAAGATTAACTGCAAGTGACTTACAGATGTATCCAACTCCGATTGCCATGATTCATCACCCAGGATTTCACCAATTCTGCCAATAATAAATGTTTAGAAGTGCCAAATTAATTCAAGAAAGTTAAGTAAAATCCATATTGTGGGTGTCTGTTAATACATGTGCCTATGTGGATAGACCTGCCTCTGGTTCAGCAGTCTCTCATTCTGTGCATCGCATAAGCACCCAACAGCATTTGGCTTCTTAATGGCCTGACACTTTGCAAAGATATTGCTCCATCTTGACAACAAACCCTTTGCCCTGTTTGAAACGTCTGATCTTCAAATCAGATATATAATTTTCAAGTATGGCAGCAAGGGCATAAAGAACTATAGCTCCAGAAGATAATTATTCAAAGGAAAGGGCACTCTTTTACAAAAAATCTTTTAAAGAGTGCATGCATGCATGTGTATAACCTATTAATCTCATTTTTCTAATCAAGCTTCTACCTTGGGCTTACTGTTCCTCTTTTTTTTTTTTTTTTTTTTTTTTTGAACTTTTCTGTCCTCTTGGGGTTTTACTGGGGCAAATCCCACTGAGCAAGATTAGGAACAACACCATTTTGGGACGTTACAACTCCCGTATGGTCCTTCGACAAAACATTTTTTCAGTCCAGGAGGGGGAGAACCAAACACAACACCCCGGAATGGAGGCTACGAGCATAATTTCCATCATATTTTGATCAATGATATGCAATAAACAATTTTCCCTAAAAATTTGAGTTTCTTCTCTCTCATTAATTTTCGGTGCTCCTTAACTTCCATTCAGAAAAATTTCTAGCTTCATGATATCCTTCATCCAACCTTTTCCGACCTTGGCAAGTGAAATATATTTCCTAGTTCACTGATCAGGAAGCCATGACATATGTATTCAGTAATAACATAGCAAGTGTGTGCATCCTATGAGGAGAACGATAGACTAGTACTAGGCATGCATAAAGCCAAAACACACCTGATGTCCTGTAAAAGCGGAGCTTGTTAACACTTGGCAGTATGGCCGACATGTACACCGGGAGAGCTTTATGCAGAGGTAGGTGACAGAGAACCTCCATAACATTAAGCCAACTGTTATAATTAGTTCAAGGATTGTAGTCTCAACAATAAATTGATTAAAACTACCTTAAGAATGACAACAAGAATACTCGTTTGTTCTTCTGCAGCAGCTTGACTCAACCATGTTGCCAATATCATCACACCACCTTTAGTTAAAAACCTGAAATAACATAAAAAGATAGCAAGAATCAAGAGATTATCCCCCCATATAACAGGCTAAAGCATTAATCATGAGGTGGTACAAGGATACCAGTATAGCAGTGAAGAATTCTTTATTTTCAAGATCCACTCCATCAGTTTCAACTGACCAGAGAATGTTTCTTCTTTCCTCATTAAACTAAAGATATTTTCCAGAAAATTTTTATCAGTGTCATTAAGTCCAGGGAGGGCTGCATCCTGAGTGGAACAAGGCACTTCTTCAACAACAGAAGGGGCCACAGAGTTCAATGGAACCTGATCAATAGGAACCATTGGATCAGAGCATGCTGCAGTTGGTCCATCTTCCAGTTCCTTGCATGGTCCAGATCTAGTCACCTTCTCTCCCGATATTTGCACGAACTTCCGCACTCTTGAACGTTGAGTACAAAAAAAGTCACGAACCTAGAAGTCAATGAAACTCCATGTAAGTAACAATGCACAGATAAAAAGGGCTCACCCGATGCACAAAGTGCTCCCTCCCCGGCTTTATGCGGGGGTAAGGGGAGGGTAGGCGTATATGTACGCAGCCTTCCCCTAGCATTTTTGCAAAGAGACTGTTTCCATGTCTCGAATCCATGACCTCGAGATCACCAAAGGAGCAACTCCACCGTTGCGTCAAGATTTGCCCTTAACAATGCACAGTTGTTATCAAAAAAAATACAAAAACAAAAAAAAAAAACAAAATGGCCATGGCCAGTGCAAAGTGGTCTACGTAGGAGGTTCATATGAATTGCAACTAAAATTCCTAATATTATGCTCCTGCAGCAATTTGTCTTGCTGTGGGATTAAGGAGAGAGAGATTCCTGTAACAATTATGTAAATAGATGAAAACCAAGTACAGGGAAACCTGAGTCACTGTAACATTGAAACGAGCACAGATATCTCGGGATTCCTTCTTGCTGATTGTATCTTTAATGGAAAAAAGTGCTTGCATGTATTTTACAGCCTTTGGGTTTAGCAAATCCCTAGGTCTTTTTCCTACAAAATTAAGAATACAAGTGTAGACGATAATTAAGCTAAACAAACAGCAAGCAGTAGAAAGAGATCAAAAGAAAACTAGAACAAACCGTCCCCTATTTCTTAATCAACACGTACCAATTTTTATGGACAATGCCCCAGCAGCCTGTATGAAGAGAAAAAAAAAATGATATTGATAAGCTACCAACATTAACATCAGAAAAATAAAATAAAATAGAAGTAAGTGACAAAAGATGAATTGGTATCTTTTTTGTTGTCCAAATCATCAAATTCTACGTAGTCAAGTACTAAATTGTTCTCATAATCTGTTTCAGACACCTCAAACAAGTCACAACAACATTTGGGATTTTCTTGTCTTTATCTTAGCAATCTTAAGGGAGAAAAAGCGCCCATGTATGACAACACCATGACCACATGCACAAAATTAGTACTAGAACTGCTCCAAAATTTTCTATTTTCTACAGTTACTGTAGATAAAATCACAAGAAAAACCAAATTCAATCAGACCCCATAAGTAAAATTAACAGTTTTCACAGCTACTAATAATATAGTGACATGAAACCCTAAATTACTGAGATTTCCTATCCTTTTCCTAGGTAAATTGAGAACCCAACGAAAGACTTAAGCAAAGAAAAAGGAAAAGAGAAGGAACCATTTCTTGAGAGAGAGGATTGACGCCAGTGAGTTTGCATTGGGTAAGAATAAGAGTCTGTAACTGATCGATCTGATAATGAAAGAGTTCTCTCTGCGAATCTAGAACCCTCTGGAAACTCTCCTTAGTGCTTCCGATGTCTAGTTCAAAAAGATCCTGCTTGAATACCTCCATTGTCGAGCGTAGGTTGAGGGAAGAGATCGATGCAAAAATTGCATCAGAGCAACGAATCGGAGAGAGGAGAATTTTAAATTTGAGAGAAGGAATTGAATAAGGGGTTTGTGAATTGTGATTAGGGTTAGGATTTGGTCAAAGAAAGAATCGAATTTGTTTTGTCATCGGTTACTTCGAAGAGAGAGAGAGACGGACGGACGGACGGACAGACAGACAGAGGACACGTGAGAATTAGGGCTTTGGGTGAGAACGGGGCAGGAAGGCAAACCCATTGGCTGCTACCTGGTCCTAGCGCACCGTATTAACCCTCTCCCGTCCGGTTGAGTCCGGTATACCTGTTACCGGTAAACAAATTTTTACCTTAATTTTTTAAATTTTCTAAATACGATCGATATAATAAATTATAATCCAACTGATACTATTTTCATCTTTTAAAAAAAATTTAAATTTGAATATTTCTTATATATATATATATATAAGTATAATTAAAAAATTTCTTAAGTGGTTTTAGGATTTCTTTGGTTTGACAAAATAGGAGAAAAAAAAAAAGAAAGAAATTAGTCATTAAATTTTGAAGTTAATATAGAAAGAATAAAAATTCATTTTTTTATGATAATAGTTTATTTTCACTGATGAAATATTTTGCATGATGATTTCAAATCATTTGGCTACTGTGGTCCTTAAATAACTTCTTTTTGGGGTAGCATTCTTAGGGATGGAAAATCACAAAATCCAAAAGAATGGTTTTCTTTGATGAAAAGGTTGTTTCTATACTCAATTATAAGGAAATAAGACTTTCTAAATAGTTAGGGATAACCATATACTCCATTATAATAGGGTGATACTTTCTAAATAGTAAGCTATAGCCATGGAGCTATAGGGTTAAGGTTCTTGTTGAGCAAACTGATCTCGGATGTATTCTTCATGCTATATTAAGCCAAAAAAGAATTGGGTCACTAAAATCACAATTAGAAAGATTGAAGTATAGAAGATCACCTTTTTTTGTGTTTAATCGGTCGGTATCATGTGACCCATTTATTAGTCTTGATTAATCCATCTTAAGTTAACTATCGGGCCTGCCTGATAAAGGACGAACCTTCGTGACATCTATTTTTTTTATTTTTAAAACTCAAATCTAAAATTTTAGTTAAAAAAATTTGATACCCTTACCATTGGGGTCCGAAGATCTCCTTGTTTTCATTGCTATAGCATTGTTTAGAAGCATCCGATGGGTGAAGGGCAACTGCCTGGGAGCATACTCATATCAATATAAGAAATTACTTTTTATCACCTCATAAATGCATTACTTCTATCACTGTACAAATCTAAAATCTCAACCCCTTCTTCTACCATGATCAAGTGATAGGTGTAGTCAAATAGGCCAAAACCTATACTTCTAATGGGGGTGGCACAAACTATTGTACACTTTGTACTCTACCACAGAACAATTCTGTCTGCCGTGTTCGTATGTGTGGTTCATTTTATTCAACACTGAGAGTACGAATAAACAAATGAAGTACCCAAAAAAAAAGTTTTTTCTTTTATTTCAAAGAGCAGAACAAATGTCCACGTTGTTGTACAGGATATGACTATGCAGCAATTAGCTAACCTCAAACAGATCAAAATTTGAATACAAGTTAGTGTTGTATGATTTAATTAACCAGGAGCTAAACAAGTAAAGGGAAAAAATATGGCACTCCCTATTATCCATGAGCTGCAGCAATCACCAAAACCTTCCCCAGCCATTTTACCTGAAATCACAGTCATCGGTGATCAGCATATATACTGATCTGCAGCAAATCAGCAAGTGCACTGGTAACATTTAAAACACTTTTAGCATTTCAGAAAACAGAATGGCATAAGGTCGCACTTACCCATTAACTTTTTTACAGCTCTAAAGCTGGTAAAGTGTAGCATGACACCCCCCCGAACAAAGATACAACTCTCCTAGATAAAGTATTAACTCAATTATTTGACTAGTATGTACATATACTCACTGCAACAAAATGAGAGAATCATGTAAGGCTGCATATTCTAAGGAAAGAGTAATATAAATGGTTAAATAATTCAAGACAGTTTTCCAATTATACGCACCTGAGATAAAACAACTAAATTCCCAAAACCATACAAATCGGATGGCCTTCAATTTTTATTGTCTATAACATTGGCTAATTATATCTACGCCTCTCTAATCGGAACATAAGTATGAGACACCTGCCCATGTTACAAGTATGAATAAGAATAAAATGAGTACTGTACGTTGGAAGTAAAACTTGTTCATGACAAATGATTTAAAAAAAAATAAATAGTAGTGAAAAAATAAAAGAAACAATGACTTACTTGGGACTGCCATCTGTTTTACCCTTTCAATGTAGTTGAACCACGAAATCTACAACATTCGTTATTTATACTAGGTTAGCAAGCTTGTGCAGCTGCTGGCAACATCCCAACCTTGAGGTTTCTTCAAGCAGGTACTAAAATTGTATTAACAAAGAGCGCAAAGCTAAATTTCTTGCCAAAAAAAAGCCCGAACAGAAGCTAATCTGTCAATAAGCATCCTTTCCAACCCAACCAGGGTTGCTTTTTAACTATATGTTCTTTTGGCTTTAAACACTGTTTTCACTGTATATCTGCATCTTCATTTTTAGGTAGGGCAACTCTGCACCTTTGGATTAACCATGGAGTCTTTTGCAAAAGCTGAAATGATGAAGAAGCAAGCATCCCAGAACCAATCAACTCCACCTCCTTAGACACCACCTGAACTCTCATTAAAATATGTAACAAAATTGCAAAGCCGTTCCATGTTGTACCCATGCAACAGAAGGCACTAAGCAGGCCATGAACCATTACCAAGAGAAATAATATGATAACAGCAAAGATTCAAGCCACCTTTTTGCTTCCACTTCTTTTAACGGTTCGATACTCAAGGAACAAACCACTCAGAAATAATCTCAAGGGTCAACAGAATTTCATTTTAGACAGTACTTTAGCGGTTGATGGCGTCCATTGCAAGCCTTACCAAACGTAGTAATCCTCCAACATCCTGAAAGTTGAAATCAAGAGCCCTCCTAATGGATGAGAAACTGTCCCTGTGTTGAGCCTCTTCCTTGCGTACATTAGCAGCTGCAAAAGCAATCCTCGATTTCTTCGCGGCTTCTAGGGCATATTCCACATCCTGTGCCTACAACACGACCACATTTGAAGATGTTTATATTCCAATGTGTTCTCATATAGAGAGTTACAGAGAGAAATCCAGACAAACTATGCCAGCGGTCAAATGCAAAGCAAGGACCATAAACCAAAATAATATAAGTTTATACATTTACTTTCCAAATAGAACTTTTGACTTCAAAGGGTACTCATACTTCTTTTACATTTTATTTTCCCAAAATCCTTTAGGCCCATCTGAAGTTCCACAAAGGGAGAGATAAGAACAATTTCTAAAACTCATGAACATTTTCCCCCTTTTTTTCCTGATAATGGTGAGAATCTCAACCACAACACTTTGGGTGGGCAAACGCTCTTTGAGGGCTTCATACATTCCTAATGCATTTCCAACGATCAAATGTGCCTTGCCTAGAGGTGCATCCTACCAGTTCAGGCTTGGATTCGGATGTGTAAAATCCATAACATATTGACACCACCAATGGCATAATCTTAATAAGATCATTCTCTGAATATCAAAGGTGGTGTAGCTTATACTTAAAGAAAAAACACAAGCAACAGACTTACAAAGTTGCAAAGCCGCATAAAGTATGAACGATTTCGAGCAGAGATGATATGATTTCCGGTGACTTGAGTTGTGTTTATTCCTTTTGAGGCAGCAACCTTTTCCGCCGCAACAGGCATGTTCAAATTATCAACATCAGAGGCAGATGAAGAAGGAGATTCACCTGAAAATGTAAACAATTGCAACAACAAGGAAGTCAATAGAAGAGTCTCATCTTATTAGAAGGTTCTTGCTCCTTGCAACTAAAACAAGTGCAGTTTCAACAATTGGTTCCCATAAAAACCCTTCTAGCTACTTCTATGATGTCAAGCAATGACTCTGTTTCACAAGCATAAATATAGTGAAATTGTACAAGAACTGCAATGCTTCTAAATATTGTCTTCAAGCACGTAAAAGTCAATGATCACATCAAACAATTAGCTTGTCGAGCTGACTCACTTCTCACTCAGGCTTTGTTCCCACTTGTCTTTACATTTTCTTCCTCAATGTGAAAACAAGGCAGAAAAAGGACTTCTATAAACAAAGAACTTTGCAGATCATTGTATGCCTATACCAATTTGACATTCAGGAGAAAAGCAGGGGAAAAAAGCCTCAGGCACAACCACCTTTCCTAACCACAGGAAGAACATTTTACCAAACGAACTGCAGTGCAACAATTTGGTTGGACACAGTTGCCATTTTCTATAAGGGTTCAGAAAGTTTAAGATGTTCAAAACATAAAATTTGTGTTTCTCAGACCCAAAGTTCAAAGCCTATGCATGGTGGGCATGAACTTCGGAGAAAGAAAGAGAATGCAAAGGTCATAGGCACAGGAATCCACCAACAAACTTTTGGATTAGATACAACACTGCCGTGTCTGCAAATACCTGTGGGAACCATCTGTAAAGCCATCTGAACCTCAAGTCGATCTCTACTTGCACTGGCACGTGAGGAATAAATTACCCTCATGTAAGCAACCTCCATGCATTTGTAGGCCAGAGCAGCAGCAGCCATGTCTTTGGATCTCTCATATTCATGAGCACAAAACCTGTAGGGAGGATTAGCAAAAAGATTGAGAGAATTAAGCAGTAAAATTCCGTTCAAGTTTCACCAAAAAAGAAGCATCAGAAGGGGGTAAAGATAAAAGACAAAAAGACCAAAGAATACAATTGGAATGATTCAACTGGTAGAGATTTCTGTCTTCTATGTCTTTTTGGTCAAATCCCCAATAAAACTTGGAAATCTGGGTTCTAATGGTTTTTCTCAGCTGGGGGCTAACCTAGTTAGGCATCCAAACAATGTTGGAAGCAGAACTAATGTGTTAAAAAAACATGCAACCAATACAACTTTACGTAACAATGCCCTCCAATGAACTAAACCTACTAGAAGAAAACAGAATGTGAGAACCAAAATTTATCAATAAGAGTGGCGGATTAAATCTTGGCTTTCAGCTAGCAAGCAGTAGAAATGAATTCTTCCACAGTTGTTGCTGAAAGAACTTTCCATGCCCTTCCTCAGAAAGGAAACAAACAAGACATCAAATGAACAAATACATCCCCTTCATTCCTAGCCTCCAGTTTATGCAAATTACACTCTTCTTTTAATGGCACATCACAACGTGAAAAGCTCACTTCAGTCAGCTACTGTATTGGCACAGGAGAAATGAGCAAGTAGGATATCTGAATATGCATGACATCATCCAAGCTCTCCATGAAACCAGACAAAATCATTTGGTATGCTAAGAAACTAAGAGGCAAGAAAGAGTGGTCCCAACATCGCAGGAAGACCCAGAACTCCCAGTTATCCTTATTTGGCCCATTTAATATAAAGTATCACATAAATATAAGCTCTAACCTATTAGCTTTCATCCCCATCATGGGACTTGGGGAGAATCTATTATATTTTGTTGGTATGAAGAAATTTTTGGAAAAAGAAATTTAAGTAATCTCGTTCTATCAAACATAAAATATAACAAGAAATTCTCACCACATCCAAAATGAAATATAGCACCAATTCAGATATTCCAATTTAACTAAAATAACTTTAGAGAAATAAAATGGAAAGAAACAATATATCTAGTGCTTACTCGCAGAGTTTTGCGGTGCTGCTATATATTTGCATTGACCGAATCATCTCACTATGTTTGGCACTCTCACTATGGCTGGACTCTAGCAGAGAAGCCCCATGAAGGAATTTTAGGGCTGCCTCAAAGTATATCCCCGTACTCTCTTGATTCGAGTTCTACAAAGATAAAAAGATAAATCATGTAAGAATAATAATTTCACGATTTGAAAGAAAGAAGATTCTAGAAACCTTGAGACGATCAGCCCGGTGCTTCAGATCCTTGGCTTCTTTTACAGCATTATTAGCAGCCTGACTAGAAGAATCTCTCCTTAATGGGCTTGGGGCATCAGGGTCCCTAACCCTTCCATTGGGAGTGGGATGTCTTGAGCTGCTGTGCTGATTCCCATTCAGGCCATCTGCCTTCTTGATCTCTTTTGGCACTTTCAAACGATCCTCACCACCCTCAAAGGTGTCAGAGGGCATATCAGAGCTATTTCCCTTGTGGGAACCTGAAACAAGTCGCGGATGAGTAGAAATTTCATTTTGACCTGCTGAAGAGGGTGGCAATGGTTGTGACTTCCCTTTCCCTGTGATGGATTCTATCCGCATTTTGTCAGAAGATGACTTCTTAGAAGATCTTTCAATGTCACCACTGTGTAATGTATTCTGCTTTTGAGAATATCTTACTTCCTGTCTATTGATAGAATCCACCTTAGCATTTGAAACATCATGGCTACCAGCTTTAGAATTCAACTCTCTTTGATGACTTTCACTTGATAATTTTCCGTTAGGATCTCTTTTTCCAGTATAATTATTCTCAATCTTATCAGATTTGGTCACAATCTTCTCCTGAAACTTAATCTTCTCATCCCTTGGTTTCTCTTCATGAGAATTTACATGATCTTGATTTTCACTGCAAAAATCCGAATTCTTAGTCTTTCCCCAATCAAATTCAGACTTAGAACTCCGGATCTTGTCCTTGGATCGTGAAGAAGATCCTTTTCCAGACTTCCTTGAATGAGACCTATTAGCATGGTAATGGCTGTCACTCTCTCTTCCAGTATTATGAGATCGCTCTGACGCCCGTGGTTCAGTAGCACAACGAATACCTTGGCCATCTTCACCAGTCATAGAATGGTGATTCATAAATTCAGGAGAATTTTCTATTCGTGCTTTAACTTTACCCCCCGACAAATGACCAGAATCCCTGCCTTGAAAATCAACCAAAGATGACTCCAAAGAACTCCGATGAGTTACAGCACATGTTTCATCCTTCCTTACCGTCCCAGACCTGTCACTGCCAACATTATCTTCACCATCAGAACATCTTCGAGGACTAACCATTGCAAAATAACCAACATCCCGAGAATCATCTTTCTCCACTACGTTCCCTCTTGCCAATGTAACCTTATCTGCATTAGAAATCCTCAAAGGAGAAGAAGAAACCGATTCCACAGGTGACCCTTTCACTTCCTGGAAATTGCCTTTGGTTTTACGGGAGCCAGAAACCTTGGAAGAGCTAGAGGTTGCTGCAGCTGAAGGATGTCCAGATCCTAAGTCCCTTTTCAAAGAATCTACACCATCCAAGCTCCTTTGAGACAATGTGCTCCCTCCATCTTGGCCTAGTTGCTGATCCTTTGTACTTCTCCCTTTCTTGTCCACTCTAACATTGACTTTACTTGCAGAAGACTGTTTTCCATCAGACTTTGAAACCCTGACCTTCTTGTCCTTCCTATGATCATTCTCGCTACTCACCTCATTCACCAGCACCCGGCTTTCTTGGAGATGACCCATACTCAGGTGTGGTACAGGATAGATTTGATTACCCTCAAACTGGTTAACTTTTCTTTTCTTAAGAGCAGTATCTCCGCTTTCACAGTTCCCCATCTCCATAGGCCCAACATCTAAGGGACCCAGCAAATGGTCATTTGAGTTTTTAACAGACACTTGAAAGCTGTCCTTTGCATCAGACTTTGAAGAGCCACTATTCTTGGACCAGTCCTTCCCAGCACTTGGCAAACCGTGGACAGATGCCCAATCTTCATCTAGGGATCGCATATTATCAGTCTTAACTCTCTTCACAGCTCTGGTCGAGTCATGATCAGTGATCCTTTTGCTTTTAGACTTGGAATCTCTTGTATCACCTACAGACATGTCATAGAAAAGAAAATTACAGAGAATAGGAGAAGGAATTTGGCAGAAACAAATGTGTGGGTTGAATACAATACCTCCATCCGAGTGGTCATCAAGTAATTTTTGCTTATCTTTCTGCTTATGCCTTTTCTCCCCAACTAAACCATTAGATGGCGTTGATTGCTTAGTGTCAAGACCATTTACCTGGGGTGACTGGTTAATATCATTCAAGCTTCTTCTTTTCATTGATGAATGTACAGGCTTCTTGTAATTAGACAATTGTGTGGGATCATCTTGGCCAGATGAATACGATAATCCTTTTGATCCATGTTTTTTCTTTCCACTGCTGGGAATATTGATGCTAGGACGCTGGTGGGTCTGGTCAGGGTGCCGAATATTGGTCATACTTAACCCAGATGCATTCCCATTTAGTTGGCTCTGCATATTATTTTGATTCTCTGGCGCAGCCACAGGTACTTGGCCATATGCAATCAATGGTTTTGTTGTCTCCTCCTCACTGATACTGCAGCGGTTCATTCCAGGTCTACATATGCATTTATACAGGGATTAGCTTCTATAAAAGCAAGAACAACAGAAAAAAGATTTGCTATTTTCAGCAGCACTCAACACTGACTCCAAACAAAAAAGATCATTACAGAAGAGGTATAATTTTCTAATTTCTTGGACATGGCCCTGTTAAATGTTAATGTATGCTTTTAAAATATCAAACTATTCAGTCAATGTGCCTTCTACTAGCTTTATGAACCCATGTTGCAACCACACTGCCATGTCAATGTCGTGTTCATGCCAGAACGCGATATGGCACTTTATAATTTACAAAAAGAGTGTAAACTCTTATAAGTTTGTTGTGTCGTGTTATTTGCATAATAATTATGAATTAACAAAAGCAAAAAACCTCCTTTTAATAATAATACATGGTACTAAAGCTTTGCGGAATTGTGCTAAGATGGCATTCCTTTGGTGTATTTGGACATACACAAATTTCCATGGTGATATGAGCTTCTACATGGCCTTTGGTGGTTTGAATTTCCAATTGAAGATGCATCCGTAATGTTAAGAGGGGTTTGAGGACTGCCATTAACTAATTTGCTGTTTTCCCTGGTATGAACTCAATGGTTCCATTTGAACCCAGTCATCCTTTGTAATTTACTTCAAATTTTCTTCTTGTTAGAATAACTACCTTTCTTAATGTAAAAAACAAAACTCAAAACTAAGAATAGAACTTTGTATGCAAGTGGAACTTACAGCCAAGTAAGCATGCTGCACAACCACTTCTCAGGAAGACTCTCTGGATTCGTGCCAATAGGAAGAAGCCTCCACTTTTGACACTTGTCACAACAAACCCAATTTTCTTCTATGACCACTGGCGCGACTGGTGGAGCTGCATTAGTGGCCGGCCCATCTTCCATTTTAGGAGCAACATTTAACACTGCCTTCTGATATGCCTCTGCATTAATTGGCCTTTCAGTTTTCTTAGAACTTGATCTTTCCTTTGAACCAATGCAGATTGAATTTATATTTCTTTCAACCAAATCAGACTCCTTAAGCTTGTCTTCAGAAGGAAGCTCCAAAGGATCAATTTCTTTTTCTTCCTCTTCTAGCTCAATGTCACCAAAGAAATCTCTATATCTATCCTTGGCCTTGATAACATCCTTTTGCATTTTGAAGTCATCTACATCATTCTTAGATATATTATTTTCTGCATGAACACCTTTCTTAATCCTGGGGAAAGAAGAGGAGCTGCCCTTCGAGACTTCTTTTATTGCTTCTGAAGTTAAATTGCCATGAATTTGGCTTCCTTTCGATTTCTTTTTACCCTCAGAAGACTGGCTTTCTTTCAGAGGAGGTAAACCATTATCATCTTGCTCCGAAGGAGTCCATTTACAACTACCCATGAGCTTCTGAGAATCTACAGGTTCTGTGTTTTGATTTTTGCTTGCTTTAGAGACATTAGAGCCAGCTTTTAACAAGTCCTGACTTCTTTCTCTCTTCTGACTACCACATTTGGTCAGATTAATTGAAAAGTCATTTTGAGAGTTCATCTCTTTACTTTCCCAAAACTTTCCAGCCAAACTCATATGTCCATTTTGCCTCTCTGGTGAGATAGAATCATCAGGAGACATTGGCCCCAAGAGTTCTTCTTTAACCATATCATGAAAGAATTTGTCTTTCCCAGCACCATTAGTGGCTTCCTGGGAAGGAATAGGTGCCCTAACAGGAACTTTTGTAGAGTCAGCAGCAGCATCGTGTGAATTAGACAGAAGAGGGAGCCTAGCATTTGAAACAATCTCCTCACAAACCACTGAATCAATATCCAGTTCCTTCTTTGGGCAAACATCAATGCCACTCCAAGCATCCTTACCACCACCCTTTTTCACACCAAGTACAAAATCATTTTCTTCCGCCGATTTTTTCTTCTTTTCCCCCAATCCCTTTCTATCAATCCTCACTGAATTAGATCCATCCACTAATAGGACAGAATGATCTATACCGCCCTTAGCCACAGGCCTCGATAGATCATCTTTGAAAAGCTTTTTGTTTTCAGTCAAGTGCATTAGCTCATCTGGAAGAGGTGACAATAACAGGCTACCATGCACTGGAAATGATGTCATAATCTGCTAGCAAAAGAAATCCAGAAACAAAGAATTACAAATTGATCAACTCATTCCACTATAACAGGGAATGGAAGTAAAGAAAATACATAAAGATTGTTTACCTGAAGAATACTAGTTGGAGATTCATCGGGGGCATGAATATCATGCTGGTCATGAGACAATCCTTCACTATCCACAGGACTGTCATCCAACGATGAAGATGGCGAGACATCGAGACCCAGACCACTGTATATTGCAGCATTCTTTTGAGTCGACAAATTATCTACACCCACTTTGATCCGAACCTTCAAACTTTTCTGATCAGGAGGATGAGAAATCTTTTTTGATGGCAGACATTTCAGATTAGAATCCTGAGAAGAATGAGTCGAAGACAAGCATGCATCCCGCTTGACAAAATGGCCGCTCAGTGGTGCCTTCGAACCAGCACTCTTAGGAGGATAGGGTGGCAATGATTGAGGAACAGCTGATGGAACTGCAGAGTTGTGATGCCCCCCCTGTACAACATAGAACATTATTTTTCAGAAAACATAAAAACAAAGATTATATTCCTCCTTCACATGGGATGAAGAAATTTGAAAAGCTAAAATTTTATGGAGTTTGAAATATCTACCTCCAATTGCAGATTGTTGGGGGATCTGGCTGCATTGTGGTTTTGGACTTTGGGTGGAGTTCTTGGATGAGTCCAAACAGGAGACCTCTGATAGGTCGGTAAGAATGAACCATACCCTCCAAATTTTGCCCCTGTGAAGATGTAGAAATCTATCAATCATCAGTTTCATCTGATTTAACCATGTACTGTTGTGCTCTTTCAGCATCTCAGAGTCCATGGTTTAGATTTAGCTTACCCAAGTTCTCTGCAGAGATGCCCCCTTCAAAATCCTTTTGGAAATGCCCCAAGACATCCTGAAGTTTCTCACCCTTAATTTTCACAGAAAAGTGAAAGCATGCACTCATTAGAATGTTGCCGTTGAAATAGAAGATGAACAGAAAAAGGAATTAACAACATTGATTCTCCTGCCAATAAACAAGTTTTCCATACGGCAACAACCAACAAACACTTCATGTCAAAAAAGGCATAAACTGTCACAGGCAAAGATAAGCATTCCTGAAAGCAACATGTGCTGACACAACAAACCCACTACTGTATCTCTTAAAAACTGTCTGATCTGTAACTTTACAAATTTAAAAAAGTTCCGATGGAGCATTATCTAAAATTCCACATAAATCTCAAATCCTAAATGCATAAGTGTGCCACAGCGGTGTAAAACTAAACAAAAGGCAACTTCCATCTAATATTTATTGAACTCAACTAATCAAAACAAGCTTCAATCCAGCAGCAAAAATACTTTGATCATTAAATGACTCAAACTGTCATCCTATTTCAGTTGACAACTACAATACAATCCACTTGACAACTCCAACCTGAAATCTAAAAACAGAAACAACTTCAACCATCAAAAGCCCTGAAACCCTAATCAAAACCAAAAGCTCAGAAAGTTCCTTCTCGAGCTCCTAACAAGTGCATGCAACTGTGACATCCGAATCAACCAAAATAATTCACAATTTGTCCATCGCCTAGGTACCCGTACGAGAGATCAATCGAACATGCCGAAACTCATTCTCAACAAGAACATATCCAACCAAATTACGTCCACTAAAATGTAAAAAAGGAAGCTTGTAATAGTGTTGAGCTATCATCACAAGTTTGAATCCAGAATTGAACAAACAAACAAGTCAACAAAATACCCAAAGTTAAACACAACAACAATTAAAATATAGAATTCGTTGAAAAAAACTTACTATGTATGAGAGAGCAATATCAGGGTCAATAGATGGATCATCTTCTTCATCAGGGTAGGAACAAGCCTCGCCTTCTTCAAGCTCAGTCGTCCCTTCCATTTGCTCTCCACCGCCAAACCCTAACCCTAACCCTAACCCTAACCCTAACCCCTTCCTTGCATTACTAGTCCCCACAGACAGCATCAAAAGGATCCCAACTCTTGTCAAACCCTAATCCAAAACTCCACTCTTCTCACAATCCAAGAACAATCAAACCCTCAAAATCTCACCGACCCATTTGACAATATAGACCAGAAAAGAAAACCCGTCAAGTAATTTTCTTAACTTTGACGAGATCGCAAGGAATCAAAAGAACCCACATCGATTTCACCAACCCTCATTCAAAATTCAATAATTATTATGTCACGGATTTTTGAAGAATACTATCAAATGATATCAAAAATCAAAATTTTCAGGTATAGAACATGAATAATGTTCAGATCTCCCTCTCCCTCCCCCCTCTCTTCCCTCTAGCTCAAAACAATTAGCATAAACTCTGGTTTTTGATGTACAGGTACAGCACAGCCGCGTTTTTTCATTTTTATTTTATTTTTCTCTCCTCTCTCTCTCTCTCTCTCTCTCAATGTTACTGGATTTTCTCTCTCTTTCTTCTTGTTTCCTTTTTGTTCCTTTTTGGTTTTTTTTTCCATTATTTTTGAGTTAATCGAAAATTTTCCATTATTTTTGAGTTAATTGAAAAAACTGACCAATCTGACCTGAAGACAGAGGAGGAAAAGGATTTTACCGATAAATCAATCGTTTTTACACATCCGACATGTCTGAAAGCTATGTTCCCGCGTTAATCACAATTGCACTTTAGGCGAGTGCATCACACGCGACGCTTCAAGAAGGCCACGAACATTTCCATTTTTGTTTTTATTGTCATGCATGGGGATCTTGGCCTTTTTTTTTTTTTTTTTTTTTTTACCCAATTTCGACCTACTCTGAAATGATTATATCATTGTAGAATAAAAAATTATCATTCTCCTCGAACTTCGTCTAATATGAAAAAACTGTAATAATACGATAATAATAAAACATTTTATTTAATTAAATGTTATTTAATATATTTTCATGATTCAATCAAATAAAATTTAATATTTTTTTTTTCGATCATTAATATAATTATAATATAAAAAAAGCCTAAACTTGTTTTACTAGTGTCGAATCCTGCTTTACGACTGAACAAGGTAATAGATATGTTATACAAAATTATTAAGAATTCAAAGTATATTAAATTTTAAGTTTAATTTTGATAATAAAGGAGAGTAATACAATAACTCTAAGTTAACTTGAATTTTGATAATTCAACTAATAATGGAAATTTTGCGACCAGCATAGCGTCATAATTTGCAATTTGAAAAAAAAATGATAATTTTACTTGAATAAAAATTATCATTAATAAATTTGAACGTAAAATCTTAACTTATCAAATGAATGAAGATTTAAAAAAAAAAAATCAGTTGTGATTTCGTATGATCTTGCATTTAAAGATTAACCCAAAAATGTATTTCTAATTTTTTCTCTCTCCCCCCTTTGAATACTGTTTAAATAATTATAGAAATTAAGTTATCCAGTAATAATCATTTTCAATGCATCAAGATAATTGAAAATACATTTCAAGCCGGTCTATTAAAAGGTGGATAGTAGTATCGAACGAATGGTGATTAAATTTTATTAAGAATACGAAATTATAAATGTTGTATTGATTTTAATATAATATTAAGATTTTTTATATAATTTTGAGATTTTATCTGACATGTTCGAGATAAATTTAATTGATTCATCCAATGAAATTTTATTTATTTGACATAATTCTGTAAATGTAACTTGAATGAAGTTAGAGAAACTTTTAATATAAATAATATATTACTCGAAAAAACTAAAATATCTACTCTAAATAATATATTAGAAGTGCTGATCGATCTCAAAATAATATATAATTTTAGAAATAAAATTATTCATTACATAGTAATCACGATAATATATCATTTTTATAATCTTGTATTAACATAATTATTTTATAATACTATTTTGTTTCTGTTAAGGTAAAAGAATATCCGATGTTTGAATAAAAGTTTTCGCGTCAAAATAGAGTTAACAAAAACAAGTTGACTAAGGTGACGAATTGTTCCGAGTGCGAGTGGACTCCAGTGCTCCAGGAAAGCGCGTGAGCTTAATAATTCTAGTTGTCTAAGAGTTGTAATATGATCACGCCAGGTGCTGGATTCTTCCTCCGAGCTGATCTTGCCAAACACGAATTTCTCTCCCTATTTCTCCCCTTTTTTTTTTTTACTATTTTGGATAATTTCCAAAAACCCCATTAAAAAAAAAAAAAAAAAAAAAACCCTTTTGATAAACTCAAAATTGGAAATCCCCACCAGGTCCATCTGAACGGATTGGCCACCAAAATACCCCTGATTGACAATTTTGCCCTTGGGGTTGTGTGGCTATGAACGGAACGGCTGAGCGGAAAAGGAGGGTATAAGTGGTAATTAAGAGGTACAAATTCTAAATTTAGGGTTTTCAATCATCTACATAGTTTTTGGAATGATTCAAGTTGGAACAAATTTAAGCTATTATTATTGTAATTTATAGCAAATCCTCGACACGCTGCATCAATTAATAAGTGGATTAAAGATTAGCAAAAAGTTATTATTAATTTTACTTAATTAACACTCTAATCACTGATTAAACATCTTTGATTAATCGTCGTTTACAGATATATGGAAACTTTGCGACACGGGCGTCAGAGAAAAGGGTAATGTTGGGAAATGTTGTGCAAAAATGGGTCAAAGAAAAGGGCCATTAAATCGGAAGAAATGGGGGCCTATGGATTCTGAGAATAATTCTAATTAAAATATCAAGAATATTAAAAAATATTACTTATTAAAATCAATTCAATTATTAAAAATATTATGATTAGAATATAATAATAATTGATTTAATTTTAAATATATTTGATTTTTTATTTTTTATTTTTTTATTTTTATATCAATGAGTTAAATATAATAATTGTTTTTATTGTACAAAGATTTAAAACTGGAATCACTAGATTGGAGGAGAGGGATTTATACCGTTAAACTGTTCCCTTAGGAATGAGTTGAATATAATAATAATCGATGATAATAAATACAAATCATTAATCTGTTTTCTAAAGGACAAAAACCCGTGGTGATTTGTTTTACGTATAAATGTTTAAATTTTGAAGTATTTATAAAAGAACAAAGCATAAGATAAAGGGAATTATTATTTCTTATTTGTTTTTCTTCCTATTTTGATTAGTTGTTACATGAATAGATTTTTTTTTTCTTTGATTCAAGTTTAGATACGATATGTAATTTTAGAAGAAAAAAAAAACCAATGATAGTAATTATATTAATTATGAATTTTAAGAACTTCAAAAGAATATAAATCAGGGATTTTTTATGAAATAAAGTCTTATTCAAATTTTGTAATAATTAATATTTTTATGTATAAAATTATATTCTGGCCTTTTTATTTCGCATTTTTAACATAATAAATGATATTTTAATCGATTTAAAATTACTCAAATATGAAAATATTTTAATTTTTTATCAATAGGCTTTGGTTACTTAATTTGTATCATTTTCAAATCAATAATTTAAAAAGTACCATATTAATCAAAAAAATAATATTCATCTTGATATATTTTACATCCTTCTTATATTTAATTTAAAAATATTTTAACTAATTTAAAAATATCCTATTATTAAAAAAAATCTTTTTATTTTCACCGATCATTAAGGAAAAGTTTCATCTATTAAGATATTATCTCATATGCTTTCACTATCATCACACTTTTGTGAAAATAAAATAAAATAAAATCATTTTTGCTGATAATACAAATGGAATCTTATCCTCATCCTGTCTCTTAAATGGAAAGAATTATACGTGGAAAGAGACGTAGCGACGGATCATTGATTTAGTTAAAAATATATTAAAATTTTTAATTAAAAGTAAAATTTAAAATTTAAAAATAAAAAAAAAATTATATTAATAGAGTTTTTCTTTATAAAAGGTCTGATAGTAATTTAAGTTGAATTAATTAAAATTTAATTTTAAATATCGATCGATAAAAATAAAGAGAGTAGAGAATCTGATCAATTGCGTTCTTTCACCGGCTCTAAAGAAAAGGAAAGGAAAACCCCTGAATGGCGACAAGAAGAGAACGGACTTGACAGTGACACCCATTTCATCGTCAGCAAAGCAAAGCAAGTAATCCAAAGGCTTCACCATCTGTCTTATGGTTTCACTCTCATTTTCTAAAGCATTCCACCTGTGTCCGTCCATGGCACTTGAACCACTTTTTGATCTTCTAGATTGCCAAATCAACGGTCCAGATTTCCTCTGTCCTGGCATGCCTATCGACATGGTATTTATTTGGTACCTTAGCCATCAAAAAGTCATAACAACATTCGATGTTTAGGTTGAAAAGTCTGAAGTACCGGTGCATATATATACAGTAAATTTAATTAATGGACAGTTGACATAATGAAATAATACGTTAACTTTCTTAATAAATTTCAGATTTAAAATTTAAGAATAGAAAAAATTATATTAGAAGAGTCATCTCCTAAATAAAATTTTTACAGACATTCGAATCGGATTAATTAAAATATGGATACGAATACCCTCGATGGGAATTAAATATATATGTGGTGGGCTTAGACAACTAGGAAAAAGGTGTATAATCTGCTCATTTCAGAACCCACTTGCTATTGAATTTGCTAGGGTTCTCCTTTGATATTTTATTAATTTCTTCAACCATTATAATGCCCCAGCATTGAATGGGAGTACACAAAATAATTCCAAATTTCAAGATAATCTCGATTTAAGCCCTAAAAAAGCCAAAAAGGGGAATATCTGATAATATATATCAATTTGGGATGTTGATTTAAAATCTCATTTCATTTGTCTCTTTAATAAATAAAATTTAAAATAAAGAGTAATGTTAAATAAATCAAATAAACTAAAATTTTTATATTAAATATAATTAATTATGTATTTGAAATTTTCAAGAGTAAAATTTAAATTCAGGTTGAGATTGTATTTAAAAAAAAAAAAAGATTTTCAGAAGCAAGCTCAAGCTCTACTAAAACAATCTCTTCTCAAAGCTAAAAAAAAAAAAAAAGAATCTATTTTTAAAAGAGAACTTTTTAATCAACACCTTTTCTTTTTTTTTTTTAAAAAAAAAAAAACTTACTTTAATACTTTAATTGAAAATAGATCAAATTACATCTACTTTTCGATAAAAAAAACTAATGATTTTATTTTTTTTGGTTAAAAAATCTTCCAAATATTCAAAAATCATGGAGGTGTTAAAAGGGTGAAAATCGGAATCTTGACAAATTTAACGAACTGCCATGTTGCATGAAAATGGAAACAGATAAATGAAAACGGATACAAAATATACGATAAAGTGGTATTTTGTAAGATTATAGGAAATAGAAACGTGGACAAATACAAAAAATATAAAAAATATAAAGATTTTTATATAAATATTAATTATTTTATAAAAATAATAGAATAGTTATATTTTATAATAAAAATTTAAAATGATAAAATATATAATTATTAATTATAAAAACGTAATTATACAAAATATAAGAATTTTTATGTAAATATAAATTAATTTAAAATATCGAAATGTTTTGAAAATGAGATATATTTCTGAAACAGATATGCTGATTTTAAGAAATTTCTGTACATCACGGATGGACGGCGGGACACGGCTTCACGAGTTCAAGAGCGTCTTACGTTTGACTTATCCGGTCCAACTTCAATATTTGAAAAGTCAAAGGGTCAACCTCTTTTACGCAAACTCAATTTTAATTACGTAATCTTTTGCATGCAAACATCAATTTATTTGGTTTGGTTTCGTCTTAATTTCAATTTTGATTTTAAAGAATTTTGATTTTAATTTCGATTTCAAATGATTTCAATTAGAATCGCAACTACAAAAATTTAAAAGTAAATAAATATTTTTTGAAAAAATTAAAAGAATATAACTGAATAATGACAAAATGAATTTAATTAAAAACTTAGTATATATTTTTCATCGATAGAATCGTTTACTCAATTCAATAGTAAATATTAAAAACTCATTTTGATGCGGTCTATCGGGACTTTTGCTCTATTAAATTTATAAAATAATTTATTTAAATTAGTTTTTTTAATATAAAAAAGTTTTAATGAATGAATTCGAGTTAACATTAAGTAAATAGAAAATTTGTACATTTTAGAAGGTTTAAATATGTATAACAGAAATTTTAATTCTTTATTCCAAAAAGGGATGTTGTGCATGGAAGTTATGTTGTCACACTCGGAAATGCAAGAATTCTTTTGATTCAAAGGTTTTACATTCGTTAAATTAAATATTTACCCAATGAGTCAAGGAGGCCCCTAGACAAAGGGGCACGTCCACATGTGCCCTCACCCATATCCGCCGGCCAAAGTGTCATTGAATTGTCGCTACCAGATTCATGACCACCATCCCTCGTGACTTTTAATCATACAAACTCTCTCTCTCTCTCTCTCTCTCTCTTGTTTTCATCACCGATATCTTACTTTTACCCGATCAATCTTATTCCAGTACTATGAGACCTATATTTTATAGGTTAATTCTCTTAAATCTTTTTTCGTTATTTATATGATTCAAATTTGAGATTTCTAATTAAGGGATAAAGTGTCCGATTACTCAATTCAAAAGAGTTTGACTCTCTTTGTCCACGAAAGTAGGAGATTTTTTTTTTTTTTTGAAATCCCTCGACATGAAATTTATTAAAAATAATAAAATTATCGATTTCAAGAAAACCTATCGTACAAAATAAAATCATCTTTAGAAATATCTAATTTAACAGAATTGTTACCACAACTATCACATTCATTGGTGATCCAAAATTCAACGAACAATCACTTACAAATTTGACTAAATAATTAAGTTTTTGATGTCCTAATTGATAAACCATCTCTCTCTATGGTCCTTACAAGGGGGTCCATTCCATGAGGACCCTACAACGTAGGAACAACCCAGAATGTTTCCGTCCGATCCCATTGTAGGGAAATTCCTCTCTATCACATTTCTTTAAACAGTACTTGAAGAAACAAGCACGAGATTCACGAAATACACGAGGTAGGTGAAAGTGTTTTTCCTTTGTTTGCTTGTCAAACCTAGTGCTTCAAGTGAAGGGAAAGACATTCTCCTTCCTATCCCCTCATCTTAGTCTCGAACATAGAAATACAAAAATAGTATTATTAATACCAAAAATTAATTATAAAAAATACCATATCAGGTATAATACAATTGTTTTGATTTGAGCATAGAGTACCCACAAAAGTTGTGTATATGATAATGATTGATATCAAGTGATGGTCAATGTCGGAATAAATTCTTTGGGAAAAAAATGCCGGGATATACCGGCATTGCATATTTTTCCATTAAAGTTGATGATTCTTTGGGCGACAGATGGCGTGATCTCAAAAGCTTTCATGCAGACATAAGACAAAGAATTTGCCATCTGAAAAAGCAACATTATTATAATGTGAACAAATGGTAATGGAAATTGACATCAGATAGAGAAACTAGAGGAATTCCAGCAATCTGCATACGTCAAGCAAAGAAATCTTTTGGTTGCGAGCAAAGCTACGGGTTTAGGGTTTAAGTAATTTCATATTCAAATTCTTATATAATTAAAAAACGTTATAGACCTAAAACTCAGCCAAACATGTGAAAAATTAATAAACAAGAATTTCCCAATAGTTTGCATTCGTAAAAGAGTAGATCACTAAAGCCATTTGCTTAGTTCATATTTTTGAAGTTATTCACAAAGGGTAGAAAGAAGGGACAAACATATTAACCATTATAAACATCCTATATTATCGAGCACTTCCCGATTCGAAGAATTATTTCTGTGTTTAAGACAAATCTATCGTTGCAATTTATTTATTTATTTTTATAATCAATCAATATTCAGAGTTTTATCGTACTTAATTTATGGAGTGCTCTCCACATAATCTTTTCCTTTCCCAAGAAGCCTAAATTCTTTACTCAGTAAATTGTCTGTCTGTTGCGACCATTATAATTTATTTTCACTTACCAAGTGAGCTGTTCATTAGTATCATTATAATTTATTTTCACTTACAAATATTTTTTACTTTATTCAAACTCAAGGCTTCTCATTATGAAACTCATTCACTTTTGGATTAGCTTTACATTACATTGTATTCACTATTCTTATTCTAATATATTTCATTCCTACTAGATTCCGCAGCCAAACTAAACAATGGCCCATCTTGGGATAGAGCTTACACCACTAAATGTATGTCTCTTCTCGAAAATTCCCTAATGTTGGGGCCTACAATTCCATTGGATAACATGTGGAATATACCTCTCTGCACAAGCCAAGAATATGCCTCGACTTATGCTGCCGTTTTCTTCGCTTAAATATATATATATATATATATATTTTGATGTGATACAAACCGGTATTTGAAACTATACTCCTATTAATCCGCTTTAAAAGTTTATCGAATCTATTTTAAAAATATCTCTTCTTATATAATTTTTTCTATTTTTAAATTTTAAATTTAAAACTTGATTAACGCATCTATAATCCTTACCCACTATAGATCTATTCCCCGTTGGATATGCTATTTATGCAATTCAATCACTCATCAGGTCTCGCAGCCAAAGTTATGTTCAAAGAACCATCCAAGACTGGCCTCGGAAATAGCACAACATAAGAACACAAGGTTTGACCAACTTGGGAGCTTATATAATTGAAACGAAAGAAAAGAGAGGGAAGCTTCTCCAGCTCATGTCAAAGATGAAAAACTTAATTAGAATAAGAAACATAGAATTTGTACCCCCCCAAAAAAATATAAGAAACATAGAACACTTCATAACTGGGCCAGCACAGATAGCATAATGCCGGTAAACTCAGCCTGTTGGATATAGAATTTCTGAATGCAACATGTGGAAGAAGACAGACAGCAAAAGTAACAAACGAGAAATTGATTGCTAGCTACTTTGATTGCTAGGTTAAGAGTCATCTGTAGACACAAAAACAGGGGGTGGTATATGCAGTGCTTTTATTTAGAAATTAATCTACAACTTAAGCTTGCATTCATTATCTATATATGGACATTCCGCAGATCATTACAAGTAAAATACAAACAGTTTTCACAAGGTTTACAAAAAAAAATTATTTTGAAGCTCCTTCAAATTGATCTCGCAGCAGCTCATACTTCTTGAGCTCAGCAAGAGAGAGGGAGGGAGAGAGCTCTCCTAAGACCTACAAATTGAAGGTACTCAGTTTACGCAAAGAAAGGCCAACCAAAGTACGGCGTGTCCGTGCGTGTGTGTATCTGTTTGTGTGTGTGTGTGTGTGTGTGTGTGTTTTTTTTTCCCTTTGTTTTTTTTCTCCCCACAAGGGTTTACATATCGGGCATGGGTATTAGCCTCATTTTGATGAATTTTCCATTAAATGTTCAACAACCATGCCCCAGCTATGTCACGCCCAGTCAATGGGGGCACGAGTAGGCAAGCGAAGAGTCCATGTAATATTAGACTACATGTCCAGTACAGAGCTCATTATGTATTAGGGCATCCTTAGTAATTAATGCCGTTGAAACCTAAAGCCTCAGATTGTTGAGCTCTCCTTGTTGTATCAACTGAGAAAACATGTAGGCTAGCCAAAAAAACCGGGAAAACATGTAAATCATACCTTCAAAAAATCACGATATTCAACAACAACAGAGTCTGCTTGATCCTCTTTGTTAGAAGAATCTGACCATGAACTTGAAACCTACAAAAA
The DNA here is from genome assembly GCA_033439265.1 of Dillenia suffruticosa. NCBI lineage: Eukaryota > Viridiplantae > Streptophyta > Magnoliopsida > Dilleniales > Dilleniaceae > Dillenia > Dillenia suffruticosa. The sequence continues at coordinate 23,995,806 of JAVTVX010000020.1, read as the reverse complement.
TCAGTCATTCTTAGAACACCTTTTTGACGCACTACACAAGTTGTAGATAAGCACCAGAAAGTGATGACTAATCAATCTAGAAAATCTTTGGTAAGAATTTCTATCAATACTGTAATTATGTATTTATTAGCATAAAACTTGCATTCTCTTTGCTTTGGACCATTTTTCTTTGTCTCTATTTTTCTTTTGTTTTTATTTTATTTTTTTGGGGGGTGGGGTGCTATAGTTTGCAAAATCTAAATTGCTTTCTGTAACCTGTCCTTTCATTTTCACAGTAACAAAATAACAGGGAGAGTCCACTTTATCAATATTTTAAAAATCAAGCAGAATCCGATTTGCTTTACCTTGCGCTTTGCAGCATGAAACCAAGCATCTGCACATAACGCATACATGTCTGCCCCAGTAAAATTTGGAGGGCATTTTTTGGCTATGGAGTAAAGAGATACATCTTCGTGCACTTTGAACTTACGAGTAAGTGCTAAGAGGACCCTGCAAATGATGATACCACAATGGCTAAGAGAAGATTGCTTTTTCAAGGAAAATAACAGGTTCAAGGCATAAGGACACTAACCGCTCCCTATAGGATGCATCAGCATTAACACCAACATATAGCAGCTTGTCAAATCGACCGGGCCGTAGAAGAGCTGGGTCAATGAGATCTGGTCTATTGCTTGCCCCTATAATGAACAGGTCCTGCAATCCAGAAAGCAAGTCCACATGGTATTGTTAGACTTGAAGATGCAGTGAAATCCACTTGGATGGAAGTAAAAGAGAAAGAAGGAAAGATCAAATAACCTGTGAGGAATCATTTAGACCATCAATCTCCGCAAGCATCTAGCCATAAGTAAAAATATAGATTTAGGTGGCCATTCATGAAGAGAAGAACAAATCAGTTAAATTGCCGTGAATTCCTTTTACCTGAGAGACCACCCTGTCCATTACTCCTCCAGAATCACCAGAGGCTCCTCGTGCTGGAGCAAGAGAATCAAGTTCATCAAAGAAGATGACACAAGGGCGGGCAGATCTAGCCTGAAAAGAGAACACAGTTTTGGCACAATGAGTCGAAGTCCAAACAATAAACTTATTCAAATCAGAAGAAATCAATGAACACTTATAAACCGTTGGATAGCAGAAAATGGTGAACAAAATGAAAAAAATGGAACTTATACCTTTTGAAAAATGTCACGGACATTTTTCTCAGACTCTCCGATGTACATGTTGATCAGCTCAGGCCCCTTCACACTAAGAAAATTCAGAGAGCACTCTGTTGCAACAGCTTTTGCCAATAAAGTCTGGTGGTTGCAAAAAGTATCATTATTTACAACATATTCCATGCCAACTTGAAAACTAGAAACGGCAAAATTAATTACAGAAATTTTTTGATCTTGATTCATCCAAGTGGCATTAGGACGTTAACTTGATGGGTTCAGTTTGATTGTTCTCGTTGTGTTTCCTGATTCTGTCACATTCTCCCTTTTATGTAGCATAAACATCAAATTCTAAAAAATGGACAGATGTGAAACATAAAATTATCTGATATATGTATACATATATTCTTTTATTAGATATTTAAATAGGATAAAATAAGATTATTAAAAGAGGCTATGACACCTAATATTCTCCTGTCTCTCCCTCCTAGCTTGATAAACTAAGTAAATGGATGAATGGTGCCAACTAATTTCCAAACACAATTCCATTTTCTAATTAAATCAAGTTTTGCTAAGAATATATTGTAATAATAGCATAAAAAAAAAACATATTACGGGATGAACTTACTTTCCCTGTTCCAGGTGGACCATAAAGAAGAACACCAGACCTCTTGCGCAGGCCAGATGAAAACAAATCCTTATGTAGGAGAGGAAGCTGGGCACACGCCAAGTAAGAAAAGTAAAAAGGGTGAGCTGTCAAAATGATTATCCAAGTAGCCAGATTTAGACTAAGTAGTTTGACAAAGCTCTCGCTAAAGTGCAGGTATAAAGGTAGCCATAGATTAACCTGAACAGTATCAAGAATTGATTTCTTCACATCTTCAAGCCCACCAACATCTTCCCATTTCACATTGGGAACCTACAGTAAAACAAAATGGACTAGACATTCACACAAAAGGCAGTGATGAATTTGGTAAAAACAATATCATCTTGGATGCTAAAATAATTTGAAGCTTCTATTTGAGTTCAAAAAAAAAAAGAAAAAGAAATGTAATGGACATGCAATGAGGATTAAGGATGCAGCTTTATATGGAAAGAGGAGCAAAAATTTTGGTATAAAGTGAATTTTTTTCTTGCTAGAGTTACCTTTGGTGTACCTAATGCTGAGGCATTCCTTTTCTTTGACCGTTCCAATGCTTTTGCAATATCATCTTTATACATCATTTGAGGTGTATCCTCCAATGAACTATTCTCCCCTTGCTGATTAAACATAGAATCACTATGGGTTGCATCTCTGGGCCTGAGGTTGTCATTCTGAATTTTGTGCTTGGGAACTAAATTTGCACCAGCATCGGCAACTAAAGCACGCAAATCCCTGGGCATAAATCCGGAAGTCTGTCCAACAAGATCCTTTATAATCGCCTCTGACTCTGACCCACTCTGCCAAAAGCAATTCCCGGACTTGGCAAAGTCAATACATATGTCCAACACAATCTAAAAAACCAGTACAGCTAATAAAAGTTAAGTTGCCAAATCCTTGTCGCCAAACTTCCAACATAAGAAGATTTTGTTTTTCTTTTTGGGTTACTTTTTCTTCATTACATTTAGGGTTAGGTGGAGGGTGGGTTTAGACATGGTGTCATATGGTCACTTGAAATGCAGGCTCTAGTGAAGCATCAATTTTGAGGATAAAGCTAAAATTAAGGATGAACAAAAATCAAACTCGGTTTAATTATCCACAGGTAAAGATGCACCAGGCATACAAAATCAAGCTCCAGATTTCCACACACAGATCCAATGATAATTTGGTAAGCACTGCATACATAACACAACTGACAGTCATGCACAATCTCATTTAAGGCTATGGAATCAAATGTAAATAATTAATGGAGTTCAGCAAAGAAGGCAAAACGTATATTCTCAAGTAAAACTAAAAGTGAGTGAACATAAGCAGAAGAAATGCACTCCGAACACATACATTGATGAGAAGCTCAGATAGTCTCTGAAGTGATTGAGCGAGCAATTCCTTCCTTTGTTCTTCGTTCAAAGGACTCATACTGATTTCATGGCTAAAGCAACGGCGTATATTAGAGGGTAGACCTTCACTAGTCTCAGCAGCTGCAACTAAAAACACCTTGAGCTTGCTTGTCCTTTGCTTATCATGTACGTGCTGCATTGGAAAGTGAAAGAGTAAGAATTAACCTAGGGCTTATGAATATTTCCCAAGAAAATACATACTCAACATAAACTTCAAAAAAAACATCCTTTCCTTGCTAGACTACTTAGCATTGATACCAAAATTAATACTCGCTTTGAGAAACCTAGAGTCTAAAGTTCTGAAACCTTCAAAAGATAGAGAACAGCCAAAAATTTACTCTTCTGCTAGCATTGTTTGAGAGGCTGCACCTCAGAGAAATGGTAGTCACTACCAAGCTTAGCAGTGCTGTACCTCCACCCTAGAACCCCACAATAGTAGGATCCTTATATACTAGATTGCTTTATTTTTGACCTTCCTTTCATGTATTTCCAAACATGGGTTCTTGAAAGATTCATGCATAAGCTTCTTTTGGATCTATAGATGCTACCGGTGAAATTTTAGCAAGTCTTACTGAAACCACGAGGTTGTTTTAAATTGGGGCTACAACATCATTCTGTCATCCCTTTATTCGAGGATACTACCTTCAAACATTCTCAGAGTAGAGTTTCTCAATAAGTATGGCATAAGAGCCTATTGTACATGTGCAGAGTAAGAAGTCCCCTTTACTGGTAGCTTGCCTATTGTATTCCAAGGGCAGGAGAATTCTCCAAATGTTGCAGGCTATTTTTAACCAAACACCTTTGGATAAGTTACATAAAGCTGATATCCCGTTAATCAATCCAAAAAATGCTCCTTTAAAGTTCATCTTAAACTTTCTCCCTCTTGATTTTGTATCTCTCAAAATTCTTACCTGACACCTTTCTTAAACTACATTTCATATTCCCTAGTCTCATACCGTAACATCACTGTATCTAAGTAGCATCAAAGAAGAAGAAAGAAGACAACAAATACAGCTGAAGATACAAAAGGGTATCCGATAAACATTGAAGCAATCTTCCATGAACAAAAGAAAATTGATGTTGCGTCTTACCAAATCACCATTGGATTTTAGTCCAGAATGAAGGCCCTCATCCTCCACATTTGGTTCAGTGAATTCCCTGATAACAGATGCAACCTCAGAGGTAATTCCCACCTGATCAACTTGTGAACCCTCATTAGCCAGATCCCGAAAAACATCAAAATGTCGAAGAAGAAGTATGGAAGGTGAGTACCTGGTAAACAGAGGAATTTCAGTATCAGAAATTGTACAGAAAGATATTAACGAACTTACTTGGTGTGGCAAAACTATATTTCTTCTATAGTTTATTCCAGTTGTTCAGTAGAATATATTGTTAAAATTGACGATGATAAAGATAAAGTCAACAAACCATTAGCCACATGTAAGAAACATAGGGAGCAACAACAGCCGATTTGAAGGGAAAATAATAGCAAACTTAATGAATTATAGCTGCACAATAGGGAACTACGTCAGTCTCTTGATAACCCGACTTCTCTCATTCCTCACTCAAGCATTCTCTCCCTGCCGCACGGGAAAATGAAAATTGAAGTCAATAAAAGTTACTTTCAGGTATGTCAGAGCAGCACCAGAAAGAAGTGTGGATGATGGATTTTTAGGTAGTGAATTTTTCTGAAGTTCAGTTTCTTCTTCAGCAATCTTCAATCATGTAGGCAGTTTTGGGTAACAGTTCCTCATTATCATTTTTTTGCTTCTGCTTGATTCTGAACTTGGAAGTCTTTGTGAACCTACCTTCTTAGTTTTATCTACTCAGTGGGCATTGCCTCAAACAAATAGTCTTTTCTCTTGGCATCGTTTGGGTGTTTGTAATTTATAGTAAAATTTTATCAATAAAGAAACAAGAGAACACCTTGCAACATAACGAGCTGGACAGGCTCATCCTGTTGTGAGTACCTTTGAGCTGTAACAAATGCTTGAGCTAGTCCAGAAGACATCCTTCTTTCAGAGGACGAAATCAGATTATGACAGCTAAATTCCACCACATGCAACCCCAATCGGCGAGCAACATGTCTAACAACGGTCCTCTTCCCACACCCTGAGAAAAGTATAGGATCAGTACCAATTAAAAAAACATGCTGACACGACAGCTCATGCGGCAACCACATAAATCTGACTAAACAAAAAAAAATGTGGACGCATGTTTGTGATGCTGAACTTCATAGAGATGTAAATCATATGTAGTGCCTAGAACACTTAGAAGGTAATTTCAGAAAATATCAATCTGGAAAAATTGCAAATGGAAAAGAAGATATATTTGGCAAGGAAAATTTACCTGGCAAACCATACAAGAAAACTGCAACTCTGAATTTTGAGGAAAGTGCTGATGGACACAGTGGTGGTACAAGTATAGCCGCCAAAGTCTTTACAGTGTCCCTTTGTATAGGTGCCAAGCCTTTACTTCCGCCAACTAACAAATCTGGGGGAAGGGCAGAAGAAACACTTCCTCCAAGCACAAGGGCTGTTTGAGTATTATTGACTAATAGAATGGGTGCATCAGATGGTTCAATAGCCACAACCTAAACATGTAAACTGCCCGAATTTCAAAAAATATGGCACACTGAGCATCCTTGCCACCAGGAAGGAAGGAGGTAAAGAATTTTTTACCTTGAAATAAATAACCTCAGAACTGGATGTTCGCTTCCTGTGGGAACAAGGGATGCACATAACTGAATTGCAATTCCAATTTATGCAAATGTTAAATAACTCACCCCTTGCAAGAAGCCTGTCAACTTCAAAGTACTTTTTTAATGCCAGATCAATCATTTCTTGACGATCTTCAGCCTCAATAGATGAACCACCTTTGAGAGATTCAAGGGTGCCACATTCTGGTATCTTCACAAAAGAAGCTCTTAAATGTGATGCATATTGCAGCTTTTGAGTCCAAGGTTCAATTCGCAAGTTCATGATAGAGGCCTCGACTTTTTTCCTACACATCTCATCCTTTTCGTCCTCAAACAGAGATGCTAAACTTTCTTTTCCTTGGTGAACAAGCACTTTAAAACACGATATGTGCAAGTCAAGTTTGAATGCTAGGAGAGGGCATATGTAGGCAACTTCTTGTTTCAACAACGCATTTTCACTTTCTGGGAAATTAAAGGTAGGAAAAGTAATCATTGTATGACAACAAACAGAGATGGGCGACCTAATATCAGATGACCTCTCATGAGAATTAGGAGGATCCAGCACAAAAACCTGAGCCACTCTCTGGACACTTGCATCCAAATTTCTGACAAGCACCTAATATAATTACAAGAAAAGAAACAATAAAAGCCTAACCTTTAAGCGTATGTTAGGAACCTAACAATGTCAACTGATCTATACAAAATTTAGAATGCTCATCTGTTAGCAACGGATTCATTACCCAGAAAAACAAAAAACTCAAGAATATTTTTGTTTACAAATTCAAACGAATTAAATTCATTTAACAATTAATAGCTCCTAAGTAAAAGAAACCAATTTATGTCTTAGACCAAAAGATATACAAAAGAAGCAAAGTTTGGGAGGTTAATATAAGAACCACGTTAATGTCTGAGACTCATGTAGAAGATAGCTTAAAACTACTACATCCTCAACCTGCATACTTTTAAATGTTATCAACCATAAAGTAAGAGTTGCCCCTTTCGGTCCAAAGGTGATTGAACCGCAATAGGGATGACTCTCCCCATGCCCATAAACCCACAATCCCACAGGCTTGATTTGATTCCAGAATCTCTTGTTTCCAACTAAGTTAGCACACACCTACAAGTTGCGCAGGTTTTAATCCCACAAAAACTCAATCTTATTGGTGAAATTTTCTAGTTTGTGGAATTCTTCCACCATCTATGAAAACGTTGAACCATTTCCTTAAGTTTTTTAATAATTATTTTCTTTCGAATTTCCTATAACTCAATAATGATGACACATTCAAGAAAACAACCACAAATAATCTTAGCAACAGTGTTTCCTAGAATATCCACTACTACATGAATTGGACTATATAAGATAAACATGAATACCCTCTTCTATTTCACAATCAACGAATTTCCACATTTTCAAAATAAATAAATAAGAAGAGAGAGAGGGGAGAAGAAGCAGCAGAAAGCTTACCAAAGAGCCTGAAGTGATAGACAAACGCTTGAGAAGAGAAGTGGAAAGGCCAATCAAGGAAGAGTCATCGAGAGAAGACAATTTAGGGTTTACCATGGTTGCTCTATCCTTTGAAAACCGGAGAATTCCAGCCGGTAAAACGACTTCATTTGAGTGACTTTCTCTCTCGTTGAATCTCGGCGATGTGAGTACACTGTTAATTAGGGCTTTAGTTGAAGATAACACCAACGGTTTCCTTCTCTCCACCATCTCCGAAACCCTAAATTACAGAGAGAGAGAGAGAGAGAGAGAGAGAGAGAGAGAGATAGAGAGAGGGTTTAGCAAATCGATGAAGCGGGAAAGATTGGGATTTGGTATGGGGAAGATCAGACGACGGCGCTAATGTTGACTCGACTGCTGACGTAATGTTCCCATTTTTTTTGCTTCGCTCTGACGTAATAGTTTAACCGCCCAGCGTATGTGATGTCTATGGTGCAGTCTTCACCAAATTACAGTAGATGGGATAAAATAAAATTTTAATTTGGATGGAAAAGGCCTCTCCTCCCACCTCTCCCTCTCCCTCTCCCTCTCTCTCTCTCTCTCTCTCTCTCTCCCCCCTGTTCTCCCATCCAAACATCATACGTTCATAGAAAAAGAAAAAAGTATGTTGAATAATTTTTTAACCAATCCCATGTCCAGAGGAAGTTATTGGTGTATGTTGAACATTATATATGGTGACTTTGTCCCACATGGCCGGTTAAGAAGATTTGGCCTTGTTGCGCACGCTTGCATTTCCATGGGGGGCAATAAAGGTGGCTGAACACACCAAATTCAATTTTTTTGAAAGATAAATTACTCTGTCTTTTAATAAAAGTTTTTGATTTAAAATTTGAAAATAGAAAAAATAGTTTTAAAAAAATCAATTTTATAATGGGTTTTATTTAGATTAAATTAATTGATATAATTTGAATAACCATAAGTGAACACAAAAAAAAATCAAAAGGTGGCTGAAGACAGGTTAAATGGGCGGGTTTGCATGAAGCACGGCGTTTGAGGACTCGTTCCACTACAGAAATAAACCCTAAACCCTAAACCCTCCTCAAATTAATAAGAAACTTGTGGACTCTTTCCGTGGGAGACCCACGGAAGAACTGAGAAGGGCCCAAACCTGTCACTGGGTTCAGGCCCGCCGGTGTAATTGGCTTGACTCTAGTGTGGATCGGAAGTCGCAGTATCAGAAGCCCTAGCAACCGATCTGCCCAGGAGTCCTAGTAAAGATAATGCCAGCACTCCCGGTGATTGAAATCCAAACATGGGAACATAATATGGCTATGAGTTGTCGTAGTCAAGCAGGAGAAAGTCTGATGCAGCTTAGTTTTGTTGGAGTTTGTGCAGCTTTCTTGCTTTGAATATCATAAATCACAAGAAGCCTGATAGACCAATACTCAAAGAGCTTCGCCGTTTCAAGTTTCTGAACTCCTTCCAAATTTGGGACAAGAGCTTGGGTTCACAAGCTGATCTGCAATAAGGTTCTAGAAACTCAAATTCAAACACAATTTGAGTGGGTCATTGGGTTTATAATCATAGATGCTCTTGACTCATTGTGGTGGAGGTTGTCAGAGCTGTGACTTTGTTGACCGTGTCATGAACATAGATACCATGGCCTATGGCCAAATTTCACATAAGAGCTTACAATTGGTGCCGCATAATTTGCTTAATTATACTTAATGTCTGAGATGAACAGAGGGAAGTTACCAGGAAAATGGATGATTGTAGGAGGGGGGAGAAAATGTTCCACCAGAAGACTCTTTTTGATGATGCTCGACAAGTGAAGCTGATGTTGTAAAGGTCTTATATTTTTCTTTCGAATTGCTATTGCAATCCATCTTCCTCAAATCCCTCTCTCTCTCTCTCTCTCTCTCTCTCTCTCTCTATATATATATATATACATATAGAAATCCTATGGGCTTGGGCTTGGTGTTGCGCCGAACCATAACCGAAAGAAATTAGCAACAAAAGAAAATCCATAAATACAAAGAAACCCCCAGGTTTCAGGCTCCTTCCCTCTCATCATCTCCGCCCCTTGTATTGATTCTTATTGAATAGTTTGTATACCTCTCATAATCACCTTCAGTGAAGAGCCTCATGTAATTCCAATATGCGTCGTTTAGCTTCTTTCCAGTTACAGGGGTCCGAGAGTGCGTAAAATTTTCATTCTTGCTTCCAAAGATCCTCATGCTGTTTCTTTCATAGTTTTCAGGGGTTACACTATGGGGTTTCATCAGTGGAGATGAGAATCAAATAATACTTTAGTACCCTTTCATAGCTTTCCCACTTATGATATCAGAGGGTTTCTTTTGCTGTTTTTTTTTTTTTTAAACACCACCGATATCCGGGATTTGTACGACTAACCTAGTTCGAGTTGTGAAGCCCATTTTAGGAGTTGGCTCTTTCAAATCATTTTTCGTCATTCTCAAAACTCAAACTCGATACCTCTGATTAAGGGGATAGAATGTTCAATCACTCAAATAAAAAGAATTTGATTTTTTGTGTTTCCTTATGACAGCATATTTTACTCTTTGTATTTTAATGGCACTTTTATTTGGTGGATAAATGATAAATTATTTGACAATTCTATTTAAAAGTTGTTTTTTTTTTGTTTTAAGTTATAAATTTAATGAAATTACAATAAAAAGGCAATGCCATTAAAGTTTAATGAATAATTTATAAAATATTTATAAATTAAACATAAATATTATTATAAATAATCAACGAGTGCTTAAAATTCATACATCTGACTTTGAATGATTTCCTAATTTTGTAAAAGAATTAATAAAAATTAACAATTTGTATTTTTCATTGATGCAGAAATAGTTAGGTTTTTCAAAATTTATATATGTAACAAAATTGTGATAATTAAAATATTAGAAGCAATTTCGTGAGTTCAGATATTTTTATTTTAAAAAAAAAGTAAAAACCCTTTCTCCTCCTCAGTTTATTATTAATTTTTTTTTTACAAATAATTAAGAAAAAAGATTCGTTTAACTTTTGTTTTAAATTAAAAGAATCCATAAGTATTTTTATTATATAGTTTTAAAAATTAGTTAAGTCAAAGGAAGTGTTTCCCCTAAAAACAGAACGGGAAATTTTACTTTTCTAAGATCATTTCGCAATGATAATTTTTGGGATCGTGCTCTATGATTTCAATTTTTATATTTATTAATTTTATATAGAATTCCAAATTTTTCTCTGGCAAAATAAAAAGGAAACAAACCCAGATGATGATCACCCCTCGACTTGGCATTTAAAGACTGAATACCGGAGGCGGTCCCTTAAAGGCGGCTGATGAGAATAGAAAATAGAAAACACCCAAACCTAAACCAAAATTATTTGGACTAGCATTGGTGGGTGCGCCAGGCCCATGCGGTAGTGCAACGCAAAGGCGACGCGCAAAGGCCCAAGCAGCAAGCTACTCAACGGGCCTTCCCCATGAAAAAATTAATTTAATATCATGTGGGCCAATGACCCACGTATCAGATATTAAACTGATAAGAACAGATACTACACTTGATCTTAGCCAAAAGGCCGAGAAAGGTATGACTGAACTTGTCAAAGCGTTTGCTTTATATAGCATAGTGTGAGTTAAACTCTTCACGCAATCAACCGATGTGGGATACAGACTCTCTGTCTCTGTCTCTGTCTCTGCCTCTCTTTTCTGTAAAGGCAAGGGTGGGTGAGGGAGGGGGTTGAGAAAGAGCAAACTTCTGAGAACAGAGAAGTGAAAATTTATCAAGTAGCATGAAAATATTGATTGTCGACCTATAACAAACAACTTCTCAAAATTTCGAAATGAAGTCATAAATGTGTTTGTTAATTTCTTGAGACATTTCTTGGTCGAAAAAATGAGCCACTCCTTCCAAAACCACCACATATAATTTAACTTATTCGTCACAATTAATAAAAACTGTAGTAAGGTTCAGAACAATGCCCTTTGTCAGTAATATTGATTTGGCCAAAATAGGTTGATTTATTTGAAAAAAGAAAAAAAAACACTTTATTTGTAAGGAAAATAAGTCACTGTGTACAAGTACAACCCCCAGTTCAGGCTTCACTAACCAGGTCTTAGAAAACCCACAATGCCTTTTAGAAGTTCGAACTAACTGGACAGACCGTACAGAAACAAGAGTCTCTCATGTTAAACTCGAAAAAGACCTAGTGTATATCCTAAGAGAAGGTTTATCGTCCGGGATTCCTAGCCTGAATATGATTCCAGCAGCTCCCATTCAATGGAGGGTAGGATGTTTCTGAGAAAGTAGAGCTTTGAGAGACTCGGAATCATAAACAGGAGGACTGCAAGTGAAGTTTTGGCAGACATGAGCTACGGTTTTGTCTGGTGAATTATTCGTCGCCATGACAGCTATGTTTCCATTATTTTCTTCCCAGAAGCCTAACTCTTCAGCGTTGCCATGGTTGACATGAATTATCTGTCATGTAAGAATTTTTGAAAGCCGTATAAGAAAATTTTCAAGCGAAGTGTAACAGGCAAGACATGTCTTATCTAAGCCAAGTACATACGGTTATGTTGGGGTCGTATGATGCATGAGCAGCAGCAAGCATGTCTTCAAACTCTGCTGAAGAATGATGCCCAACCAAAACAATTTGCTTACGAGAAGGAACAGTGAGCATGTCGGCCGCACAACACATCAAAGGGACTGCCATGGCCATGTCTTTTAATCTTGTTTCGAAAACAGCCTGTGAAACCGACAAGCATTTATGGGCATACTAATCATATGAACCTTCAAATCAAACCTCCACCAATAAAGAGTTAAGCACTTACCAAGGTATGCTCAGCGTTCTTCTTGTATTGCTCCGAACGGCCTCCTACAACCATAGATGCCAGTCTTATAAGGTTAATCACAGAAACTGAATTGCCTGAGGGCTCAGCCCCATCATGATCTTCTTTCACCCTGAGGAGCACCGAAGGATCTTCCCCTGTTGTGTTGAAATAGCCTCCTCCAACTCTGTCAAAAAACAACTCATCCTGCAGAGATGTTATCAAAGAACGTTAAGATTAAGGTATGCATTTATTAATGTAAGGGAGGACCTAACTGTTCTTACCTGAGTATCTTGAAGTTCAGTTGCCCAGATGAGCCACTTTATCTCGTCACCTGCTTCGTAAAGGTCCAGTAGCCCAGAAATGAGAAAGGCATAATCATCTAGAAATCCAGGTGCTGAGGATGGACCATTCCTAAAACTGTGTTGCAGTCTGCGAGTCTGCTCATTGTAAAGTTGCCTCTGAATGAAAGATGCCGCCTTTTCTGCAGCTTCCAAGTACTCCTTTGGCTGTTGGTAAATACGAAGAAGATCATCTTCATAATGTGAAATGGTCAAAAGGATTTCATGTTTTGCTAAAACAAGTTGAAGTGGAACATGTCAGTTGAATGGAGGAGTTATAACAACCCAATACCTAGGAAATAGGATCATGAGGGTACATCAAAGGAAATAAGGATGTGAACAGGTAACACTAGGACCAGTCAAGAGCACAGCAAGTGGGACAATATACAGATTACTTCACAGAACATAGGCATATAAAGGGAGAAACGGGAGACATAGTTTCAAAGGTAGCCATTGAAAGTACAAAAATAATCAGTTCAATCATAATATGTCAAGGTAGGGAAACCTTACATCACAGCCAACTATGGGAAAGTTGAACTTGGTCCCTTTTGGCTCATTCTTGAGAATTTTAGAAGCTCTTGCAAAAGCTGAAATTGCTAGTCCGTTCCACGAAACAATCACCTAACAAGAACCTGATCAGTTAAATATATAGGACAAGTAAGAGGAAAGCTTACAAGAATATAATAAAAACTCCTTAGATCCATATCCAGCTCCTAAACTAAATACCTTATCATCCAAATGAGGCCTTGGCCGCTTGGATCTTATGTTGTGAAGCTTCTGTTTACATTCACCCAGAATACCATGATACTGTTCCATGGGCATGCCAAGTTTTGGTGCTAGCTCAGAAGGACTTCCTCTCTCTATGAGCACATTTTTCCTCTTGAATTCATTGTGGGGATCACTCATCCTAGAAAGATCACAGTTCCCTGGTGCTTTTACATAATAGTGATCCTTAAAAAGTTTCTCATGTTCCCCAACTACCTCATCAATCTAAAAGGACCAAAAAGGGAACACAACAAAGGAATAAAAGCTGTGTCAGATGAGATGGAATTCATAGTCAAGAAAGACACCTAAATTCACAACAGCAGCCCAATAAAAGTTCACTATAAACAAATGTAGTGGCCCATATTGCAGCCTGAGATCTGTCCAAAAATTGTGGAAACCTACCATGTTGGAACACATTAAAGATCTAAGTAAACATGAATAACCAAAACAACATCATGCCCAAAATGTTGAATAAAGTAAATTAAATTCTACACTACTTTAACTTTGCAGAGCAGCTTGCTTTATATGCTTACACATGTTAAATCCAAAACAAGCTAATGAAAAATGAAATTCAGGAGGCATAAATATATGACTAGAAATGATACGACCTCACTGCTAGTCCATATGTAGAAGGCTCCTTCCTTCTTCCTAGTTGCACCTTCAGATTCTGCACTATCAGCATCCTCAGCAGAAAAGATTTCACCTTCAGGGCCTATGAGATCCCTTCTTATGTAATCAAGAATGTCCCGGGCTATGGATGAATAGAAGGTATCTTTCGTGATAGAGAAGGCATCTAGATAAGCATTGGCAAGCTGTCCCTGATCGTACAACATCTTCTCAAAATGTGGAACTGCAAGGAAAATGTAATCTATTTGTAACCAAAGCAACAACAGCAGCAGAAAAGCAGGAAAAACAATACCTCATCAGCTAGCCAAGATTATGAAAATAATTTCTTCCTACTCAGTTGATTGGTTGACATCATTCTACATAAAAATAGCCAAACTTGTAGCACATACAGAAAACAAATCCAATATATCTTTTCCATCAGTAAAAAGAGAACCAGTAGAGATCCCGAAACAAGGTTTCTATACCATATAACAGTTCAATCATTGAAACCAAATGACAAGCTACTTATACAAGCTACATCCAACAACAACTCCATGTTTAACATATCCTTAAGATTTATCAATTTTTGCAAACCCATCCCAGCTTAACAGAGGTTCTTTGAACAACAAATAGTTACCGCTAACTTTAGCACTCTAACTGAGTGGAATTCTTGTGACACAAATCTCACAAGTTTTTGGCTGCAAAAGATATAACAAAGTATACAATCTCATGATATAAAAAATTATACAGTCTTACTTTCTTTCTGAAGTCCTTCGTATCTAAACCAATGCAAGACACCATATAAATGACCAAATATTATTCAGAAGCTGGAATTCCAGAGATAAAATTAGCAATAGCTTTAGTCAACTAGAACATGTGTCTGAATGTATGTAGCAAACATTGCAAGCAGAAAATACCACTGGGATCCTTCTAACATAGAACCTAAACTCGCTATTGCATAAGAAAGAAAACTAACCATGCCAGCACTCATCAACACTATATCTGTGAAAGCCACCTCCAACATGGTCATGGATGCCGCCCCTTGCCATGCATTGCAAGCTAAACAAGACCTTTTTCAGTGCTTCTTTAGCATCACCTGATTTGCCTGCCTCCTCCAGTTTTTTGGAATAATAAAGCATTAATTGAATCTCAACAGGTCTAGGAAACTTCGGGGCTGATCCAAAACCCCCCTGGACGGGATCGTAGCTCCTGGAAAGCTATAAAAGAAATTGTGTGAGAGTTCCTCAACAGTAATTTTATACCTTAAGCAGAGAAAAAAGAAGGTTTACAATGAGAGACAGAAAGAGAGCAAACAAGTTGGAATTCACATCTCATCATCACCAAAGGCAATGATGGAGGGTGGAAAACTATTACTAAAGGTATATGAAATGCTAAACAGATAAGCTGAAACTTGGATGAAGAGACCAAATGTAAGATAAAAATGGATAATTTCCTACAGAAACATGGATGCCGAATTTGATCAAAATCGATAAAGATATTGAAGGAAAGGATGCAGAATTCAAGGAATAGAAGTTAGAAGAATAAGTTCTCTAACAGGAAAACCAAATAAAACCATACCTGTTCTGCACATAGGCGGAGGGCATTTTGTGGCAGCCCATCTGGTAATTTTTTCGAACTAGCAGCCGCAGACAATGCTTCTGATAACTGATCGATGGCAAAGGCTCCACTCTTAATAAGCATGTCCCGGTTACTCTCCCACGCTTCCTTCACCTTTCTAAAACAACAAAATGACAACTTAGTCAACTAGATCTACAAAAGATCTAAAACCAATGGAAAATCTCTACGTAACCTCGACATTCAAGATTTCGATCCCAAAAACTTTTGCAACTCAGTTATCACCAACTGTAAACTACTTTAGGCACCAGAAGTATTCTCCTCACTCACCTCAGCACAGTTTTAAAACCAGGTCTTCCATATTTATCATCAGGAGGAAAGTAAGTTCCACCCATCAAAGGCTTTAAATCAGGTGACAAGAAGACACTCAAAGGCCAACCACCACCACCATATAAAGCCTGAACATATGTCATGTACACCTGCAAAGAATCTTGCATTCTCAGAATAATGAATTCTAACATACAAAACACACATGCACAATCTTTGGAGATGCCATGAGGGCTTTACAAATTACCTTATCAACATCCGGTCGTTCCTCTCTATCCACCTGTCACATGAACAACGAACTAAATGTTCACCAAAAGGGCAAATTCTCAACACATCACTAGAAAGTGCATTACACATATATTAAGGGAGGTGTTCTATTCATCAGCGACTAAGATTATGTAGCAAAATTTATACCCTATTTTGAGCACAAAATTTGTGTCATTACGTATAAGAAAGTAAAAAAAAAAAAAAAAAAAGAAGTGTGGACAATCGATTGAAGTTGGTGGAAGACACCCATGACATGAATATATTTTCCGAGAGAACTCAGTAAGTGCTCATTAACTTACCTTGATGCTAACAAACCAATCATTCAGTAACTTGGCTACCTCTTCATTCTCAAAGGATTCCACCTCCATCACGTGGCACCTTTACCATTGTTTACCCAAAATATATTATTCTTCATTCATCCCTCGCTAAAAGATTATAAAAACCAAATCCATGGAATGGAAATTGAAATTAATACCTACCAATGACAGGTGCTGTATCCAACTTGTAATATGAAACCCAATCAAATTCCACCACAAAAAAAGGATAATAATAATCATATCAATACACCAAATACTAGTCCATTGTGGACAAAAAACTTAGGTTTTGTCGAAATACCGAAGATTCAATAATAAATAAACAAAGTCACAACATACTTGATAAGAAGATTGGGCAATTTTTCCTCTTCGCTTCCTGGAACGCTTCTTCGCTCCATGGGTACCAATTAACCTGAAAAAAAAATTCAAAAACCATGGATTAGGATCCAATTAAAATCAAACATTTTAGAGGAAAAACTTTAAGAAACAAAAATTGAACCATGATAAAAAAAAAAAGGGAACCGCAATTGGGTTCCCATCAAAATCAAAATTAATGGAGGAAAAGAGAGAGAGAGAGAGAGAGAAATGTAAACAAATTGAGCTATTAGACTTACTGGGTTGTGAGCATGTTGGAGAAGGTAAGGACTGTGCTCAGATGCGAGACGATTAGTGTACTCGTGAGATTGAGAGGCTGCCATAGCCCAGACCTTGTGGGTGCTAATGTGTTTATGAGGGATGAGAAAGAGAGAGGAAGAGAGAGAGAGGATTTGGGGGCGCCTGAAATGGTGGAGAGAGGGTATAGAGTGGGAGAGAAGTCTCCTGAGCATAACAGAGGTAGGAGGAGAGAGAAAGGTGGAAGAGATGGTTAAATGGGTTACCAGTGCCGCTGTAGAGAGAGAAAGTGCCATTTGGAGAGAAGCCTGGATGGAGATGAGCTCTGACGGTCAAGCTGTTGCAAAAAGACATGTGGAGACGCCCCGATTGTGCCACGTCAACTGATGCACACGGTTCCATGGATCTCTAGGGAATTCTGATCCGATGTTTATAATGATGCAATCATGGTACTCGACGCTTTGGTCTCAATTTCCTCCACGTTAAGGTTCCGGTCCGAACCAAAATCCAATACATACCAAAGTATAATAAGAAAATATAATAATTTTATTCCGAGTAATGCTATTTAAATTGATACGATCAATTTTTTAAAATTATTAAAATTTAAGATATTGCACTAATTTATTTCTCCTTTTTATATATTCAAGAAATTAATATTTTAAACTCAATTATAATTTTAATATAAATAGAATAAAATGATAATTAATAAGATCATAAACAATTTACGTGTTATTTTTTTGATGGGAGGAATTTTTATCGACACAATGACACAATCAAATAGCGGACATAATGAACCCACCACATACATACATAGGCCTATCAATATCATATGGATGTAACAATCGAATGTTAAAATTTTTTAATCAAGATCTCGAGTTTAAATTTTAAAAATAAAATAAAAAAATCAATCCGTTAATGAACCTCTCAAATTGAATTAGTCAAATAACTCGGATACCGGTTTCATTTAAAAAAGAAAGAAAAAAAAAAAACATACATAGAGAGGCCTTCCAGGGGATCTAACCAGACTAACTAGCCGAGCAGGCTACCCACTGGCAGGCTTCGTGAGCCAGAACATTTGCCGATGCCAGAAATCTTCGAATCTCTAACCCTGATGTAACTTAACACTTTGGCAATGGCCAAGTTATTGATACATGAATTTACATTTTTAGTTATCCAATTATCAACGAAAGGGGGCAATGTGTTGCCATTTACAAGTGAGAAATTCTCTCCAAGGAATCCGTTTTTCCTTTCCACTATGTTGGTAGCAATCTGCAGGACGCATTCGCGGTCTCAACATCACCATCAAGAAAAGATGTGAGCTCAAAGTTCATCCTTAACCCATGGTCAGTTAACCCTATTGTCCTGAAATAATCATATAATATTAGCGGTAACCAATTTTCACTGGATAATATAAGTCATCTCAAAGTGATCAGGCATGTCAAATGCTAATATCCACTTTTTCTTGACAAATATATGTTCCTTCTGGAGAAGACTGAGTATAACATTATCTCACAAGCTACTAAAAGGGATGAAATTGAACCTGGGACTTCCGTTGATTCCGTATCTTCTCTTGCTGCTCTCTAAGTTCTAACTTTCATCTCATACCTACATTATGGAACCAATCACCAGAATTCAGAGGGGTTAATTTCTTTGAGATCGAAACAAAGAGCAGATTTTAACAGTATATATAAAAGAAACAAAACTAAGTTGCACCTACTGAACTTGCTCCATATCCTTTAGATTTGTCAACAACTGATTTTGTTATGAAGAGTCAAATATATAGTTCTCCAACCACTCGTCCCATGGCTGTGTATCTGGAAACCATTTCATTTTCTCATGTAGTAACATCCAAGTGACCAATGATTAGCCTTTATGGAAGGGGTGAAGTAGAATAAAATATTAGTTTATCAGATCATTGGGGGGAAGAGGGGGTGGAGCCAAAAGCCTTGACAACGTATCGTTTCACCTACCCAAAACAATTATCAAAACCAAGGATCGCATCTCATATTTTTGCAAAGTTCTTTAAATGAGTAACTCAAAGTCAAACATTGGTATCACGCAAGACAACATTTTCAAGGATGGTTTAACACCTAGAAGTGAATAGTCAACAAATTTGGCATTTCATATACAAACATAAATCTAAACTATATTTTAGCAAATACAAACATAATCTAAACTATATTTGAGCAAAGCTGAAATTTAAAACAGGATTCAAAATATCAAAAATTGATTTAAATAGCTTTGATGAGTTGCTCACAATTTTGCTCGCAACAATTGTAGAGCACGATTCTTGTTCTGAAGTTGTATCCTTTCCTCGGAGCAGAAAATATGGATTCCTGTTGGTTTATGGAAAAGATCGACAGCAGTTTCCACCTTGTTGACATTCTGGCCTGTATGATGAGTTTATTCATGAGCTCTGGCAAAAGAAATTGGACCAAACCCAAATATATCAATGTGTAGACATATTGAGCAGAATCATTTGGATGCTACAAAAAATTTCCATGTCTGCACATCAAAGGGAATAGTTCACTAAAAAAATACCCGTCATCACATTTCTTACTGTTTTACCTCCAGCTCCGCTGGACCTTGCAGTTGTAAGCTCAATGTCTTTGGAATCAATTACCACCTCAACTTCATCAGCCTGAATGTAAGTTCCAGAGTTTAATAATGTCCTTTATGAAATGTTAAGTATGATTAGATCACAAAAAGAACACAAACACAGCAGTTTAAACCGTGGCAGAAATTTTACATTAATAGGTTGACAAAGCAGTATGAGAGGGGGAGGGGGAGAGAGATCATATTGTTGAATTAATCAGACAATTATGAAAATGCCTATATTCATAAATTTTAATACAATTCAGAAGCAAATAAATCCAATCAAACAGGAAACCTAAACAATATAAAAACAATAATCTGATAAATTTTTTTAAAAAAAATAAGGATCTAACCTTCTTTTGTCTCGAGTCCAACTTGCGACACCATGTGGCAGCACCTGATTGGCCCAAGATCTCGTGTCGTGTCTTCAAAACATGATAGTGCGCGTCCCCCCATTGCCCGCGACGCTCCCGCGGCACCTCCCTCCACCGCCTGCTGCTCTCTCTCTCCCCCCACCACCCGAGGCTCTGCTCCTCTCTCACTCCCTCCCCTGCGGCTCTCTCTCTCCCTCCTTCCCCCACGGCTCTCTCTCCCTTCCCCCGCGGCTGTATCTCTCTCTCTCCTCCCCCGGCACTCCTCTCTCCTTTTTCTCCCCCTTGCGGCACTCCTCTTTCGGGGGAGAGAGAGAGGAGTAGAGCTGCAGGCGAGAGAAGGAGGGAGAGACGAGCGTAGCGGGCGGCGGGAGGAGAAAGAGAGTGCTGCGGGCGGGGGAGGGAGAGATAGAGCCGTGGCGGGAGGGAAGGAGGGAGAGAGCCGCAGGGGGAGGGAGAGAGCCGCGGGTGGGGGATAGAGGGAGAGAAAGAGCAGTGGACGGGTGAGGGAGGGAGAGAGGAGCACCGCACGCAGCTGAGGGAGGGGCAGCGGGAGGGTCACAGGTGGCGGGGGGAGGTGAATTATCGAGTCTTGAAGACACGACATATAACCTTGGGTCAACCGGGTGCTGCCACGTGGTATCAAGGGTTGGACTTGCGATAAAATGTTGAATTTTTTTGATTCAGAGGTTGTTTTAAAATTTTTTTTAAGATTTAATTTTGTACATGACTTCATCGTTGTCATCCTTCAATGAGAGAGAGAGGTTTTTTTTTTGTATCTTGATTTAGCCATCACTCAGTCTCCAAAATTTCGTTTCGATTAATTAGAATCGACTGTTATAGGGTTCATTTTATGAGAACGAATCTTTCAATATTATTTTTTCCGTATCAGGGGAGGGGATTCAAGAGAGAGAGATTTAACAATTGGGAAGTATTATTATTTGTTTAAATGGAAGGGACGAATGTGAACCAATTAAAAAAAAAAAAAACGGTATATATATTTTTCTAAGGAAAGTAGGAAATTAGAAGTGGTAATAGTGACGTTAGGTTTTACGTAATCTCTCTCCCCCGCGCGCGCGCTCTCTCTCTTATCCTATGGGCTCGGGCTAGGACATGGGCTTGGTGTTGGGCCGAACCATAATCGAAAGAAATTAGCAACAAAAGAAAATCCATAAAGACAGAAAACCCTGACATTTCTGGCTTCCTCCCTTCCCTCTCAGTTCGAACTTGCTGAACACTGCGGCTTCATTCGACAAAAGGTAACCTCCCTCTCTCTCTCTCTCTCTCTCTCTATGGTGAGTTCGTTTCCCTATTAGTGGATTTCATCCGTCCGCCAATGTGTGAGAAGTGACTAATCTTCGATCCCCTGAATAATTTCTGCCAGATCTCTTAAACAATTTTCGACCGCTTCCATGTTTGTAATCTGTAGATATTAAACTGAGAGCCAGAATGCAAAATGTATTTTCTCTTTTAATTGCATAAACTTTATTTGTTGTTACAAATGTTTAATTCGAGGCTTGTTGCTTGGAATCTCAAAAGAAAAAGTGTTCTATTTTAATTTCGCAAAAGCGTAGATTTTTAATTACCTCCAAAAATTTGAATTTTGAAATAATTTCTATTTTCTCGTATACCCTACAGAATTACTTCATGAATCATTGTATATTTCAAATTTGGAATTTCATTTTATACTTTCTCAAGTTATTTTAAGCAGAGGAATTATTGGTTCCAGACAGTGGTTTCTTTTTGTGTGATCTTAGTTTTGATAATATGTTGTTGCTGAAAGTCCGTATAAATCTTTTTTGGGTTATTTGGAATTGTTAGATTTGCTTATTTTGATTCCATTACAATGGCACATGCTAATACCTATATTTTCTTTTTAGTGCAGATTTTTAAGGTTCTTGTAATCACATAAATTATCTGAGAGAATGGCATCTCGATTTTGGAATAAGGTTATTAATTATTAATTTTGTCCCTATTTGTTTGTTCTTGGTTACTCAATTTATTTACTTATTTATTTGTTTATCTTGGGTAAACCATTCAAATTACTCTTGTTTAAGATTTTATATTGAAGTTCCTGCATTCCGAATAGGGTGATAGTGACACCGAAGAGGAGGAGGAAATTGAGTATGAAGATGAAGATGAGGATGTTGGGGCAGGTGAATCTGCTGGAACAAACGTTAAGAACCGGTATCTGGAAGGAACTGGTGGTGATAGTGATGATTCAGATGATGAAAAGCGTGTTGTTCGGTCTGCGAAGGACAAACGTTTTGAGGAGATGTCAGCTACTGTTGATCAGATGAAGAATGCTATGAAGATTAATGATTGGGTCAGCCTGCAAGAGAGCTTTGATAAGATCAATAAGCAGCTGGAGAAAGTTATGCGGGTTATGGAGTCTGAAAAGGTGCCAAACCTTTATATTAAGGCCTTGGTTATGTTGGAGGACTTCTTGAGTCAGGCATTGGTGAACAAGGATGCGAAGAAGAAGATGAGCAGCAGTAATGCCAAGGCTTTGAATTCGATGAAGCAAAAACTGAAGAAGAACAACAAGCAATATCAAGATCTGATTGCTAAGTGTAGGGAGAGCCCTGAGAGTGAGGATGAAGGGGAAGCGGATGAAGAGGAGGAAGAGGATGAGGATTCAGGTTCTGAATTTGATGAAGATCCCACTAACATTGCTGATGATGAGGATGAGGATGAAAACGAGAAAGATGAGGACAGGGATAATGCTGCCGAGGTTGGTGGACCTTGGGAGAAGATGGGAAGTAGAAGGGATAAAGCTATGGAGAAACAGTTCATGAATCCCACTAACATCACATGGGAGACTGTTGATAAGAAGCTTAAGGAAATTGTGGCAGCAAGAGGCCGCAAGGGTACTGGTAGAGTTGAGCAGGTTGAGCAGCTCACTTTCTTGACAAGAGTTGCTCGGACCCCAGCTCAGAAGCTTGAGATCCTCTTCAGTGTTGTCTCTGCTCAGTTTGATGTTAACCCAAGTCTTAGTGGCCACATGCCAATTAGTGTTTGGAAGAAGTGTGTACAGAACATGCTCACGATTCTCGACATTCTTGTGCAGTACCCCAATATTGTGGTGGATGACATGGTCGAACCTGAAGAAAGCGAAACAAAAAAGGGACTCGAGCATAGTGGAATCATACGGATTTGGGGAAACTTGGTTGCCTTCCTTGAGAGAATTGATGTAGAGTTCTTCAAAAGCTTGCAGTGCATTGACCCACACACTCGTGATTACATTGAGAGGCTCAGGGATGAACCCATGTTTTCAGTTCTGGCCCAAAATGTCCAAGAGTACTTGGAGCGAACTCAGGATTTCAAAGCTGCTTCTAAGGTAGCACTAAAGCGGGTTGAACTCATTTACTACAAACCACAAAGTGTTTATGATGCAATGAGGAAATTGGCTGAGCAGACAGCCGATGGAGATGGTGAATCTGAGGGACGAGAGGAGCCCAAAGTGGTGGAGGAAACCAGAGGCCCACCTGCATTTGTTATTACACCCGAGCTTGTTCCTCGGAAACCTACATTCCCTGAAAATAGCAGGACATTAATGGATTCTCTAGTTTCCCTGATATACAAGTTTGGAGATGAGCGGACCAAGGCTCGTACAATGCTATGTGATGTCTATCACCATGCCATCCACAATGAGTTTTCGACATCCCGTGACTTGTTGTTGATGAGTCACCTGCAAGACAACATTCAACTCATGGACATATCGACCCAAATACTTTTTAACAGGGCCATGGCACAGCTTGGTCTTTGTGCATTTAGAGTTGGATTAATTGCTGAAGCAAATGGCTGTCTTTCTGAATTATATGCTGGAGGAAGAGTAAAGGAGCTGCTTGCACAGGGTGTCTCACAAAACCGCTATCATGAAAAGACTCCCGAACAGGTATTGTTATTGCCTTCTTCAGTCTGCTTAATTTTGCATTTGTCTCTGTGGTTTCATCCTGAGGCTAACAACTCAATTTATTCTTGATCTTGTCCTTGAATAATTCAAATCTTTTTCATCTAAAGTGATGATGATGATGATGAGGAAGCTGGATTCCTGGGTCCTGCCTTTCTTTCTTTCTTCTTTTCTTTTTTTGATTTTTGTTAGAGAATCAGGTAGACTAGAGCTTTATGCACCTAGAGTATTATAGGTCCTCTTAGTAGCACTGTTGGTGTTTTGTTGGAGGCATTGTGGATCATAATAGTACTTTGTTTCTTAATTGGCATTTTGATTTGCAATCTTCTGACCTATTCTTGTGACAAAACCTGCAGTCTAATCTGATAAGAGATATTTTGAAGTTTTCACTTTTTCATGATTATATTTCAGAATCTGTGGAAATTTCTTTGTTGTTGTTGTGTTGTTATCCCACATTTTCTCCTTTTACTAGTGTCTCAAGAATTCCCATAGGATAGTTGACTGGTCAGCCTTGTTCTATTCCTATTAACTCTTATTAACTTTCCTGCCTTATGTAATCACCTTCAAGTGTGCCGGCATTGGTTTCTTCTCTTATATGTACTATTCTGAGCCCAAGTGTGTATGAGTGCGTTTGTATTATCTTGCTTTTCGCTTCTATGATGCATAAATTAAGTCTTCCAAACTCATGTGTTTTTCTTCTCTTCCTCTCTGATACGAGGCATTCTCATGCAATTTTCCTTGATAGCTTCCAGGAGTTATGCTATGGGTTTTTGGATCAACCCTGATGTTTAAAAAATCAATTGAAATGAGATTAAACTAATGCAAAATTTTCTTGCATAGATTTTCCAAGTATTGATGTCGGATCGCCTTTCTTCCCCATTCTTTCTTTGTATTGCATGCCTTGTTTCTGATATGCATGTCAGTGCTAAATGCTGGTGTAAGGTTGTTATAGTACTGGGTACCTTGAAAATCTTATTTAATGATTCAAATGAATAAAACTGTAATATGACAGAAGAAATACTACTAGTAGCATCATAACGAAGTGAAAATATGAGCAAATATTGTACCACTTTATAAGTAACTTCTTTAGGGATGAAAAGTCAAAAAGTAACATTCATGAACAAAAATATGCATGAAACATTACGGATTTTGTTGGTGCAGGTGTTGACTTTTGTGCTCTAACGGTTTTATTTTTTGCCATGAGGGGATGGAAACTATTCTTGGAATTTATCATCATACAAGTCTTGTGCTTAATTTTTCAGCAATGAGATATTAGTATGAGATCATCCTTTATGGTTCATAGGCTAGAATTTTGTGTCCTTTTTATGTCATCTATATCAAAGTAATTGGCCCCAAGCCTGGAAAAATGCAGTGTTACAATGTTGGCCTCTCATTTCAGACTGCAATAGGTATGTTGGTGGCTGAAAAACTGAAATGTGATTATAAACTGGTTTGACTATAATCTTTTTTTCTTCTCTGGTTTCCTGCAAAAACCTTATACTGATAATTACAGATGTCACATTTGGCGTCTTGCTACATGTTTATTTCCTATATTACTTCTCATGAAGCATGAGGTTTCTCTATTTTGTTGACTTACTCTGTTATGACTGATTTTCATCAGGAAAGGCTCGAAAGGAGGCGCCAAATGCCATACCACATGCACATAAATCTTGAGCTCTTGGAGGCTGTGAACCTTTTATGTGCCATGCTGTTAGAGGTGCCCAACATGGCAGCCAATAATCATGATGCAAGACGCAAGGTCATAAGCAAGAACTTTAGACGATTGCTTGAGGTGAGTGAGAGGCAAACTTTTACAGGACCCCCTGAAAATGTTAGAGACCATGTCATGGCTGCCAGCAGGGCCCTTAGCAAGGGAGATTTTATTAAGGCATTTGAGGTGATCAAGTCCCTTGATGTGTGGAAGCTTCTAAGGGACAAGGAAAATGTTCTTGAGATGCTGAGGACCAAGATTAAGGAAGAAGCTCTAAGGACCTACCTGTTCACCTACACTGCATCCTACAACTCTATAAGCATGGAACAACTCACCAAAATGTTTGAGCTGTCAGAGTCCAGAATTCACAGCATAGTTAGCAAGATGATGATCACTGAGGAGCTCTATGCCAGTTGGGACCAGCCTACCAAATGCATAATCTTTCATGATGTGGAGTACACGAGGCTGCAGGCTTTGGCTTTCCATTTAGCTGAGAAGCTATCAATCCTTGCTGAAAGTAATGAGAGGGCAGCAGAGGCTAGAATAGGTGGTGGTGGATTGGAAACTTTGGGTGCAAGGAGGAGAGATGGTCAAGATTATGCAGGTGGTGCAGCTGCTGGAGGTGGCAAATGGCAAGAAGGCTGGTCATTCTCTCAGGGACGGCAAAACAGTGTATACGGAGGAAGGCCCTTGCCTCCTGGCCAAGTCTCTAGTGGAGGCCTTATGAGAGACCGTGCAGGTCAGACACGGGGAGGGTATTCTGGGAGAATTAAGCAGGGGGGTTCATCAGCAAGAATGGTCAGCCTTAGAGGCCTTCGCACTTAATGAGGCTGCTACAAAGACTTCTTTTGGCCGGACTACCTCGGTACGAATGCAAGAGCCAT
The DNA here is from genome assembly GCA_033439265.1 of Dillenia suffruticosa. Classification (NCBI taxonomy): domain Eukaryota; kingdom Viridiplantae; phylum Streptophyta; class Magnoliopsida; order Dilleniales; family Dilleniaceae; genus Dillenia; species Dillenia suffruticosa. The sequence continues at coordinate 23,969,364 of JAVTVX010000020.1, read as the reverse complement.
CATTTATATCTCTCGTGGTCCCAAGTTAATAACACTTGATCCTCTTTTTAATAGACGTAGAATCAAGTTGGAACCAGAACTTAACCATTACACTACTCCGTAAACAAATTTTGTGGTCCTGTTATCTGTAAGTCGAATGTATGAGAGTTTTGTTTCTGTTTCGAAGCAAAGTTTGTAGTTTCTATGAAGCATGAATTCGGAGACGATAATTCAGGTCATTGCTTTACATTTTACATTTTTCTGAAAGTTGTTAGCATACTTTTTTACGCAGGTTGTTGAAATTCCAGAGTGAATTCTGAACTTTCCTGAGAGTTCTACATTTTGCAATGGAAACTCCCTTAAGATTGAAGGGTTTGTTTGGTAGCATTTCTCCACTTGAGATGATCGGAGAAAGTGCTAGCAGGGTCCTAATCTGTGGCCAATATTTGAAGAACACCCATTGAACTTTCTTATCACAAAATGATTTTACTTCCCCGCCTTAGGGTCTCTGTAATATTAACCCTTTTATTGCTAAATTTAAATGGCCCCAAACCAAGATGTTAACAAATTGACAGTTGCAATTTCTATTTGATATCTTCCCTAAATGCAATAAATATAAGTAAAGACAACTAATGTTAAGAGGGTAAGAGGCTACAAAACTATGTTACTTGCTAGACTAGAAGAGATCAAGGTCTAATAAGAAAAACGTTAGATCTTTTAATTAAAATTTATTTTCGAATATTAAGAAGGAAAAGAATTATATTGGGAGATCATCTCTTATAGAGGGTTCAATAATAGTTCAAATCGAATTAATTGAAATATAATTTCGGATATCGATCAATCAAGTAAAGAAAAATACTAAACGAGACGAAATAGTATCCAAAGTCAGTATGTACAAAAGGAAATAAATGGTTATTCTAGGGGAAGGTTAGAGACCCAGGTAATGAAAGTATTGTTTAAATTGATAACAAGGATATTAATAGAAATAAAATTTTACTAAACAGTAATTAGTGAGGAATATGCAAATTAATTAGTTTAATTATAGAATGAAGAAGTCATTAGTAAGCATCTAAAGCCTTTCTTTCTAAAGCTCATGCGAAACTTCGAGAGCTACAGATCGGCTCTTTATGAAAATATCACAAAGTGGGTGTTTAATGCAATACTAATGGTATGACACATGATATGATCATGAATAGTGAAAAAAAGAAAACATTGGATTTGGATTATTTGACTTTTGCATTTCCTTTTCCTTGAGAAAACCTATACAAATGAAAAGGACATTTTTTCTTTTTCCTTTTTTTTTTTAAATAAAATTTTATTATTGGCCCTGTTCATAATTTTTTTCTCCACTAATAAGAAATGCTTGTATTTTTTTTAACACGGTAGATCCCGAATCCAAATAAAGAAGGAGAGATACGATAGATCGATAATCGGTATAAAACTTTTGATAATATCAAAATGAGAGATTAAAATAAAAAATTTATTATTATTATTATTATTTTCTTTTCTCTTTCCTATATCGATCGTTAAAACAAATTTAAAATTTAAAATTAAGATTCAGTGATATTGTTGTAATATTAACAGATTTGAAAGAAAATTTTTGGTGTAAAATTAGGCTCATATTTTCTTATTTTTTTTTATTTTAAAAAATAATATAAAAACATTCTCTGTTAAAAATCATTCTTCTTAATTCCGGTCGACTGAACTCTGATCGGGGTCGAATCAAAATTTGATTTTTACGTCTGTAATACCAATTTTTAAGAACCTCATCAATCCCTACCATCTTTTGATATCTATCACTAATTAAATTGATTAATAAATAATTATCATCCCAACCATACCCCAACAAGCATAATGATCCACATCCTATTTTGGGTCTTAGGAAGAGCAAAATTTGAAAATGGGAGTGAAAGCTTAGACTTAACTAATAGGCAAAAGCCTGCAAAAAGGAAAACCTAATAGGCCGCCCAATAAATGTCCACGAAAAATCAAAACATTAAATTCCACAAATAAAGACAAAAATAAGGATTGGAAAAATAATAATAATAAAATAATAAAAGGAGAAAAATTGTGAAGCCAAATGACAAATTTACCCTCAATTGGATCTAACCGTAACATCAAATGCTAGTGTTTTTGTGGTAATGCCGCCCACCCACCCAACACCATTTCCTCATGCTCACATCGAAGGGTATTTTTGTAATTCCACTGTAAAGCATTGTCGGTTACATATTTAACAATTGTTTAGAACTGATAGGGGAAAAATATAGAAGGGTTATTGTTTTTGAGGTGATTAATTTATTGTGAGATCTCTCTCTCTCTCTCGCTTCTTTTTGGCGGGTATGGAAACAAACAGACGAAAAGTGCAACCAGAGGACAGAGGAACAGGAAAGGGAAAAATCAAACATTAAATTTAGAAGAGAGAGGAGAGAGAAGAAAATCAAAATATTTAGACTTTTAGAGAGAGAGAGAGAGAGAGAGAGAGAAAGAGGGAGAGGGAGAGGAAAAGGGGGAAAAAAAAAGGCAAAAAGAGAGAGAGAGAAAGATCAAAGGGTTTCAAAAACAAAAAGAGAGAGAGTAAGCAAAGACAGGCCGTACGGTCTGATAGAGTGATAAATTAGGAGAGAGAGAGAGAGAGAGAGAGAGAGAGAGAGAGAAGGGGCATCATTGGTTATAGTTTCTGAAGTGATTTCTTATCTATTGATTTGAACCTTCTGATCTTTGTAGATTCTTCTTCTTTCTATTTTGATTACTCTGTAGAGAGAGAGAGAGAGAGAGAGAGAGAGAGAGAGAGGGACTTGTACAGAAAATTTTGCTGCAAGTAAAATATTTTATCCTGTGATAATGGAACTGTACGGTAGGACTTCTGTCAGAGACGGGTCGGACTCGGATCCTCCACCGGATTGGTCTCCCGTAGTCACTTCCCAAACCACCCTCGAAGGTCTCTATTAACTGCATTTCATTTTGCTTCAATTTCATTACAATTTCAAAAAATTTCTAGGGTTTTGCAAATGCATACAAAGCTGTTTGAATTGTGGTTGCTGCATACAAAGCTGTTTGAATTGTGGTTGCTATAGATTCCATGTGGCCATTGAGATTAAGGTCTACTGAGTCATACCCGGAGCGGCCCGGTGCATCGGACTGTGCCTACTATTTGCGGACTGGGTTCTGCGGGTTCGGTAGCCGATGTCGGTTCAATCACCCTCGTGATCGCGCTGCGGTAATTAACCCCTTTTACTTAGTCTTGATTGGGGATTGTTTGTTATAGTTCAGTTGTATTGGAATCAATTTCTGGGTTTGTTATTTGAACTTAGTAGATTTCGTGTTTGTTCAATGTGGATTGTTTTGAAATTTGATTGTCCAATGTTTGTTAAGTTCAGCTGCATTGGAATCTTCCTGTGGGTTGTATGTTTTTCTCAATGTGAGTTTTGCATTCTATGCCTTGAATTGTTTCAAGTGGTGAGTAAATGACAGAACTTGGAAAATTTTATATTTGTTCAAGGTAGGTGTGAGTTTTGTAGTTGTTTGTTAAATTTAGTTTCGTTCATATTGATTTGTGGATTTTGTGTTTTTCCCAATGTGGATGTTGGATACTAGGCGTTGAATTGGATTCTGTTGTTTCTAGTGATGAATAAATGGTTGAAGTTGGAAAATTCAATTTGTGTGCAATGAGGGTAGATGGGGTAATTGGCAGTGTAATTCGGATTTATTTATTTATTTATTTATTTTTTTGGGTGTAATAATTAATTAATTTAGAGGTTATTTATAACAGGTTGCTATGAGATCCGGAGGAGGTGAGTATCCAGAGCGAGTGGGAGAGCCTGATTGCCAGGTAATTTATGTTGTTTGAGAGGTTCTTGTTGATTGTTAGTCAATGAGTTGCTGCTTGTGGGATTATTGTACAGATTCAAAAGCTGTATGGCTTGCTTTTATTGAAACCTGAAGTTGTTTTGTTTATGTTGACTGTAATTTTGTTGCTTGCTCTGCAGTATTATTTAAGGACAGGGACTTGTAAATTTGGTTCATCCTGTAAATTCCACCATCCAAGATATGGAGGTGGATCCATGAGCAATGTGGCACTTAACATTCATGGATTTCCATTACGACCGGTTAGATTCTTAATTTCCATCTAAAGAAATTTGTCTTTTTGTGTATGCCTCCGTATTTATTGTGTCCATTCCATCCTCATTCTTAAAACCTGAGCAAAGAATTGGAATCTTGATGAATGGTTGGCTCAATTTTACGTGTAAATTGTTACAGGGTGAGAAAGAATGCTCCTATTATTTGAAAACGGGGCACTGCCAATATGGTAGAACATGTAAATTCCATCATCCTCAACCTGTTGGCACATCAGTGTCCACCTCTGCACCTCCATTTTATCCGACGGTGCAATCTGCTTCGGTTCCTTCACCTGAACAATATGGGGGAGTGCCCCCTAGCTGGAGGCCGCCAAGGCCTCAATTAGTACCTGGTTCAGTTGTACAGGGACCTTATGGACCAATGCTGCTTCCTCCAGGAATGGTTCCAATCCCTAGTTGGGGTTCATACTCGGTATCCAATAAATTTATCTGCTTTCCTTTAATTGTATTGCCAAGAGCATCTGAATTCCTCACCAACATAGTTGATTAATTTATGTAGGCACCTGTAAGCCCTGTATTATCTCCAGGGGCTCAACCTGCTATTGGCCCAGGTTCTGTGTATGGGGTCACACAGATGTCATCTTCAATGCCTATCGCTGGACCTTATTCCCAGGTACTATCTCCTGCTGGTCCTTCAAGCAGTAGCCGGAGAAACCAGGCATTTCCAGAGAGGCCTGGAGAACCTGATTGTCAATACTACTTGAGAACTGGAGACTGTAAATTTGGATCATCGTGTAAGTTTCATCATCCACCAGAATGGGTAGTTCCACAGACAAATTGTGCCCTCAACTCCATGGGGTATCCTCTGCGGCCGGTATGTCCTTGTTCAAGACTTGTGTTATTACACATCAAGTTCCCACTATTTTTATTATTATTATTATGGGCTTTTGATTTGCTCTTATACATAATGATGGTCTATTTCATTTGTAGATACTCTGTTTAGATTTATTCTTGAGGGCTTTATTTGTGTTCTTAATTTTCTGATTTAGATTGAAATGTTCAGTTCTTTCATGTGGGTATGTTAAATGCTTTTTCTTCTTGATTCCAGTAATTTAATTATTATAACTTTATAATGAATACATGTGAAAAGAATTTTTTGCCAAGGGAAAAGAACGTTTTGATGCGAACAGATGGGGGAGAATCTTATCTTAGCCCGGAAGGGTCCTCTTTGATTTCTCCATCTTATCTTTTGATGCTGCGGATGTGTTTATGCCTTCTGGCTGATTCACTGTAAACTTAAAAAACAATGTTATTTTTTTTTTTACGAAAATGAGTTTAAGGTTGAAGTGACCGCTAAAAGAAAGTTTAGAAATTTGTATAAACCAGTAACTGTGAGAGCTTCTTTTTCTTACTTTTGATGAATTTTATATCACTTCCGGAAATTTTGCATTAACTGGAGAATAAAATTTTGAATTGAGCAAAGTCAGTTCATATACGTTTTTGTTTCTTTTATCCTTTGCAAATTTTAGATTTGCCATTTTGCATCATCTTTTATTTCTATCTATGCCATTGGGATTTGGGATTAGTCCATGCATGTTTGTGGCTAATATAGCAAGTTGGACTAGGTGTTGTGCTAAATGTAGTTTTTTATTTTTTTTAAGAACGCATGGATGCATTTGAATTACTTGTATTTCTTTACTTGCAGTCTCTGGTAATTTCTTCTTTTGCTGTTTATAAAGTCATACATCTTTGTTGTTATATTTATGTTTCAAGTTGAATATTCTGGCACAATGATCAAATTATGCACCTGTGGAGCCATTTTGAAAGTTTCTTCTTCTGTCATATATTCAAACAATGTCTTTGTTGCCTTATTTACGTATCAAGTTTCCTGTTCTGGCACAATAATTAAATAATGTACTTGGGGAGTCCTTTTGCTGTTGTGAAGATTGGTCTATAAAATATCTTGGTATTCCTCTATGAGACCATAAATTGAATATAAGTCAATTTCATTCTTTACCTGCCTCTCAGGCTACTTAAGTGACAGCTTGCCAATCTTGTGCCTTAATGTCATGGCATGGTTTTGTCAACCTCATAATAAAGATTTCAGTTTTGCAAGGAGGTTGAGTCCTTGATGTCACACAAGTATCCGTTGTGTGCTTTTTGTTGTATTTTAAAACTGTGTAGAAAGAGTTCAACTGCAGTTAACATGATCCTACTACTATACATAGTGCCATTACAGTGGGGATTTTGTAACTCTGGTCATATTCTGACTGCTGTTTGTTTAAGCACAATGTCAAATATGAATCAAGTGTCAGTAGCTGTATCATATGGGTTGTATTGTGCTTCTTGTTGTATTATGAAGCTTGGTGGAAAAGTTCTGGTGCTAGAACTGCCCTTACTGCAGTCAGCATAATTCTAGGTATATGCATTGTGTCATATCAGCGGGTATCGTGTAAACTAGTCATATGCAGAGTGCTGATTGTTTTACTGATATTAAAGATGAGTTAGGTACTGCTGGCTGTATCTATGGCTTTTCATTTTGCTAATCAAGGGACATGCCGCTTATGCATTGCTTGTACTTGTCATAGTATCTAAACAAAAACCTTTAGACAATTCTATCAACATAATGTATTTATTCAACATAATATATTCTTAAGAAGGAGCTGCCTTCTAATTCTTCCAGAGCGCATTTAGGGTGGAAGTTTATTCACAACCATTAACTTATGAGAAGGATAGTCATCTTCTTCACATCCTCTTTCTTGCTTCTGCACACCATAGGTGAGCTTCTTGCCTCTGCACACCACAGGTTAGCATACACGTAGAAACAACGTCATTCATATCGCCCTTGTGTGATGACTGTACCAGCACTCTGCTTTCTAAGTTAATCAAAGAAAGCTTGAATTGAGATTACTAGATGGAAATGCTGTCACCTCAAATTTCATCATGGGCTTTCATGCTGTTATCTTTTGTCTTAAAGAATTTATTTTTTATTTATTTTTTGGTGCGCGCGCGCGCGCCAGGTAGACATGCTGATTTATTTCACATGGTGAAGATGAATCATTTCATGCAACTGCTGCCTTTACTTTTGGGAATGAACTCTGTGCTAAAATAGTACTGATTATCATTTATTGTCAGGGGGTGCCACCTTGCACATTCTATTTACAAAATGGGCACTGCAAATTTGGTCGTACATGCAAGTTTGATCATCCAACGGGGACAATGCGGTACAGTCCATCAGCCTCATCTCTTACAGATATGCCTGTTGCTCCTTTTCCTATTGGGTCTTCATTGGCTACTTTGGCACCTTCATCATCATCTTCAGATCTCCGGATTGAATATGTGACAGGGTCCGTAAAGGATTCCCTATCAGTTCGAATGCCATCCTCTGCAAACACCTCAAGTAGTTCTGTTGGTTTGATTTTCTCTCAACCCGGGCCAGTCTCACTCTCTGATGTCCAATTATCAACTCAGAGTTCTGCTCCTATAAGCAGTAGCAGAAGCTTGAGTCATTCTGGTGAGGTTCGCCGTTCGAGCTAAATTCCCAGATGTCTCTCGAGTTATCCTGCATCTCTGCAGACTTCAGGTAGGTAGTCATCCAAGGCTCCATTTCTTGTTGTCAATATTTATCAGCCCATTCAGTACACACAGATTAGAACAGATCATGCTCCATGCACCTAATTCATCAATGATCATCCTCAGTTCCTTCACCTGCAATAAGCTACAATAGCAAGACCTTGAAAATTTTCTCCCGTTCTCGTAATAATCATTGGAAATTGCTGCGTCTTATTAGGTAAGAATGAACTTGCCTCTCCAAACCAAACTTAATTTACATTTATGTGCTCGTCCTCTCAAAATGAAAGGATCTGTATTTTTGTTTGGTCTCTTCCTTTCCTTTTAACTCAAACAGTTTATTGCCTTCTCCAGTTTCCACTGTTTGGGATCTTCCAATTTTGTAATTTCCAAAATTATCTTCTAAATTATAGAGGGATTCGAAGTGTCAATCTCCCTGTTTCCAGAGGTTTGTGTAGAAAACAAACAGGGATCTGAGGTGGTGCCATTTATGTTGCTTTCTTAGTTGGATGAATTCGGAGAACATGATTGTTTTGAGGGATCTCCAAAAGGATAAAAGCTCCTTGATTCTGTAGATATTGTGTCTATTGCTCAACAGTACATGTTGTATTAGCCATTGTTAAACAATGAGAATTGTTTATACATATCCTATAATGTGGGCAAGTATACGTGTAGTTGAGAGTACTTGGAATGTCAGTACCAAAAAAAGAGTACTTGGAATGCTATTAGTATCCATGTTTATAATGGCTTACGACTTAGAATTATTTCTCATTCTGATTGAGCCACAGCCGATTTTGGTCATTTGCAATGATTGTGAGAATTAGACCTAAATATGGGCCCCATGATTTTGGAGGTTGGGCATGTTTTGTAGCCCGAGCTTTTAAATTAGGCTTGGAATTTTATGGCTTGAGCCAATATAGTTCACACACATTTTTTGTGTTAGAGAAATTGGTGTCTGGAATTATACTCTAATTAATCCGATTCGAATGTGGTAGGGTTTAATTTATGAGAAGAATTCTTTCAATATAGTTTTTTCTATTTTCAAATTTTAAATACTTAATTAATAAATTTAGCATCCTTATTCACTAGGTCTATTGTTCTAGAATACCAATCTACCAAAACCAATGTTACATGTTATCCAAGGCGTATGACCAGAAAATGCAGAATCTGATGGTAATTTGATGGTAATTTCATTAGTTGTGGTCTCCTAAACAAATTCCATGTTAGGTCAAGTAAAGGGCAACCGGCTCATGCAGCTCCTACATTTGTTTGCCACGGAGTTGATGGGTATTGAAATGTGAATATTTTAATAATTTACTTGAACATCCCATTCTCTAGGATTTGAGACTCTTAAGAGTTGGTGGATGAAGTGACACATGTTCCATACCCTCTCCCTATTTTTTTTTTTTTTTTTTTTGTGTGTATGCTGCCAATTGTATTAAAAGAGATTTAAAAAGACTCTCCAAAGATTTTTTATATTATTAGAGAAATTTATTTTTAAATATCCTAAAAAGGACTTGAAAGATTTTATATATCATATGCCTTTTTAATAGTTCACAAAATAAAAATAAATTATGATAATCCCGAAATCTCACTTTCAAGCAATTTGGTTATGGGACGTGGACATTGATGCCTACAGAAAGGGACAAAGCTCAAATTCTATAATCTATAATGTCTTGGGGAGGGATTGATTGCACTGACATGATAGCTTTATTGTAATGTGAGGAGTATGGATTCAAAATTTAATAATCTCTTTGCTCATCTGAGGAGAGAAAAAAAAAATAAAAAAAAAAAGATTATTGGGGTTTGATGATGAATGATAGTCTAATGAACAGAGCTATGGGGCTCCTTTTTTTGCAGGATTTAGAGATTAATATTGTAAGATTGCACAATCTCCAACATTGAACTTAAAAAACCTCCCTCGGACTATAAAATAATAAATACTATTATAGATAAATAAAAGGGTTAAGGTTATTTTTTTAACTAATCGGTATTCAGAGTTATACTCTAACTGATATGATTCGAACGTTATCAGATTTAATTTATGAGAATTTTTCGGATATAATTTTTTTTTATTTTAAAATTTAGGATATGAGATTTGATTCACCGCATGTTTGACTTCCGAAGACTTATCACTAGATGTACGTTAAGGTCATTTTAAACCTCACAACATTCATTAGGTACACGTGGTTGGATTATAATGATCTGATGCCCCAAAACGAAAAAGATATAAGTTTATGATAAATTGAATATTTGAATAAATTAATAATAATTTGATTTAATATTTAAGTTTTATATTATTATATATGTATATTTGTAATATTGGATCTGAATATTTTATAAGTATTTATTCTATTGCAATTATTTAATTGAAATAATAAATTAAAAGTTTTATATTTTTATGTTGTTTCAGTATTCAAATTTTCTGATAAGTAAATATAAAAGAAAAATGGGGTTTTTTTTTTTTTTTCCTTAGATTGATCAAGTGTTAACAGCCATAGGTGAAGATTAATCTGAATTCAACAAACAGCAAAAAGGGGAAATCATGATTTGCCCCAATTCACCTTGGTCCACCAACTTGTGAGATCATGATGCACACCGGCACCAAACATCAAACCCTAGAAATTAGCTTCAATGGATTCTTTAATATCAGAGTGGGCTCACATGTTCTCTGTACAACATAATGGTAGCCACTAACTTCACTTCACCATGTCGAATGATTCTAACACTCCTTTTCTTTTGATGGTGAACACTTTTGGTCACACGCCTACCCTTTTTTGTCTGTCCACTCTTTGCCAAGTAACCACAACAAAACCAAGTTCTTATATACTACATATCGAACCAGAAAGACCAAAATTTTGGTTAGACTTCTATCCTACAAATTGTTCAATTATGAATTGATAGACGGAGGGAGAGTTTAACGATCGCCGTATATATATATATATTGATTTTCACCGATATTAATATTACGAATAATTTTTAATTTAATTGATAACGGGTATATATATATTTTAAAAAAAAAATATTATGCCCATACATACAGAATGGAATTTGCTTAATCAGATTAACAAGTATGTATGATTTGTTAACTATTTTATAGTTTTGATTGGTTTAAGGATGTTTATGTGAATAATAGCTAAGGTTTCAACATCATAAAGGGAGAAAAAGGAAATTTCAAAGGGAAATGCATATGGCTCACTCGTTTGTGTTAATTATGAATCAGGTAATGCATCAACATTTTATAAGTTTAGTAATAAAATATTAAATTTTTTTAATTAAAATCTCGAATTCGAGTTTTAAAAATGAAAAACAGATATTGAAAGTGTTCGTCCCTAAATTAGACTCTTATGATATTTGAATTGATTAATTAGGTAATCTGAATAACGATATTCAAATGTATAAAAAAAAACTAAAGTAGGCAATGCAAGCTACTTATGTGGCATGCCACATTATACCAGGCAAACCACATAATTTATTCTTCAAGCGGCCGCCTCATAATTCCATTTCCTCAAATATATATGTATATTATATTAGCACACTCATACACACAATAAAAAGTAGAGGGTCCATCATATGTCAATTTCATTTTTCTTCAGTAAGCACACAACATTTCTTCAACATAATATTGGATGCCAAGAAACGAAACAAAGAAGAAAAAGCAAAAAGTAAAGAAAAAGGATTATGGGTTTTTTAAGTGAATTACAGACCTAAAACCCTAATCAAAATTGATGTATAAGGGCACCGGACTTATGGGTATTTTAAGTGAATTGCAAACATAAAACGCTAATCACAATTGATGTACCTAGAAGGCTAGAACACCATACTTTGTTTCCTAAATCTCAAAACTTCTCCCAAGCTTAGCATAAAGGGAAAGAGTTGGTTCTCAATCAACCAGCACCATACATATCAAACACAGGAAAGCTAAGAGATGCCTAGAATTTGATGAGGAACTTGGACTTTCATCACCGCAGATCACCTCCAAGTCACTAGCCAAGCCAAGAGCAAAATAAAGGGATCATGATTGGGATGTGATCAATGCGATCCCAAGCAATCATTTCATCAACATTGTACTAATCAATAATGTAAGAAGCCAAGGAGGTTAAGAAAAAAAAGACTTTAGTTTATATAATACGTATTACGTAAAGCATCAAATTAGCCTTTACAAGCAGGTAATTTGCCTTAAACTTTGGTTCTATGGCACTAATCATGCATTACAACTCATTCCTCTTTAATTTCTACTTCCGTATGACTTTACACAATACTTTTGAGTTCTTTAAGCTAAACTTTATGTGGGTGTAGCTTTCACAAGGCATCATTACAACCCCCAAAAGCACTGCAACCCTTCGAGAATCCTGCGAATTTCTCAAAACAAAACCAAGTAAACGAAGGCCACTCGGCCTTGCCTTTCACCGAAAAGCACATGAATTTGGGGGGGGGGGTGCATTTTCCTTGACTTTAGGTTTACCAAATTATAAACACTCATTAAAGTATATTTCAAAAAGCCTTCCCTCCCTTTAATCCCTCTTTCACCTCACTCTTGCTTGAGAGAGAGAGAGAGAGAGAGAGAGAGAGAGAGAGAGAGAGAGAGAGAGACTTCTTTAACAACCTGCCAAAGGCATTGACTTATCAAGTGTTTGATAGTAACAAACTTCACTAGGCTTTGTAACAGTTTGGACTATCCAAGGAGCCAAATTTTTGTTGGTGGGGTTGGTGGTTCAGATCTTCAAGTGGGACTCAAAACGCTGAATTGGCAGGTTTCTAAGAGAATGGGTGTTGTTACTGTTGCTGAATTGAAGCCAAGTATCTCAGGGAAGAGATCCTTTCGGCCTAGCTCCAGTGCTAGACATGCCACTGAATGGTAATTTTTTCTTCTGTCACCAAAGCTCTTTAAATTTCTCTGTAAGTTCCTTGTCAGAGAGCAACATTTTCAGATAACTCTCGGAATGCTCACTTCTTTTCAGTCAACCTGCCAGTTCAGAATTATGCTATATGCTAGCTGTTCTAGATTTTGGAAAGTCAGATTTTATCGTGAGACAGTCATTCTTTCCTTTTCAGCTTCAAATCTCAGTTTGAAGCATTGCAGTGACTTGGGGGACGAGTAAGAAAATGACCACTGAAACTTTGTCCTATGGCACTCAATAGCTTCATAATTGGATGACAGTATCACGAGGCTGTCCGCATTATGTCCCAATCGATCCTGCATTATCTCTGTGACATTAGCGTCCTAGAATGAAATTGCGCATTTCTCCGATCAAATGGCCCTCAAAATTTTAAGTACTAGGTATTGTGCATTTAGTTGAGTGAGAAAAACTCTGTTCATTCAACAAGCTATACAGCTTTCTGATAATTCAAAGGGTCCGCCCATGTGGCTCCCATGGTCCCCTTGAAATTGAGGAAACTGCCAAGTTTAGTTCTACAATGAAAACAATACTACAGTTCCTCAGTCGGGCTTTTTACCAGTATTAGGACTATGCCTTATCACTTGGTATAGTGCTTCATTAGTCCCACCTTGTTTCTGCATTATTGTGTTCTATGAAAGATAAGTTTCTTTTATCATTCATTCAAATATGGGAACATCTTAGACGAGGAAAAGCTCATGCAAGATTGATGAATTGTTGGAACGAGGAATCATGTATGTGCAAATCTGTCTTTCTCGCTGCAAGAGGCTCGGTCTATATCTCACCAGTTCTATCTTTTTTCTTTATCTTGCAGGCCCATATCTGATGTTTCTAGTGATCTCACCATTGAAGTAGGAGCGGCAACCTTTGCACTTCACAAGGTAACTAACCATGTAGAATCTTGACATGCCTTAACTAATGTCAGTTCTGAACTTTTGTAAGAGAATTACTGCGAATGTTTTCATAGCTTGTCAGACAACAAAAAGATGTTAATAGCGTTTTTAAAGACTTAATAGGAAATTTTACCCATATGATGACCGACACTTCTTTACAGTTCCCTCTAGTTTCTCGGAGTGGAAGAATTAGGAAACTTCTACTGGAAGCAAAGGATTCAAAAGTGTCGCGGATAAGTCTACCTGCCATGCCTGGTGGCTCAGAGGCATTTGAGTTGGCCGCAAAGTTCTGCTACGGAGTCAACATTGAGATCACACTAGCAAATGTTGCTATGCTACGTTGTACAGCTCACTACCTGGAAATGACAGATGACTTTGCAGAGAAGAACCTCGAACACAAAACTGAAGCATATCTAAAGGAGACGGTGCTCCCAAACATTGCAAATTCAATCTCCGTTCTTCTCCACTGTGAAACCCTTGTGCCAATAGCAGAAGAGATCAACCTGGTTAGCAGAATCATCAACTCAATTGCCAGTAATGCCTGTAAAGAACAGCTCACCTCTGGTTTGTCCAAACTTGACCATAAGTTCCAGGCAAAACCTAGTGTTGAGCCAGAAACACCGCTTGATTGGTGGGGGAAATCGCTTACAGTTCTCACTCTTGAGTTCTTTCAGCGTGTTGTGTCTGCAGTAAAATCAAAGGGCTTGAAACAGGATATGATTGGCAGGATTTTGATAAATTATGCTCATAATTCTCTTCAAGGCCTTGTTATAAGGGACCCTCTATTGGTGAAAGGAAGTCTCTTGGATTTGGAACTGCAGAAGAAACAAAGAGCTCTGGTTGAAGCAATAGTTAGTTTGTTGCCTACTCAATCACGAAAGAGTTCAGTGCCTATCGCTTTTCTTTCAAGTTTGTTGAAAACTGCAATAGCTGCATCAGCCTCTCCTTCTTGCAAATCTGATTTGGAGAGAAGAATCAGTATGCTGCTGGATCAGGCAATTCTTGAAGACATCCTAATTCCAGCAAATTCGCATGGAAACAACCACAGTCCGCTCTATGACACAGATTCAGTATTAAGGATCTTCTCCGTTTTCTTGAACTTGGATGAGGATGATGATGAGGACAATCCCTTGAGGGATGAGAGTGAAATGGTGTATGACTTTGACAGCCCTGGCTCGCCAAAACAGAGTTCAATCCTTAAAGTATCCAAACTTCTGGACAACTATCTTGCCGAGGTTGCCTTGGATTCAAATTTGATCCCATCAAAATTTATAGCTCTCGCAGAACTACTTCCAGAACATGCTCGTATTGTGAACGATGGCCTGTACAGAGCTGTAGATATCTTTCTCAAGGTCTAAACATCTCTCTCTCTCTCTCTCTCTCTCTCTCTCTCTCTCTCTCTGTGGCAATGCTGCATTTGTCAACCCAACAGCCATTTACTATGTTCTTTCCGCATACAGGTTCACCCAAACATTAAGGACTCAGAACGTTACAGACTGTGCAAGACCATTGACTGTCAGAAACTATCTCAAGAAGCTTGCAGTCATGCAGCTCAGAACGAGAGGCTACCTGTGCAGATGGCAGTTCAAGTACTCTACTTTGAGCAAATCAGACTTCGCAATGCAATGAACGGTAGTCATAACCAGTTCTTCTTCGGCTCAATCAACAGCCAATTTCCTCAAAGGTCAGGCAGCGGTGCAGGAAGTGGAGCCATCTCACCGAGAGACAACTATGCATCAGTGAGAAGAGAGAATCGAGAACTGAAGCTAGAAGTCGCGAGGATGAGGATGAGGCTAACAGATTTGGAGAAGGACCATGTGTCCATGAAGCAGGAGCTTGTAAAGACCCATCCGGCAAACAAAATATTTAGATCATTTGCCAAGAAATTAAGCAAACTAAATCTTATATTCAGACTCAGAGACATTAAGCCTGTCTTAAGTACAAAGGCAAATTCAGATTCCCGCTTTCCATTTCAGAGAAGAAGGAGACATTCTGTTTCATGATATATAATAGCTTATGGGGTTGTGCTTGTAAGTGAAAAGAGTGTATAGTTTTCTAGTGTGATTGTGTGTCTCTTTTGTTGTTAGATTTTGAGTATTCTGAGAGAGTTTGGACTATACATATATCTATACCATATTGCTGCTTTGAAATTTTACCAGATGCTTTAAGTCTCATATCCATATTGCACACACCTTGTAGGGTATCTCTTGAAGCAAAATCTTCCTATTGCAATCAAATAAGAGCAAGGCAAGAGTTATGTTGGATCCATTACTAATGCAAATGCTACCCGAGAAAAATCGCTCTGCTGCTTATTAATCTTATATTTTAAAATAAATTTTTCAAAAATTTTCATGAAATATAGAGCTAAGATTAGCTTAATCTTGATAAAGTTTTAACTTTTCAATACAAAAATTATTAATATAATAATTATTTTTTTTTATAGGAACATTTGACATTCACTTGTCAAATAGTACATTTCTAGTAAAAAAAAAATTTCTCTTTTGTTAAAAATATATAGAATATAAAATATAAAGTAAAACAGATGTAATTTGATGTAAATTAATGTGAGTTAAGGTTTTTCAAATACCACAAAATCCAAAATTACGAACCAAATAGAATAAAACATTATAAATTATATATATATATATTAAAAAAAAAACATTGCATAAAAGTGGCATACATCCCATATCATAAACAGTTCAAACAAAGACCGAAGAGGCCATAAATAGGCTTCGCTGGAAAGAAGAATACCTTTGGCTGGTAAAAAGGTAAGAGTAAGTAACCATAGTCATGGATTTTCATCCTGTGCCAACATTATGTACCAGTTCATGGCTGTTGCTTCCCTTCCCCCATGTCTGGTTTATAAAGGTCAAAACATTTTAGTCCAAATCAACAAAAAATGAAGAATCATTTGCCACTATCGCTACACTCACCCGGGAAGAGAGAGAGAGAGAGAGAGATGTGAAAAGTTGAAGCAATAGAAAATCCGAATTTGTTGCCCAAGGAGTATTATATTAAAATTAAAAATATAAATAATTTTCATTTTTAAATTTATTTTCAAGCTATTTAATTAAAAAAGACTTAGATTTTTTTTAGGTGCCCTTGGACTTGGTGCACCACTCAGTGTCCAAAGTTTTGTCCCAACTAATTTACTTCGATCTGACTGAAATCTCTCTTGAAGAGGTAAGTATCTCCCAACATAATCGAGTTCATGCAAGTCAAGCGTCGAATTCGTAATCTTGATTAAAAAGCACAACAATCTATACTCTACATCAGTGGTCCATCGATAAGACTTAGCTACATCAATAATATTTTGAGACTATATTTTATCAAAAAATTTTAATTATCCCACAAGAAATTAATATATCTGATTAAAGTATTTTTGATTACAAATAGTTTTAAAAACTCTAAGACAAAAATTATTTATATTGCTTAAGCCAAAATTAATATCTATATACACACACATTTCGAAAGCACCTATTACTTAAAAACTATTAGTTTCTGAATTTTTATTTTTTATTTTTTATTTTTTTTGGAGCATCTCTTTCAATTAATATCTACATGGGCACTTGGGACGTAGATGGTGATGCCTGTGTACAACTACCGCCAAACGCCAAACTTCTCAACATCCAATCTTTATATGCTTGCCTTTCATAGCCCAACATCTCAACATCCGTACAGAAAACGCCATAAAGTTCAACATCCTCCTTGGGTTCTATCTTCAAGCATCAAAACCCAGCGAACCTCCTGAACCCTCACCTTTGAATTTATGATCCCTGAAATGCTCGGTTTGTGCTGCTCCACTTTGTTGAGAATGTTGAACTGGGAAGTCAAATGGGGCAAGTTTAAAATTTTGAAAATTGCTCGTCAACCTTATGATACAACAGCACAGACAGGAACCAAGTACAGAGAGCACAAGCTGAATAAGGATATTGCACTCGCGAAAATGATATATAAGGATTTCGATGGTAAGATGGTAAGATTCGTCGAAAATAATTCTCATACACAACTACTGCAATCAACTACATATGCTTTTGATCTTCAGAGGATGACACATGAGCATGACTTCTGCTTCAACAGCTCCCCATTCTTATCTGCAGTATTGCCCAAATAATGAATCAACATGAGAACAATTTTTTTATGACAACCCCTAATATCAACAAAGGCACAACTTATGATATATGTTTACAAAATAAAACTAAATTGACAGCGCTGCACAATGCATCTCCACCAATATGTGGTCTCAGTTCTGTACAGGCCTTTGGTTGGATTTACTCCCATCCATGTCCCACAAAATGGAGCAAAAGCAGGCTCCAATTGGGATTCGGATCCCAAACAAGGTAATCACAAGGGCCTGGAAACTACAAGGCAATGCTTAATGTAATTTTGATTTGACTTGGATGATAAAATCCATTCCTGCCATGCTCAAAACACGTAATATTGCACTCCACCATCATAATCTTGCTTCGTGCCTTATGTGCAAAGCCTACACATGCATCTAACTGAGCATCCATGAACATCATGATACAGTAACTGACAATTGTTATTTACATATCCTAGACTGGCCACGTAGAGGATTCAACACTCTCACTGAATAAGTTGAATCAGATTAGAGAGAGAGAGAGAGAGAGAGAGAGATAGAATAAAAGGATATACTGACCTGTCTTTTTCTTCATTGCTGGTGGCTGCACAACCACATGCATGGTAATTACTTCACCGGGAAGGTCACCAAAGAGTAATTTGGATTCAGCAAGGGTCTTGCTATTCTCCAGCAGTTTCCCAGCATGTACAATCTGCATGTCATTCACCGATTTTGGGATAATAGTTTTATCTGAAATGACCAGGAAATTAAAGACACATATTTAGCTAAGACTATCACATGAGAAAAATTTTCTGCATGAAATAAACAAATGCATGCAGGCTCACAAAAACTTTCAGCTCTTCTATGTCTGTTAATGGTAGGTATGCTGCATGTAAGTGTCTGCAAGAAAGAATCTAGTGAAAAAGTGGACAATCAAATCACAAACATTCATGTGGTTCCATGCATATGTCCAGCAAAATTCAATGCCACAAATGCACTCTTTGGCCTTCTCCTTCTTTTAATGGTTTTTCAGGAAAATTCTATATAATGAGGTTTATTTCAAATCTAATCCATGTTTAGGATCATGTCTGAAGTGTAGCACATATCACTTAAGCAACCGTATAAAATATAAAGATTTTCTACTCACAACATTTGAAGTGCATACTTGTTAATTTAACTTAAGATGAAACCGATTTTCAACTAGAAACAAAGGATAGCAGACTACTATTGATGTGTAAGGGACCAGAACCATACCAAACTAATAACCAGACTAAAGCCTGAGTTCACACCTAATTCTAAAATTTTCCAATTTTTAATATATAAATTGAAGCCAAAAGTTTCCATGGTTACAAGCACTTCGAACTCACCACAATCCAAAACAAACTTCAACATATTTCAAGATTTCTTTCTTTGCCGAACCCATCTCAAGCAATCCAATACTCAAAAACTTCATATGCAAACTAAATCATTTGAACTGAGGAATTCTTTGTAGTTGAGAAGACTATGGCAATTATTCTTTTCTAATCTATTTGGACATCAAGGGAATGCTCCTTTCACAGCCTAAAGATTAGAAATTCCACTAACTGTAGTACATTGATAAGAGTGGAAAAAGACGAAAGCAAAAAAGGAGTATTTTGAAACAACTATTTAGAAAACTAGTCAAAGACCTCTCAAGAAACTTAATCATCCTATTGTTTCTCTCCCTCCAAACCAACCAAAACAAATAGCTTGAAGAATAAGCCTCTTATATCTTCCTCCTCAACACACAATGATTCATACCCCTCTACACCCACAACATGCTCTAGGTTTTAGTGGGCACTCATTTGATATGAAGGCGCATGTGATGCCATAAACAATGAAAATGGAC